>CM052702.1:104821063-104849934 GCA_028551405.1 Uromys caudimaculatus
AATGCAAATCAAAACAACCCTGAGATTCCACCTCACACCAGTCAGAATGGCTAAGATCAAAAACTCAGGTGACAGCAGATGCTGTCGAGGATGTGGAGAAAGAGGAACACTCCTCCACTGTTGGTGGGATTGCAAGCTGGTACAACCACTCTGGAAATCAGTTTGGCGGACCCTTAGAAAAATGGACATAATACTATCCGAGGACCCAGCTATACCTCTCCTGGACATATACTCAGAAGATGCTCCAACATGTAATAAAGACACATGCTCCACTATGTTCATAGCAGCCATATTTATAATAGCCAGAAGCTGTAAACAACCCAGATGTCCCTCATCAGAGGAATGGATACAGAAAATGTGGTACATTTGCTACTAATACTAATAGATGAGTACTACTCAGCTATTAAAAACAATGACTTAATGAAATTTGCAGGCAAATGAATGGATCTTGAAAATTTCATCCTGACTGAGGTAACTCAGTCACAAAAGAACGAACATGGTATGTACTCACTGATAAGTGGATATTAGCCCAAAAGTTCGGAATACCCAAGTTTCACTTTACAGTAACCACTGGACTGAGAGTGAGGTCCCAGGTGGAGGAGTGGGAGAAGGGACTGAAGGAGCTGAGGCAGTTTGCAGCCCCATGGAGGGAGCAATAGTGTCAATGGGCCTGACCCACCCCCCCGGTCGTCCTGGAGTTTGGACCACCAACCAAAGAATTCACATGGAGGGACCCAGGGATCGGACCAGATATGTGGCAGAGGAAGACCTCGTTGGCCATCAGGGAGAAGAGAGGCCCTTGGGCCTGAGGGTGTTAGAGGCCCCAGTAAAGGAGAATGTCAAGGTGGAATATGGGAATGGGTAGGCAGGTGGGTGAGATGTAGAATACCCTCATAGAGCAGAGGAAGGGGAGGGTATAGGGGGATTCCAAAGAGGAGACCTAGAAAAGGGGAAACACTGGAAATGTAAATAAAGCATCAAAAAAAATAAAATAAAATATAAAAAAGAAATACTACAAAGACAGTCTCTAGGCCACATACTGAAGTTTTTCTCTGCTGAAACCTCTTGGGCCAGGTCTGCGCAATTCAAATCACTCTCATTAACAAAGTCTTCCACATTCCTATTAGGATATCACCCCATTAAACCCTATTTAAAGCATTCCAGTGCTTTCCAAATCCAGAGTCCCAAAATCCACATTCTTCCAAAAAGTATGATCAGGCCTATCACAGCGATACCCTACTCCTGGTACTAACTTCTGTCTTAATTAGGGTTTTACTGCTGTGAACAGACACCATGAGAAAAGGCAACTCTTATAAGGACAGCATTTAATTGGGGCTAGCTTACAGGTTCAGAGGTTCAATCCATTAGCATTAAGGCGGGAACCTGGCAGAATCCAGGCAGGCTTGGTGCAGGGGGACCTGAGAGTTCTATATCTTCATCTGAAGGCTGCTAGCAGAATATTCATTTTTATGCAGCTAGCAGTAGGGTCTTAAAGCACATGCCCACAGTGACACGTATTCCAACAAGGCCACACTTGCTCCAACAAGGCCACACCTCCAAATATTGCCATTCCCTATGCTAACCATCACTTATAGATTTTAAATGACCTTAAATGATCCAAGTCATAAGTGCTTGGAACCCAGTATGGTAATATTGAAGAACTGTGAAATCTCTGAAAATTAAACACTTATGGATGATCATTGTGTGGATGGACTCAGGGAGAAAAAGGAAATACGGCCTTATCTTATATCTTTATTTTGTTTTCTAACCATTGTGTGAGTAGATTTGTTTTGCCATTTATTCCTTCCATGATGTCCTGACCAGAGGCACATTTACAAGGAAAGCTAACTGATGCTGGAAGGGGGAAACCTGACCTCAATGTCTGTGTTGCTTTCAAAGTCTGAAGAAAAAGCATTGTCACCTACCAGGCATTGTTTCTTCCTGAGCATTACTGTTGCTGCTGACATCTGCTGCTGCTGCTATTTCCAAATATCTTTGACCTTCTAATGTGGACTGATTATTAGTAACTTTCCATGGAACTTCCAAAATGGATTAAAAACTTAGTGGATTATCTGTATCTCTAAATCCTATATTATAAATCAATTTAATAAATTGCATTTTATAATGTATATATGTTCTATTGGTTCTATTCTTACTGCAGCTCTTGGCCTCACAATATCCTGGAATATTTGGAGTCTGTTAAACCCCAATGGCTACAAATTCAAAAAGTGTTAAGCATTCCCATTATGTGGATTTTATTTGCTATTTTTCAGTATCTAATTGGTGAATTCCCACTGTCATAATAGGGTACCATTATTTAAACCCTTTGTAATATATGTGACTGTACATAGTTTAGAAAGTTTCCACAGTAGTAGATTACTGTATGACCTTTTCCAAAGCCCTTTACTATTAGCTATTTCACCCCACATATCTTCCTTTACTCTGCTCTTCAATCACACACCTTATGTAATAATTCCTATTTTATTATTATTGCCCTTTATATGACTATTCTAGCTCCTCTACTTTGAAAGACCTCCACTCTATGATGGTACCTTACAACCATTCTAACAATGCAAAAGAAACATACATCTGCAGAATCAAAGCTCATATCCACATATGAGAGAAATATGAAATGTTTAACTTTCTGAAACTGGGTTACCTCATTCAAGATCAGTGTTCAAAATTTCATGCATTGACTTGAAATATTCATGATTTTATTTTTCTTCTTATCAGTTCTTAGAGAATTTTTATAATGTACATTGATTATATTGATTCCCCACCACCACCACCTCATTCTTTCCAGATATATTTTCCCTTTCCTGCCCACACAACATTGTGTCTTCTGCTTTTGTTTTTGTTTTTTATTGACCTATTAAATCAAATGAATATCGTCCATACACTCAAGAAGGTAGAATCTTTGAGTGAATCATGCTTACCAACCCTTGAAGAAAAATGACTTTCCATCTCTCAAAAGTTACTAATTGCCACAACTCCTTTCCTAGGGGTGGGATTTTGTGTCCTTGGTTCTTTCTTCATGCTAGTAACTTTTCTCCCTTGAACTTGTATAGATTATATACATGCTATCTCAGCTGATATAAATTCTTATGTATAACTATCATTTTCTACCTGTAAAACATGGTTTCCTCATATTGATCATCCATCCCTGCCACTTACAATCTTTCTCCTCCTTCATTAACAATGACCCCTAAGTCTTTAGAAGAAGGATGTGATACAGATGTCTCATTTATGGATGGACAATCTACCTCTCACTCTTTAAACTTTGATAAGCTTGTGGTCTCTGTAATGATCACCATATACTGTTAAACAGAGACTTCTCTATCTCTCCTTTCAAATTTTGGCCATGAATATGAAGATACTCCAAACCATCCTATTGTTGTTGCCCTCGCTTACCCACTGCAAAGAAGGAGAATCAGTGTCTATGATCGAAGATGCTATGCACCTCAGGACCAGATCCCAGAAACCTGACCTGGAATGAACCCAAAATGCCCTGCCTGAAGAATAGCTTTCATGATATCAGGAATCTCCATGCAAGCTTCCAAAGGATGGAAGAAACTAATCATTATACACAGCTTGTGTATACATTTGTGAACCACATCAATGTCTAGCAAAGCACAATAAACCTTAGAGTACAGTAGGGAACACACACACACACACACACACACACACACACACACACACACACACACATATATATATCCAGACAAGCTGTACATCTTTATCATATATATATGTAAATATATATATTCAAATACTAGTAAAAGCCATAGGCCATAAATTTGAAGAAGAGTAGAGAGAGGGTTTATGGGAGGTTTTGGAGGGATGAAAGCAATAGAATAAATTAATTAAATGATAATCACAAAAAGAAAAGAAAAGAAGAAAAGGAAGCTTCTCAGATGAAGTAGAGATATGAATAAATTTATGGACATAAGATTGAGTCACAAGGAGTTGGTTTAATATTATGTTTAAGTAGCAGAATAATTAGCAAGTTCTCCCCAGGGTTTATGTCCTATCTATCCACCGATTATTGGTTTCAATATCAACATCTAAAATTAACATCCCCATTGCACCTCTGTGTATGTTTCCTGGAAGGTCACTTGCCAATTATCAGCTTTGTCATCCATGGGGTAGGTAAACTGAGGGAAACAGCCAATGGGGGGTCGGTGCTTAGAGCCACTGATGGGGGTCAGTCCAGATACTGATTAGAGAAATTTCTTAGCAGACTTTTCTCTGAAGGAGCAAAGCTTAAATTACTGGGGCTGACACTCACCATTGCTAGCCAAATACTCTGAACTCTTTAAAACTTGGGGCCACCATGAAAGAAAAGGAAAGAGAGAAAGTTCATGCATACACACTGAGTGGATGAACCAAAAGACAAGCCTCAATAACTTCATACCTTCGTACATAAATTATATATATTCACACATAGAATGGATGGGGCAAATTTCCAACAATCAGACTCCAAGCCTTTCACACATACATACATATACACACACAATTGATGGATGAAGCAAGCTCCAACAAACACTTAGACAATCTTTACATATATACATAACTACTTAGACAAACTTTGCATATTACATACATACACATAGGTAATGGATGGAAGGAACAATGTTCCAACAACTTTATTCTTTTTCCTATGGCTTATATATCCCAGCAAAATCTATCAAGCAGTATAAAATTACAATGTGATTATGCTGTAGTTTTCTTCTAGTGAATGTCAATGATAAAACAGTATGTTTCCCAGTATCTTTACAAGAAATAACATTGTATAGTACAGATAAAGAAAACAAATTATTCCCAAAAACCTATGTACATTCATAACTAAACAACTCATTATAGATTAACAAAGTGTAAGCAGACAATGTAGTTTTCTCAGGTTCTCTTACTGGCAGGCAACAATTTGTGGCTACAAAGAAAAGATTAATTATTTTATTAATTATCTTTAAAAGTAATCTTGTAAGAATCTTAAATGTATCACAAATACGAACATCTATATAAAATAAGTCATATCTACCTTAATCCCTCAGAATGCTTATCTACTAATCAACAGTTCTTAATAAATTATATCAGGAAGCTGAGGGCAAAAATAGGTATAAGAAATCAATCACCAACAGTCCAGCCTCAGTGAGACTTGACAGTTAGCCAATGCTGCCATTATTCTTGTTCCCTGACCATAAAATGTCCTTAGCTTAACTAATAAGAGTGTGCTTTTCTGAATTCAAATTAAAGCCACTAGCAAAAATATCTTTACCTAACTTTACAAACAATTTTATTTTTCCAAATGCATCCATTCTAAGAGTAGTGGTCATAGCTGACAATCTACATCTCTATGTTCTTTCTCAGGGTGGTAATTGAATCATTAATCTGTTCCAGTAGCAGTGCCTGAAAGAGACCAAGCCCTATTATTGTGAGTGACAGAAGTATTGCCAAGTGAGGGGCTAGAAACTCCCTTAGAGTTTTCCTACAATTCTTAGATTAAGAGGTAAGTGAGAGCATCAAGCAGAGTAGAACCCCATTACAATATGAAGTTTTCAGGACCCCTTCTAGTATATTTCTATTTCCTGCACTTCAGGGTCATGCCTCAACCAAGGTACAGCCATCAGCTATGCTAACTGGTGGACTGAATAATATTTGTTTTAAAGCTATTTGTAGTTTCTCCTGCATGGTCCTTGGCAGTTACTGTTATAGCTCAGAGCATCATATCTGTGTAAGATTTGTTACTACCTTTGTCTCTCATACAACTACACAGCTTTATTTTTTTATGTGTTTTGTAACTCAAATATGTGATGTTTTCAGTATTAATGGTTTACTCTTAAGTTTTGGAGAGTAACCAGTGGCATTAAAATGTTTTGAGATCTATAAAAGACATTGGCCAAAAAGTCAAAAGGAGGTAACAGATTTCTATAACTGGTCGTTTCATTTTGTTAGTCTGTCATTGTCTAGCAGGGTTAGGGGTATTGTTGCTCGATTATGGCCTATCTCCACTTAATTTCTTTTTATATGTGTGTATCTATATATTTTAAGAAACTTCTGGAGTAGTATGATTCCATATGAGAGGTGGGGAAATGGGGTCAGGATAAAGGATGGAATGCTGGGAGAAATAATTAACACTAAATATATTTTGAAAATTCATTTTTCATAAGAGGTAAATAATATTACATTTTATAATGGATGTAGTGGTTTGAATGAAAATGGATGCCATATGTCATAAGGACTGGCACTATTAGAAGCTGCGGCCTTTATGTAGTAAGTGTGGCCTTGCTGGAGAAGTGTGTCACTGGGGACGGACTCTGAGGGTTCAGAAGCCCAAGCCAGGCATAGTGACTTACTGTCTCTTCCTCATGCCTGTGAATCCAGATATAGAACTTCAGCTACCACTCCAGCACCATGTCTGTCTGCTTCTCACCTTGCTTCCCGCCATAATTATAATGGACCAAACTTCTAACCTGTAAGCCAACCCCAAATAAATGTTTTTTCTTTTTAAGATTTTCTATGTCATGGTTTCTCTTCACAGCAATAGAAACCCTATCTGAGATATTTGATGAGCAAGTACCTCTCTAGTAGGATCCCCTGTCCTTTGAGTATATGGATAAAAATAGTACACCTGGCTCTTTTGGTGAATCTATTTACGGTTATAGACACAAGTCATCAAAAGGGAGTTTAGCAAGGAAATATTCCTATCTAGTCGTAAGTCATAACTACATACTGGTGGTATATGTGGAATTTCAAAAACCTCGAAAATTTGAAATAACTTGTGTCTGTGTGTGTGTGTGTGTGTGTGTGTGTGTGTGTGTGTGTGTGTGTGTGTATGTGTGCTATCAGGAAAGAGAAAATTTTAATTGAGAAACTATCCACAAAATGTCAACCTAAGCAAGACTGTGTTGTACTGTCCTGATTGATTATTCATGTGATAGATCACAGAATACTGGATGGTTCAGTAAAAAATTAGGTTGAACAAGCTATAAGGAATAAGACAGGAAGCATTTTTTCCACCAAGGCTTTCACTTTAGTTCCTGTCTACATGCTCCTGTCTACATGTCCTTTTTATTTTTAATTTATTTACATTTCAAATGTTTTCCCCTTTCCAGATCTCCCCTTTGGAAACCCCCTATCCCCTGCCCCCTCCCCCTGCCTAAATGAGGGTGCTCCACCACCCACCCACTCCCATCTTCCCTCCCTAGCATTCCCCTACACTGGGGCATCTAACACCCTCAGGCCCAAGGGCCTCTCCTCCCATTGATGGCAAAACAAAGCGCTCCTCTGCCACCTATGTGTCCAGCACCATGGGTCCCTCCATGTGTATTCTTTGGTTTGTGGTCCAGTCTCCGGGAGCTCCGGTGGGGTCTGGCAGTTGACACTGTTGCTCCCTCTATGGGGATGCAAACCTCCTCAGCTTCTTCAGTCCCTTCTCCAATTCCTCCATCTAGGACCCCACACTCAGTCCAACAGTTCGCTGCAATCATCTGCCTCTGTATTTGTCAGGCTCTGCCTGAGCCTCTCGGGAGACAGCTTATCCTGTTATTGCTTCCATTATTGATGGAGAGAAATATGAATTGTAGCTGAAATAAACTCTTTCCTCCCTATGTTGCTTTTGGTCATGTGGTTTTATCAAAGTAGTGAGAATATTTTTGGTTTTTAAATACAGGACACAAAGTTGATTGAGTAGTAAAATCTGGGAATAATTGGAAGTGAATATGATCAAACTAGTTTGTATAAAAATTTAAAAAACTATAATATATATATATAATAAAAGGTTCACATATGTACATTTATTATCACTTCCACATAAGTATGAAATATATGTTAAACATTAATACATATATCTATATATTAAAAGATTTGCATGCATATATATATGCCCCATACCATGATATCCAACTTCCTGGTTACCCCTCTACCAATCCCCCTTCCCACATCCACCCTTCCCCCTCCCCTTTGCCTGTATGTGAGTGCTCTACTACCCACCCACACTCTCATGCCCCACCGTTCCAGTATCCACCTATGCTGGGGCATCAAACCTCCCCAGGACCAAGGGCTTCACCTCCCATTGCTGTCAGGCAAGGCCATCATCCCCCTCATTTGAATCTGGAGCCATGGATCTCTCCAGGTACACTCCTTGGTTGGTGGTCTAAACTTTGGGAGAACTGGGTAGTCAAGCCAGCCTATGTTGTTCTTCCAATGGGGTAGCAATCCCCCTCCACTCCTCCAGTCCTTCTGCCAGCTCCCCCACCAGGTTCCCTGAGCTCAGGCTGATGGTTGGCTCCAAGCATCCACATCTGCATTGGTCAGTTGCTGGCTGGACCTCCCCAGTAACCACCATACTAGGTTCCTGTCAGCAAGTACCTCTTGACCATGGCAAAAGTGCTGGGCTTGGCATCTACAGATATGGTGATCTCCAGGTGAGGCAGTGCCTGGTTGGCCCTTCCTTCAGTCTCTGTTCCATTTTTTGTCCCTGTTCTTCCTTTGACAGGAACATTTCTGGGTTAAAATCTTTGAGATGGGTGAGTGGTCCCATCCCAAAACCTACTTTTAATGATGGTTCTTAATGTTTTAACCTCCTTTTTAGCCCACCACCAAGAGAGGTAGTGGAAAAGAAAGGATATGGGGCAGTGGACCTGTTTAAAAGGGATTACAAAGGCTTTTTTTTTTTTTTTGCTTTGTTTTGTTTTTTGTTTGTTTTTGTTTGTTTTTGTTTCTTTCAAGACAGGGTTTCTCTGTGTAGCCCTGGCTGTCCTGGAACTCACTCTGTAGACCAGGCTGGCCTCGAAATCAGAAATCCACCTGCCTCTGCCTCCCGAGTGCTGGGATTAAAGGTGTGTGCCACCACTGCCTGGCGATTACAAAGTTTTAAAATGTTCTTTGGAGAAACTCCTTCCTTGTTGTCTGGAAATCAATTCACAGGTTAACAGCAGCAGCTCAATCCACTCCCAAATATGTCACAGATACACCAGCAGAGCAATTTAGTAGTTTGCCTATGCCTCTGTGTATGACCCACACCTTACAAAAGGGTGACACCCATTAAACTCATTGGTTTACCAAAGCCTACAAAGAGGATGTGTAGTTGGGAAGGGAATGTGTTGGAGAGCTCAAAGGATGTTGGAGTGAGACAGTTGGGGGGGGGTAAATATGATTGAGATATATTGTATCAAATATGAACTAATACAAATGCAGAGAGTAAAAGAAAGCTTGGTATCAGATGTGTGAGGATGTGAGAAGCTGAGAAAAGTTGTGAGAAGGAAAAATCAGAATCAGAATACGTTGCAAAATTTTTATTTTTATATACAAAATGAACATTCAAACAATAAACTCAAAATATATTTACAAAAGCAAAATTAGTTCAAATAATAATTGTCAAACATAAATGCTTTAATTGAGCAATGATTTGAATATTACAAATTTAAAACATATGTTCATTGTGAAAACATAATATTAAATCCAAATATTTCTTTTAGAGTTTGACGAGTGGGAGAGGGGACAAGGAGGGGAAAAGGGGCTATGGGAGGTGGGACTGAAACCCTGAGGGCTAGCAGAATAAATGGAAACAGGCAACCTCTGGAGGTAGGGGATGAAAGAGAACCTCTAGAATGTACCAGACACCTCAGGACTCAAAGGGAAGGACCTTAGATGAAATGCCCAACAATGGGGAGAGGGAACATGTAGAGTCAACCTCCAGTAGAAAGACAGGGCATCAAATGGATGGATGGGGTTGCCATCCCACAGTTAAAACTCTGACCCAGAATTTTTCTTGTCTAAACAACTGCAGGAACAAAAATGGAGAAGAGACTGGGGGAAAGGAGATCCAGTAGCCAGTCCAAATTGGGACACATGTGCAGGGGAGGCTCCAATGCTTGACACTATTACCAATGCTATGGTGTGCTTACAGACAGAAGCCTAGCATGGCTGCCCTCTGAAAGGCCCAACCAGCAGCTGACTGAGACAGGAGATACTTATACCTAACCAATGGGCAGAAGCTGGGGACAAGGATCCATGTGGTTGAATTAGGGACAGACTGGAAGAAGCTAAGAAGGAGGGCAACCCCATAGGAAGACCAGCAGTCTCAACCAACATGGACCCCTAAGATCTCTCAGACACTGAACCACCAACCAGGAAGAATACACTAGCTGGTCCAAGGCACATATACAACAGAAGACTGCCTGAACTGGCCTCAGTGAGAGAAGATGCACCTAACTCTCAAGACTTCCTGAGGCCCCAGGAAGTGGGGAGGTCTGGTAGGGTGGAGGTGAGGACTTGGAGACATCCTCTTGGAGACAGGGGAGGAGATATGGAATAGTGAGCAGTCAGGATGCAGATCTGGAGGGGGATAGCAACTGGACTATAAAAGAAGATTAAAGAATAATAATAATAGAAAAAAGAAAGAAAGAAAGAAAGAAAGAAAGAAAGAAAGAAAGAAAGAAAGAAAGAAAGAAAGAAAGAAAGAAAGAAGGAAGGAAGGAAGGAAGGAAGGAAGGAAGGAAGGAAGGAAAGAAAGAAAGAAAGAAAGAAAGAAAGAAAGAAAGAAAGAAAGAAAGAAAGAAAGAAAGAAAGAAAGTTAGTTCCAGATGCCTGGAATGTGAGAGCTCACAGGACTCAATTAGGGATGACCTTAGTAGAAAAGCCCCACAATGGGGAAACTCTGAAGAGACCACCTCCAGTAGTTAGACAGGGCCCCCAGTGGATGGATGGTGTCATCAACCTACTTTCAAAATTTTGGCCCAGAATTGTTCCTGTCTAAAAGAAATCCAGGACAAAAATAGAGCAGAATTTGAAGGAAAGGCCATCCAGTGACTGGTCCAACTTGGAATCCATCCCATGTACAGACACCAAACCTGAACACTATAACTGATGCATTGTTGTGCTAGCAGACAGGAGACATGACTCTCCTCTGAGAGGCTCTACTAGCAGATAGATCTGACTGAGTCAGATGCAGAAACTTACAACCAACCATTGGACTGATTTTGGGGTCCCCAAGCTGAATGGGATGACAACCCCATAGTATGACCAACAGTACCAACAATCTCGGAACCCTGAGAGCATCCAGAGACAAGGCTACCAACCAATGAGCATACGTGGGCTGGTCCATGGCCTCTGGCACATAGGTAGCAGAGGACTGCCTTGTGTAGCCTCAGTGGAAGAGGATATGCCTATTACTTTAAAGATTCTAAGCTGGAGGAAAGGGAGATGTGGGAGAGGTTAAGTGGGAGGAGAGGCATAGGTGGGTGGAGGAGCACACTCTCAAAAACATAGGAGAAGGGATGGAGTAAAGAACTCTTGGAGAGAGGACTGGGAAGGGGGCCAACATTTGGAATGTAAATAAATAAAACAATTTACAAGTTAAATTAACTTAAAAAGAGAGAGCTGTTTTTTTTTTTAATTCTCTTCTTGAGTTTTCAAAAACCCATTTGTTTTCCCATGATGTCTTGCTCAAGTTCTATGATTTTTGTTAGCTAATTCTTTCTTTTCCTTTTAAAAATGATTATTTGTTTGTTTGGTTGGTTGGTACTGTTTCTTGTTTGTTTGCTTTTGTTCTGTGGTTTGTTTTTTGGTTTTTTTGGTTTTTTTACATTTAAAATGTTATACCCCTTCACAGTTTCCCCACCACAAACTCCCTATCCCGATCTCCTTACCCCCTACTTCTATGAGAGAGGTCCCCTATTCACCCACCCTCTCCTGCCTCACTGCCCTCACATTCTCCTATATTGGGGCATACAGTCTCCACAGGACCAAGGGCTTCCCCTCCCATTAATGCCAGATAAGGCAATCCTCTGCTATATAAGCAACTGGAGCCATGGGTCCCTCCATGTGAACTCTTTGGTTGGTGCTTTAGTCCCTGGGAGCTCTGGGGCGTCTGGTTGGTTGATATTGTTGTTGTATGTCCTATGGGTTGCAATCCCTTTCAGATTCTTCATTCCTTTACCTAACTCCTCCACTTGGGTCCCCATGCAAAGTCCAATGGTTGACTTCCAGCATCTGCATCTATATTTGTCAAGCTTTGGCAGAGCTCTCAGGAGACAGCCATGTCAGGCTCCTGTCAGCAAACACTTCTTGGCATCCACAATAGGGTCCGGGCTTGGTGTCTCTGTAGGATGGATCCACAGATAGGGCAGTCTCTGGATGGACTTTTCTACAGTCTCTGCTCCAAACTTTGTCCCCATATTCCCTTTAGACAAGAGCAATTATGGGTTAAGATTTTGGAGATGAGTGGTGGCCCCATTCTCCAACCTGGGGCCTAACCTAACTCTGGATATGGTCTCTACAGGTTCTCCCAACACTTTGTTGCATATTTCAGCTAATGTCATCCTCACTCAGTCCTGAGAGCCTCTTGCTTTCCTGGCATCTGGCACTTTCTGGTAGCTATCCCCAGTTCCCCATCCCTCATTGCCATACACCTCTGTTCAATTCCCTGACCCTCAGTATATCCTCCCCCTCTCCTCCCAGACCTGATCCTGCCTCCTCCTTTTTCCCTCCCCATCCTCTCTTCCTCCCTAGTCCCTCCCACCCTCCACCTCCTCTGAGTGTTATGTTTTCCCTTCTAAGAAGGACTGAAGCATCCACACTTTGATCTTCTTCTTGAGCTTCATATGGTCTGTGAGTTGTACAATGGGTATTCAAAGCTTTTTGCCTAATGTCCACTCATCTGTGAGTATATACCATGTGTGTTCTTTTGTGACTGGGTTACCTCACTCAGGATGGTATTTTCTAGTTCATCCATTTGCCTTCGAATTTCATGAAATTATTGGTTTGGGTTTGTTTTTTTTTTTTCCCAAGCCAACACATTTTTTAATTGGATATTGTACTGGCTGGTTTTGTGTCAACTTGACACAAGCTGGAGTTATCACAGAGAAAGGAGTTTCAGTTGAGAAAATGCCTCCATGAGATCCAGCTGTAAGGCATTTTCTCAATTAGTGATCAAGGGGGGGAGGAGCCCCTTGTGGATAGTACCATCTATGGGCTGGTAGTCTTGGGTTCTATAAAAAAGCCAGCTGAGCAAGCCAGGAGAAGCAAGCCAGTAAAAAACATCCCTCCGTGGCCTCTGCATCAGTTCCTGCTTCCTAACCTGCTTGAGTTCCAGTCCTGACTTCCATTAGTGATGAACAGCAATGTGGAAATGTAAGCTGAATGAGCCTTTTTCTCCCCAACTTGCTTCTTGGTCATGATGTTTGTGCAGGAATAGAAACCATGACTAAGACATTATTTTCTTCTTCTTTTTTTTTAATTTTTGATACTTTATTTACATTTAAATGTTTTCTCCTTTCCAGGTATCCCCTTTGAAAACCCCCATCTTCCCTCCCCCTGCCTCTATGAGGGTATTCCCCCACCCACCCACCCTCTCCTGTCTTCCCTCCCTGGCATTCCCCTATACTGGGGCATCTAACACCCTCAGGCCCAAGGGCTTCTCCTCCCACTGATGGCTAATAAGGCCCTTCTCTGCCACATATGTGGCCAGCACCTTGGGTCCCTCCATATACATTCTTTAGTTAGTGGTCCAGTCTCTGGGAGTACAGGGAGCCTGACCAGTTGACACTGTTGCTCCCTCCCCATGGGGCTGCAAACTCCTTCAGCTCCTTCAGTCCCTCCTCCAATTCCTCCATCTGGAACCCCATGCTCAGTCCAACAGTTGCTGTGAATTGATTCATGGGTATTCTGAACTTTTGATATCTGCTTATCAGTGAGTACATACGATGTTTGTTCTTTTGTGACTGAGTTACCTCACTCAGGATGATATTTCCAAATTCTATCCGTTTGCCTGAGAATTTCATGAAGTCATTGTTTTTAATAGCTGAGTAGTATTCCATTATGTAAATGTATCACATTTTCTGTATCCATTCCTCTGTTGGGGGACCTATTTTCTTTATTTACATTTCAAATGTTATCCCCTTTCCCAGTTTCCACCATGGAAAGATCCCTATCCCATCCCCCATCACCTGCATCTATGAGGGTGCTCCCCAACCCACCCACTCACCCCAAGATCCCTGCCCTAGAACTCCCCCACACTGGAGCATCAGGCCTTCATAGGACCATGGGCCTCCTCTCCCATTGATGCCAGACAACACCATCCTTTGCTAGATATGTGGCTGGAGCCATGGGTCATTCCATATGTACTCCTTGGTTGATGGTTTAGTCCCTGGGAACACTGGTGTGTATGGTTGGTTGATATTGTTGTTCTTCCTATGGGGTTACAAACCCCTTCAGCTCCTTCAGTCCTTTCTTGATTTAAGCCCTGAATTTGATTATTTCCTGCCATCTATTCCTCTTGGGTGTATTTGCTTCTTTTTGTTCTAGAGCTTTCATGGGTGCTGTCAAGTTGCTAGTGAATGCTCTTTCCAATTTCTTTTTGGAGGCAATTAGGGCTATGAGTTTTCCTCTTAGCAGTGCAATCATTATTTCCCATAAGTGTGGGTATGTTTTGCCTTCACTTTCATTAAAATCTATAAAGTCTTAAATTTCTTTCTTTATCTCTTCCTTGACCAAGTTATTGAGTAGAGCATTGTTCAGCTTCAATGGGTATGTGGGCTTTCCACTGTTTTTGTTGTTATTGAAGACCAGCCTTAGTCAGTGGTGATCTGATAGGATGGATGAGATTATTTCAATCTTCTTGTATCTGTTGAGGACTGTTTTGTGACACATTATATGTTCAATTTTGGAGAAGGTATCATGTGGTGCTGAGAAGGTATTTTCGTTTGTTTTAGGATGAAATCTTCTACATAAATATCTATTAAATCCATTTGGTTCATAACTTCTGTTAGTTTCACTGTGTCTCTGTTTAGTTTCAATTTCCATGATCTGTCCATTGGTGTTGAAGTCTCCCCCTATTATTGTGTGAGGTGCAATGTGTGCTTTGAGCTTTAGTAAAGTTTCTTTTATGAATGTGGGTGCCCTTGCATTTGGAGCATAGCTGTTCAGAATTGAAAATTCTTCTTGGTAGATTTTTCCTTTGATGAGTTTGAAGTGTCTTTACTTATTTTTTTTGATAACTTTTGGTTGCAAGTTGATTTTATTTGATAGTAGAATGGCTACTCCAGGTTGTTTCTTGGGACCATTTGCTTGGAAAATTTTTCCCACCTTTTACTCTGAGGTAGTGGCTGTCTTTGTCACTGAGATATGTTTCCTGTATGCAGCAAAATGCTGGGTCCTGTTTACATTTCTATTCTGTTAGTCTAATTCTTTTTATTGGAGAATTGAGTCCATTGATGTTAAGAGATATTAAGGAATAGTGATTGTTGCTTCCAGTTATTTTTGTTGATAGCAGTTGAATTATGTGTGTGTGGCTATCTTCTTCTGGGTTGGTTGAAAGAAGATTACTTTCTTGCTTTTTATCTATAGTGTTCTTTTCTTCTTTCTATTGGAATTTTCCATCTATTATTCTTTGTAGGGTTAGATTTGTGGAAAGATATTGTGTGAATTTGGTTTTGTCATAGAATATTTTGGTTTCACCATCTATGATAATTGAGAGTTTTGCTGGGTATAGCAGCCTGGGCTGGCACTTGTGTTCTCTTAGGGTCTGTATGAGATCTGCCCAGGATCTTCTGGCTTTCATAGTCTCTGGTGAGAAGTCTGGTGTAATTCCAATAGGTCTGCCTTTATATATTGACCAATTTCCCTTATTGTTTTTAATATTCTTTCTTTGTTTGTCCATTTTGGTGTTTGTTGTTGGTTTTTGTTTGTTTGTTTGTTTTTGATACTTTATTTACATTTCCAATGTTTCCCCTTTTCTAGGTCTCCTCTTTGGAAACCCACTATCCTCTACCCCTCCCCGCCTCTATGAGGGAATTCCACCTCCCACCCACCCGCCCACCCATTCCTATATTCCCACCTTGACATTCCCCTTTACTGGGGCCTCTAACACCCTCAGGCCCAAGGGCCTCTCCTCTCCCTGATGGCCAACGAGGCCATCCTCTGCCACATATGTGGTCCGAACCATGGGTCCATAGGTTTGTATTCTTTGGTTGGTGGTCCAAACTCCAGGACGACTGGGGGGATCTCTTTATTACATATTGGAGAATCTTCTGGGTATATGCCCAGGAGTGGTATAGCTGGGTTCTCAGGAAGTATAATGTCCATATTTCTGAGGATCCACCAAACTGATTTCCAGAGTGGTTGTACCAGCTTGCAATCCCACCAACAGTGGAGGAGTGTTCCTCTTTCTCCACATCCTCGACAGCATCTGCTGTCACCTGAGTTTTTGATCTTAGTCATTCTGACTGGTATGAGGTGGAATCTCAGAGTTGTTTTGATTTGCATTTCCCTGATGACTAAGGATGTTGAGCATTTCTTTAGGTGCTTGTCAGCCCTGCGAATTTCCTCAGTTGAGAATCCTCTGTTTAGCTCTGTTCCCCATTTTTTGATGGGGTTATTTGGTTTTTTTGGAGTCTAACTTCTTGAGTTCTTTGTATATATTGGAGATTAGCCCTCTATTGGACATAGGATTGGTTAAGGTCTTTTCCCAATCTGTTGGTTGCCATTTTGTCCTATTGACAGTGTCCTTTGCCTTACAGAAGCTTTGCAATTTCATGAGGTCCCATTTGTCGATTCTTGACCTTAGGGCATAAGCCACTGGTGTTCTGTTCAGGAACTTTTCACCTGTACCCAGGTGTTTGAGAGTTTTCCCCACTTTCTCTTCTATTAGATTCAGTGTATCTAGTTTTATGTGGAGGTCCTTGATCCACTTGGACTTGAGCTTTGTACAAGGAGATAAGAATGGATCAATTTGCATTCTGGTGTTTTGATTATTATGTGACAGGAGGAATTTTTTCCGTTCGTCTATTTGGAGTTCTGTAGGCTTCTTGTATGTTCATTATCATCTCTTTCTTTAGGTTAAAGAAGTTTTCGTCTATAATTTTGTTGAAGATATTTACTAGCCCTTTATTTTGGGAATCTTTACTCTCTTCTATATCTATTTTCCTTAGGGTTCATCTTCTCATTGTGTCCTGGATTTCCTGGATGTTTTGGGTCAGGAGCTTTTTGCATTTTACATTCTCTTTGACTGTTGTGTCAATGTTTTCTATGGTATCTTCTGTACCTGAGATTCTCTCTTCTATCTCTTCTATTCTGTTGGTGATGCTTGCATCTATGACTCCTGATCTCTTTCCTAGGTTTTCTATCTCCAGGGTTGTCCCCATTTGTGATTTATTTATTGTTTCTATTTCCATTTTTAGATCCTGAAGGGTTTTGTTCAATTCCTTCACTTGTTTGGTTGTATTTTCCTGTAATTCTTCAAGGGATTTTTTTATGTTTCCTCTTTAAGGGGTTCTACCTGTCTATATGTTTTCTCCTGTATTTCTTTAAGGGAGTTATTTATGTCCTTCTCTATCATCTTCATGAGATGTGATTTTAAATCCAAACCTTGCTTTTCCAGTGTGATGGAGTATCCAGGACTTGTTATGGTGGGAGAACTGCATTCTGATCATGTCAAGTAATCTTGATTTCTGATGCTTATGTTCTTGAGCTTGCCTCTTGCCATCTGGTTCTTTCTAGTGCTACCTTCCCTTGCTGTATGACTCGAGCCTGTCTCTCCTGTGATCCTAGTAGAGTCAGAACTCCTGAGAGTCCAGCTGTCTCTGTGATCCTGTGATTCTGGGATCCTGGGATCCTGAGATCCTGGGTTTGTCAGAGCTCCTAGGAGTTAAGCTGCTTCTGCCATCCTGAAATCTTGGTGTGACCAAGCTCCTGAGATCCTCTTCAGTATGTTTGCTTCTTTTTGTTCTAGAGCTTTCAGGTGTGCTGTTACGTTGCTAGTATAGGATCTCTCCAATTTCTTTATGAAGGTACTGAGTGCTATAAATTTTCCTCTTAACATTGCATTCATTATGTCTCATAAAGTTAAGTATACTGTGTTTTCATTTTGATTGAGTTCTTGAAAGTCTAATTACTTTATTTCTTCAATGACCAAGTTATCATTGAGTAGAGAGCTGTTCAGTTTCCATGAGTATCTGGGCTTTCTGTTGTTTCTGTTGTTGTTGAAGTGCATCCTTAGTCTGTGGTGATCTGATAGAATACATAGGTTTGTTTCAATTTTTTTGTGTTTGTACAGGCTTGCTTTGCTTCTCTGATTATATGGATCTAAGTAGAAGGTATATTCTTTTGTTTGGGGGTAAAATGTTCTGTACATATCTCTTAAATCCATTTGGTTCATAACTTCTGTTAGTTTCATTGTGTTTCTGTTTATTTTCCATTTTGGTAACCTTTCCATTGGTGAGAGTGGTGTGTTTAAGTCTCCCACTATTATTGTGTGGGTTTCAATGTGTGTTTTGAGCTTTAGTAAAGTTTCTTTTATGAATATGACTGTGCTTGCATTTGGAATATAGATCAGAATTGAGACTTCATCTTTTTGGATTTTTCCTTTGAAGAGTATGAAGTGTCCCTCCCTAACCCTTTTGATAACTTCTGGTTGAAGGTTGAAAGTCTATTTTATTAGATATTAGAATGACTACTCCAGCTTGGTTTTGTTTTTGTTGTTGCTGTTGTTGTTGTTGTTGTTGTTGTTGTTGTTGTTCCCTTTGCTTGGAAAACCTTTCCCAGTCTTTCATACTGAGATAATTACTATCTTTGTTACTGAGATGTGTTTCTTGTGTACAGCAGAATGATTTTTTTTTTATGTATCCAATCTGTTGTCCTGGGTTTTGATTTTGGTTGGGGGGAGGGTTGAGTCCATTGATGTTGAGAGCTATTATTGACCAATGATAGTTACCTCTTGTTATTTTGATGGTGGTGGTGGTTGAGAGAGAGAGAGAGAGAGAGAGAGAGAGAGAGAGAGAGAGAGAGAGAGAGAGAAAATGTGTGTATACATATAAAAATATAATCTGTTAGGTACATTTACATTTATGATTTGAGGGCTGACAACTTGGTATTGAGAAACCAGTTAGGGAACTTATCCTCAAAGAAGACACTTCTTCTTTTCTCAGTAGTTATTAGTTGCCTGATGTTCCCTGTCTAGAGATAGGTCTGTCTAAGATTTCCTTCTTCCACAACAGCATGATTATTAATGTTGACATTGTTCTGATAATGTTTAGGCGGCCATATTGTGGTATCAATGGTATAACTTCTCTGTCATTTCTAAGAGACACAATCTTACATCATACCCTTTGGTTCTTACAATATTCTAAAATGTTCTATTAGCCTTAGATATAGGAGATAGGTTGTAGATGTATCTATTTGGGATGGGCACCCGATAATCAGTTGTTCTATATGTTTGACCAGTTTTCTGTAATGGTCCTCTGAAGCAAAAAAAAATTTCTTTGATAAATGGTGAGAACTATACTTACCACTGGGTATAGGAATACATATTTAGAATGCAATTATGAATTATGCAGTTCTAGTAAAGTGGAAGTGGTAGATTCTCCTCTAAGATCCATGACATCACTAGTCCTGGGCAGGTAGCTCAATTTACAGTACCAGATATGATTTTCCTCTTAGTGAGTGGGCCTTAAATCCAAATAGAGAGCTGTTGATTACTGCCAAGATATGAGTGCCCAGTATTGTTCATTTTGGTATATTATTCTTTGCTAGTCATGACTATAGTTCATTGATATCATGGCTGGATAAGAGTACTGATGTTTTCTCCTGTGGAAGCTTGCATAACATCTTCAGGTACTCTCAATGTTATTCCACAGGGAGGGGACATTGAAATTAGTTCCATCTCAAATCTTCTGAGTCTTGTTTCTAAAGTACATGTTATCTCCAGCAATAGGGACTTCCCTTCAATTTCTTGGAGACAACCAAGGGAAAAAAACAATAGCCTATTTTGTTTGGGAATCTCTTGGGACATGCCTGATAAAAATCTCAAAATGAGTTTCTCATGCCAGGTGCTGAGTGTTTTCATAGATGCTCTATGGCTCTTTGGGAAAGCACTGTCAACTTATGTGGCATATCATCATTCCAGATATCATCATTTACGTGGTAAATATATTGTTTGTAATTTTATGTAGTATGAATCCTCAAGGCTGTTTCAAACATTATTAGTATTATTTATCTTTCCTTCTCCACTGTTCCATACTGACTTCATTCTCCCTTCCCTATTTAAAATCCTCCTCCCCATTTTTCCATTTCTTCCATCATACCATTTGTATACTTCTATTCTCATCTGTCCCCATATCATGATCTTTTTTCTTCTTGTTTCTGAAGCTACTCTAGGTTATATATTTCCATTGAAAATTTGGAGCTAGGAACCACAGATGAAGAAAGAACATGTCTGAGTTTATGTCTTACTTTCTTCTAGTTCCTCCACTTACCTGAAAGTCATAATTTAATTGTTTTTTCTTTATAGTAGAATAACATTGTGATATATATCTTTATAATGTTTATTATCCATTAATATTTTGAAGGACATTTAAGTTATTCAAATATCCTAGATATTGTAAATAGGGTGGAAAGGGACATTGTTAAGCAAATGTCTGTGCTGTATATATTCAAATCCTATGGGCATATGCCAAGTACTGGTAAAGCTTGGAGATGTGGTAGATTTATTTTAATTTTATAAGAATCCTCCACCTTGACTGCACCAGTTTACTGTTCCACCAAGAGTGAACAAGGGTTCCAGTTTTCTAATATCCTCACCAGCATTTGTTATTGCTTGTTTTACTGATCTTGGCAATTCTGAATGGTGTGAGATGAAGTCTTAAATGCGTTTCAGTTTGCATCCACCTAATTGCTAAACATGAAAACGCTTTGAGGTACATCTTATCCATTTTGATTTCTTGTTTTTAAAACACTCTCTTCAGATATATAGACCAGTTTTCAATTGAATTGTTTGTTTGCATCTGCTTTTGCTTTTTATTTATGTATTCATGGTACATCCACTTGCTTTCCCTTCTCACCCACTTTTCCCTCACTCCAACCCTTCTCCTGTGAGAGGATGGAGGCTCCCTTGACCATTCCCCCACCATAGAACATCATGTTTCTGCAAGGCTAGGCACATCTCCCACTGAGGCCATACAAGGGAGCCCAGATAGGGGAGGGTACTCTTAAGACAGGCAACAACTTTAAAGATAGTCTGTGCTCCAGTTTTGGGGAGATCAACTTAAAGACAGAGATTCACACCTGCTACATATCTGCATGGTCCTAGGTCCAGCATGTATATGCTGCTTGATTGCTGATTCGGTTTCTGAGAGCCCCCAAGGTTCCAAGTTAGTTGACTCTGTTGGGCTTGCTGTGGAAATTCTATCCTCTTCAAGGACCTAAAATCTTCTCCTAAGTCTTCCATAAGAGTCCCAGAGCCCCATCCAATGGCTAGCTCTGGGTCTCTGCATAGGTTTTAGTAAGATGTTTGGTGTAACCTCTCAAAGGATAATCATGCTAGGCTCCTGTCTACAATCATAACAGAATATCATTAATAGTGTCGGGGATTGGTGCTTGCCCATGGGATGTGTCTCAAGTTGGGCCAGTCATCGGTTGGTCTTGTGGATGGATTAGTGTCCCTATAGCTCTAATGGGGTTCTTCCCATTGGAGGGAACATTTTCAGGTTCCATATTCCCACTCTGTGCATCTCAGCTAAGGTCAACCCCAATAATTCCTGAAGAACCTCTTGCCTCCCCGATTTCCATTCATTGTTCTGGCCCTCTGGCCCTCTGGCCTTCTCTCCTGTTTCTTCCCACGTCTGATGCCATACTTCCCCATTCCCTTCTATCTCCCCTCACCCACTCATTTCCCTTCCTCACTCTGCCTTCCATGACTATTATATTTCACCTTCTAAGTGAGATTCAAGCATCCTCACTTGGGTCTCACCTCTCATTTAGCTTTGGGTCTGTGGAATCAAGTGTGAGTATCCCTATACTTTATGGCTAATATACACTTATAACTGATTATATAACATGCACATCTTTGGCTCTGGGTTACCTGACTCAGGATGATTTTCTAAAGATGCATCCATTTGCCTGAAAAATTTATGTTGTCTTTGTTTTTAATAGCTGAATAGTATTCCATTTTGTAAATGTAACAGATTTTATTTTTCCATTCTTCAGCTGAGGGATATCTAGGTTGTTTCCAGCTTCTGGCTATGACAAATAAACCTCCTATGAACATAGTTGAGCAAGTGTCCCAGTGGTACAGTGGGGCATCTTTTGGGGGTATGACCAGGAGTGGTATAGCTAGGTCTTGAGGGAGAACTATTCCCAGTTCTATCTTAAACCACCATATTGGCTTTCAAAGTAGTTGTACAAGTTTTCACTCCCACCAGCAAGGGAGGAGTGTTCCCCTTGCTCCACACCATCATCAGTATGTGTTATCACTTGAGATTTTTATCTTAGTCATTCTCACTAGTGTAAGACTATATCTCAGGTTCATTTAGATTTGCATTTTCCTGATGACTAAGGAAGTTAAACATTTCTTTAAGTGCTTCTTGTCCAATATTTTTCTGCGGATAATTTTTGGTTTAGCTGTACACCCCATTTTAAAAATTTATTTATTCACTTTACAACCCAATATCAGCCATTCATCTCTTCCCAGTATCCTCTCATGCAAGTCCTTCCACCATTCCACCTTTCCTTCCTCTTTTGTGAGTCCTCACTTTGGGTGTCACACCACCCACAACCCACCCCCCATCAAGTCACATCAGGACTAGGTGAATCTGCTTTAACTGAGGCCAGACACAGGCTCAATAGGCAGACAGGAAACAGGCTCAGGGACAGCCACTGCTCTATTTGATGGGGAACTTGCCTGAAGACCAAGCTGCTCATCTGCTACATATATGCTGGAGGGCTAGATCCAGTTCATCCTTGCTCTTTGTTTGGTCATTGAGTCTCTTGGAGCCCACAAGGTTCAAGTCAGTTGACACTGTTGATCTTCCTATGAAGTCCCTGTCTTCTCTGTTTCCCTCAATCCTTTTCCAACTCTTCTATAAAACTCCACATGATCTATCAAATGTTTGGATAGAAGTCTCTGTATCTCTTTTCATTGGCTGCTGGTTGGAACCTTTCAGAGGACAGTTATGTTAGGTTACTGTCTACAAGCATAACAGAGTATCATTAATAGTGTCAGGGATTGGTTCTTGCCCATGGGATGGGACTCAGATTGGGGCAGTCATTGGTTGGTCATTCTCTCAGTCTCTGCTCTGTGTTTGTCCTTACATATAATATACAAACACCACATTTTGGGTTTAAGGATTTCTGGGTGAGTTGCTGTCCTTATCCCTCCATTGGAGTCCTTCCTGGCTACAGGAACTAGCTACTTCAGAATGAAGAGCCTCTACTGCTAGGAGTTTTAGCTAGAGTGCCCCCACCATAGACCCTCTAGGGCCTCTCCCGATCCCAGGTTTGGGCTATAGAGATGTACCACACACACACACACTGCTGCCAATCTCCCCTTTCTTTGTGTACTAAAACCACCTGGCCCAGGATTTTGTTGTTGTTGTTTTGTTTTTTATTTTGTTGGGAGACTTGTAGTGACTGCTTCAATTTTCTTTGGGGATATAGGGCTGCTTACATGGTTTACTTGATCAGTATTAACTTTGTAAGTGGTATCTGTCTAAAAATTTGTTCATTTCATTAAGATTTTCCAATTTTATGGAAATATGCTTTTGAAGTAAGACCTAATAATTCTTTGAATTTCCTTATTGTCTGTTGTTATGTCTTCCTTTACATTTCTGATTTTCTTTCTTTGGATACTGTCTCTCTGTCCTTTGGTTCCTTTGGCTAGTTTGTCTATCTTCTTGAGTTTCTCAAAGAACTAACTCTTAATTTCATTGATTCTTTCTATTGTTTTCTTTATTTCTAATTGATTTCATCCCTGATTTTGATTATTTCCTTCCTCTGCTCTTTGGTGTGTTGGTTCTTTTTTTTCTAGTGTTTTGAGGTATAGTTTTAAGTTGCTTGTATAAGAAGATTCTAATTTCTTTATGGAGACATTTGGTGCTATTAATTTTCCAAATAGCACTGCTTTCAGTGTCACATAAATTTAGGTAGGTTGTGCATTCATTTTCATTGAATTCTATAAAGTCATTAATTTCGTTCTTTATTTGGTCCCTGACCCAAAAATCATTGAGTAGAGACCTGTTTGTTTTCAATGCATCTGTAGGGTTTCATCCAACTTTAATCCTTGATGGTCTGATAAGATACAAGGCATTATTTGAATTTTCTTGTATATATTGAGGCTTCCTTTGTGACAATCATAAGGTCAATTTTGGAGAAGGATTCATGAGGTGCAGAAAAAAAAAAGGTATATTCTTTTGTATTTGGGTGGAATATTCCATAGATTTCTGTTTGATTCTTAACCTCAGTTAGTTTTATTATTTCTCTGCTTAAATTATGCCTTGATGATCTGTCAAATGGTAAGAATGTGGTGTTGAAGTTTCCCACTATTGTGTGGAATTACATGTGCAATTTAAGTTTTAGCAATGTTTCTTTTACAAATGTGGTTGCCTTTGTGTTTGGAGCAGAAATGAATTGAGATATCATCTTAATAGATTTTTCCTTTGATGAGTATGAAGTGTCCTTTCCTGTCTCTTTTGATTAATTTTGGTTCATAGTTTATTTTATTAAATATTAGAATGGATACTCCACATTGCTTCTTGAGTCTGTTTCCTTGGAAAATCTTTTCCAGCTCTTTACTCTGTGGTAATGTCTATCTTTATGGTTGAGGTGTATTTCTTATCTGCAGCAGAAAGATAGATCTTGGTTTTGTATCCATTCTGTTAGCCTGTGTCTTTTTATTGGGGGTTTGAGTCCATTGTTGTTGAAAGATGCTAATGTCCAGTGATTGTTATTTCCTGTCATTTTGATGGCGATGGTAATGGTGATAGTGATGATGGTGGTGGTGGTGGCGGTGGTGGTGGTTGCGGTGGTGGTGGTAGTGGTGGTGTGTACACATGTATGTGTGCTTGCATGCTTCCCTCGTTTTTACTTCTATGGAATTACTTATTTCCTGTGTTTTCTTGGATATAGTTATCCTTCTTGGGTTGGAGTTTTCCTTCAAGTATTATCTGTAGGGCTGAATTTGTGGATAGATATTGTATAAATTTGGATTTGTCTTGAAATAACTTGTTTTCTCCATCTATGGTGATTGAGAGTTTTGCTGGGTATAGTAGTATAGGTTGGCATCAGTAGATTTTTAGAGGTTGCAAGATATCTATCCCAGTTCTTCTAGCTTCTAGAGTTTCTGTTGAGTGGTGGGTTGTAATATTGATAGGTCTGCTTTTGTATATTACCTGGCCTTTTCCCATAGCCACTTTTAATATTCTTTCTTTGTTCCCTATGTTTTGTGTTTTGATTATTATGTGTTGGGAGAATTTTTCTTTTCTGGCACAGCTTAATTGGGGTTCTTAAACTTCTTGTATGTTTATTGACATCTCTTACTTTAGGTTTCAAAGTTTTCTCCTATGATTTTGTTGAAAATATTTTCTGGTCCTTGGAACTTGGACTCTTCACCTTCTTCTATTACTATTATTCTTAAGTCTTTTCAAGGTAGCCCAGATTTACTGGATGTTTTGTCTCAGGAGCTTTATAGATGTAACATGTTCTTTGACTGATGTATCAATTTCTTCTATTGTATCTTCTTTGCCTGAGATTCCCTAGGTTTTCCATCCCCAGGATTCCCTTAGTTCTCATTTTCTTTGTTGCTTCTGTTTCTACTTTCGGGCCTTGAACAATTTTACTTATTTCTTTTACCTCTTTAGTTATATTTTTCTGTATATCTTTAAGAGATTTACTTGTTTCCTCTTTAAAGTCCTGTACATGTTTGATTGTATTTTCCTGTTTTTCAAGGGATTTATTCATTTCCTCTTTAAAGGCCTGTATGATCTTTATGATTGGATTTAAGGTCATTTTCTTGTGTTTCTGTTGGGTTGAGATATCCAGGGCTTGCTGTAATAGCAGAGCTCTTCTCTGATAGTGTCATACTGCCCTGGCTTTTATTGTTTGTGTTCTTTTGAACACCTTTACCCATCTAGAATGCTTTAGTCCCTGGATGTTGCTTTTTTAGTAGGTATTGAGAGGGGGCCTAACCTCAATGATCCTGGTGTGTTAGGCTTGTGGTGGATATCTTTGTGTTGTAAATTTCTTTTTCAACACATTGATGAAGGTGAATGGAGTGGTGTCCAGAGAATACAAGTCCAGCAGGAATATAAGCATCCTCACAGCATGTGGGCTTGCCTCACAGGACTTAGCAGACAGGAAAGATGAGTTCAGGAGGGGAATCTAACCTGTATAGTTCTGGATCAGAAGGTTTGATAAAGGTGGGTGGATAGGTGGCAGGAAATGGTGGTTTGGTAGGAATCACAGCCTGCTCAAGGTAGCAGCACATAGCCCAGAGGACTTTTTGGGTTTTTTTCAGTTTATTAAACATTCAGAGTATTAATCCTCTGATGATATATAGTTAGCAAAGTTTCTCTTCTGCTATGTAGGTTTTCCATACAGTTGAGTGATTGCTTCCTTAGCTACACAGATTTTTCGTTTTTCTTTTCTTTTTTTAAAGTCTCATATATTTTATTCTTAAACTTTAGTTAATTTTTTTAATACTTTATTTACATTTCCAATGTTTCCCCCTTTCTAGGTCTCCTCTTTGGAGATCACCTATCCCCTCCCCCTCCCCCACCTCTATGAGGGAATTCCACCTCCCACCCACCCGCCTGCCCACTCCCATATTCCCACCTTGACATTCCCCTTTACTGGGGCCTCTTCTCCCTCTTATGGCCAACAAGGCCCTCCTCTGCCACATATGTGGTCAGAACCATGGGTCCCTCCATGTGTATTCTTTGGTTGGTGGTCCATCCTCCAGAAAGATCGGGGATTGGGGGGGAGTCAGGCCAGTTTACATTGTTGCTCCCTCCATAGGGCTGCAGAATCCCTCAGCTCCTTCAGTCCCTTCTCCAACTCATCCATCTGGGACCTCACTCACAGTCCAGCAGTTACTGTAAAGTGAAACATGGGTATTCCAAACGTTTCGGCTAATATCCACTTATCAGTGAGTACATACCATGTTCGTTCTTTTGTGACTGAGTTACCTCACTCAGGATGATATTTTGAAGTTCCATCCATTTCTCTGCAAATTTCATTAAATCATTGTTTTTAATAGCTGAGTAGTACTCCATTGTGTAAATGTACCACATTTTCTGTATCCATTCCTCTGATGAGGGACATCTGGGTTGTCTCCAACTTCTGGTTATTATAAATATGGCTGCTATGAACATAGTGGAGCATGTGTCTATTACATGTTGGAGCATCTTCTGGTTATATGCCCAGGAGAGGTATAGCTGGGTCCTCAGGTAGTATTATGTCCATTTTTCTGAGGGTCCGCCAAACTGATTTCCAGAGTGGTTGTACCAGCTTAAATCCCACCAACAATGGAGGAGTGTTCCTCTTTCTCCACATCCTCGCCAGCATCTGCTGTCACTTGGACTTGAGCTTTGTACAAGGAGATAGGAATGGATCAATTTGCATTCTTCTGCATGTAGACTGCCAGTTGAACCAGCACCATTTTTTGAAAATGCTGTCTTTTTTCCACTGGATGGTTTTGGCTCCTTTGTCGAAAATCAAGTGACTGTAGGTGTTTGGGTTCATTTCTGGGTCTTCAATTCTATTCGATTGATCTACCTGCCTGACACTATACCAATAGCATGCAGTTTTTATCACTACTGCTCTGTAGTACAGCTTGAGGTCAGGGATGCTGATTCCCCCAGATGTTCTTTTGTTGTTGAAAATAGCTTTTACTATCCTGGATTTTTTGTTGTTCCAAATGAATTTGAGAATTGCTCTTTCTAAGTCTATTAAGAATTGAGTTGGAATTTTGGTGGGGATTGCATTGAATCTGTAGATTGCTTTTGGCAGGAAGGCCATTTTTACTATATTAATCCTGCCAATTCATGAGCAGGGGAGAGCTTTTGAACTTCTGTGGTTTTCTTTGATTTCTTTCTTCAGAAACTTGAAGTTTTGTCATACAGATCTTTCACTTGTTTGGTTAGAGTCAGACCAAGATACTTTATATTTTTTATGACAATTGTAAAGGGTGTCATTTCCCTAATTTCTTTCTCAGCCTGTTTATCCTTCGAGTATAGGAAGGCTGCTGATTTGATTGAGTTAATTTTATATCAAGCAACTTTGCTGAAGTTGTTTATCAGCTGCAGCAGTTCTCTGGTGGAGGTTTTCCGGTCACTTAAATATACAATCATATCATCTGCAAAGAGTGATATTTTGATTTCTTCCTTTCCAATTTGTAGCCCTCTGACCTCCTTTTGTTGTCTAATTGCTCTAGCTAGGACTTTAATTACTATATTGAATAGATAGGGAGAGAGAGGGCAGCCTTGCTTAGTCCCTGATTTTAGTGGGATTGCTTCAAGTTTCTCTCCGTTTAGACCGATGTTGGCTAATGGTTTGCTGTATATTGCTTTTACTATGTTTAGGTATGGGCCTTGAATTCCTGATCTTTCCAAGACTTTTATCTTGAAGGGATGCTGAATTTTGACAAATGCTTTTTCAGCATCTAATGCAATGACCATGTGGTTTTTTTCTTTGAGTTTGTTTATGTAGTGGACTACATTGATGGATTTCTGGGTATTGAACCATCCCTGCATCCCTAGGATGAAGCCTACTTGATCACGATGAATGATCATTTTGATGTGTTCTTGGATTTGGTCTGCGAGAATTTTATTGAGTATTTTTGCATCAATATTCATAAGGGAAATTGGTCTGAAGTTTTCTTTCTTTGTTGGGTCTTTGTGATGTTTTGGTATCAGTGTAACTGTGGCCTCATAGAAGGAACTGGGTAGTGTTCCTTCTGTTTCTATTTTGTGGAATAGATTGAAGAGTATTGGTATTAGGTCTTCTTTGAAGGTCTGATAGAATTCTGCAGTGAACCCATCTGGACCTGGGCTTTTTTTGGTTGGGAGACTTTTAATGACTGCTTCTATTTCTTTAGGCATTATGGG
>CM052702.1:104850434-104870665 GCA_028551405.1 Uromys caudimaculatus
TGGTGTTGAAGTCACCTACTATTATTGTGTGAGGCACAATGTGTGCTTTGAGCTTTAGTAAAGTTTCTTTTATGAATGTGGGTGCCCTTGCATTTGGAGCATAAATATTCAGAATTGAGAGTTCTTCTTGGTAGATTTTTCCTTTGATGAGTAAGAAGTGTCCTTCCTTATCTTTCTTGGTGACTTTTAGGTGAATGTCGATTTTATCCAATATTAGAATGGCTACTCCAGCCTGTTTCTTGAGACCATTTGCCTGGAAAATTGTTTTCCAGCCCTTTACTCTGAGGTAGTCTTTGTCTTTATCATGGAGATGTGTTTCTCGAATGCAGCAAAATGCTGTGTCCTCTTTATGGATCCAGTCTGTCAGTCTATGTCTTTTTATTGGGGAATTGAATCCATTGATGTTAAGAGATATTAAGAAATAGTGATTGTTGGTTCCTGTTATTTTTGATGTTAGTTTTGCTTTTATGTGGCTATCTTCTTTTGAGTTTGTTGATAGATTACTTTCTTGCTTTTTCCAGGGTGTAGTTTCCTTCTTTGAGTTGACGTTTACCATCCATTACCTTTGTAGGGCTGGTTTGTGGAAACATATTGTGTAAATTTGGTTTTGTCATGGAATATTTTGGTTTCACCATCTATGGTAATTGAGAGTTTTGCTGGGTATAGCAGCCTGGGTTGGCAGTTGTGTTCTCTTAGGGTCTGTATGAGTTCTGTCCAGGATCTTCTAGTCTCTGGTGAGAAGTCAGGTGTAATTCTGATAGGTCTGCCTTTCTATGTTACTTGACCTTTTTCCCTTACTGCTTTTAATATTCTTTCTTTGTTTTGTGTATTTGGTGCTTTTGCTATGATGTGACAGGACGAATTTCTTTTCTGGTCCAATCTGTTTGGAGTTCTGTAAGCTTCTTGTATATTTATGTTCATCTCTTTCTTTAGGTTAGGGAAGTTTTCCTCTATAATTTTGTTGAAGATATTTGCTGGTTCTTTAAGTTGGGAATCTTCACTCTCTTCTATACCTATTATCCTTAGGTTCTGTCTTCTCATTGTGTCATGGATTTCATGGATGTTTTGGGTTAGAAGCTTTTTGCATTTTGCATTTTCTTTTACTGTTGTGTTGATGTTATCTATGGTATCTTCTGCTCCTGAGATTCTCTCTTCTATTTCTTGTATTCTGTTGGTGATTCTTGCATCAATGGTTCCTGATCTCTTTCCTAGGTTTTCTAACTCCAGGGTTGTCTCCCTTTGTGATTTCTTTATTGTTTCTATTTCTATTTTTAGCTCCTGGATAGTTTTGTGCATTTCCTTTGTCTGTTTGATTGTGTTTTCTTGAATTTCTGCCTGTTTGATTGTGTTTTCCTATAATTTTTTAATGGATTTTTGTATTTCCACTTTAAAGGCTTCTAGTTTTTTACCTCTGTTCTCTTGTATTTATTTAAGGGTGTTATTCATTTGTTTCTTAACGTCTTCTATCATCATCATGAGAAATGATTTTTAATCTGAGTCTTGCTTCTCTGTGTGTTGGGGTATCCAGGGCTTGCTGTGGTGGGAGAGTTGGGTTCTGATGGTGCCAAGTACTCTTGGTTTCTGTTCCTTATGTTCTGACCCTTGCCTTTTGCCATCTAGTTAACTCTGATGTTAGCTGATCTTACTCTGTTTGGCTGTGGCTTGTCTCTCCTGCAGGCCTCTGTGTCAATACTCCTTGAAGACCAGCTCTCTCTGAGAGGTGTTTGGGTTTGGAGAGCTGTGGCACAGGGTCTGCTCTGGGGTGCAGACAGAAATCAGAAGGATCTTGTCCCCAGCTGTCCCTTGGTTCCTATGTCCTCATGACTTTGCAAGGGTCTCTCTTGATCCTGTGAGTTTGAACAGAAGTGGTGGTTTTGCCTGTGCTCAAGGGTGTGTCAGCACTCCTGGAATACCCGCTCTCTCCTGATGCCCTGTGGCCCAGGCTGAGGTCCCCAGGCACAGACCCCCGGTGGCCCAGGCAGAGGTCACCCCCACAGATGGAACCGGAAGGTTCAAAGGTTTCCTGTCCCCAAGTTCTCCTCAGGCCCTGTATCCCGCCGGATCCGGGCATGTCTTGGTGAGAGGTGTTGCTCCTCTTAACCCCACTCATGGCTTTTCCAAGCTCCTGGGAGGGTAGCTTTCTCCTGGGCTCCCTGGCTATGGACTCCTTGTGGCCCAGGCAGAGGTCTCCACCCACAGATGGAAACCGGAAGGTTCAGAGGTTTCCTGCCCCCGAGTTCTCAGGCCCTGGATCCTGCAGGATCCAGGAGGGTCTGGGTGAGAGGTGTTGCTCCCCTTAATCCCACTCATGGCTTTTCCAAGCTCCTGGGAGGGTAGCTTTCTCCTGGGGCTCGTTGGCTATGGACTCCTGGTCGATTTTTAGTTTTCTAAGGACTCACTTGTTAAATATTGGCCTTAGTTCCTGGGCAAACAGATTCCTATTCAGAAAGCATTTTCCGATAGCTATATCTTAGTGGATACTTCTCCAGTTTTCTTTGAGCAGTTCCAGCATTTGAGGTTTTAATTTGATGCCATTCATCTTCTTGGACTTAATTATAATACAAAGTGATGAAAATTAGTATAATTTCATTCTTTTCTACTTTTCTCTACATCATTTGTTGAAGACGTTCTCTTTCCTCCAGTGTATGATTTTGGCCTCTTTGCAAAATGTTGGATGTTGGTAGTTATGTGTACTCATGTTTGGGTCTTCTATTTTACTTCATTGATCTATATGTCAGATTTTGTTCCAGTATTATACTGTTTTTATTAAGATACCTCTATAATATATTTGGAAATCTCAGGTGACAATCCTTTCAACATTATTGTTTGCTCAGGATTGCTTTGGCTATCTTTGGTCTTTTGTGTGACCATATGAATTCAAATTCTAGAATATTTCTGTTAAGAGTGTTGCAGGATTTTGATTAGAATTGTGTTGAATCTATCAACTGCTTTTGGTATAATTATCATTTTCATAATGTTAATTTACCAATCTATGAGCATAGGAGGTCATTCCATTTTTCTGCTGTCTTTTTTAATCTCTTTCCTCAGGATTTTGAAGTTTTTACTGTAAAGGTATTTCATCTCTTTGGTTAGATTTATTCTAGGATAGTGTTTATAAGGTGATTGTAAACAAGGACCTTGTCTAAACTTCAGACAAGCAGCATACTAGAGAGTTGATTGCTTCATTTTTCCTACACAAATTATTGTCAGAACTTCAAATTCCTCCTGTACAGGTATATCTCTCAGGCCTGTACCTGACTGCTGAATAGTAATGCTGCCCTGGGAACTCTGTTCCCACTGAAGCCATGGAGACTCTGGCAGCCTATGGTAACTGTCTAGGTAATGAATAAGTCCTTGTAGTTTTAATTCTTATGGGTCATTTGGATTAAATTTCTTTTTATAATTTATTCTTGTCACATCTCTGGTGGCCTTGATGACTATGCTAACTAAATTTGTCAGTTTAACAGCAACAGATAACCAGTTTCTCCATCCCAAAGCTATAGCCCACATTCTTAGTTCATTTCATATGTGAAAAGGATGCCTTGCATTTTCTAGAGTTAATAGGTCACTTGTCAGGAAAGGCAGACAGGTTTGCCTTGCTACACACATATTATAATAAAATCAAACTTTTAAATTTTAGATAAAATCTTCATGCAAGTTTGGGTTGTGACTCTTCTATGAATTCTCTATCCCAAGAATTCCATGATTTGTCTCAACTGTTTGGAATTTTTAAGCAGTGTCCCTAAAATGTTGCAAGAATCAAGAAACAACATTTTGTTGAATATACAGCTTTACTTATTCTTAACTTTGAGATGTCACCTTAGACTTTCTGAAAAAATCAAATAATTTTTTAAGTTGGCATAAAATGAGTAGATGTTTGAGATTTGGATAAGATTCTATCTTTTAAAAGTCAACTAGGATTATTCTTAAGTGACCTACAAACTCTCTAAAGCCATATGAACTTTCATACTCTAATTAGAACAGGGTTGTCCTATCTATGATTCTAACTAGAGTCTAACTGATTATAAAATAGAGTAATAAGAAACTCAATCAAAATATACTCATTAATTTATTCAGTAGGTGTGGATAACAAGGAATGAAGTTATCTCTTATTTGCAAGATTAAGCAAGTTTTCCACCAAAATGGAGAGGGGATTTGGAGTGATGGGTAAAGGAGAGGATAAAGAAAAGGAACACTAAAGTCCTTCTGAAAAAAAAAATATGAAAACCTACTACCTTAGAAGCTTCCTAAAATCTATACATATGTGAAAGAAATTTAAATGGAGTTATCATGTAATAGGGAAACAATACACCAACTAGACCTCATTCCTTCACACCATGATGCACTTTAGTGGAACTGTAAGCCAAACCAAATCATCCCTTCAAGTTGGTTTTTCTCAGGTATTTGGTCATAGCAACCTGAATAGTAACTCATACAAAAATATTTTGTATGGGTGTGAGCATTTGTGTACAAGTAAGAAGGATACTGTAACATTTCACAAAAGTATATATATATATATATATATATATATATATATATACACACACATATATATGTATATATATATGAATGAATCATAAATAATAAACATGTTAAATTTATATTCATAATTATATGTATGTATATAAACACATATTAATTTTCATATATTTCTATGTATGTTACTATACATACACAAATATACATGATTATTTTTTAAATAAACACAAATAAATGTAAATAATTATTTTTAAAGTGCTTTTATAAAATACTTTACAATATATAACACGAATCCTTACTTTCTTAAGTTTCTTGTTATCATATATATATGTGTGTGTGTGTGTGTATGTGTGTGTGTGTGTTTACTATATGTATGTTGTAATATATATTATACATGTGCATATATATACATATGTGTGTTTATATATGCCTATATATGTATAAAGACTATATTAGTTACTTTTATCATTGCTCTGACCAAATATCTGATAAGAATAAACATTATATGTATATGTATATATGTATATATATAGGCTTTTAAGATCATCTTTTTTATAAGCTTATACTTTTATTTCCAGCAGTTTATCGCTTATTTTACTTCCCCAATCTCTCCCCTATTTCATTCATTGTAAACTATCTTATGTGTTCTGACTTCTTCACATTTTATCATGTCTTTGAGATCAGGCTATTCTATTGCCCTGGAGAGTTGCTGGGTGCCTATGCTTCATTTGGCTAACTGGTTCTTTTGTTTCTTGAATCTTGCTAGCCACTGTCTTCTATCTAAAAGTTGAATTGAGAGTCTTTTGCTTGTACTGTTATAAATCAAGTTTTTCATGCCAAATAAATTAATTAAATTTTTTTTGTCCAGCACTAAGTGCATGACAGGTATGAGTCAGATTTTGTTTTCTTTCCTCCCTGGGTGAGGGAATCCTCATTAGTACTTACACAATATGAGAAGCAAGCTGAACAAAGATTTCCACTGTCAGTTGATGCAACCAGTTCACTAAGAATTAATCTGCAAAAATGAATAAATTATCAGGCTGACAGAAGCATACAGTCAAAATTCGAGGACAAAAGAGAATTAGATGTTTAGGTTTAAACGTGGTATCTAGCTGGCTCTGGCACATTTTCTCTAGATAGAACAACAATAACAAAAAAACTGAACATTATCAGAAATCCAGGTGACCCAACTGGGATTGTCTATCAGAACAGTGGGAGCTCTAATTTCTGGGGCTCTGACAATTTTATGGCCTTCATGGGAGATCACTGTCTATAAATACAGCAGCATCCTAGCCATCCTGCTGATAATAGCAGAAACAGTGGCAACTCGTCGATTCTTCTGTTCTTTTTTCTATTTTTTAATTGGTTATTTTATTTATTTACATGTCAAATGGTATCCCCCTTCCTGGTTTCCTCTCCCAAAACCCACTATTCCCTCACCCCCCCCTTGCTTCTATGAGGGTGCTCTCCCACCTACCCACTCCCACCTCACTGCCCTACATTCCCCTATGCTGGGGAATCAAGCCTCCACAGAACCAAGAGCCTCCCCTCTCATTGATGCCAGATAAAGCAATCCTCTGCTACATATGCAGCTGGAACTATGGGTCTCTCCATGTGTATTCTTTGGTTGGTAGTTTAGTCCCTGGAGGCTCTGGAGGGTCCGGTTGATTTTGTTGTTCTTCCTATGGGGTTGCAAGCCCCTTTGGCTCCTTCAGTCCTTCCTCTAACATTTGGGTCCCCATGCACAATGAGATGGTTGGCTGAGATCATCTGCATCTGTATTGGTCAGGCTCTGAGAGAGCATCTCAGGGGATAGCTCTACCAGGCTCCTATCAGCAAGCACTTCTTGGCATCAGCAATAGTGTTTGCCTTTGTTGTCTGCAGATGGGATTAATCCCTAGGTGGGGCAGTCTCTGGATGGACTTTCCTTGAGTCTCTTCTCTAGTCTTTGTCCCTGCATTTCCTTTAGATGGGAGCAATTCTGGGTTAATATTTTGGGGATGGGTGGGTGACCTCATCCCTTAACTGAAGGCCATGCCTAACCACTGGATATGGTCTCTACAGGTTTTCTCTCACCCTTGTTGGGAATTATGCTAATGTCATCCCTGTTGGGTCCTGAGAACCTCTTGCTTCCTTGGCATCTGGGATCTCTTGTGGCTACCCCTAGATCCCCATCCTGCACTGCTACACACCTCTGTTCAAATTCTTGATACTCTGTACTTCTTCCCCTGTCTCCTCCCACAGCTGATCCTGCCCACCTTGTTCCTTCCTCTCCTCTCTCTTGCCCAGGTCCCTAGCTCTCTCTATTCCCTGTGATTCCTGTTATTTCTTTTTCATTAATTAATTAATTTACTTACTTCATATCCTGAAAATAACTCCCCCTCCTCTCCTCCCAGTCTCATGCTAACAAACCCCTCCCCATTTAGTTGGTTTAGCTAAGGGTTTGTCTATCTTGTTGATTTTCTCAAAGAACCAGCTCTTAGTTTCCTTGATTCTTTGTATTATTCTGGTTCTTTCTAATTATTGATTTCAGCCCTAAGTTTGATTATTTTCTCCCATCTACTCATCTTGGGTGTGTTTGCTTCATTTTGTCCTAGAGCTTACAGGCATGCTTTTAAAGTACTAGTATGAGACATCTCCAGTTTCTTTATTAAGGCACCTAATGCTATGAACTCTCCTCTTAACACTGCTTTGATTGTGTTCCATAAGTTTGGGTATGTTGTGCCTTCATTTTTATTGTACTCTAGAAAGTCTTTAATATCTTTCATTATTTCCTCACTGACTCAGTGGTCACTCAGTAGAGGGGTGTTCAATTTCCATAAGTTTGTAGGCTTTCTGTTGTTTTTGTTTTTATTGAATTTTAGGTTTTATCCATCATAGTCTGATACAACACAAGAGGTTATCTCAATTTTGTTGTATTTGTTAAGGCTTGCTTTTGTGATCAACTATATGTTACATTTTTGAGAACATTCCATGTGGCACTGAGAAGAATATTTATTCTTTTATGTTTGAATGAAATGTTCTCTACATATCTGTTAGGTCCATTTGATGTATAAACTCTGTTAGTTTCATTATTTCTCTGTTTAGTTTGTCTCAATGACCTGTCCATTTGTGAGAGTGGAAAGTGGAAGTCTCCCACTATTAATGAGTGAGATTCAATGTGTGATTTAAGCTTTAGTAATGTTTCTTTTATGAATATGGGTGCCCTTACATCAGGGACATAGATATTCCAAATTGAGACATCATCTTAGTGGATATTTCCCTTCATGAGTATGTAGTGTTCTTCCCATCTTTTTTATTACTTTTGGTTCAAAAGCTATTTTATTAGATATTGGAATGGTTACTCCAGCCTGATTCTCAGGTCTCTTTGCTTGAAAAACCTTTATCCAGCCCTTTATTCTGAAGTAATACTGTCTTTGTTGCTGAGGTGTGTTTCTTATATGCAACATAATGATGGATACTGTCTCCACACCTACTCTGTTAGCCTGTGTCTTTTTGTTGGGGAATTGACTCCATTGATACCGAGAGATATTAATGACCAACAATTGTTAATTCCTGTTATTTTGATGGTGGTGGTAGGGGTGTGTGTGTGTGTGTGTGTGTGTGTGTGTGTGTGTGTGTGTTTTCTCCTTCCTTTGTTTTTCTGATGTGGGTTATTTATTTCCTGTTTTCTGGGTGTAGTTCATCCCATTGATTTGGAGTTTTCCTCCTAAGTATCCTTTGTAGGGCTGCATTTGGGATAGATGTTTAAATTTTGTTTTGTCATAGAATAAATTGTTTTCTCCATCTATGATGATTGAAAGTTTTGCTGAGTACATCAGTCTGGGCTGACATCTGTAGTCTCTTAGAGTCTGCAAGACACGTGCCTGGGCCGTTCTGGCTTTTAAAGTCTCTGTTGAGAAGTAAGGTGCAAAGAGCTCACTATCCTGCCATGTCCCGGAGAGCCCTTCCAGGACAGGCTAGCGACTGGGTCCGGAGCGTCCTGCCTGCAGGACACTCTGGTGCTGTGGAGAGAAACTGGGTGGTGGAAAGAGGCAGGAGACAAAGCATGTGTGAGGGCAAGACGGTATTCCGATCAAGCCCCAAACAATTTTTATTGCTACGTATATTTAAGCACTTTAGGGCGGGAAATGGCAGAGGAAGGGGGATTCCATAAGGTAACTAGACGTCACACATAGTTATGTGTCATTGTTGTTCTGGAGCTGTAGGCCGGTTCAAAACAGGATGTCTAATCCCTTGCTGGAGGCAGTGAGACTGGGAAGGAATAAAAGGAATGCCTGCTGTGGAGCCAGAACACTTTGACTTGCTAATCAAGACACCCTGACTATCTGATTAAGAGCAAGGTCCTAGATTCAAAACAAGGCAATCTAGTCTCTGGCAAGAAGGAATCAAAGGAATGCCTGCTGTGGAGCCCGGGACACTATGACTTGCAAAATAAGTCAAGTCTGGGACTCTTCATCTAGCAGAATATGTCAAGGCTCAATTAAGCCAAGGCCTTTTGGTCTCTGACAGTAAGGTATAATTTTGATAGGTCTACCTTCATATGTTACTTGGCTTTTTTCTCTTGTAGCTTTTTAATATTTTTTTGTTCTCTACATTTCTTGTTTTGATTATTCTGTGGTGGGAGGATTTTCTTTTCTGGTCCAGTTTACTTGGTATCTGGTAAGCTTCTTGTATGTTTCTAGCTATATCTTTGTGTTGGGAAATTTTTCTTCTATTATTTAGTTGAAAATATTTTCTTGGCCTTGTAGCTGGGAATCTTCTCCTTCTTTTATTCCTATTTTTCTTAGGTTTGGTCTTTTCACAGTTTCCCAGATTTCTTGGATATTTTGTATCAAGAATTTTTAGATTTACATTTCTTTGACTGGTGTATCCATTACTTTAATCCTATCTTCTACGGCTGATTCTTTCTTCCATATCTTGTATACTGTTGGTGATGCTTCCATCTGTAGTTCCTGTACTCTTCCCTGGGTTTTCCATCTCCAGGGTTCCATCAGTTTGTATTTTCTTTATTGCTTCTAACTTCATTTTTAGGTTTGAACATTTTATTTATTTCCTTCACCTGTTGCATTGTATTTTCCTGTATTTCTTTAAGGGATTTATTCATTTTCTAAAGGCCTTTATCATCATTATAAGATTGGATTTAAGGTCATCTTCTTGTGCTTCATTTGTGTTAGGATATTCAGAGCTTGATGTAGTAGGATAGATAGCCTCTGGTAGTGTCATGTTGTCCTGGCTCTGATTGATTGTATTCTTATGCTGGCTTTTAGCCACCTGTTTAATCTTGGTGTTGGCTTGATGTTCCTGAGGCCAGCAGAACTTCTCAGGGAAGCAGGCAGAGCCATGAGCAAGACAATGTATCTCATGGAAGAAAACACAGCTCACCTCTACTGGCTGGCCTGGATATGGAAGGCATGGTATTGCATGGAAAGGTCTAAGCTGGGTGTTCCTGAAGCCCTGCAGGCTTGTCCAAGAAGGCAGGGAGAGCTGTGGGCCTGAAAATGGAGGTAAGGAGACAGTGTATAGTTCACCTCTGATCCTTCTGTTATATCTTTATTTCAACCACAACCAAACTGTTTATGACATATTCTTGAATTTTGATTAAAACTCAATATAAAGGGTTTTTTCATTAGATATATTTTTAAAAGGACATCCTATAAGATTATTAAAACAGATCACACCACCTTAAGATTCTTTTCTTTTTTAATTTTTATTGGATATTTTATTTATTGACATTTTATCTATTATCCCTTTTCCCAGTTTCCCCTCTGCAAACCCCCTATATCATCCTCCTTCCCCTGCTTCTATGAGGTTGCTCCCCCTCCCACCCACTCCCACCTCACTGCTCCAGCATTCTCCTATACTGGGGCATCAAGACTACACAGGACCAAAGACCACTCCTCACATTGATGCCAGATAAGGCAATCCTCTGCTTCATATGCAGCTGGAGCCATGGGTCTTCTTTGGTTGGTGATTTAGTCCCTGGGAGCTCTGGGGAAATCTAGCTGATTGATATTGTTGTTCTTCCTATGGGATTGCAAATCCCTTCTGTTCCTTGGTCAGCCTCTGGCAGAGCCTCTCAGGAGACATCCATATTAGGCTCCTGTCAACAAGCACTTATTGGCATCAGCAATAGTGACTGGGTTTAGTGTCTGCATATAGGATGGATCCCCAGGTGGGGCAGTCTCTGGATGGCTTTTCCTTAAATCTCTGCTCCACTCTTTGTCCCTGAATTGCCTTTAGACAGATTAAAATTTTGGAGATGTGTGGGTGACCCCATCCCTTAACCAGGGGCCTTGCCTAACTTCTGGACATGGTCTCTACAGGTTTTCTCTCCTTTCGTTCAGCTAATGTCATCCCAGTTGGGTCCTGAGCATCTCTTATTTTCCTTGCATCTGGGACTTTCTGGTGGCTACCCCCAGGTCTCCATCCCCCATTGCCACACACCTCTGTTCAACTTCCAGACCCTCTGTATATCATCCCCATCTCCTCCCATACCTGATCCTGACCCCCTTTCCCCTCCTCATCCTTTCTTCTTCCCAAGTCCCTCCAACCCTCTACCTCCCATAAGTGTTTTGTTCCCCTTTCTAAGAAGGACTGAAGCATCCACACTTTGGTGTTCCTTCTTCTTGATTTTCATATTCTCTGTGAGTTGTATTGTGGGTATTCCAAACTTTTTGCCTAGTATCCACTTATCAGTGAGTACATACTATGTGTGTTCTTTTGTGATTGTTACCTTACTCAGAATGATATTTTCTAGTTCCATCCATTTGCCTGTGAATTTCATAAAGTCATTTTTTTAATTAATGAGTGTAAATGTACCACATTTTCTGTATCCATTCCTCTGTTAAGGGATATCTGGGTTGGGTCCAGCTTCTGGCTATCATAAATAAGACTGCTATGACCATAGTGGAGCATGCATCCTTGTTATATGTTGGAGCATCTTTTAGGTATATGCCTAGTAGTGACATAGCTGGGTATTCTGATAGTACTATGTTCAATTTTCTGAGAAACTGCCAGATTGATTTCCTGAGTAGTTTTCCTGCTTGAAGTCCCACCAGCAATGGAGTGTTCCTCTTTCTCCACATCCTAGCCAGCATCTTCTGTCACCTGTATTTTTTATCTTTGCTATTCTGATTGGTGTGAGGTGGACTCTCAGAGTCATTTTGTCAACCTTGCACTGTCCTGGATATCCGGGAACTCACTCTGTAGACCAGGCTCACCTTGAATTAAGATATCCACCTGCCTCTGCCTCCCAAGTCCTGGAATTAAAGCTATGTACCACCACTGCCAGACCTAGGGGTTGAGAGTGTAATGTAATGGTTTGAATATAATGGCAACCATAGGTATAAGGTGAGTGACACTATTTAGAAGTGTGACCTTGCTGGAGTAGCTGTGGCTTTCTTGGAGAACGTGGGTTACTAAGTGGTGAGCTTTGAGGTCTCAGAAAGTCAAGCCAGGCTAGTGTGTTACAGTCACTTCTGCTGCATGCAGGTCAAGATGTAGAACTCTCATCTCCTTTTTAAGCACCAAATCTGACAAGTGACAAATAGGCCAAAATTGTACATAGAGGAAAGATAGCATCTTCAATGAATTGTGCTGAGAAAATTAGAAAAGGAAGAAATTATACTAATATCTATCACTCTGAATTAAAAATAAGTCCAAGAAGATCAATGACCTCAAATTGAAATCTGAAATGATGGAACTTCTCAAAGAAAGCATCATCAGTATCCTACAAGACATAGAAGTAGGAAAGTGCTTTCTGAATTGGAATCCATGTGCTCAGAAATTAAGGTTCCAAGTGGGACCTTGGAAAACTAAAACTCTTTACTTAAGGAAACAATTGTGGGAAACAAGCCTGGTGTGGTGGGATGAAGTCCCACGTGTCTGTCTGGGCTCCCTGCGGCTCTGGGTAGGAAAGGAGACAGGCGGGAAGTGGCTGCGTGTCTTCCCACAGGGTGAGATGGGCAAGTGGGGGCTGTGGGAAGCCTTAGCGGGCCCTGCCTGTGGGTGGGGGAGGGTCCATTCCTGGGGAATGTGCAGCAGCCATCTCCATGGATTCTCTAGCCCAGGGCACAGCAGTTGCAGTAGGGTGCCACAGATGGACTAGCCGGAGCACAGCTGGGGTTCGAGAGATTAGACAGGACTCCTTAATCAAGGGCCGGATCCCTCGCTTCCCATGGCGGGTCCAGATGAAGAGACAGTACATAATTCTAAGATGTTTATTTTCATTGTGTGGAGTGGCCTGGATGGAATTGTACCCCCTGGCCTGTGGGAGAGGCAAGACAGATATAGTAACTGGGAAGGGGCATGGCTAAGCCTCTAGGTGTCTCATTAACATGGGGATGGCTTGGGGATGTGTGGCCATGCCACTACCTGAGGAGGGGCGGTACTAGACCGTAACTGGAGTCAAAAGCCTTCCAGGAGCTTTGGCACAAAGTTTTCCAGTCCCTTGTGGGTTGTTCCACAGGGTCACCCAGATTTTATACCTGTGCTCAACAGGGTGCCAGATTGCCTGTCACAGATCACTGCCCCACAAACAATCACTCAACTGAAGAGAAAACCTACATAGCAGGAGAGGATCTTTGCTAACTATATACATGTCAGAGAACTAATACTCTGAATGTTTAAGGATCTGAAAAAACAGAGTCAAACAAACAACTCAATTGAAAAATGGGCTATATATCTGAATAGAGTTCTCAAAGAAGAAATCAAAATAGGTAAAGGTTTTTTGTGTTTAGCAATTATATAAATATAAACTGAAACAGCTTTGAGATTTCATCTCATACCATTCACAATGGCTAAGATTAGGAAAACAAGCAATAACAAATGCTGGTGAATATGTGAGAAAATTGGATCCGTCATTCACTCTTGGTGGAACAACAAACTATTGCAACCAGTATGGAGAATTTCTTAAAAATTAAAATAAATCTACCACATCACCAAGCTTTACCAATCCTTGACATATGCCTGAAGAACTTGAACATATACATCACAGACACTTGCTCAGCAGTATTCATTTACACCCTACTAACAATATCTAGGAACAGGAGCAACCCTAAATATCCTTCAACATATTAATGGGTAATGAAAATTTGGTATATATACACTACAGAATATTATTCTGCTGTAAAGAAAAATTATCATTTAAACCATGACTTTCAGGTAAATGGATGGGACTAGAAAGAAGGTAACATATAGACCCAGAAAGACAAATGCCACATGTTCTCTCTTCATTTGTGGTTTCTAGCTCCAAATATTGAGATGTGAGTGTATAACCTAGAGTTTTTTCTCCTAGAAACAAGGAGAAAAAAGATCATAGTAGGGATTACAGATAGGATTAGAAGTATACAAATGATATAGGGGAGAAAATGGAAAAAATGAGGAGGGAGATTTTAAATAGGAAAGGGAGAGAATAGTCAGTATTGAACAGTGGCAAAGGAAGGATAAATAACACTAATAATGTTTGAAAAGGCCTTGAAGAATCATACTATTTTATGCTTACCTAAAATTACAAGTATTGTATTTACTGTGTATATCTATCGTTAGATGAATATATGCCACATAAGCTCTTTCCCAAAGAGCTATAGAGTATTTATGAAAACCCTCAGCACCTGGCATGAGAAACCTCATTTTCAGTTATTTGTCAGGGAAGTCCCAAGATTCTCCTAAACAAAATAGGTTATTGCTGTTTCTCTTGGCTGTCTCCCAGAAGTTGATGGGAAGTCCCTATTGCTGGAGACATCATATACTTTGGACACATGATACAGAAGATTTGAGCTGGATCTAAGATGAATGCCTCCTCCCTGTGGAACAACATTAAGAGTGCCAGATGTTGCTATGCAAGCTACCAAAGGAGAAAACAATCAGCACTCCTCCAGCCATGGCATCACCAAACTATAATCAGAACTAGTATGGAAAAATATCCCAAAATGTGCAATACTAGGCACTTATATCTTGGCAGTAATATAGTGCCCTCTAATTGGATTTAAGACCCACTCATTAAGAGGAAAATGATACCTGGTAATAGAAATTGAGCCAACTGCCCAGGACTAGTGAGATTATGGATCTTAGATGAGAATCTACCACTGCTACTTTACTAGACCAGCATAATTTGTAACTGCATTCTCAATATGTACTTCTATACTTAGAGATAAGTGTATTTGTTACCATTTGTCAAAGAAGCTTTTCTTCACTGCAGAAGAAGATATTACAAAGAACCCAACTGGTCAAAATATATAAACCAACTGATAATTGGTACTCTGCCCAAATAAATACATCTACAACATAAACTCTATACCTAAGGCTCATAGAACGCTATAGAATAGGGGAGGAAATATGTAAGAGCCAGAGGATCTGCTGTAAGATTGTGTCTCCTGGAAATTACAGATATGGTATATAATTGACTATACTAGACTATATGTAGTGGCTATTCCTGGATGTCAGCTTGACTATATCTGGAATGAACTACAATCCAGAATTGTAAGGCTCACCTGTGATCCTGATCTTGAGGCTGGAAGATACAAGTTTCTGACCTGGATCTTGGCATGGAGATCTTGAGGCACTGTGGCTATGAATTCCAGGATACAAAGGCAAGGAGACCTCTGAGTTCAAGGTCATCTGGGACAAAGCAAGTCATTGATACAGGCATGGTAGTATATACCTTTAATCTGTGTCACACCTTCTGCTGGAGACCTACATAAGGGCATTAGAAGAAGAAAGATCCTCTCTTCTTCACCTGTCTGCCTTGTGGGACTGAGCAACTGCTAGATCCTTAGGCTTCCATTCACAGCTGCTGCTGACCATTGCTGGGAAGTTGGACTACAGACTGTAAGTCATCAACAAATTCTCTTACTATATAGAGACTACCCATAAGTTCTGTGACTCTAGAAAACCCTGATTGATACACTATACTAGACAAGAATCATGACAACACTAAGAGTCTTGCTGTTGTCGAAGGGTGAAATTTTATAAGAACCTGGTTCTAGAGAGACAACTACAGGTAACTAATGACTACTGAGTAAGGATCCACCCCATCTGCAGGCAACAAACGCTGACACTATTGCTGATGCCAAGAAGTCCTTGCTGACAGTCACCTGGTATGTCTGTTCCCTTAGAGATTCTACCAGCACATGACCAATACCTCACAGTCAACTGTCAGATGGCCCAGGGACCCTAATGGAAATGCTAAAGGAAGGACTGATGAGCTGAAGAGGATTGCAACCCCATAGGAAGAATAGTATCAACTAATCGAACCTCCCAGAGCTCCCAGAGAATAAACCACCAACCAAAGAGTATACATGGAGGGTTCCATGGCTCCAGATTCATATGTAGCAGAGGATGGACTTATCTGACATCAACAGGAGGGGAGGTCCTTGGTCCTGTGGAGGCTTGATGCCCTCGTGTAGGGGGATGCTAGAGCAGGGAGGTGTGACTGTGTGAGTGGGTGGAGGAGCACCCTCATAGAGGCAAAGGGGAGGGGGGAGAAGTGGTATGAGATGGGAGGGTTTAGGAGGGAAAATCAGGAAGGGACTATATTATTTGAAATGCAAATGAATGAAATGATTAACAAGATTTTTTTAAAAAAATGAAAACAACAACAAAAGAAAAATACTAAACAAACAAACAAACAGAATATTCCCTACTCCTCATAGGCTAATGCAAATAGCATAATGCAAAATGCATTTAGTCCAACTTCAGAAGTCATAGTCTATAATAGTCTCAAACGCATTTAAAAGTCCAAAGTTCGAAGTCGTTTCAGATACTGCTGGCAATCCCTAAACTGTAGTCCCTTCGTTCAATTACATATGCATCACCTTTCTGGTTTTGGTGATTTCCTTCACTGCCTAAGCTTGTCTGTCCTGGAACTTGCTATGTAGACCATGATGGCCTTGAACTCAGAGATCTGCCAGTCCCTGCTTTTGAATGCTAGATCTAAAGGTGTGCACCACCACACCTGGTCTGAAGAAGATGTTCTTTAATATCTTTTCATGGTTTGGGAGTTTACCTGGGTAGGGTCGTGACCCGAGATCACCACTCCCTTTATTCCATTTAACATCAGGCTTTTCTTTCATTTGTTTTCTTTTCTTCAATCTCCCTGAATACAGGATTTAGCTCCATTCCACTTACTGGTGCTCCTTTCTCCTCAAACTGTACTTTTTGTATTTTTCATTGCTCAGCTTACTCCTTTTCATTATAGATCTTCATAAAACTGAACATTAATAACAAAGCTATCTGGCCAGTATTTTGAAATTTCCTTTACCAAGACAACTAATCCTAAACTCTTCATTTCAGCCTCAGGTAGACTTTTCAGAAAAAGACAAAAAGCAGCCACATTCCTGGCCAAAATATCAAATCCAATTTTTAGGCTGAATACTGAAATTCTTCTCCTCTGAAACTTCTTAAACTGGGCCTTTCACAGTTCAAATCAACCTCAGCATCACTATCTTCCATGCTCTTATAAGTGAGTCCAATTAAACTCCACTTAAAGTGTGCAACTGCTTTTCTAATCCAAAATCCAAAATTCTACATTCCTATAAACAAAAGCATGATCAGACTTATCACAGTAATACCTCGGTTCCTGGCACCAGCTCTGTCTTAGTTAGAATTTCTGTTCCTATGAAGAAACACCATGACCACAGAAAACATTTAATGGGGTCTGGCTTGCACTTCAGATATATAATCCATTATCATCATGGTGAGAAGCATGGTGACATGTGGGGTGGTGGTCTGTGACAGACAATATAACACCTGGTTGAGCATAGGCTGGAAGCCCTGGGAGACTCAGTGGAAAATCCACAAACAGTGGAACCTCCACAAGGGACCAGAATTCATGCTTCTGGCCAACGCTCTTGGAAGACTCCTGCAAATCCAGCCACAGCCTTTACAACCCCTGTATAGAGGCCTGGCCGTAGAAAGCAGCCCTGAGTCCCGCACAAGCAAATGAGGCACCACAAACCAGGCCAATGGAAAGTATCGATAACAAATCTCTGACCCCTCACAGACAGTATTTTAGAGCATCCTGACTCTCCCCCCCCTCCCACCTGCCTGCCCTGCCTGCTCTCGCACATGCCCGCCGCCAGCCATCCAGAAGGAATAAAGGTGCAAACTGCTCTGGTGCCCCAGCTGTAAATACTTAGGCCGGGAAGAGATCCACTCTCCGGGCGAAGCGATTGAGCGTGCGCTGATAGCAGCGGCAGGTAACACACGGGAAACGCACTACTGTCAAGACTTGGCGCAGGGTGGTGAGCCCTTAGCGAGCACAGCATGGGGCCCAGATTTGGAGAGTGCCCCAGGCTCCCATCTCCATCTGCGCTCCTTCCCCATGACGCAGCCCAAAACCGGAGCGCACTGGCTGCTACAGGAACCGGGGCCAGGGGACTCGCCCTGGCTCGTGCTTCCTCCCCTGCTGGAGCAGCATCTTGGCAAGCGGCCCAGCAACTGGGCGTGCGGTAACACCGCGGCGGCAGCAGCGGCTTGGCTGGGACAGAGGGCACCTGCGTGCTGAGGTGGGATGCGGCCCACCTTGCCGGCTCTGGAGGTGCCTGGGGTGTGGGGGGGTCTTGGCAAGCAGCACAGCATTGACGTGCTTGCAGACGTGGAAAAGGGGTTGAGAGTTCTACATCTTGATCTGAAGCCATCAGAAGCAACTGTGACACACACTAGAATGACTTGAGTTTCTAAGATCTCAAAGCCCACATCCTAGTGAAACATGTCCTCCAACAAAGCCATACCTACTCCAATAAGGCCATACCTTCTAATAATACCACTTCCTATAGGCCTGTGGAAACCATTTTTATTCAAATCACCACAGGTCATCACAATGAATTTTGTTTCATGATGCTATGTAGGGAAGAGGCACTTAAAATCTCACCATCTAATTTACCAATTAGCTTGGTATTTTCTTTCTATAAAAGACACGTGTGCCATTTACTTATGGGACTGAAAAAGCTTCAGAGGCAGTGATGTTTGATTGATGTTTGAGAAAATTCTATATTCTAGATTTATCTTAAAGCTAAAGTTATCATTTAAACAGTGGGGAAAAAAAGGAAAAATGTTGGAAAAAGAAAAGCAGAAGTAAAATAAATGAAACTATGTATGTGTTGGTAGGTAATGTCAATATTGAAATGGAGAGAGTTTGTAGGCAAAGAAACAAAGCACACACAAGAAAGATCTTACCTAGAAGTCTCAACAATTTCTTGTCCTGGCTAATGTCACAATTTATTCACTAATTAGTTATCCTACAAACTCATCTGTGAAATGGATCTCTATAATCCTCCCTTTGCCTTGACTTTTACATCCTAGGAGTTGCACCAGTCAACTAGCTTTATGCTATGCTCATTCATGCCCTCTTCCAAACTGTCCACTTGCAATGAGAGATTTGTTTTAGCTTGTCATACTCTACTCCTATCTCTGCTTTCCATTTCATTTAAAGACATATTTCCACTTCGAGTATATAGATGTGGATACTCAGTAGCATAACAGACAGCTTTCATCAATATCTACAGATAGTAGTTCTTAGGTAGTAGTTATTCATCACTCTTTTATAAAAGCACTTATGCTCAGTTAACTTAATCCTACATAATAGCTATTATTTTTCAGAAAAGTAAATGGCAGCATGAAATTTATATAAATAAGCAGAATTGACACATAGTAAACAGTAGAGCTGTAATGTAAATCTGCACACATATGACATCTCCATACATACCATTTCTTCTACTAAGCAAACATAAAAAACTTGCTGTGAAAATAAGCACTTTGTAATTCTTCAGGGTTTTTTGTAGTGTTTATGTCTCCCAGTAGAATACCCATAATCTCTATTCCAACCACGTTAGATATTACAACACCACTAATTCTAATAATAAATGCAATTGTGAAGAAATTATCCCCCTACAGCTGAAACCCTGGAGTGCGAGTGTTCTAATAAGTTGCCTAGGTCTATTTACCTAAATGGTAAAGCCAGGATTTCACTGTGATATTAATCTGAGACCTTGAGTTAGTCACTATGCATACTACCACTTATTCTCTTTATACTTTATTTGCCTTGAGGTAATATTTATGTTAATATGGTATATGAAGGCTTTATAAATTTCCCTCTGCTTCACTATTCAGTTTTATTATATTTTGTGCAACTCATCATTGCTTAATAACAATTCTATGTATGGCATTTGATGCATGACCACATTGCCTTTATGATTTGTAAGAATGCCAGGTCATTACTCACAATGAGGGTATACCATTTTAGTAATACAAGAATCAAGATAAGAGCTTGGGCCACAGGGCCCCACAGCTAATAAGCGCCGGGACAAAGACCCCTCTCAGGAGATCGCAAGACCCAGGAGAGGGCCAAAGACACGCCCCACAGCTCACCAGGTACTGCCCCGAACCCGCGAGACACAGGGACCGAGGTAGGCGGGCCTAGAAAGCCCCCTGGATCCCAAAAGCGGGCGGCTGTGGCAGGAAACTTCTGCCTGGGACACTAGGATTCCATAGACAAGCAGCCCCGGGAGAAAATCCTCTCTCCCAGCAACGCAGAAAAGCCCATAGCAGGGGCAACGCGCCCCCAGAGTTAACTGACTCTGCCCGCTTTCCGCGGGCCACAGAGACTGAAGGTCAGCAACTTCCAGGACCAAGATCAGACCTGGTGCCACAGCTCTCCAAACCCAAACACCTCTCAGAGAGAGCTGGTCTTCAAGGAGTACTGACACAGAGACGTGCAGGGGGGGCAAGCCACAACCAGACAGAGTAAGATC
>CM052702.1:104871165-104886674 GCA_028551405.1 Uromys caudimaculatus
AGAGGAACACTCCTCCACTGTTGGTGGGATTGCAAGCTGATACAACCACTCTGGAAATCAGTTTGGTGCACCCTCAGAAAAATGGACATAATACTACCTGAGGACCCAGCTATACCACTCCTGGGCATATACCCAGAATATGCTCCAACACGTAATAAAGACACATGCTCCACTATGTTCATAGCAGCCATATTTATAATAGCTAGAAGCTAGAAACAACCCAAATGTACCTCATCATAGGAATGGATACAGAAAATGTGGTACATTTACACAATGGAATACTACTCAGCTATTAAAAACAATGGCTTAATGAAATTTGCAGGATGGAACTTGAAAATATCATCCTGAGCGAGGTAACTCAGTCACAAAAGAACGTACATGGTATGTACTCACTGATAAGCGGATATTAGCCCAAAAGTTCAGAATGCCCAATTTCACTTTACAGTAACCGCTGAACTGAGAGTGAGGTCCCAGATGGAGGAGTTGGAGAAAGGTCTGAAGGAGCTGAGGGAGTTTGCAGCCCCATGGATGGAGCAACAGTGTCAACGGGCCTGACCCCCCCCCCCTGTCGTCCTGGAGTTTGGACCACCAACCAAAGAATACACATCTATGGGCCCATGGTTCAGACCACATATGTGGCAGAGGATGACCTCATTGGCCATCTGGTAGAGAGGAGAGGCCCTTGGGCCTGAGGGTGTTAGAGGCCCCAGTAAAGGGGAATGTCAAGGTGGGAATATGGGAATGGGTGGGCAGGTGGGTGGGAGGTGGAATTCCCTCATAGAGGCAGGGAGGGGGAGGGGATGGGGGTTTCCATAGAGGAGAACTAGAAAATGGGAAACATTGGAAATGTAAATAAAGTATCAAAAAAAAGAAAAAGAAAAAGAAAAGGAAAACCGGTGTTTACAAGAGATGCATGGGAATAAAACACTAAAAATAAATTAAATTAAATGTATAATTAAAAAGTTAAAAGAAAGAATGAGGTTGAGAGCTGGCAAGGTGGCCTAGCAGGCAAAGATGTAAGACTGGTAATGGTGTTGGAACCCTAGGCCCCACATGATGGAAGGAAAGAACTGAGTCCCACAAGCCATTACCTGCACATTCACACATGGCATGTGTGAGTAAATAAATAGAGTAAATAATAAAGAAAATTGTAAAGAAATAAAAAAAAAAGTCTGAGTCTTGCTTTTCTGGTGTGTTGTGGTATCCAGGGCTTGCTGTGGTAGGAGAGCTGGGTTCTGATGATGCCAAGTAGCCTTGATTTCTGTTCCTGATGTTCTTGCCCTTGCCTTTCGCCATCTGGTTATCTCTGGTGCTAGCTCATCTTACTCTCTCTGACTGTGGCTTGTCCTTCTTGCAAGCCTCTGTGTCAATACTCCTTGAAGATCTGTTCTTTCTGAGAGGAGTTTGGGTTTGGAGAGCCGTGGTACAGAGTCAGCTCTGAAGTGCAGACATAAACAAAAAGGATTTAGTCTCCAGCTGTCCCTTGGTTTCTGTGTCCTGATGGCTCTGCAAGGGTCCCTCTTGATCCAGTGAATTTGAACAGAAGTAGTGAGCTTGCCTGTGCTTGAAGGTATATCAGCACTCCTGGGATACCAGCTCTCTCCTGGCACTATTTGTGTATGGAGCCCTGTCTCACAGGATCCGCTTCCTGGCCACTGAAAAAAACCAGAAGACCACTCCTCAGTCCCTGTGTCCTGGGGATTCCAACTGGGTCCCTCCGATTAGACAGGTTTGCCTACATTCCTGGGAGTCTAGCTTTCTCCAGTCACTATTTAGCAATGGAGCCCTGGTGGTGCAGGCAGAGGTCTCCTGCCACTGATGGAAACCAGAAGACTCCTGTCCCTGTCTTTTCCTCAGTCTCTATGTCCCTAGGATTCTGGGCAAGTTCTGAGCAATGTTGCTCCTCTTACCCCCTCTCATGGGCTTTTCCACACTCCTGGGAGCCTAGCTTTCTCCTAGCACTATTGGCTATGGAGCCCTGGTGGCCCAGGCAGAGGTCTCCCACCACAGATGGAAACCAGAAGGCTCTGTCCCCTGGCTGTTCCTCAGTCCCTGTGTCCCAAGGATTCTGGGCGAGTCCTGCTGAGCAGTGGTGCTCGTCTTACCCCCTCTCATGGGCTTTTCCACACTCCTGGGAGGCTAGCTTTCTCCCAGCGCTATTTGGCTCACCATCTCTTTCTTTAGTTGAGGCAAGTTTTCTTTTATGATTTTGTTGAAGATATTTCCTGGCCCTTTGTCTTGGGAATATTTTCTCTCTTCTATTCCTATTATTCTTACATTTGTTCTTTTCATTGTGTCCTCAATTTCTTGGATGTTTTGGGTTAGGAGCTTTTTGCACTTTGTATTTTCTTTGACTGTTGTGTTAATATCTACTATGGTATTGTCTATGACTGAGAATCTCTCTTCTATCTCTTGTATTCTGTTGGTGATGCTTGCATCTATAACTCCTTATCTCTTTCCTAGGCTTTTCATCTCTACAGTTGCTTCCCTTTGTGATTTTTTTATTGTTTCTATTTCCATTTTTAGATCCTGGATTGTTTTGTTCAATTCCTTAACCTGTTTGACTGTGTTTTCCTGTATTTCTTTAAGGGATTTATTTGTTTCTTTTTTATGGTCATCTACCTTTTTGTCTCTGTTTTCCTGTATTTCTTTAAGAGAGTTATTTATATCCTCCTTAAAGTCCTCTATCATCCTCATGACATGAAATTTTAGGTTAGAGTCTTGTTTTTCAGCTGTGTTAGGGTAACCAGGGATTTCTGTGGCAGGAGAGCTGGGTTCTGATGGTGCCAAATGGCAATGGTTTCTGTTGCATGTGTTCTTGCACTTGCCTCTTACAATCTGAGTATCTCAGATGTTAACTAGCCTTGCTGGCTAGGATTGAATCCTGTCCCACCTCTCAGCCAGTGAAACTGGTTGTGATGGAGTTTCTGGTAGTTGTCTCTGGGTGTGGGAGGATTCTAGAGCACCAGTCCTTCCTTGGGCTAAGTTGTGGGCTGAAAGGAAAATATGTCTCCAGCAGGGCAGGCAGATAGGGTCTGCTGCTACTGGACCCCATGGGGGTTCCACTTAGGCCAGATATTGGGGTGGGGAAGGTGTCTCATCTGTGAGCCTGGTTGTGTAGAAGCACCTGAGAGTCAAGCTGTCTTTGGCTATGGGAGGGAGTCTGGAGCGCAGTTTTCTAAGTAGAAAATTCTCTCTAAGAATTTCAAAGATGCGTGTGTGTGTGTGTATGTGTGTGTGTGTGTGTGTGTGTGTGTGTGTGTGTGTGTGTGTGTGTGTGTGTGAGTGAGTGTGTGTTTTCAATTTTAGAGCAAGGGATCACTTCACATTGATGCATTGATTTGTGGGTTTACAATGTGATTTAAATTTTCTAGTCCACCTTTGAAAGAAGGTTTTTTTTTCTTTTCTTTAAGATTTTTTATAAACTCAAATATGTGTTAAGCCAAGTACTGATCAACTATAAGAAAATCAAGAATTGTTTTTGAAAGTTTTGACTCTAGAATCCAAATGATCATCTGCTATGGTCTAGTTATATTCAAAGGCAAAATGAAACAAAGCAAAACAAAAATTGTCTTAGCATGAGGACATTTGGAAGATCAGGTTTCAACATTTTATTCTGTCTTGCTGATAAAACTGAAATAAATAAGTAAATAAATAAATAATGTTCCATAATAAAAAATGAATAAAGGAAACAAAAATTTTAACATATGTCTTATATAAATATATACTATATTTACACCATTTTTAACATTGCCTTTTCACCCTTTCAAGGTCCAGCTCCACCCATGCACCCAATCATTCTCAAATCCATGGTCTAGTCTGTATTACACACACACACACGCATGCACACACACAAACACATACCCTAATTAATCCTTTTAGTATTGATCACATGTATAGGTGTTTAAGACTGACCATCTGGGAGTGAAAAAACCTATGAGGTTCATGGAGAAAACTGATTCTTCTCTTTGTCAGGAACCATTAATTGTTTGTAGCTCTTCATTCAAAGGTGAAATCTTGTGAAATTTTCCCCTTCCACATTACCATGTCAACCTGTGTTGTCATTATTCTAGTCTTACTTAAATGACTATATTGTTGAGGTTTCATGGGTCCAGCTATACTGTTATGTGGAAAACATCATCTCACAGCTATAATCCTCGTCCTCTGGCTTCTACAATTTTACCATCAGTATGTAGTGAGAACTTTGGTATTTCTTTAAATTCCTAGTAATGTTATGTAAATATGATTTTAATACATGGTGTGGGATAAAGGGCTGCTTCAGATGGTCCACAACCACTAACTATGATTTGTCTCAAGCTCTAGGAGGGATGTAACTTTTGCCAACTGCAGAAAATTTATGTTTTGAATTCTGGAGACTCTTGTGTTGTCATGGGCTTTGCCATCTGTGAACTCAGGGTTTTCCATCCGGTCATTTTGTTCCCCAAAATAACGACTCTGAAACTTCTTACATATTTGCAAATGCCTAGATCGAAGCTTTATGTGTTACCTTACTAGATCATAACTTAAATGATCCATTAGTTTATTCTATGTTCTACCAAATGGCTGGTTACCAGATCCTCAGTTTCATGTGACCATCTGTCTTCCTCTCTCTGGGGCGAATCCTCTCCTACACCTGTCTCTCCCCCAGAATCCTCTGTATACCAGCATTTCCCTATTTCCTGCCTAAGTTAATAGGCCAACAGCAGTTTTATTGGCCTGTCATTCTTCCATACAGTACAAAGACTCTTTCTACACTCTAGAGAAGGTATAAATGTGAAATCCCTGAAAGAGCCTAGAGTAGTTGTTGCTCTGTCTGCTGCTGCCTCTGCTGCTGCCTCTGCTGCTGCTTGTTCCTGCTGCTATTTTTGTTATTGCTGGATTTTTGGATTGTTGGATTGCTGTATTGCTGTTTGCTGAATTGTTGGTTGTTGATTGGAGATATTCTGGCAATAAAGATTGTACCTTCACCCAAGGAACTTGACACCCCAATCAGTAGAATGTAGTCAGAAGAAGTCTATAACCCCTTTCCCCATAGCCTTCTTTCTCTCCTACCTAGTTCTGGGAGTTGGAAGGAATTAGGGCGAAATAAAGATAGGAAGGGTGGTAGGTAAAAGAGCCCAATAAATCAGCCCCAAAAGGTGAGCCTACACCAATATTCTGTGATATTACTTATGCCATGGGTGTAAGAGTTATTTTGTAGATGTATTAATCAGAGCTGTGCACCCCACCATTATTTATTCTCTGATTCTCTGCATTTTGGTGGATTGAGAATTTCTGTAATAGTTTCCATATGCTTGAAAAAGTAGTTTTTGATAATAGGTGAGAGCTACACCTATCTGTAGATTTAAGAATACATCTAAGAATGCAGCTAGAAATTATACTCATTTAGGAAAATGGCAGCAGTTGTAGGTTTTAAAAAAAATGTTTTCCCCATGTTACATTCTTTGTTGTCCTAGAACTCACTTTGTAGAGCAGGTTGGTCTCAAACTTGCAGATTTCCACCTGCCTCTGCCTCCCAAGGGCTGGGATTAATTATGTGCACCACTACATCTGGCTTGGTAGAAGGTCTTAAGGACAAATTTAAATATGCAATGAATAAAAAGGTTTTAAATTTAAAAGTTAAGAATATTTAATGAAAATCTTTAGAGGCTAAGCATAAAATCATATACAAAGTCTCATTTCACTTAAAAATAAGCACTCATAGAATCTCTCAGAGAAAGAATGAAATAAAAGGAAAGAATAGTCTACTACTAAGCTGATAGAAATTATCTTAACAAGCCATTTAGCAGCAATGGAAATTATTCACATTTCTTTAGGGAAACAGTGTGATGAGCCACCATTGAAGTCATATATAAAATTAGAACTTTTTTCAGGTATGCTGAAAAAGGTTAACTCACAGTAAAAAAAAAAAAAAAATGTGTTTGTGTGTTTGGGGAAGGGGGCAACTTAGAGGACTTCCCTGATTAAAGTTCTCGTGTTTTAGTTCGTATTTCTCTTCCCAGAAGGATTCACAGTGACTGGAATAGATGAACCAATCTTGGCTCCAGTTGGTACAGTACTTGCACTCAGCTGTCAGTTGTCTCCACCACAAAATGCACAGCACATGGGGATTCGCTGGTTTAGGTCACACTGTACACAGCCTATTTATCTATATGAGGATGGCAAAGACAAGTTTGGAGAAATTATCCCCAAATATGTGGAGAGACCAGAACTCTTGAAAGATGCCATTGGAGAAGGGAAAGTGACCCTCAGGATCTTTAATGTCAATCCTTATGATGATGGGCAATATCACTGCATTTTCAAAATTGGCAAGTTCTATGACGAGCACAATACAGAAGTCAAGGTTACAGGTAACCATAGATTCCTCTGAGAGTAATTTCTAAATTCATTCACTGGTTTACATATAAGAAAAATGTCTACTCATAAATACTACAAGGAATTGAATCTTATATGGTTTTGTTGATTTTTATAGTCTGAAGACTTAACTCAGCAGTTTAGATTAATAAAGAGCAAATATTTTACTTAAAGAAAACTAAATGAGATAAGCCTTTCCTCACCAGAATTATTTAGAACAAGCTGCTAATTGAATTTTTGTCTCCCCATCTTCCTACCTGGTGCCTTCTCTATTAATTGATTCATTGTGTCATTTCAAGCCCCATATAGTTTTAACTATCTTTATTTCTGCACACACTGGAGTGTTAACATGGAAGAAGAGTGGTTTTCCTTTTGTGTTCTTGTTCTCTTTACATTCACTATGTACTACTTGTTTCTCTTTGTTTACAATCAGCTGAGAACTCCCGGGTTCAGGGTTCAAATTCTTGTTCATCCTCCTACTACCAAAGGTGCAATAGTGGATTATAATTCAGGAGGTTTATTCCCACAGCCTCACTTGGAATGGAGAGACAACAGAACTGCACCAAAATCCTATTCACAGGACAGAGACAAATTCTTCAATATTAAGATAACCCTTCTCCTTAGAGACAACTCCTTCAGGAATGTCACTTGTTGCCTTTGGAACCCTCTAACAGGCCAAAAGGAAAGCACAAGCATTGTTCTACCAGGTATAATTCACTTATTCATTCTTAAAATAGTAATCATTTTATATAATTTACACTTGAAACAAATCTTCCATGATTTCTTCACTTGGTTTAGGCCATTATTTTCCCTTCATTTTATTTATCATCTCATCAGTTGTCTAACCGATTGCCATTGCTAGATTCATTTCTTTCACCCTTTTCCTAATATTGAAGATTTTAGTGTACAAAATCCTGTTTTGTTTTGTCCTAGAGTAAAGTGTTGCTTAATGTTTTTTGATCTTTAGCAAAACTCATTTTTAAAAATGTTTTATCAATATTATTATAAAAAAAAATACAAATGCCTGAGAAACCCAAAAGAAAATGTTCAACATCTTTAGCCATTGAGCAAATGTAGATTAAAACACCTTTGAGATCTCATACCAGTCAGAATGACTAAAGAATAATATGACAAATGTTAGCTTGGATGTGGAGAAAGGGGAATGATTAATTATTAGTGGTAAAAATGCAAACTGTCAAAACCACTATAGCAATCAGTATGGAAATTACTCAAAAACCTATTCACTCTTGGGTATATATCCCAAAGAATATACATCTTTCTATAGAGATACTTGCTTGCACATGTTCTTGCTGGGGGTTTTTCCACAATAGCAAGGAAATAGTCAGAAATAACCTAGATTTCTATCAACTGACAGATGAATATTGAAAAAGTAATTTACTTATATAATAGAATATTATTTAGCCATTACTAAAAATGAAACAAAGTTGTTTTTGTTACTAAGACTGTGGAGCATAATTTGCCATCAGATACTGTAATATATATAACATATACAACCAACCACAACTCCTGATTGCAGAGGTAGGTACACTTAATGGTGCTGGTGAGAATGTACACTGATCTAACCACTATGGAAATAGATACTGAGGTTTTAAAAAACTGCAATAAGTGGGTGGAGAGATGGCTCATTGGTTAAAAGCATTTGTGATACTACAGAGGACTCGTGTTCAGTTCCTAGTTCCTACTGTGGCTCACAACCATCTTTAACTCCATTTATAATTTATAAGGGGGTTCCAATATTCTATTCTTATGTCCATGAGGACCAGGCATGCATGCATATGGCTCATGTGTGTGTGTGTGTGTGTGTGTGTGTGTGTGTGTGTGTGTGTGTGTAAATATAAATAGATAAACAGACGATAGATAGATACACACACATATATATAATCAAAGTACTCATATGCATAGAATAAAATAAATAACTCTTTTCAAATTCTTTATAAAGTCTGCAAATAGAATCAACTTACATGAGCTGTAATACAGATATGCCACTTATATATGTACAACAAATGACTCTAGAAGTGCATACATACCTATATTTACTGCATCACTTATAATAAACAACTTGTGAATGCATAAGTGAGTAGGCAAATGAGGTATGTAATTTTATTTAAGCATAAAAAAGAAAAGTTGCATTATTTGCTGGAAAACATGTGCAGTTGTTAGTTACAGAAAATGAAATAAGACAAATTTAGAAAGATGAATATCACATGTTTTCTGTCATGGATACACACACATACAAGCACACACACACAAATACAAATAGAAGAGGAGAATGGGGAAAGGAAAATAAAGGGAAGGGGAATATATAGCATGTGATTATGAAATTATCAAATTTTGAAACCTGGATCTAAATGCCATGAATATATACCAATTTTAAAAAGAAATTGAGTACATCAATATGTGATGTACATACAGGTATAATAATTATATTTCTTGATGAACTACCTGCTTCCTTTATCAATATATAATATAATGTTATATAGTTTAATAGAGATAAGACACTCATAAATTTTGCTTAAATCTACCTTGTCAAATAAAAGTCTTCCTGATGTCCTGGTTTACTTTCTATGACTGTGGTAAACACCATGACCAAAAGCAAATTGGAATGAAAAGATTGATTTGGCTTACACTTCCAGGTCACAGTCCATCCTTAGGGAAAGTCAGGGCAAGAACTGAAGTAAAAGTAGAGGCAAGAACCATCAAGGAAAGCTGATTACTATATTGTTCTCAATGGTGTTATCAGTTTGTTTTCTCATTGAACTAGGACCAGCTGACCAGTCTTCTCACTTGTTACCAGTGGGAGAATTTGTCCCACATTCAACATTTCCTCTCTCCCACATCAATCATTAAAAAATGTCTAACAAATACATCCATAGTCTAATCTGGAGGCAATTCCTCAGCTGATATTCTTTTTTTCCCAGATCAGCATAGTTTGTGTAAAGTTCACACACACACACACACACACACACACACACACACACACACACACACACAAGCACATCTGACTTTCTATTGTTTCTACTCTTTAGACCCATAGTTTTACCATCATTCAGTGAGAACATTGGCATTTTGTATGTCATGAGAGTTTAGACAGAACTGAAGCGTTGACTTTATATTAGTTCCATAGAAACCCTATGTCTGAATCCTGAGAAGGAGGGAGGGCAGTTTGTCATTACCTCTTCTCTTTCAGTCAGGGAGTCCATGAGACGGACATGATGAAAAGAAATAGCGAGAGTGCCCTTCATTCTTTTCACTGACTTCATATTAATTTACACATATGCTACTTTTCACACAGTTCATATCTGTCTCTCCAAACTGGCCCAAACTTACCTTTTCAAGGAGATAGTATTAAAGAATGCTTGTATGTGTCACCCTGAATCATGTTGGTCCAAAAACCCTGCACATTCTAGATAGTAAAATTGTGGCTTTCTATTTCAACGTGGGAACAAGCCTGGCACAGTGGAATGAAGCCCCACATGTCTGTTCCAGGCACCTCGGCTCTGGGTGGGACAGGAGACACATGGGAAGTGGCCGCTGGGCTAGCTGCTTAGGCTTAGGTGAATGGGTACCGTCTGGAAGTGCTGGGAAGCCCTTGATGAGACATTAGACGCGGCTCCTTAATCGAGGGCCAGATCCCTTACTTCCCACGGCAGGTCCAGATGAAGAGACAGTCCATAATTCTAAGATGTTTATTTTCTAAGACATGTGGAGTGGCCTGGATGGAATTGTACCCTGGCCTTTCTGGGAGAGGCGAGGCAGATATAGTAACTGGGAAGGGGCATGGCTAAGCCTTTAGGTGTCTCATTAACATGGGGATGGCTTGGGGCTGTGTGCCCATGCCTCTACCTGAGGAGAGGTGGTACATGACCTGTGACTGGAGCCAAAGCCTCCCAGGAGTGTTGGCATAAAGTTCTCCGGTCCCTCGTGGATTGTTCCACTGGGTCACCCAACCGATGCCAGACTGCCTATCACAGATCACTGCCCCACATTTCAGATGAAATGTTTTCTTGGAATTTTATTTGGAAGATGATTGTGGGTGTAACCCTGACTATGATGACACTCTTCAAAATAATGCCCAGTATTAAACTACAAATCCTAGAAGGTAAGTAGGTTTTCAGGATGGGAGAAGCAAAAAGGGAGAGGAAAAGTAGCTAATGCTGCATGACAATTCAGAAGCTTATCTGGAAGAATATAAACATATGGATCATACATTAGAATATATATATATATATATATATATATATATATATCCATGTCTTAGTCTATAAGTATCTTTTGCTGCTGGAGCTGCTGACAGTGCTCTTTGTAAAAGCCTGCACTTCATTTGCATTAGTACAGATGAAACTTCCTTTCCCTGTAGTGATAGATACAGAAAAAATTGGAAAGTTATTTAGTACTTAATATCCAACATCTGTACATCTTTCTTTCTTAACTTTTTAAGGTTCCAATGAGCTTATTGAGGCTGGAGAGTAAAGTCATAAACTGTGCATTGCAGAAATGGCTACAAAATGATCCTTCAGTGTAACATCAGGAAAACTGAACCTATAGGGAGACATATACCAGTTGGACTATAAATCATTTATTTTCCTAGCTGGAAAAATGCCATTCCTTTTCCAGTGCTATATTGAGAGGAAGTGGACCTGGAGGATAACAAGAAAATTTAAAACACAAGAATAAAGCTATTTAGGTTTTAACAGTGTGCTAATTTTAATAGTGAACTGACACATTCATTCATATGTAGCTCTAGCTTTTCAGTGCATATTAAAAGCCCCTGAATTTCATTTATAGTTTATTTGTTAGGTAAGGATTTGGGTGTCGGCACTTCTGTTTCCTTTCTACTCATTTAATTCTTTTTTCATTTCCAGTTGCTTTTCTGCCCTGAACTCTATTGTCTGAGCTAAAACTGAACCTATTCTCCAAAACAGCATCTGATCTACATAGCAGAAATCACAGACTCGCTACATTTATTGTTGTTGATTAATGTTTGGCAAAAACAAACACATGTTTAGCTTTTTCACTTCAGGGTACCATCAGCATATTTACACAACTGTAGTTTTTGTTGCTGTTTCTCTGACAAACCTTACTCCAAAAGCGTTAAAATTAATGAGGCTCATAATCTCTGTGGTATATATTTAATTAAATATTATTACTAAAGACTTATCAATTAAAATTATGAACAGAAAAATTAAATACTAAACCTAAATCACACAGACACTGATGGTAGGAGAAAATACTTAATATAAGTCAAACAAATACTCTTACCATACCACCAATGGCCTTTATCTCCCAGCAGCCAGAAATGCAATTGCCACCACTAGGAAAGCTACCAATATTGAAGAAGCTTCCAGTTCAGTTTCATCTCTCTTTTTTTCTCTATGTCTTGTGGTGAAAGTATGTGGCCTCTTCAGTAATAGTATCTCACTACCCAGTTCTGGTGAGGAACCAAGAGCAATGGCTACAGTGTATATAGATTTGAGAGGCTCTAGAGCCTCCCTGACAAGCATTTTCACTTAATAACCTACAGACTGTGGGTGCTGCATTATCCATCTGTGCAGAATACCATCATTCAAACTATTTTTAAATTATGTTTTTATTTATCTTATAAAATATGTCACTATATGGCTTTAATAACATTACTATTGATTAATATGTCTGTGCTTCCTTATTTGCATCATTCTCCAATCAGCACACCAGCTTAAATTTTTTTACCTACATCATTCCCCACTACTACTTACATATATTTGTTACACTATTTCTAATCTCTGAAGCTCTTGTCACACACACACACACACACACACACACACACACTGGGTGGAGGGGGGAGAGAGAGAGGGAGGGAAAGAGAGAGAGAGAGAGAGAGAGAGAGAGAGAGAGAGAGAGAGAGATCACCACAGAAATTCTTAGTAAAACAGACAAATCTAAAGAGTCAAGCTGCGGCCGGGGACCTCAGTCTGTGCCACAGAGCTCCATAGCCAAATAGTGCTGGGAGAAAGCTAGCATCCTAAGAGTGGGGACAAGTCCATGAGTGGAAGTAAGAAGAGCACCACTGCTTAGCAGGACTACCCAGAATCCGCAGAGCACAGAGACCAAGGAACAGCCTGGAGCAGGAGCCTTCAGGTTTACGCCTCTGGTCTGTACCATGCAGCTCCATACCCAAATAGCACAGGGAAAGAGCTACCCCCCCCCAGGAGTATAGACAAGCTTGTGAGCAGGGGTAAGGCCAGCACCTCTGCTCAGAGGGACCCGCCCAGAACCCTCAGGACACAGGGACTGAAGAGTGGCCTTCCAGTTTCCTTCAGTGGCCAGGGAGCTGATCCAGTGACACAGGGCTCCATACTCAGTGCCAGGAGAGAGCTGGTCTCCCAGGAATGCCAACACAACTTCGAGCACAGGAAGACCACCACTTCTGTTCAAATTCCTCAATCAAGAGGGACCCTCGCAGAGCCATTAGGACACAGGAACCAAGAAACATCTGGGGACAGGATCCTTCTGGTTTCTGCCTGCACCCCATGGCTGACCCTGTACCACAGCCCTCCAAACCCAAACTCCTCTCAGAGAGAGCTGGTCTCAAAGAAGTACTGACACAGAGGGTTGCAGGAGGGAAAAGCCACAGTCAGATAGATCAAGACCAGCTAACACCAGAGATAACCAGATGGTGAAAGGCAAGGACAAAATCATAAGGAACAGAAAATAAAACTACTTGGAATCATCAGAACCCAGTTTTCCCACCACAATGAAGCCCGGATACCTCAACATACCAGAAAAGCCAGACTCAGATTTAAAAAGCACTTCTCATGATGATGATTGAAGACTTTAAGAAGGAAATAAATAGCTCCTTTAAAGAAATACAAGAGAACACAGGTAAACAGCTAATTGTCCTTAAAGAGGAAACACAGGAAAACACAATCAAACAGGTAAAGGAAATAAACAAATCCATCCAAGATCTAAAATTGGAAAAAGAAACAGTAAAGAAATTACAAAGGGAGACAACCCTGGAGTTAGAAAACCTAGAAAAGAGATCAGGAGTCGTAGATACAAGCATCACCAGCAGAATTCAAGAGATAGAAGAGAGAATCTCAGGTGCAGAAGATACCATAGAAAACATTGACACAACAGTCAAAGAAAATGCAAAATACAAAAAGCTCCTAACCCAAAACATCCAAGAAATCCAAAACACAATGAGAAGACCAAACCTAAGGATAATAGGTATAGAAGAGAGTAAATATTCCCAAATTAAAGGGCCAGTAAATATCTTCAACAAAATTATAGAAGAAAACTTCCCAAACCTAAAGAAAGAGATGAACATAAACATTCAAAAAGCCTAAAGAATTCCAAATAGATTGGACCAGAAAAGAAATTCATCCTGTCACATAATAGTCAAAACACCAAATGCAAAAACAAGGAAAGAATATTAAAAGCAGTAAGGGAAATAGGTCAAGTAACATATAAAGACAGACTTATCAGAATTACACCAGACTTCTCACTAGAGACTATGAAAGCTAGAAGACCCTGGACAGGTCTCATACAGATCCTAAGAGAACACAAGTGCAAGCCCAGGCTGCTATACCCAGCCAAACTCTCAATTACCATAGATGGTGAAGCCAAGATATTCCATAACAAAACCAAATTTATACAATATCTTTCCACAAACCCAGCCCTACAAAGGATAATAGATGGAAAACACCAACACAAGGAGGGAAACTACACCCTAGAAAAAGGAAGAAAGTAATCTTTCGACAAACCCAAAAGAAGATAGCCACACAAATATGAAAATAACATCAAAAATAACAGGAAGCACCAATCACTATTCCTTAATATCTCTTAACATCAATGGATTCAATTCCCAAATGAAAAGATTGACAGAATGGATCCATAAACAGGACCCAGCATTTTGCTGCATGCAGGAAACATACCTCAGTGTTAAAGACAAACACTACCTAAGAGTAAAGGGCTGGAAAACAATTTTGCAGGCAAATGGTCCCAAGAAACAGGCTGGAGTAGCTATTCTAATATCAGATAAAATCGACTTTCAACCAAAAGTCATCAAACAAGATAAGGAAAAACACTTTATCCTCATCAAAGGAAAAATCTACCAAGAAGAACTCTCAATTCTGAACATCTATGCTCCAAATGCAAGGGCACCCACATTCATAAAAGAAACTTTACTAAAGCTCAAAGCACACACTGCACCTCACACAATAACAGTGGAAGACTTCAACACCCCACTCTCATCAATGGACAGATCTTGGAAAGTTGAAGCATTCCCACTAAAATCAGTGACTAGACAAGGCTGTCCACTCTCTCCCTATCTATTCAATATAGTAATTGAAGTTCTAGCTAGAGCAATTAGACAACAAAAGGACGTCAAAGGGCTACAAATTGGAAAGGAAGAAATCAAAATATCACTCTTTGCAGATGATATGATCCAATACTTAAGTGACCTGTAAAACTTCACCAGAGAACTGCTACAGCTGACAAACAACTTCAGCAAAGTGGCTGAATGTAAAATTAACTCAAATCAGTAGCCTTCCTATATTCGAAGGATAAACAGGCTGAGAAAGAAATTAGGGAAATGATACCCTTCACAACAGTCACAAATAATATAAAGTACTTGGTGTGACTCTAACCAAACAAGTAAAAGATCTGTATGACAAGAACTTCAAGTCTCTGAAGAAAGAAATAGAAGAACACCTCAGAAGATGGAAAGATCTCCCATGCTCATGGATTGGCAGGATTAACATAGTAAAAATGGCCATTTTGTTGAAAGATATCTACAGATTCAATGCAATCCCCATCAAAATTCCAACTCAATTCTTCATAGACTTAGAAAAAGCAATCCTCAAATTCATTTGGAATAACAAAAAACCCAGGATAGCAAAAACTATACTCAACAACAAAAGAACTTCTCGGGGGGAATCAGCATCCCTGATCTCAAGCTGTACTACAGAGCAGTAGTGATAAAAAAAAAAAAAAAAAAAAACTGCATGATATTAGTACAGTGACAGGCAGGTAGATCAATGGAATAGAATTGAAGACCCAGAAGATGCTCCAACATGTAACAAAAACACATATGTTCATAGCAGCCATATTTATAATAGCCAGAAGCTGGAAACAACTCAGATGTCCCTCAGCAGAGG
>CM052702.1:104887174-104922469 GCA_028551405.1 Uromys caudimaculatus
TCCTGATCTCTTTCCTTGGTTTTCTAACTCCAGGGTTGTCTCTTTTTGTGATTTCTTTATTGTTTCTATCTCTATTTTTAGCTCCTCGATGGTTTTGTTTATTTCCTTTGTCTTTTTTATTGTGTTTTCCTGTAATTCTTTAATGGATTTCTGTGTTTCCTCCTTAAAGGCTTCTAGTTCTTTACCTCTGTTCTCTTGTGTTTCTTTAAGGGTGTTAATTTCTTTCTTAAAGTCTTCTATCATCATCATGAGAAATGATTTTAAGTCTGAGTCTTGCTCTTCCGGCATATTGGGGACTCCAGGGCTTGCTGTGGTAGGAGAGCTGGGTTCTGATGATGCCAAGTGGCCTTGGTTTCTGCTCCTTAGGTTCTTGCCCTTGCCTTTTGCCATCTTGTTAACTCTGATGTTAGCTGATCTTACTTTCTGGCTATGGGTTTTCTCACCTGCAGGTTTTCTCACCTGCAGGCCTCTGTATCAATAGTCCTTGAAGACAAGCTCTCTCTGAGAGGTGTTTTTTCCACGCTCCTGGGAGAGTAACCTTCTCCCGGCGGGCGCTGCTTGTCTATGGAACCCTGGTGGCCCAGGCAGATGTCTCCTGCCTCAGCCGCCACTCTTGGGATCCAGGGGGTTTCTATGCCCGCCTACCTTAGTCCCTGTGACTCGCAGGTGTGGGGCAGTTCCTGATGAGCTGTAGAGCTTGTCTTGGGCCCACTCCCGGCTTTTCCAAGCTCCTGGGAGGGTATCCCTCTCCCGGCGCTAATCGGCTATGGAGTCCTGTGGCCCAAGCTGAGGTTCCCGGCCGTAAATTGTATTTTTTTGACAGAACATCTTATCTTACAAGAACCAGACTTAACATCAGAGGTCTCATGGATGGACTACCTAGCATAGAGAATCTATAGTGCAACTATGTGCTATGTTATCACAGAAGAAAATAATTATCATCACAGACTTTTGAATGTGGTCAAGTAATTGACATTATGGGAGTGAAGATATACCTGGCTATTTGAGTTTGCAAATTTGTGGCTCCTTTAAAATAATATCAACTTAATAAAAGGTGGAAATAGAATCAGAACAGGAAACAATGATAAAATATCAATAATCAGAGTGGTGAAAATGGTAGTAATTTTCAGAAAAATAAAAGAAATTTTCATTAACTGTTAAATGTTGTATTTGTGTTTAATTACTCTTAATAAGTATGAATATTTGTAGTGATTAAGCAACTTAGTTAACTAATTATTATTTTTAAGCTAACAAAGAAAGGCACTATATGTTCTCACTATTTCCTGAAATTCACTGCCAATCTCACAGTAGAATATAATGAATTAGTAGTCACCAGAGACTGAGAAGGGCCTATGAGAGGATTCATGTATACAAGTGCAAGACATGGAGTAAAACTACTTCTGGTTCACCTAGAGCATAGTAGGGCAACTAATTTTTTCAAGAAAAATCTGTAACTCAAAAAATGAGCAGATACAATTCAAATACCAGAATTTAGCTGTGACATGGATTGATATCTACTTTTTATCATTTACAGTTAGAATTGTGAACAAAAAACACAGCCAATTTTTTGAAAAATTGCAGTTTGTACAAAAAAAAAAGGAGAGAAACCTGTAAAGTTTTGGGCAAGGAAGCCAAGATGTCAGAGACATTAGACACAATCGAACATTGCCTCAAATGCAATTGCCCATACCCTATACACATCATAGGCTGTGGTATCAACTCTTGGAAGTTTCTTAGAAGAAGTCTTCAGGGTAGCCTGTGAACACGAGATCACCAGAAAAAATATTTTTACATTCTTTAGTTAAGTCACACAGAAAGACCACTGAAGCCATAGTCCAAGAGGATCTCCTTATCATTTGAGCTGGCAATGTGCGTTGGTGTTATACATGTAATGCTAGTTTGGGAGCACTATTAAGTTTCCCTGAGGAATATGAACATCTATTTGCTGTATATCAAACACCAGGAACAAGTCAAATAAAAATTCCACTGAAGTCCAACTTGGTGATCCATTGAGATAATCGGGCTGACTTGAGGAACATGACTGACAGGTTACTCATGGGAGCATGAGTGATCCTTAAACAGCTTATGTGTGACAAATTCTTTCCATCATTAGTGACAAAGTCATGAGCACTGTATCAAGTAGCCTCTGTTCAGATAACCTTCCCCTTATATATTTTAGAATCTCCCAAGATTATGTATAGCAAGAGTGTTATAGGTAGAAGGTAGTCATATCTACAATCTCAGATGACAAGCCTTGGACTCTCCCCTCCCTATGTCTACTAGTGAATGTCAACATCATTACCATCACCATAGATTTGCTACCTCTGTATTGTCCTGAAGGATCTCTCCATTTCCTGGCCCAAATATCTGCTGTCATAGCTCTCTAGCTGTTAGAGACTCTACCTGCCCCTGAAACCATAATCAAAGATAAACTTTCTTCTGAGGTCTTCAGTTTCTTTTATCAGAAATCTATAGTTCTTGTCTTACAGATCTTTCACTTATTTGGTGAAAGTTATACCAAGATATTATATACTGTTTGTGGCTATTGTGAAGGGTGTTGTTTCCCTTACTTCTTTTTCGGCCTGTTTATCTGTTATGGAAAGGAATAATACTGATTTGTTTTAGTGAATTTTACATCCTGCCACTTTATTAAAGTTGTTTATCAGTTGTAGGAGTTCTCTGGTGAAATTTGGGGGGTTACTTATGTATACTATCATATCAGCTGCAAATAGCTATACTTTGACATCTTCCTTTCCAATTTGTATCCACTTGATCTCCTTTTGTTGTTTAATTGCTCTGGCTAGAACATCAAATATTATATTGAACAGATAGGGAGAGAGTGGGCAACTTGGTCTTGTCCCAGATTTTAGTGGAATTGCTTCTAGTTACTCTCCATTTAATTTGATGTTGTCTGTTGATTTGCTATATGTTGCTTTTATTGTGTTTAGATGTGTGTCTCTCCAAGACTTTTAACATGAAGGGGTGTTGTATTTTGTCAATAGCTTTTTCAGCGTCTAATAAGATGATCACGTAGAAAGATCTCCCATGCTCATAGATTGATAGGAATAACATAGTAAAAATGGCCATCTTACCAAAAGCAATCTACAGATTCAATGCAATCCCCATCAAAATTCCAAAACAATTTTTCACAGACATGGAAAGAACAATTCTCAACTTCATATGGAAAAAATGAAAAACAGGATACCCAAAATAAATTTTCAACAACAAAAGAACATCCAGGAGAATCACCATCCCTGATCTCAAGTTGTACTACAAAGCAATACTGATTTTAAAAAAAAACTCAGGGTATCGATACAGAAACAAACAGGTTGATCAATGGAATAGAATAAAAGACCCAGAAGTAAATCTACACACCCCTGGACACTTGATAATTGACAAAAAAGCCAAAAACATACAGTGGAATAAAAGAAAACATCTTCAATAAATGGTGCTGGTCTACCTGATGGTCTGTATTAGGATAATGAAAATTGATCCATATTCATCATCCTGCACAATGCTTAGTTCCAAGTGGATCAAGGACCTCCACATAAAACCAGATACACTGAATCTAATAGAATAGAAAGTGATAAAGAACCTTGAACTCATTGTCACAGGGAGAAATTTTCTGAACAGAACACCAATGACTCAAGGCTCTAAGATCAACAATTGATAAATGGGACTTCATGAAACAAACAAACAAAAAAAAAAACTTCTGTAAGGCAAAAGACAGTCAATAGGACAAATCAGCAACCTACAGATTGAGGAAGAAATTTTCTCATAACCCTACATCTGACAGAAGTCTAATATCCAAAATTTGTAAAGAACTCAAGAAGTTAACCTCCACAAAACCAAATAGCCCAATTTAAAAAGGGAGTACAGCTGGGCAGTGGTGGTGCATGCCTTTAACCCCAGCACTTAGGAGGTAGAGGTAGGTGGATTTCTGAGTTCGAGACCAGCCTGGTCTACAGAGTGAGTTCCAGGACAGTCAGGGCTACACAGAGAAACCCTGTCTCGAAAAACCAAAAAAATAAATTAATAAATAAAATAAAAAATAAAAAGGGCATACAGAGCTAAACAGAGAATTCAAAACAGAAGAATCCCAAATGGCTTGGAAGCACTTAAAGAAATGTTCAAAGTCCTTAGTCATCAGTTAAATGAAAATCAAAACCATTCTGAAATTCCACCTTACACCAATCAGAATGGCTAAGATGAAAAACTCAAGTGACAGCACATGTTGGCGAAGATGTGGAGAAAGAGGAACACTCCTCCATTGCTGGTGGGATTTCAAACTGTTACAGTCACTCTGGAAATCAATCTGGAGGTTCCTCAGAAAATTTGAAATAGTTCTACCTGAAGACACAGCTATACCACTCTTGAGCAAATGCCTAAAAGATGTGCCACCATATCACAGGGACATGTGTTCCACCATGTTCATAGCAGCCTTCTTTGTAACAGCCAGAATGTAGAAACAACCCAGATGTCCCTCAACTAAAGAATGGATACAAACAAATGTGGCTCATTTACACAGTGGAATACTATTCAGCTATTAAGAATGAAGACATCATAAATTTTTGTTCAACCATCCTTTTTTTATTGAATATTTTCCTTATTTACATTTCAAATGTATTGCCTTTCCTGGTTTACCCCCTCCTGAAAAGTCCCTATCCCACACCCTTTCCCCCTGCTTCTATGAGGGTGTTCCTCTACCCACCCACCCACTCCCACCTCTCCGCCCTCAATTCTCCTACACTGGGGCATCTATTAAGACTTCATAGGACCAAGGACCTCTCCTCTCATTGATGCCTGACAAGGCCATCCTCTGCTACATATGCAGCTGAAGCCATATGTACTCCTTGGTTGGTGGCTTAGTCCCTGGGAGCTCTGGGGGGGGGGGGTGTCCTGGTTGTTTGGTAATGTTGTTCTTCCTATGGGAATGCAAACCCCTTCAGCTCCTTCAGTCCTTTCTCTAATTCCTCCATTGGGGACCTCGCACTCAGTCCAATGGCTGGCTGCAAACATCCACCTCTGTATTTTTAAGACTCTAGCAGGGCCTCTCAGGAGACATCTATATCAGACTCCATTCAGCAAGCACTTCTTGGCATCCATAATAGTGTCTGGGTTTGGTGACTGTATATGAGATGAATCCCCAGGCAGGACAGACTCTGAATGGCCTTTCCTTCAGACTGTGTACTACACTTTGTCTCCACATTTGCTCCAGTGAGTACTTTGTTCCCCTTTCTAAGAAGGACCAAAGCACCCACATTTTGTTCTTCCTTCTTCTTGAGCTTCATGTGGTCTGTGAGTTGCATCTTGAGTATTCTGAGCTTTTGGGCTAATATCTATTTATCAGTGAGTGCATACCATATGGGTTCTTTTGTGGTTGGGTTACCTCACTCAGGATGATATTTCCAAGTTCCATCCATTTGCCTGTGAACTTCATGAAGTCATCATTTTTAATAGCTGCGTAGTACTCCATTGTGAAAATACACCACATTTTCTGTATCCATTCCTCTGTTGAAGGACATCTGGGTTCTTTCCATCATCTGGCTATCATAAATAAGGCTGCAATGAACATAGTGGAGCATGTATCCTTGTTATATGTTGGAGCATCTTTTCGGTATATGCCCAGGTATAGCTGGGTCCTCAGGTAATATACTATGTCCAATTTTCTGAGGAACTGCCAGACTGATTTCCAGAGTCATTGTATCAACTTGCAATCCCACCAACAATAGAGAAGTCTTCCTCTTTCTCCACATCCTTGCCAGCATCTGCTGTCATGAGTTTTTTATCTTAACCATTCTGACTGGTGTGAGGTGGAATCAGTGTTGTTTTGATTTGCATTTCCCTGATGACTAAGGATATTGAACATTTCTTTAGGTGCTTCTCCTCCATTCAATATTCCTCAGTTGAAAATTCTTTGTTTAGCTCTGTGCCATTTTTAATAGGGTTATTTAATTCTCTGGAGTCTAACTTCTTGAGTTCTTTGTATATATTGTATATTACCCTTTTTTCGGCTTTAGGATTGATAAAGATCTTTCTCCATTCTGTTGGTTACCATTTTGCCCTATTGACAGTGTCCTTTGCCTTACAGAAGCTTTACAATTTTATGACGTTCCATTTGTCCATTCTTGACATTTAGAGCATAATGGATACTCCAGCTTGTTTCTTGGGACCATTTGCTCAGAGAACTGTTTTCCAACATTTTACTCTGAGGTAGTGTCTGTCTTTATTACTGGGGTGTGTTGCCTATTTGCAGCAAAATTCTGGGTCCTGTTTAGGTATCCAGTCTGTTAGTGTACGTCTTTTTGGGAGGGAATTGAGTCCATTGATGTTAAGAGATATTAAGGAAAAGTGATTGTTACTTCCTGTTATTATTGTTGTTAGAGATGGGATTATGTTTGTGTGGCTATCTTCTTTTAGGTTTGTTGAAAGATTACTTTCTTGCTTTTTCTATGGTGTAATTTCCCTCCATGTGTTGGAGTTTTTCATCTATTATCCTTTGTAGAGCTGGATTTGTGGAAAGATATTTTATAAATTTGATTTTTGTCATGGAATATCTTGGCTTCCCCATCTATGGTAATTGAGAGTTTTGCTGGGTATTGTAGCCTGGGGTGGCATTTGTGTTCACTTAGGGTCTCTGTGACATCTGCCCAGGATCTTCTAGCTTTCATAGTCTCTGGTGATAAGTCTGGTGTAATTCTCATAGGTCTGCCTTTATATGTTGCTTGACCTTTTTCCCTTACTGCTTTTAATATTCTTTCTTTGTTTTCTACATTTGGTGCTTTGATTATTATGTGACAGGAGGAATTTCTTTTCTGGGTCCAGTCTATTTGGAGATCTGTAGGCTTCTTGTATGTTCATGGGCATCTCTTTCTTTGGGTTAGGAAAGGGTTTTTTTTCTATAATTTTGTTGCTGGGCAGTGGTGGCGCATGCCTTTAATCCCAGCACTCAGGAGGCAGAGGCAGGTGGATTTCTGAGTTCAAGGCCAGCCTGGTCTACAGAGTGAGTTCTAGGACAGCCAGGGCTATACAGAGAAACCCTGTCTCGAAAAAAAAAATTGTTGAAGATATTTACCAGCCCTTTAAGTTGGGAATCTTCACTCTCTTCTATACCTATTATGCTTAGGTTTGGTCTTCTCATTGTGTCCTGGATTTCCTGGATGTTTTTGGTTAGGAGCGTTTTGCATTTTGCATTTTCTATGACTGTTGTTTCAATGTTTTCTATGTTATCTTCTGCATCTGAGATTCTCTCTTCTATCTTTTGTATTCTGTTGGTGATGCATGCATCTATGACTCCTGATCTCTTTGCTAGGTTTTCCAGGGTTGTCTCCCTTTGTGATTTCTTTATTGTTTCTATTTCCATTTTTAGATCCTGGATGGCTTTGTTCATTTCCTTCACCTGTTTGGTTGTGTTTTCCTGTAATTCTTTAAGGGATTTTTGTGTTTCCTCTTTAAGGGCTTCTAGCTGTTTACCTGTGTTCTCCTGTATTTCTTTAAGGAAATAATTGATATCCTTCTTAATGTCCTCTATCATCCTCCTGAGAAGTGATTTTAGATCTGAATCTTGCTTTTCTGGTGTGATCCAGGACTTGCTATGGTGGGAGAATTGTTTTCTGATGATTTCAAGTAAACTTAGTACCTTTTGCTTATATTCTTATGCTTGCCTCCTACCATCTTATTATTTGTAATGCTACCTGCCCTTGCTATATATGACTGGAGCCTGTCCTTTCTGAGATCCTGACTGTGTCAGAACTCCTTAGAGTCCAGCTGTCTCTGGGATCCTGTGACTCTGGGGTCCTGTGATCTTTAGATCCTGGATGTGTCAGAGCTCCTGGGAGTCAAGCTGCCTCTGGGACCCTGAGATCCTGATGTGACCAAGCTCCTTGGATCCTGTGCTCCTGTGATCCTGTAGTCCTGGGCATGTTAGGGAACCTGGGAGTGGAGTTTCCTCTGGATGTTGTGGAACTGGCTGCAGAGTTTGCACCCAAGGTCTGCTCAGGGCACTGGCTCAGACCAGAAAGAGGACATCATGAATTTTGTAGGCAAATGGATGGAACTAGAAAATATCCTGAATGAGGTAACTCAGACCCAAAATGATATATATATAGTATAAATTTGCTGATTAGTGGATTAGCCAAAAAGTACAGAACACCTAGAACACAACCCACAGACCATAAGAAGTGTAACAAGTAGAAAGACCCAAGTGAGCATGTTTCAGTTCCACTTAGAAGGAAGAAGGAAATAATCACAGGAGGCAGAGGGAAGGAGGGACCTGGGTTGGAGAGTAGAGGAGGAGAGAAAAGGGGAAAACAGGATCAGATATGGAGGGGACAGGAGAGAAGCCCAAAGGGCCAAAAGAATAAATGGAGATAAGCAGCATGAGGGGGTTGCATAGGGAATACCTCTAGAAAGTACCAGAGACCTGAAAGGTGAGAGACTCTAAGGACTCAATGGAAGACCTAAGCCAAAATGCCCAACATTGGGAAGAGTGAATTCGAAGACCCCACCTCCAGTAGATAGTACCTCAAGCAAAGAGACAGGGTTACTAACCCACAGTCAAAATTTCTGACCCAGAACTGTTCCTGTCAAAAAGAACTGTGAGGACAAACACAGAGAAGAGACTGAAGAAAAGGCAGTCCAATGACTGGTCCAACTAGGGATCCATATCCTGGGGGTGGGAAGGAATCAAGGCCTGACACTATCACTGATGCTATGGTGATATGATCCTGCTTACAGACAGGAGCCTGGCATGGCTGTTCCCTGAGAGACCCTAGGAGTTCATGACTGAGACAGAAGTAGATACTTACACCCAATCATTAAACTGAAGTCAGGTACCCCTATGGTTGAATTAGGAGGTTTGAAGAAGCTGAAGTGGAGAGCGACCACATAGGGGAAGCAACTGCATAGAAAGGCCAGCAGTCTCAACTGACACAGACCCCAGACTGAGCCACCTACCAGGAGCATACACGGTCAGTCGGAGGCTCTTGGCACAAATATAGCAGAGGTCTGCCTGTCAGCCTTAGTGGGAGAAGTGCTTAATCCTTGAGAGTCTTGAGGTCCCAGGGAAGGGGAAGCCTGGAGGAGAACATCTCAGAGGCAAGGGGGGAGAAGGAATGTGATAAGGAACTGTAGGAGAAGGGACCAAGACAGGGGACAATGACAGGAATGTAAATAAATAAAATAATGAAAATTGAAAGAAAAAAGATAAACTTTCTTCCATAAATCACTTTAGATTGTGGCATTTTATCACAGCAATCAAAAGTAACTAACAAAGCATTGATTACCAAAAAGTGGGGCGCTGCTATGAAGAATCTTTCCCAGCTGGTTTTATTTATTTGTTTGTTTGTTTGTTTGTTTGTTTTTGAGAAACAGAAGACTTTGGAACTTTGGACTAGAAAACCAGTTAAACACTATACACAGAACTAAACAGGCATTTCTACTAGGAGCTTGGAAGACAGTGCTGAGAATAGTGTGGACTAAGGAGATCGGACTCTATAGCTTCCAAGGGAAGTAACATCTCTGTAAACAACTGGGCTAAAGCCCATTCACAGGATATTTGGCAAAAAAAATTCTATCAATTTTCTGTCCACATCCTGCTAATTTACAGGAAGCTAAACTTAATAGATTCAATTCTTTGGCACAGGAAATTTCAAGAAAGCATAATTTTAGAGAACACCTTTCTCTTCCAGAAGCTAACAATTATCAATAACTCTAAAGCTAGGAATGAAATTTCACATTCAGTTCCTATTCCTTGCTGGGGTTTGATCTGGTTTAGGCTTGCACTGGTCTTTTGCATGTGGTTACAACTACTCTGAGTTAATGTATATAGCTTCCCTATTGTATCAGAATATACTATTTCCTTGCAGTTATTCTCCACCTCCGGCTCTTATATGCTTCTAAAATGATCTTTGAGCACTGAATGGGGGTTGCAGTACACATATCCCTTTAGTGCTGACCATTCTATAGTTGTTTATGGCCTGTACCTGGGTCAGTTGTCAATTGGAACTTAAATCCAATGAAAAAATGGCTTGTTAATCCTTTGGTGACTATGCCACTACTACAGCAGCATGCTTGCAGAGTCCAGACCTGGGTGTAATTAATTACTTGTCTCCTCTGGCAGCATACATAGCACCTTCCAAAACTTTGAAAGCTAGTTAATATGAATGAATCATTCAGAACTGAAGAGATGGCCTAGTCATTAAAGACTAAGACTCACATTCAGTGATTTCTTTTCCCATTTCTTTACATTATAAGTGGTTTTATCATTTAAAAATATTTCCTAAAAATATCCAAACACATGTTTTTTATTTCATTTACTTTTAACAACATTCTGAGAAACAGATATTTCAGTCCGTTTATATTTCTGAATGGTATATTTTAAGGATTTTTTTTCATTTTTTAAGTATATATATTTTTGTTTGTATCTGTTTGTGGGTATGTGCATGTGAGTTCGTATGCAAGTGAAGCTTGGAAAGGGTTTTGGATTCTTTGGACGTACAGATGGTTGTGAGCTATCTAACATGAGTATAGGAGCCAAACTCTGATCCTCTGGAAGAGCAGCAAATACTCTTAATCATTGAGCCATTTCTCCAACCCCTTTCACTGATATATTTTAATTCTTCCAGGAAATATCTAGAGTCGTGATTCATTTTATGTTTACTAATTAACGTTTTATGAACATAGATATTCTCATAGCTGGTAGATATTATTTATAATGTTATATATATTTTGATACTAGTTTATGAAAATTACAAAGATGATGCAAAAGTAATATGTTTTTGAAATTTTCAATAGCTTATAAAATATTTCACTTTGCTGGTAAACACTGATTTTATATAAAAGTATATTTCTTTTTTGTTTCAAAACACTTTTCCCTAAAGTTTTGTACTGATACTTTTATTGTTTTCAGTCAACCTTTCTTTAAAAAAAATAAATGTTCACACTTGAAGAAAATTTGTCAAGAAATCATTTTTAACAAATCCACTTTGATTAAATCCTTACCGAATTTAAGATGTGGAGGAGGGTATGCATCACAGGCCATGTGGCTACTTCTTGGCGTCAAAATCTATATGTTTTGTTCTAAAACTATATAGACACAAACAACAAAAGCAGGGCTACAGGTTGTATTTATATATTTATACATGTGTATACATATGTGCATGTTTAACAATAATAATCAAAAGATAGAATATCAGTTTGAGTGGGAGTACATAGAAAGAGTTGAAAGGAGGGTACCTGCAAGGAGCTGGAGAGAGGAAAGAGAAGAGAGAATATAATGTAATCTATTATATTAAAATGCACTTTTAAAAATCTATACTTTTGAGACAAAAAAATAATCAGAAGACACCCTTGATTGTATGTTTTATAAATATAAATTTTATAGTTCAAACAATTATCCTTTTTTGTCTTTCTTTTCTGCCTCAAGTATTCTACCTGAGACTGCAATGCAACCTTAAGGGCTGAAGAGGGTTGAAGTTATCCTCTTCACAGCTTTCTTGGTGCTGAATAAATATTGTCTCTTCACAATTTCCTAGGAGCATTTGGTAGTTCGCAACATCATTTTTTTGGAACTCAGAAGATTTAAAACTATTTTGCTCAGATTCGTGTGTGGAAGGATCTTTACTCATGGAGAATAAGTTGGACATCTGACCATAACCTGGAAGAAAAGCATTTTATTATCTGACACATCAACACAGACACACACACACAGAAACACACATACACACACACACACACACACACACACACACACACACACACACTCAAACGCATTCACGCGCACGCGCAAGCTAGCCACCCACATTCTCTTCTTGGCACCTCATGAAACTTTCTCCAAAATTGGCCACATACTTGCTCACAAAGAAAGCCTAAATAGATACAAGAAAATTGAAATAACCACCTGCATCCTATCAGACCACCATAATTAAAGCTGGATGTCTACAACAAGAGAAACAACAGAAAGTCTATGGACTCGTGGAAACTGAGCAACTCTCTACTGAAGGAAAACTTGGTCAAAACAGAAATTAAGAAAAAGTTAAGGATTTTTCTAGAATCAAGAAAATGGACGTACAGCATACAAAATCTTGTGGGACACAAGGAATGTGGTACTGAGGGAAATTCATAGTATTAAGTGCTTATATAAAAAAATGAAGAGAACTCATGCTAGAAACGTAAGAGTACGACTGATGGCAGGAAATAGTCAAACTGCAGGATGCAATCAATAAAATAGAAGTAAAGAGAAAAATACCAAAAAAAATCAATGAAACAAAGAGTTGGTTATTTGAAAAAAAATCAACATGATAGATAAACCCTTATCCAAATTCTCACTTTGACTAACTCACTGAAAGTATTAAAGTCTGGTGCACCTGCTTTCTTTTAATGTCTACCCCACTTTCATTGAGTTACCATTTTGCACAAGTTACTCAAGGAAAATTGAAAAAAATAGTAATGTCATTGTCAATTCTGGGGCTCTAGGAGTAGCAAAGCCTCATAGTTCATCCCCTAAATAGACTCAAGCAGGGATGTACTCTGAAGGAAGCATGTTCTGAACACCAAGTCATTCTTCCAAGTCAAAGGGACTTATTTACACAATCTCACAGATCCAGAACTGGGAAAAAGTAAAAAATGTCACACCTTGACTTCCTGAAAACAGTTTCTTAAGCAGTGAAACTGATAATAACAAAAAAATCTTGATGAAACAAAGTATCTTCTAGTTTAAGACAAATTTTTGCAAATTTTTCTACAAGCACATTATTTTAAGAGAGCCATTTTATACACAGAAAATAAATTCTGGTTTTCTATTGATATATTAATGTTTTACCTTACACAATTTGTTTTGAGACATCTCATATACAGTTTTGCAAATAGCATCAACTACCTCTACTAGCTTTCTTACCAGGTGTACATGTGTATCACGTAATAGCTCTATTTAACTAGAGCTACCAGGCGATTTATAAGTCAAACAGAAATTTAAATATCTAATTTTATTTAGACCCTAACACAAGCAACAGATTATAAAATGGGTGAAATTCAGGTCTTTCAATGTTTCTCCTTTTAAAATTATGTTAAAATACACCAGTATGTACAAGACATCTAATCGTTTTGAAATGTTAAAGCATTAATAAAGCCCATAAAAATAACTCTGATTATCAAATTACTTATATATAAAATTTTATAAGATTTATTTAGATAAACCTCATAAAATTGTTTCCATATTCCAGACAAATTATGAAAGATATTTATAAATGAAATAATTATATAGTTATTAAAACATACGTGAAAGCAATAAGAAGTGTATATATTATTTAATAAAATTTCTTGTCTAAGACTTGAGAAATATTTTTGTACATATTTCTGAATATACATATTGAGTCTAATTATATAATCAACAGTAATTTTAAACTTAATGTTGAAGTATCTCTACTTTTAAGCCAATTCCAAAATAAATCTTTTAAATCTAACCAAAGGCAGTCTAGATTTTTGGTTTTTGGTTTTTTGTTTGTTTGGTTGATTTTTTTTTTGGGGGGGGGGGTTGAGCATCTAAAAAAAATCTTTTAAGAATTTAGTCACTTGCAAAGGTAAGATATGCCATCTTTCCTTTGTAAAGACTAAACTGTATACTCCTTTTAAAATTCTATATCAAGCCAATTTACCTAGGTCGTATGTGTTACTATGCATACATTTGTATCTCCCACCCTCCATCTTCACTTACGGTTTAGGGTCCAAAGTAGGAACAAAATGAGCCCAGTGAAAAATACCATCATTACAATCAAGATTATGCATATGTCCCACATCCAATTACTATACAATGGGTATGCATCATCCAAATTACAAGCTGAGGAGAAAAACAAAGAAATATTAGGCATATTTTAAAGTCTGTACAGACAGGGAAATATGCATAAGTTAAGAAACTTCATCACAGTACCCTAGTCAACAAGAAAGAGGAAAAGGAGGCTTCAAGTAGCCTTCATTTCTGGGCAAAGTTTAGGTCACCTACCCACAGATTTATGACAAAGTTTTACAGTTTGAGTGAGTCCAAGGACTTCTGCATTGGTCTGAGCCAAATGTGAGCATGATAAGATGTTATTTTTAATCATTTATCCACCAGTAGCTGAAAGCGTCACCTTGTTTATATTTATTCTCTGGTTCCAGAGCTGCCAATACTAGATGTCACAGAAAGAGCACAGAGGAAATACATGGGTCCAATCAGCACACATGTATACACACACACACACACACACACACACACACACACACACACACATTCCAAATATAGCCCACATAATATTGGATGTATGTCCTTCACTTGAGGACGGTCAACATACCAGAGGCCATAGCTTTAAAGAAAATTGACTTTCCCTCTCTCAGGAGTTAACAACTGCCAATACCTTCATAGTTAGGGGTGCAATGTCATGCCCAACCTGCTCTCTATGCTAGAATTTAGTCTGGCCCAAGACTACACAGGTCATGTGTATCCTGTCTCAACTGCTGAGTTCATATGTGTAACTGTCCTGCTGTGTACAGAAAACACTGATTCCTTTCAGTCATCCACCACCTATGACTCTTACAACCTTTCTTTCTCCTCTTCTGCAATGATCCATGAGCCTAGGCAGGAGGTATGCTACAATTATCCTGCTTAGGAATGACCATTCTTACATCTTTTATGCTCAGCACCTTGATCTCTGTGTTGTCAGCTACTGAAAATAGAAGCTTCTCTTATGAAGATGGATTGATGCATAATCTGTATCCATGCTTTTTCATTATATCTGGTTTTCTGTTTAATGTTTCCACTGTTTTATTTTTTATTTCAATTAGTATAATTGATTCTATATAGAAATTATACTTGGGCTTTTTAAATATTCTTAAATTTTTACTATATTTTTTGTGTTAATATTTTAAGTCCATTATTTCATTTTTAAATACAAAATATAGATTTTATATGGCTAATATTGACAAAAAGTCCAGACCATGGTTGCTAATTTTTAAATCTAAGCCTCTTTGGCAGTCTTTGTCTTCAAATTTTCATGCCAGTTAATAGCTGCAATCTTAATTAGGGAGAATAATTTCTAAATTATTTTCTTTTTGAAAAATACATTTATTTTTATTTTTATGCACATGAGTGTTAGAGGCCAGAAGAGGTCTCCAGAACCATTAAAATTGTAGATATAGTGAACTGTAAGCTGCCATATAGATGCTGAAACAGAATCCAGATCCTCTGCAAGAACAGCAAGTGCTCTTAAGTATTAAGCCATCTCCCCAGTCCCTCAATTCTATTCTTCATAATATTCCATGAGTTATACAATTTTACTTAGTAAAAATTTTTTACAGATTATTTCAGTGTTTGCTACTTTGTGCCACCAAATGAATGTGGATACTTCTGTAAGAATCCTCTTTAAGAGGGATATCACAATCCAAATAGAAACATAAAAAAAATGGTGGGAAAGAAATCACAAAGGGAGACAAACCTGGAAAACCTAGCAAAGAGATCAGGAGTCATAGATGCAAGCATCACTAGCAGAATACAAAAGATAGAAGAGAGAATCTCAGATGCAGAAGATAACATAGAAAACATTGAAACAACAGTCATAGAAAATGCAAAATGCAAAACGCTCCTAACCAAAAACATCCAGGAAATCCAGGACACAATGAGAAGACCAAACCTAAGGATAATAGGTATAGAAGAGTGAAGATTCCCAACTTAAAGGGCCATTAAATATCTTCAACAAAATAATAGAAGAAAACTTCCCTAACCTAAAGAAAGAGATGAACATAGACATCCAAGAAGCCTACAGAACTCCAAATAGATTGGACTGGAAAAGAAATTCCTCCTGTCACATAATAGTCAAACACCAAATGCACAAAACAAGGAAAGAATATTAAAAGCAATAAGGAAAAAAGGTCAAGTAACATATAAAGGCAGACCTATCAGAAGTACACCATACTCAGCAGAGACTACGAAAGCCAGAGAATCATGAGCAGATGTCATACAGACCCTAAGAGAACACAAATGCCAGCCCAGGCTACTATACTGAGCAAAACTCTCACTTATCATAGATGGAGAAGCCAAGATATTCCATGACAAAAACAAATTTACAAAATATCTTTACACAAATCCAGCCCTACAAAGAATACTAGATGGAAAACTGCAAACAAGGAGGGAAATTATACCCTAGAAAAAGCAAGAAAGTAATCTTTCAACAAATCCAAAAGAAGATATCCACACAAACATAATTCCATCTATAACAACAACAAAAAAGGATGCAACAATCACTTTTCCAGTATCTCTTAACATCAGTGGACTCAATTCCCCAATAAAAAGACATAGACTGACAGACTGGATACATAAACAGGACTCAGCATTTTGCTGCATGCAGGAAATGCACCTCACTGACAAAGACAGACACTTCCTCAGAGTAAAAGCCTGGAAAAAAATTTTCCAAGCAAATGGTTCCAAGAAACAAGCTGGAATAGCCATTCTAATATCAAATAAAATTGACTTTCAACCAAAAGTTATCAAAAAAGATAAGGAAGGACATTTCATACTCATCAAAGGAAAAATCTACCAAGTGGAACTCTCAAATCTGAACATCTATGCTCCAAATGCAAGGGCACCCACATTCATAAAAGAAACTTTACTAAAGCTCAAAGCACACAATACACCTCACACAGTAATAGTGGGAGACTTCAACACCCCATTATCATCAATGGACACATCATGGAAACAGAAACTAAACAGAGACACAGTGAAACTGACAGAAATTATGGACCAAATGGATTTAACAGATATCTATAGAACATTTCATCCTAAAACAGAAGATTATACCTTCTTCCCAGAACATCATGGTACCTTCTCCAAAGTTAACCATATAATCAGGCACAAAACAAGCCTCAACAGATACAAGAAGATTGAAATAATCCCATGCATCCTCTCAGATCAACACAGATTAAGGCTGGTCTTCACTAACAACAAAAACAACAGAAAATCCAAATACACATGGAAGCTGAACAACACCCTCCTCAATATTAACTTGGACAAGGAAGAAAGAAAGAAGTTAAAGACTTTTTAGAATTTAATGAAAATGAAGGCACAACATACCCAAACTTATGGGACATAATGAAAGCAGTGCAAATAGGAAAACTCATACTCTATGTATCCACAAAAAAAAAAAAAAAAAAAAAAAAAAAAAAAAAAAAAAACTGGAGAGAGCATACACTAGCCACTTGACAGCACATCTGAAAGTTCTAGAACAAAAAGAGGCAAATATACCCAAGAGGAATAGACTGCAAGAAATAATCAAAATCAGGGCTATAATCAACCAAGTAGAAACAGAAAAATCTTCATCCCAGTGATGCAGGAGTGGTTCAATATACAGAAATTCATCAACGTAATCCACTATATAAACAAACTCAAACAAAAAAACCACATGATCATTTCATAGATGCTGAAAAAGCATTTGACAAGATTCATCATCCCTTAATGATAAAAGTCTTGGAAAGATCAGGAATTCAAGGCCCCATACCTAAACATAGTAAAAGCAATATACAGCAAACCAGTAGCCAAAATCAACCTAAATGCAGAGAAACTTGAAGCAATCCCACTAAAATCAAGGACTAGACAAGGCTGCCCACTCTTCCTACCTATTCAATATAGTATTCGAAGTCCTAGCCAGAGCAATTAGACAAGAAAGACGGTCAACTGGATACAAATTAGAAAGAAAGAAGTCAAAATATCACTATTTGCAGATGATATGATAGAAAAATTAAATGATCCCAAAAAATCCACCAGAGAACTCCTACGGCTTACAAACAACTTCAGTAAAGTGGAAGTATATATAATTACCTTAAACAAATCAGTAGCCTTCCTCTATTCAAAGGATAAACAGGTTGAGAAAGAAATTAGGGAAATGACATCCTTCTCAATAGTCACATAATATAAAATACCTTGGTGTGACTTTAACCAAGCAAGGGAAAGATCTGTATAACAATAACTTCAAGTATCTGAAGAAAGAAATGGAAAAAGATCTCATAAGATGGAAGGATCCCCCATGCTCATGGATTGGCAGGATTAATAGAGTAAAAATGGCCATCTTGCTGAAAGCAAACTACAGATTCAATGCAATCTTCATCAAAATTCCAACTCAATTCTTCATAGAGTTAGAAAGAGCAATTTGTAAATTCATTTGAAATAACAAAAAACCCAGGATAGTGAAAACTATTCTTAACAATAAAAGAATTACTAGGGGAATCACCATCCCTGACCTCAAACTGTATTACAGAGCAATAGTGATAAAAAAGAACAGATGGTATTGGTACAAAGACAGAGAGATCAATTGAATAGAATTGAAGACCCAGAAATGAACCCATATACCTATGGTCACAATCTTTGACAAAGGAGCTAAAACAAACCAGTGGAAAAAAGACAGCATTTTCAACTGCCGGCTCAACTGGAGGTCAGCATGTAGAAGAATGAAAATTGTTCCATTCTTATCTCCTTGTACAAAGCTCAAGTCCAAGTGGATCAAGGACCTCCACATAAAACCAGATACACTGAAACTAATAGAAGAGAAAGTGGGGAAGATCCTCGAACACATGGACACAGGGGAAAATTTCACAGAACACCAGTGGCTTATGTTCTAAGATCAATAATCAACCAGTGGGACCTCATAAATTTGCAAAGCTTCTGTAAGTCAAAGGACACTGTCAATAGGACAAATAGCAACCCACAGATCGGGAAAAGATCTTTACCAATCCTACATCTGATAGAGGGCTAATATCCAATATATACAAAAAACTCAAGAAGTTAGACTCCAGAGAACCAAATAACCATATTTAAAATGGGGTTCAGAGCTAAACAAATATAAGGAATACCAAATGGCTGAGAAACACCTAAAGAAATGTTTAAAATCCTTAGTCATCATGGAAATCATAACAACCCTGAGATTCCATCTCACACCAGTCAGAATGGCTAAGATCAAAAACTCAGGTGACAGCAGATGCTGGTGAGGATGTGGAGAAAGAGGAACATTCCTCCATTGTTGATGGGATTGCAAGCTGGTACAACCACTCTGGTAATCAGTCTGGCGGTTACTCAGAAAACTGGACATAGTGCTACCTGAACACCAGCTATACCACTCCTGCGCATATACCCAAAAAATGCTCCAACATATAACAAGGATATATTCTCCACTATGTTCATAGCAGCCTTATTTATAATAGCCAGAAGCTGGAAAGAACTCAGATGTCCTTCAACAGAGGAATGGATACAGAAAATGTGGTACATTTACACAATGCAATACTACCCATCTATTAAAAACAATGAATTCATAAAATACCTAGAAAAATGGATGGAATTAGAAAATATCATCCTGAGTGAGGTAATCCAGTCATAAAAGAACACACATGGCATGTGCTCACTGATAAGTGGATATTAACCCAAAAGCTCAGAATACCCAACGTACAACTCACAGACCACATGAAGCTCAAAAGGAAGGAAGACCAAATTGTGGATGCTTCAGTCCTTCTTAGAAGGGGAACAAAATACTCAAGGGAGGAAATATGGAGACAAAGTGTGGAGCAGAGACTGGAGGAAAAGCCATCCAGAGACCACCCCATGTAGGGTTCGTTCCCACATGCACCAAATCCAGATACTATGGTGGATGCTAAGAAGTGCTTGCTGACAGGAACCTGATATAGCTGTCTCCTGAGAGGCTCTGCTAGAGCCTGACAAATATGCCAGTAACCAACCATTGGACTGACCTTGGGGTCCCCAATGGAGGAGTTAGAGAAAGGACTGAAGGAGCTGAAGGTGTTTGCAACCCATAGGAAGAACAACATTATCAACCATCCAAACTCTCCAGAGTTCCCAGGGACTAAACCACCAATCAAAGAGTACACATGGAGGGACCCATGGCTCCAGCCACATATGTAGCAGAAGACGGCCTTGTTGGATATCAGTGGGAAGATAGGCCCTTGGTCCTGAGAAGGTTCCATGCCCCAGTGTAGGGGAATGCCAAGATGGGGAGGTGGAGTGGGTAGATGAGTGGGGAAGCACGCTCATAGAAGCAGGAGTAGAGAGGGGGAGATAGGTCATTTCTGAAGGGGAAACCAGGGAAGGGGATAACATTTGAAATGTAAATAAATAAAATATCCAATAAAAAAAGAAGTGAAAGTTATTTCTAAATCCTCAGATACTATCCTATACATGGTGTGTGCTATTGTATGACCATACTTTCAAATAGTCTATACATATATACCCAAAAAGATCGATTATCAGCTTTTAGTGGTCTTGGAAAATGAAAAGGAAAAATCATATGAGAAAAATTTTACTTGATTTTTTTCATTAATTTTCAAAAGGAATCTCCAAACCAAATGTATTTTAATGTTTATAAATTATTGGTTTAGTGTAAATGATAAGTGACATCAGAAAATTGTGCTTTGTAGAAGACTGTCTGTGGCTGATTAAATGAAGACGAGACCTGGAGAAATAAATCATTTCATTGTTATACAAGCAACTATAACTGTGAGTATAAAAATATACTCATGCTAGAAGGCTAAAACTTTGAAAAATATGTAATTTCAAGGACAGCACTTGAAGCCACTGGGATGTTATTGAAACCATGACTGCCACTGTTGTGACAAAGGCTACCCAGCTAAATAGTTATAGGATGAGAAGGCACTAGACAGAGGAGAGGGGAAATGCCAGATCTCATTCTAGTTCCACTCACCTTGGATCCTGAACGTCAAGTAGAGAGGGAGGAAGCCAATATACAAAGCTAACAGTAGACACTTGCAGATAATCATACAGAGCAGTTCCATTTGACAATTCAAAACTGAAAAAGAGTCAGTAGGAAAAGTTATGAAGTCTTGGGGAATACATTGGTACAACAAGAAAAATGTTGAATAGAGACACTTGTCTTGAAGGTCTTGCTGCTATATCCATTTGCTTATATAAGTTATGCCAGGGCTAAAGCATCATAAGCAAGATTTTTTTTAGGGTTAGGGTTAGGAACTTTTAGAACTTAGAATTTGGTGAAGCTAAGATTATGGTCATTTAGTCTGAAGACAACAGACTTAAAAACAGTATCAAATAATAAATATCTTCTTGCTTTTTTTCACAACCATGTAGCACATAATCAGCCTGAAAACATGATTTGGATGCTGTGGGACCCTGTCCACCATAGCCTTGTCTACGTTCTTAAGTGTCTAAAGAGTTTAGGATCCATAGAGAAGGACTTCTATGAAACTCTGAGCTAGCTAAAAGAGGAAGAACCTGCATCTCATTCACCCAGTAAGGAATCCTCTGAAAGAATTCTGAGACCTTGAGGGGAGTATCAACTCTAGCAATACCCTAGCCCTGAAGAACCACACAAGGAAGTTGGGGAGGGTAGTTCCATAACCTGAGGATCTCTGAAGATTTTGAGACATCCTTTGATAAAAAGTATTGGAATGCACTAAAGTTCAAGATTACACAATTTTGTATACATCACATCTGAATATTGTGTTTCAAGAAGAAATGGTTTCAGACCTATTTACCTTTGGTTATTTTATTCATTAGTTTTCTGAAATAAACAGATTTTCCTTTGAAACAATAGTAATCAAGAATTCCTCCGAGACAATTAAGAAAAAGTATAATGATTAAATATATTAAAGGACGTGAAAATTTGTTTGACATTAATGACATATATTCCGATTTGAACAGGACATCTGAAAGAAAGAACAAAAGGACCTGGTGTTATTAATTGGACATACATTTCCTAGAAAAGATTCATATTACAGACTAAGTCCCCAGATCCAACCTCTGAGAAGTGTTTGAGCCAGAAAAGCTCTGACTTTGTCAGTGGATTGACCTATTGATGAACTCATAATTTGATGGCATTTGGGGGTGGCAAAAATGTTAGGAAGTGAAGTTGGTTGAATAAAGTAGGTAACTGGGGACATGTTTCTGAAGGATATATCTTGCTTCTGTCCCACCTCCAAATACTCTTTCCTGGACATCTTGATAGTTGGTTATTATCTGAAACTGGGATTATCTAGGCACTTGAAAAGAATGAAGATTAAAGACTCAGGGATTCTAGGGCCTCTTGCCACAATGCCTGGAAGATGGAAATTGGGGTAACTGTGAAAATGAGGTAAGGCAATCAATTTCATCTCCTAAATAGTCTAATATTCTAGAGACATTTGTGTCCCTTAATCTGACTATTAGACTACTGAAACAATGTACCCCTAAAGAAATGAGGATTCCCCCCAAAATATCATACTCAGAGAAGGAAAAGGTCCAGTTCAAAGGGAAATATATTTTCCCCAAATAGATATTTTACACAAATCTAGCACCTTGTCAGACTACCTTGTAGGATGAAACAGAATCTCAGACAATGATGGGCCAACTGTGGTAGTAGAGTACTACAACTTGGCTAGGACTTCTGAGATTACACATCCTTGAATATATACTTAAACTTTAACCTCAGTTTAGGATCCTGAAGGTGACCTTGGAGGAGTGACTGAATTTCTTTATCCCTCTTCCCAGAGTAGCCACATAGACTAAGTCTCCCTTTTCTGCTTTTCTCTATTAACTTAGATGTTTTAAGTGATTCTTTAGCACAGACCGTAACTCTCAATTTTCATATCAGGTTTTCTCCTTCAACCATATGAATCCCAAGAATTGAACTAAGGTTGAAAGGCTATCTAACTGCTTAGCCATCTTGCAAGCCCTTGCTAAATAAGGTAAAATATTATAGTTATTCTTTTATCCAATTCTGTCCTAATTCTGGGACTAATAACTTCCAAATCTTGTTTTTCCTCTGAGTCCAATTCCATTAATTAAGAGTCTACATCTACATCTACAGTACAATGTAGAGATAATATCTTGTGTATTGAATGGATGCATCATCTGTTAATTAAAAAGCCTATGGCTTAGACAGGGAATAGAAAATAGAACATATGGAATGCAGGAAGAATTTTGGGCTAGAGGCAGGCATGGCAAGATTTGCCTGGAAGGATTTGAGGAGATGGATGCATGATACCTGAGCACAAGCAACTAGCCACCTAGCAGAATGTAGGTTAAAATAATTGGCCTATTGTAGTTATGATCTAGTCAAAATAGAGCTACATGGCCAAAGTATTTGTAAATAAATTTTGAGTCTGAGTCTTATTTCTGAAAGCATGGGGCTGGGAAAAAGAACCAGCCCAAACTTTGACAACTGGCACCCAAGTTACAGCAATTAGAATCCAAGTTTACAACCTAAAAAAGCCCAGGTCAAAAGCATGAAAAAGTTAGGCTAACCACACAAGAAGCCTGGTCTATTTTGAAAATGAACAAAACCAGACCAAAGCTAAAGCTTCCCAGAATAACATGAGACTAGTGGCTGGGAAGATTTCCTAGTCAAGGAGCACAGGAAGATAATATGAAATGAGACTTTTAAAAGAATCCCCTACAGGCCTTGATTTTCTCCTATGGCCGAACCTTGCAGGCTTCTGCCCTAAAGACCTGGGGTGGGAAGAAGGAGAACATGAAGGCAACCCAGGAGGAGTACATTAAGCAAGCCCTGGCTAACAGCCTCACTTGTCAAGGAAAGTATACCCCAAGTGGCCAGTCTGGAGCCGCAGCTAGTGAATCTCTCTTCATCTCTAACCATGATGCCTAGTAACCTGAGCTGATCTAAGGCTGCTCCATCAACACTCCAGGCCCCTGCCTACCCATTTGCTATTAAAGAGGGTCTTAAGGCTCTTTCTCATCACTCTTGCTGCCCTCGTGTGTGCGGTGTTGACTGTGAATGCTAAATCTGCCATCCCTTCCAGCCCACTGCCAATAAACAATTTTGAGAGGGGGAGAAGCCCCTGATAATTTAAAAGCAGAACACAGAAATTGGGGCTTTTCCCAAGGGCAGAGTATAGTGGCTGACGAGGGGGATAGACCTGGCTCCATTCACACACAGGTGGAATCCAGCTGATGCAGCAGAAGATGGCAAAACCAGGGGTGGAGGGGGCAGGACTTCGTGGAGAACACAGCTGCAGGATTAGCCACTTCCAGTTCTCCCAAGCTTGACACAACCCATAAACCCAATCCAGTCCTATGAGAATTAAGGCTCAGCACTCATAGTGTGCGGAAATGCAGCCTTATGTTGGCTGCTATGACCAAAGTCAAGGGGAAGTCCTCTCCCTGTAAACAAATGGACAGGGGCATGGCCAGATGCAGCACAGACCCTGAGCTAAAACAACAGACACAGGAGACAGAGACAAGCAGATCTCTGTGAATTCTAGACCAGCCTGATCTACAAAATGAAGTCAGGGCAAGACTTTCTGTTGATAGATATAACCACTTACAAAAGACAGTCTAAAATTAAAAGTGACACATTTTCCCTTAAAAGAATTATATAGGTTTTTGCTTAATAATAAGTAGGAATGTCCTTAATATTTTAAAAAATAAATATACATCAATCTTAAATGTATATAAAGGAAAGGGGAATATAGATATATTTATCCACATAAGATATGTTTATAATTTCAAATTGAAAAATAACGCTTTTTCTGCTGCCAAAAAGCATTTTGCCCTAGTCAAATATAAAGATCCAGAGTTAAGGTTGAGGCAGGGTTGTTTGCTTTTATCTTTTCAGGAAAAGAAATTTCCTGTTGTCCAATTCCAATATACTTTAGATAGATAATTGGTCTTCAAAAATATCAGAGATCCACAGAATATGTCATCTAAAATGGTTTCATTATTAAAAGATCTTTTGTGTATGAGACAGTTCTGTTCCTGACAGTATGAACCTATTCCTCTTCAAAGAGGATGATGAGAATAAAAAACTTCTATATGGAATTGCTTCAATTGTGCCAAGCTATCCACTGGGCAAAGAAAAATACTGTAACTTCATCTCCAGAAAGAATACTGTCCAAAAAGAAAAAATAGATGCAGGGAAGGCAACTGCCAAGCTCTGCCAATACTAGGTTAGCAAGTCCTTCATAATTCCTGCTTCACAAACAGTCTGTCAGATATTCTGGACCAGAAGGCTAAAGATAGATGCTCAAACATTTAGAGAATATTGAGAGCTGTCTACGCATTGAGCTGTCTCTGTCATTTCTAGAATTTTTGAAAGCTGTGCCCCTATGTTCCTGCATACTCAGGTAATATTTATTCTTTCTCAAGTCTCTGATGGGGTTGAAGACTAAATAGCCATAGTCTTACTATAAGCTTAAGTTGTTTAGGATATAAGAAGATGTGCTAGGTCTAAGAAGATGTGTTTAGGATGATAATATAAATTAGAATAGAAAATTATTTAGATAAAAAGATTCTAAACTCACCAAGATAGGAGAGATGATAAAAATATTTTATCTAAGTTGCCAAATATAAACAGACTGGAATTTTTAAAATGTAACTCTTACCTATTATTTTTTGTAATTACCTCATAATTGTTATAATTGTATTCAGTTTATATTTGAAACAAAAGAGCCTTTTATTTAACTATAGAGGAAAATTACAGAAAGAATATCTTGTGTATTTTATGTATGCATCTCCTGTTGATTAAAAAGTCTATGGACTGTGGCTTAGGCAGGATATAGTAGGTGGGACTCCTGGGAAGCAAAAAGGATTCTGGGAGAGAGGCACAGCAATATTAACCTGAGATGTGAAGATATAGACACATTGTACCTGAGCATAGGTAACCAGCCACAGGGTAGAATATAGATTAAAATAAATGGGTTATCTTAAGTTATGATTCTAGTCAGCGAAGAGCCTAGCTATATGGCCAAGGTATTTGTAAATATATTTTTAGTCTGAGTCTTATTTATGGGATCTTGGGCCTGGGAGAAAGAACTAGGACATAATTTCTACAGTACAAAGTATAGAGTTAAATGGGGCCCTTAGAGACAGATTTTATTTCTTCAATAGCACTTTTACATGAATAAATTGAGTTTTGCAATCATGTTTCCTTAATTGCAGATTATATTAAATACTTTTATTACTGTATAAATGTCTTCTTAAAATACTTAAAAGAACCATCTCCACATGCTTTCCCAGAGGCTATGCCAAACCAGGAACTCCAGGTAAGAAACTACTCTATGACCTATGCCCATCAACTCCCCTTAAAGTACACCCAAGAGCTGTAAATTGCACACTACCACCTGGGTTCCTTATTCCAGACCACAACTTCAGCAGAAGACCTCTGCTTTCCTGGAGGCCACACTAGTACTGGGGAAGCCAGAGGCAACATAGGTACATAGAGGTATTACAGGCCACAAAAACCCAGCAGAGATAGCCTATTGGAGCAGAGGACTCACTGGACACCAGAACTCCAGGCCTCTCAGGCCAGAGGAATGAGATGAAACAGAAACCAAGGTAAAAAGCATCCAAAAGTCACCCATCTAAGAAAGATGAACTCAGAAATCAGTGCCTAACCTTATAATAACTGCAAAACCCAGTTGAATAGAAGCCAGCGTGAGAACACAATAACCAACAGCCAGGACAATACGGCATCACCAGAGGCCAGTGCTCCTACTATGTCATGCTCTGGGTATTCCAACACAGGTGAAGTTCATGAAAATGACCTTAAATCCAATCTTATGAAGATGATAGGGACCTTTAAAGGGGAAATGAATAAATTCCTTAAAGAAATACAGGAAAGTGCAACCAAATAGGTGAAGAAAATAAATAAAACTATTCAAGGCCTGAAAATGGAAGCAATAAAGAAAACACAAACTGAGGGAATCCTGGAGATAGAAAGCCTAGGCAAGTGAACAGGAACTACAGACAAAAATTTCATCAACAGAATATAAGAGATGGAAAAAAATAATCTCAGCCATAGAAGATACAATAGCAGAAACTGTTATATTGGTCAAATAAAATATTAAATCTAAAAAGTTTCTGACACAAAACATCCATGGAATCTGGGACTCTATGAAAAGAACAAACCTAAGAATAATAGGAATAGAAGAAGAAGATTTCCAGCTCAAAGGTCAAGAAAATATTTTCAACCAAAGCTTAAAAGAATATTTCCCTATCCTAAAGAGATGGCTATAAACCTACAAGAGTGTTACAGAGCACCGAATAGATTGGACCAGAAAATAAAATCCCTCCACTACATTATAATTAAAAGACTAAATGTATAAAGTGAACAAAGAATATTAAAAGCTGCAAGTGGAAAGTGACAAGTAATATCTAACATTAGACCTATCAGAATTACACCTGACTTCTCAAAGAGACTCTAAAAACCAGAAAGGCCTGGAAAGATATCTCTAAGAGACCACAGATGTTAACCCAGACAGCTATGCCAGCAAAACTTTCAATTACATAGATGGGGGAAATTAGATATTCCATGATAAAACCAAATTTAAACATCTATCCACAAATGCAGTCTACAGAAGATACTTGAAGGACAACTCCAACCCATGGAGGTTAAATACACCCAAGAAAACACAGGAAACAAATAAGTTCACACCAGCAAAACCAAAAGAAGGGATACACACATATGCACATGCACATTTGCGCACATAGTACAACCACCAACACCAAAATATCAAGAATTAAAAATCATGGGTCATTAATATCTCCCAACATCAATGTACTCAATAAAAAGGCACAGACTAACACAAGGGATACAAAAAGAGCATCATTCTGCTAGATACAAGAAATATACATCAACATTAAACATAGACATTACCTCAGTGTAAAGGGTTGGGAAAAGATTTTCCAAGCAAGTAGACTCAGGAAACAAGATATTTTAATATCTAAGAAAATAGCCTTCAGACTAAATTTATTAAAAGAGGTGGAGAAGGACACTTTATACTCATCAAAGGAAAAATCATTCAAGATGACATTTGAGTTAGCATTTATAACCCAAATGTAAAGACACCAGCATTTATAAAAGAAACATTACTAAAGCTTTAACCATACCATGAAATTCACACATAGATAGTGGGAGACTTTAATACGAACTTTAATGAATGAGCAGGTCATCCAGATAAAAAACAAACAGAGAAATCATGTTGGAAAATATCCTGAGAGTCCAATGTTGATGAGTGTGGAATTATACTCCCCATGCTGACTCTTCATTTCATCTGAACAGGTGAGATCAAACTTCCTGAAGTACACTCCACCAGTACCCCTCTGTGTCTTGAACCTGAATATTAATCTTTATATCGAAGCTCATAGCTAAGAAAAGGAGAAATATGGCATTATGATGCATAGTGTGGATTCAAGAATTGAGAAGTTTCTGGAAGTGTTCATTGTCGATGGGATGCTACCTATATCCCATATGTGGATAGACACAAATAGGACAAAAGCAAAACCCCAAGGCAAATACAAGCTGGAATGACAAAAAAAATCAATCAGAAAAAATTATAAATCAGATTTCATGAAATTTAGTAATGTCTGTACATCAGAATATGGTCAAAAAGAGAAAGCCAAGACTAGAAGATATCTATAATATATCTGAGAAAGAAACTGTGTTCAAACTAAATGACAGGTGCTATACATAAAGTTAATTTTCTAAAATGTGAAAGCAATAAATGTATTTAAAGAGATGATATCATAGTGATCAATAAGTATATGTAAGGTTGTTCAACATCATCACCCATCAGAGAAATGCAAAGCAAGCCCTCATTGAAGTGTAATGAATCAAATGGCCTAACAAATATCTACAGAACATTTTACCCAAACACAAAAGAGTATACTTTCTTCTCAGCACCTCAAGGAACATTCTCCAAAATTTATCATCTATTCAGTAGCTGTATTTATAACACCAGTTACAAAGTATTCACGGAAACTTAACTACTCCATATTCAAGGACTACCGAGTCAAGACAGAGAGAGAAAGAAGGAAAGAAAGGAAGAAGGAAGGAAGAAAGAAAGAAAGAGAGAGAGAAAGAAATGACTTTCTACAATTCAATGAAAATAAATACACAATATGCACAAACTATGGGAAACTATTAAAGTAGTGGTAAAAGGAAAGTTCATAGCACTAGGTGTCTTGTTAAAGAAAATGGAGAGATCTCATGCTAACAATTTAATAGCACACCTGAAAGCTATAGAATAAAAAGAAACAAATATATCAAAAAAGGAAAATAATGCAGGAAGTAATCAAAGTGAGGGCTGAAATCAATAAAATAAATAAAAAGAGAACAATACAAAGAGTCAATCAAACAAAGATGTGGTTCTCTGAGAAAATCAACAAGATAGACAAACCCTTAGCCAAACTAACTTAAAGTCAGATAAAACATTCCAAATGAACAAAATCAGGAATGAAAAGGGAGGCATAACAGCAGACACCAAGGATATCCAAAGGATCATTAGGTCATACTTTAAAAACTGGTACTGCACCAAATTGGAAAACCTAAAAGATGTGGACAGTTCTTTCTATAGATACTACTTACCAAAGTTAAATCAATATCAGTTTAAATAGACCTAACTCCCAAGGAAATGGAAGCAGTTATTAAAAGTCTCCCAACCAAAATCAGCTTAGTACCAGACAGTTTTAGCACAGAATTCTATCAAACTTTCAAAGAGGAGCTAATACCAATATTCTTCAAACTATTCCACAAAATATAAACTGAAGGAACATTGCCCAGTTCATTTTATGAGGCCACAGTCACCCTGATACCTAGCCTACACAAAGACTCAACAAAGAATGAGAATTTCAGACCACTTTTCCTTATGAACACTGATGTAAAAGTACTCAATAAAATACTTGTAACATGAACCCAAGAACACATCAAAAAGATCATCTACAATGATCAAGTAGGCTTCATCTCAGAAATATAGGAATGATTCAACATATGAAAATCCAACAATGTAATGCACCATACAAACAAACTTAAAGAAAAAACACATGATCACCACACTAAATGCTAATAAAGCCTTTGACAAAATCCAAGACCCCATTTTGAAGAAAGTCTTGGAGATGTTAGGGATAAAATATACATACATAAATATAACAAAAGCAATATACAGCAAGCCAATAGCCAACATCAAATTAAATGGAGAGAAACTTAAAGCAATTCCACTAAAATCATGGACAAGACAAAGCTGTCCATTCTCTCCTTACCTATCCAACATAGAACTTGAAATTCTAGCTAGAGCAAACTGACTATCTCCTGTAACTATGCAAGACTTTCAGTGGAGGTATTGGGACACCAATGCAGCCATGAAACCTTCAACATACAATTTGTATTGCCTACATGATATGCAGAAATAAAGATAAAGCAGAAATTGAGCAATTTTCCAACCAATGACTGGCCCAGCTTGAAGCCCATGCCATGAGAGGTAATCCACCCCTGATACCATTAATGATATTCTGTTATACTTGCAGACAGCAGCCTAGCCTAACCAGCATCAGAGAGGGTTCATCTACCAACTGATGGAAACGTATCCACAGACCTACATTCAAACATTAAGCAGAGCTTTGAAGAGAGGAAGGGATAAGTATAGGAGCCAGGAGTCAAGGACTCCACAAGAAACCTACAGAATCAACCAACCTGGGCCCATAGGGACCCACAGAGACTGAACCACCTACCAGGGACCATTCATGGGACTGACATAGGCCCTCTGAATATATGTAACAGTTGTGCAATTTGTTCTCCATGTGGGACTCCTAATAGTGAGAGCAAGAGCTATCCCTGACTCTGCTGCCTGCCTTTGGGACCCTTTGCCCTTACTGGGCTGCCTCTTCTGGCCTCAATAGGAGAAGATGAGCCTAGTCTTACTGAAACTTGATATGCCAAGGCAAGTTGATATTCATGGGAGGCCTCTGCTTTTCAGAAGAGTAAGGTAGGAGGAGTAGATGGAAGGGTTCTAAAAGGGGAAGGACTTGGAAGAGAGGAGAAAGGGGAAACTGTGGTTGGGATATAAAGTAAGTGAATTAATTCATTTTTAAATGAATAATTTAAAAAATGTGAAGAAGAATGCCTTATTTTGGCTCATGATTTTAGACGGTTATCCCAAAGTTGCCTTGCTCCTTTGTTTCTGGGCCAATGAAGAGTCAAACACTGTGAAGGGTAAAACAGGATGTGTCAGACTGCTAGCTCAGAGCTTGTGTATATTGCTCTGAGACATAGAGAACAGCAAAATGGATTTTTTTATTCAATACTGGCCAGCCATGCAAGAGGAGTGACTATCACATCAAATCTCCCCATCCCCAACACACATTGAACTTAAGGCTTATGAGAACTCCAGCATATCCTATGATAAGGATCACCAGTCTATCACAGGCTGCCAGGATTCCTTATGGTTGAGACTTTGTTTTTATGTCTCCCTCCATTATCTGGCATGGGACTGGAGGCTGTTTCATGCTTCTCTGTGTATAATTGTCCTACTTCTATGCCTTTAAGCTGCCTTGTCATCATTTTCATGCTTCTTAGTGCTTTCCTCTATCTTTGTATTTAGAATATGACATTTCCCTTGTTACTTTGACTCCTCTTATCCACAAAGATGCATACAGAAAAATTCTAATCTTCTTTTTACCCCAGAAGTTATACATGCTGTTTTCCAGATGAGACAAAACAACAGTTTGAAATGAAAAATAATATTCAAGGGTCCAAATCTAGAAATAGTTTATGTGGAAGTCATATAACTCTTGAATCTTTAACCTGCAGCACAGATTTGAGAGCTTACTGTCCAATTATTTCAATACCTTCTTTAAGATTTACTTTCTATGTATGTGTACATGTGTGGAGGTGATAGTCTGTGAGTGTATTTGAACGCATACATGCAGGACCACGTGGAGTCCAGAAGAGAACATTGGATTCCCTAGAACTGGAATTACAGATAGTTGTGAGCCATCTAGTGTGGGTGCTAGGAACCAAACTTGTCATCAAAGAGCACAAATGTTCTTAACTTCTGAGCCTTCTCTCCAGCCCCAATGCCTTTCTCTAAAATATTCTCCATAACATCCAGTATTTTTCTGATTTTCAGCAACTCAAATAGTGCAACTTTATAGCAATTTGTAGCATGTAACATAACTTTACATTTATTATTTCACTCAGTTCTCTCCTTAATTTGACTCCTTGACTAAATCAATTGATATCTGATAGATCCAAGTCATAAAAACTTACCTGGTAGGACAATACTTCTCTTTTTCTCCTGTTTAGTAGTTACATTGTAAATGGAGCAAGTAATAGGACCTTGGGCTCTGTTCTTCAGAAGAATGCTGCTCTTCAAATACAATAACCCAGCTTTATCCTGAGAGTCAATTGTGATTGAATGTGGAATTATATTCCCCTTGCTGTCTCTCCATGTCATCTCAGCAGGTGGGATCAAACTTCCTGAAGTACACTCCACCAGTACCCCTTCTGTATCTGGAACCTGAATGTTAATCTGTATATCCAAGCTCATAGCTAGGAAGAGGAGAAAGATGGCATTATGATTCAGTGTGCATTCAAGAGTTGAGAAGTCTGTGAAAGTGCTCATTCCCAATGGTCTGCTGCTTGTGTCCCATTGTGAATGTGGATAGCCACAATTAGGGCAAAAGCAATACTCCAAGTCAAACACAGACTGGGAAGACACAAACATATAATCAGAGAAAAACAATAAATTAGACTTCATAAAATTTAGTAATTTCTGTACATCATAATATGAGCAAAAAGAGAAAGTCACAGAATAGAAAATATCTATATTATATCTGAGAAAGGAACTGGGTTCAAACTAGATGACAGGCACTATAAATCAAGTTTATTTTCTAAAATGTGAAAGCACTAGATGTATTTATTTAAAGAGATATCATAATGATATTAAAGAATATGTAAGGATGTTCAACATCATCACCGACCAGGAAAATGCAAAACAATACCTCATTGAGACATACATGCCCTCCATTACAATGCTGAAGAAGCAGGACTGACATTGCCACAGATCAAAAGACAGAGAACTCTTTATATGGGAAAGTGTATATATATATATGTGTGTGTGTGTGTGTGTGTGTGTGTGTGTGTGTGTGTGTGTGTGTGTGTATGTGTGTGTGTGTGTGTGTGTGTGTGTGTGTGTGGTGTGTATGTATGTGTATGTGTGTGTATGTGTGTATATATATTCACAAGCCACGAATTTTTAGATGTTTACATATTTTAAAAATATTAATGGCAGCATTAGTCATAATAGCCCCAAACTCAAAGTAATAAAAATAACACAAACAAATCCAAATACTAATACTGAGAACAAATGCAAAAGAATAAACTCCTGTCATATAATAAATAAATAATGGTGAGTAATTTTGGCCATTACAGAAATTGTTATAAATGGAATAATACAGTAATGTTTGTGATTAATCTATGGCAATGGAAGTTAGAAGTTTGATCACTTTGGCAATAACAGCAAGATATTGACTAGGAAAGAGTAATCCAACATTTTGAGCTGCTGAAAATATTCAGTATCTAGAGCTGAAGAATAAATCATGAATGTTCCTACAAGCAAAATTTCACTAAGTTGTACACTTTATGTATTTTTCTGTGTGTTACATATATCTCGATTCAAAAAGAAAATAACAATTCCAAGACAGAACCAAATTTCTATCTCTACACTGTCTATTTTGGCATTTATAGCACCATATCTTGATCATAGTCACTGAAGCAAGTTCTTTTGAAGGTTAGACTAATATGCAAATAGCAAATATAGGTTTTAAAAACAGATTTTAAAAATTAATTTATTAATACATACATTTAGAGTTTTTGTTACCAAAACTCTAATTGATATAGTAATGAACAATTATGTGGAAACTGCCACAATTTCTCGGCTGGAGACAAAATCAAAAGGTGGATAAATGATAAAACTACTTCCCAAAATTAATTAAAACTCCAACAAAATAAGCAGCTGGAGGATCAAGACAGAATAAAAGCAACAACGAAGTGCAGAGTGGTGCTCAGTATATATATGCTTCTGTGAAATGTACTTACTGTGGGAAGGAACTAATTATTTTCTTTCCTTTAAAGAATTTAAGATAATGACTGATAATCAGAATTCTCAGACTAAGGGGGGTAAAGATAATGTTGGATCAACTCCATCTCATATTTGGGTTAATACAATTACAGAGAAAAGGAACTAGTGAGCATTTGGAGGCCTGTAAGAGCTCAGGGAGCTCTTTACTAAGGGAGTTTAGCACCTAACAGTGCAGAAACCTCATTAAAGAAGTGCTCCTTTGAGGGCCACATCAAACTAGAGGGAACTATTCTAAGTACAGACAGAGGTGTCAATACTCTCAAGAAAGCTCAATCAATTCAGTAAAATATAATTAAATTACAAGGGATTTTTGCAGAAGTGCATGTGACCTGACGGATCAATACTAAAATTTTCATATATGCATTTATACATATGTAAAATGTCATATGCAATAATTCAAATTACTATCATTGAATTAGCATATAATAACTTTAAATAATAATAAATCTTTCATTTTTAATGATATATTTTATCATGTCTTTCATTATTATGTAATGGTATAGTATAACAATTCAGAATATTTACATACTTGGACAGAGATAATTGATTTTGAGTGATCACATAATGTTATTCTCCACAACTATTAAAACAATAGCAAAATATTCTTATAAAATTATTTAAAATTCATATTTTAATAGCAATTTGTAAAACATGTACATAGTATATTTGGATTTATTGAAAAGTATACATAGATACATAAGTGCTTTCATAAATACAAATGTGCATGCATTTCTGTATATATACATAAATATATGTGCATGTATGTGTTATACTTGGTGTACATATATGATATAATCTCAGACATTAATATATAAGAAGCAAATTATATTAGTTTCTTTGGAGATTAATTCATGATTTCATAGCTATGAGAATAACTACACTTCACAATGAATCCATTGTACTCCTATTTTTTATTTATATCCTCAGATGGAAGTGAAACTATTACTCTCCTCGTAAAAGAAATATCTCTTTCCAGCAAATGGACGCCATCCTGGAAACTATAGCTAGACACAATATAGAGATCAAAGGACCATGGAGTCCAATCCAGTAGATACAACTACATTACAGCTTCTGCATCTAAGGCTTGGGAAACATAGCAGAAGAGGCAGTGGAAAAACTGTCAGAGCTAGAATGTAGGAGGTCTGCACCGAGACAGTCTCTGCTAGAAATGGCTGCATATGTATTGTTTGGTTGGTGAAATGCTAGGGAGGGAAGAGGGGGGGGAGCACCCTCATAGAGGCAGGGGGAGGAGGAATGGAATAGGGGGTTTCCAAAGGGGAAAACATTTGAAATGTATATAAAGTAAATATCCAAAAAGGAAAGAAAGAAAGAAAGAAAGAAAGAAAGAAAGAAAGAAAGAAAGAAAGAAAGAAAGAAAGAAAGAAAGAA
>CM052702.1:104922569-104964464 GCA_028551405.1 Uromys caudimaculatus
CTACAAGCAACTAATGATTGCTGGCAGAAGGAGCCCCTTTCATTTGTTGTCCAGTGCAGAATTGTCAGCCCTGAGACCGTATACATATGCACAACACAAGCTCAACAGATTACAGTTATATATTTGTGCATGCATATATATGATTGTATGATGTCTGATTGCATGGTATGACAATAATAATTTAAGAAAAAGAATATATCAACTTGAAATTCGGAGGACATAAGAGGAATTGGAACTAGGATACCTGGGAGAGGCTGAAGCAGAGAAAACAATATAATTCTGTTGTAATTAAGAATATATTTCAGATATATTGAAATTGTAATTATGTCATTCCCTCCTTTCCTTTCCTCCCTTAAACCCCTCCCATGCACCCCTTGCTCTCTCTCAAATTCATAGCCACTTTTTTAAAATTATTGTGGCAAATATACTTTTTGTTGTTTTGTTTTAGTTGGTTTGTTTCTGAAAATGATCTCATTATATGGCCCTAACTGGCCTGAAACTTCTGATCTACACCAAGCAGGCTTTTAGCTCACAAAGATTCAACTGTCTTTGCCTCCCAAGTATTACAATTAAATTCTGCCTCTTCACTTGGTTGACAGTTTTCTTTGCTGTACATAAACATTTAACTTCATGAAGTCCCATTTGCCTATCATTGGCCTTATTTCCTGTGCAACTGGGTTGTAAAGGCTACAAAATACAGTTTTGCTTCTACATAGAAGGAAAAATCTTCAAAAATGACAAAGCCATTGCAAACACAATCTCACAGCAGCTGTAGTAACCTGCACTGGTCCTGCTTAAGACTAACCCTGCCACTTCCAGTTTCCATCTGCACCCAGGAGCAGACCCTGTGCTATAGCCCTCTACACTCCAATCTCACCCAGAGAAATCTTGACCCACCCAGGAGTACTGACACACCCAGGCTCAGAGGTGAGACCAATAGTACCACCTCAATACCTAGCCCAAATGGAACACCTTGCCCCCAAGGACCCAGGGAATGCAGGAACCACCTTGGAGCCAGGGACAGGATGCTTCCGGTTTCCATCTGCACCCAGGAGCAGATCCTATACTACAGCCCTCCACACCCCAAACCTACCCAAAGAAAGCTTGACCCCCAGGAGTGCTGACATACCCAAGCTCACAGGCTCACAAGCTGAAAGGCTGGGCAAGCTCCAGTCACAGACAACAAGGCCAGCTAACACCAGAGAAAATCAGATGGCAAGAGGAAAGCACAAGAACATAACCAACAGAAACCAGTGCTATATGTGACATCATCAGAACCAAGTTCACCCACCATAGCAAGCCCTGGTTACACCAAAACACCAGGAAAAGCAAGCTTCTTATCTAAAATTCCTTCTGATGTTGATGAGAAAGTACTTTAAGAAGGACAAAAATAACTCCCTTAAAGAAATGCAGAACACAAGAAAACAGGTAGAAGCCCTTAAAAAGGAAGCACATAAATCCCTTAAAGAAATACAGGAAACACAACCAAACAAGTGAAGGAATTGAACAAAATCATCCAGGATCTAAAAGTGGAACTAGAAAGATTAAAGAAAACTAAAAGGCAGACAACCCTGGAGATGTAAAACCTAGAAAAGAGATCAGGAGTTATAGATGCAAGCATCACCAACAGAATACAAGAGATAGAAGAGAGAATTTCAAGTGTAGAAGATACCATAGAAAACACTGACACAACAGTCAAAGAAAAGGCAAAATGTAAAAATCTCCTAACCCAAAACATCCAGGAAATCCAGAATACAAGGAAAAGACCAACTCTAAAGATGATAGGTATAGAAGAGAGTGAAGATTTCTATATCAAAGGGCCAGTAAATATCTTCAACAAAATCCTAGAAGAAAACTTCCCTAAAGAAAGAGATGCCCATAAACATACAAGAAGCCTACAGAATATCAAATAGATTGGACCAGAAAATGAATTCCTCCCATCACATAATAATCAAAACACCAAATGCACAGAACAAAGAAAGAATATTAAAAGCAGTAAGGGGGAAAGGTTAAGTAACATATCAAGGCAGACCTATCAGAATTATACCAGACTTCTTAACATAGACTCTAAAAGTCAGAAGATCCTGGGCAGATGTCATACAGACCCAAAGAGAAGAAAAGTGCCATTCCAGGCTGCTATACCTAGCAAAACTCTCAATTACCATAGATTGAGAAACCAAGACATTCTATCACCAAACCAAATTGAAACAGTATTTTTCCACAAATCCAGCTCTACAAATGATAATAGATGGAAAACTCCACCATAAGAAGAGGAACTATACCCAAGAAAAAGCAAGAAATTGATCTTCTCACAACAAACCCAAAAGAAGAGAGACATACAGACATAATTCCACCTCTAATAACAAAAATAACAGGAAGAAACTATCATTGGTATTTAATATCTCTTAACATCAATGGACTCAATTCCCAAATTAAAAGACAAAGACTAACAGACAGGATACTTAAAAGGACCCAGCATTTCGCTACTTACAGAAAACATATCTTAATAACAAAAAAAGACTACCTCAGACTAAAAGGCTGGAAAAAAAATTTCCAAGTAAATGGTCCCAAAAAACAAGCTGCAGTAGCCATTCTAATATCAAATAAAATCGACTTTCAACCAAAAGTTATCAAAAAAGATGAGGAAGAACACTTCATACTTGTTAAAGGAAAAATCTTCCAAGATTCTCAATTCTGAACATGTATGCTCCAAATGCAAGGGTTCCCACATTCATAAAAGAAACTTTACTAAAGCTCAAAGCACACAATGCACCTCACACAATAATAGTGGGAGACTTCAACACCCCACTCTCACCAATGGACACATCATAGAAACAGAAACTGAGCAGAGACACAGTGAAACTAACAGAAATTATGAACCAAATGGATTTAACAGACATCTATAGAATATTTCATCCTAAAAGAAAAGAATATACCTTCTTCCCAGCACCTCATGGTACCTTCTCCAATATTGGCCGTATAATTGGTCACAAAACAGGCCTCAGCAGATACAAGAAGATAGAAATAATCGCAAACATCCTGTTAGATTACCACAGACTAAGGCTGGTCTTCAAAGCTGGTCTTCAATTACAACAAGAACAACAGAAAGCCCATATACACCTGGGAGCTGAACAATTCTCTGCTCAATGATAACTTGGTCAGCGAAGAAATAAAAAAAAAGAAAAGAAATGAAAGACTTTTTAGAATTTAACAAAAATGAAAGTGCAAAATATCCAAACTGAAGGTACACAATGAAAGCAGTGCTAAGAGGAAAACTCATAGCTCTGAGTGCCTCAATAAAGAAATTGGAAAGAGCATACACTAGCAGCTTAACAGCACATCTGAAAGCTCTACAACAAAAAGAAGCAAATACACCCAATAGGAGTACATGGCAGGAAATAATCAAACTCAGGGCTGAAATTAACCAAGTAGAAACAAAGAGAACTATATAAAGAATCATCAAAAGCAGGAGCTGGTTCTTTAAAAAATTAACAAGATTGATAAACCCTTAGCCAGACTAACCAGACAGCACAGAGAAAGTAACCAAATTTACAAAATCAGAAATGAAAAGGGAAATATAACAACAGATACTGCACAAACTCAAAGAACCATCAGATCCTACTACAAAAGCCTATACTCAACAAAAATGGAAAATCTAGACAAAAAGGACAATTTTCTAGACAAATACCATGTACCAAAGTTAAATCAGGATCAGATAAATCAAATAAACAGTTCAATAACCCCTAAAGGAAGAGAAGCAGTCAATAAAAGTCTCTCAACCAAAAATGGCACAGGGCCAGATGGTTTTAGAGAAGAATTCTATCAGAACTTCAAAGAAGACCTAATACCAATATTTTTCAAACAATTCCACAAAAGAGAAACAGAAGGAACACAACCTAATTCATTCTATGAAGCCACAGTTATACTGATACCTAAACCACACAAAGACTCCACAAAGAAAGAGAACTTCAGACCAATTTCCCTTATAAATATTAATGAAAAAATACTCAATAAAATTGTGGCAAACCAAATCCAAGAACACAACAAAATGATCATTTACCATGATCAAGTAGGCTTCATCCCAGGGATGCAAGGATGGTGCAATATACAGAAATCTATCAACATAATCCACTATATAAAAAAGAAACAATGAAAAAACACATGATCATCTCATTAGATGCTGAAAATGAATTTGAGAAAATACAACACCCCTTCATGTTAAACGTCTTGGAAAGATCAGTAATTCAAGGCCCATACCTAAACATAGTGAAAGCAATATACAGAAAACCAATAGCATACATCAAACTAAATGGAGAGAGACTTGAAGCAATCCCACTAAAATCAGGGATTAGACAAGGCTGCACAATCTTTCCCTATCTATTCAATATAGTAATTGAAGCCAACAAATTGGAAAGGAAGAAGTCATGATATCACTATTTGCATATGATATGATTGTGATCCTTAAGTGATCCCAAAAATCTCCACCAGAGAACTTCTACAGCTGAGAAACAACTTCACCAGAGTGATTGGATATAGAATTACCTCAAGCAAATCAGTAGCCTTCCTCTATTCAAAGGATAAATGAGCTGAGAAAGAATTTAGGGAAATGACACCCTATACAATAGTCACAAATAATATAAAATACCTTGGTGTGATTCTAACCAAACAAGTGAAAGATGTGTATAACAAGAACTCCAAGTCTCTGAAAAAAAGAAGATCTCAGAAGATGAAAAGATCCCCCATTTTCTTGGATTGGCAGGATTAATATCGTAAAAATGGCCATGCTTCTGAAACCAATCTACAAATTCAATGCAATCCCAATCAAAATTCCAACTCAGTTCTTCACAGAGATACCAAAAGCAATTCACAAATCCATTTGAAATAACAAAACACCAGGATAGTGAAAACTACTCTCAAAAATAAGAGAACTTCTGGAGGAATCATCATTCCTGACACCAGGCTACACTGCACTACAGAGCAATAGTGATTTTTAAAAAACACACACACACATGGTATTGGTACAGAGACATACAGGTAGATTAATGGAATAGAACTGAAGACCCAGAAATAAAGCCACAAACCTATGCTCACCTGATCTTTAACAAAGAAGCTAAAACCATCCAGTTGAAAACAGACAGCATATTCAACAAATGGTGCTGGTTCAGGTGGCAGTTGGCATGTAGAAGAATGCTCATTGAACCATTCTTATCTTCTTGTACAAAGCTCAAGTCCAAATGGATCAAGGACCTTGACATAAAACCAGATACAATGAAACTAATAGAGGAGAAAGTGGGAAAGAGCCTAGAATACATGGGCACAGGGGGAAATTTCCTGAACAAAACACCAATGGCTTATGCTCTAAGATCAAGAATCAACCAATGGGACCTCATAAAATAGCAAAGCATCTGTAAGGCAAAGGACACTGTCAATAGGACAAAATGGAAACCTACAGATTGGGAAAAGATCTTTACCAACCCTACATCCAATAGACGGCTAATATCCAATATATACAAAGAATTCAAGAAGTTATACTCCAGAGAACCAAATAACCCTATTAAAAATGAGGTACGGAGATAAACAAAGAATTCTCAACTGAAGAAACTCAAATGAAAGAGAAGCATCACCTAGATAAATGTTCAACATCCTTAGTCATCAGGGAAATGCAAATCAAAACAACCCTAAGATTCTCCCTCACAACAGTCAGAATGGCTAAGATCAAAAACTCAGGTGACAGCAGATGCTGGTGATGATGTGGAGAAAAAGAACACTCCTCTATTGCTAGTGGGATTGCAAGCTTTCACAACCACTTTGGAAATCAGTCTGGTGGTGCCTCAGAAAATTGGAAATAGTTCTACTTGAGGACCCAGATATATTACTCCTAGGCATATACCCAAAAGATGCTCCAACATATAATAAGGACACATGCTCCACTATGTTCACAGCAGTCTTTTTAATAATAGCCAGAAGCTGGAAACAACCCAGATGGGAAGAGAGAAATGGATATGGAAAATGTACATTGTATGTTGTATAAATGGTACATTTATATAATGGAGTACTACTCAGCTATTAAAAACAATGACTTCATGAAATTTGCAGGCAAATGGATCAAACTAGAAAATATCATCCTGAGTGAGATAACCCAGTTACAAAAGAAGACACATGGTATGTACTCACTGATAAGCAGATATTAGCCAAAAATCTCAAGAGTATTCATGATACAACTCACAGACCATATGAAACCAAAGAAAAGGGATGACCAAAATGTGGATGCTTCAGTCTTACTTAGAAGGGAGAACAAAATAGTCATGGGAGGTAGAGGAAGGGAGGGAACTGGGAGGGAGAGAGTAGGGGGAGGGAAAATGGGGGGCAGGGGCAGGTATGCGAGGATAAGGGGGAGAAGTACAGATTGTCAGGAATTTGAACAGAGGTATGTAGCAGTTGGTGATGGGAACTGGGGGTAGCCACTAGAAAGTCCCAGATAACAGGGATCCAAGAGGTCCCTAGGACCCAACAGGGATGGCATTAACCAAAATATCCAACAAAGGGGAGATAGAACCTGTAGAGACCATATCCAGTGCTTAGGTACAGCCCTTGATTGATGGATGGGGCCATCCACCCATCTCAAAAATATTAACCCAGAATTGCTCCAGTCTAAAGGAAAGGCAAGGACAAAGTGTGAAGCAGAGACTGAAGAAAAGGCCATCCAGAGACTGCCCCATCTAGGGATCTGTCCCATCTGCAGACACTATTGCTGATGCCAAGAAGCACTTACAGACAGGAGCCTGGTATAGCTGTCTCCTGAGAGGTTGTGCCACAGCCTGACCAATACAGATGCTCACAGCCAGCCATGGGACTGAGCACAGGGACCCCAATGGCAGAATTAGGGGAAGGACTGAAGGAGCTTTGCATCCCCATAGGCAAATCAACAATATCAACAAACCAGATACCCCCAGAGCTCCCAGGGACTAGACCACCAACCAAAGAGTACACATGGAAGGACCCATGGTTCCAGCTGCATATGTAACAGAGGATTGCCTTATCTGGCAACAATAGGAGGGGAGCCCCTTAGCTCTGTGGAGGCTCAATGACCCAGAATAGGAGAATGCTGGGGTGATGAGGCAGGAGTGGGTGACTGGGGAAGGAGCACCCTCATAGAAGCAGGGGTGAGGGGGGATAAAATAGACAGTTGGCGGAGGGGAAACTGGGATGGGCAACATTTGAAAACATTTGAAAAGTAAATAAATAAAATAGCCAATAAAAAAACTGAGCCTGCCTTTCAGGGAATTACACATGGCACCCTACACTTCATGCTGAACTATTGGTGGATTTTAAGGCAGAGATAATCATTGTCTTCAGTTTTGTGAGTCCACCATGCCACAGCAGATAATCTGAAACATGTGGCCACAAAGACAGACCTGGTTAAAAAGCAATGGGTTACAAAACAAAGCAAAAAGCATAAATGTGAGAAAGGGACATGTCTGGAGGTGAGAGGATGACAAGTGTGAAAGGAAATAAGAACATTCGAGTCAAGTAAGCAGATTGCCTTGTAACCATGTTTGAAATTGTCCAAGAACTAATTTCACCAGTAAAAGTGGGAGGATGTCTCTACCTTGGGTGAGTACTGCGATCTGTAAGAGAAGGAAGGCCATGAAGAATCCAGGTAAACAGGAAGATGAAGATTCCATCACACCTGAAAAATTACATTGAAAATGTGGCATCAAAATTGAATCAGTAAGAGCCATGACAACACTGAGAAAAGCAACAAAAGGCCATTCTGAAATCTTACCTTTTAAGAAAATTCCCCCTGAAAGGAAAATGACTGGTGCCACTCCTCTGAGGTTATCTCTACTAGAATCCTGTCTTGTTTTGTACTTGACTCTGTGCCTTCAGATTAACTTCACTGAAGGAAGTATTATTCATCCATAAAGAAGAATGAAATCCTGTCATTTTCAGTAAAACAAATAGAACTGGAGGACCTTATATTTAGTAAAACAAGTCAGACACAGAAAAACTAATTTCATTCTGCATTTGTGGAACCAAACAATTTAAACCTAGACAAGTACTTCAGAACAAGTCAACTTAAATAATTCCTTTAGAATATCAGAGACAGAGTCACCACTTCACACAATTCATATATACAACCAATGTAAATCAGTATCTATGAAGGAGGTACTGTCTTGATGCAAAATTTCAGTTACAATTTTTTACATTGGTACAGAATTTATATATTGATACAGGTTTAAATTTTCATTGGTATAAATCTTTGTATATTGATCAAAATTTGAAATTAATATTGTTACTTTTAGATAGGCATTGTGCCTATGCAACTCATTTAAGAATGCAAGGCTTTGTTCCATCCTTCTATAGCTACTATTACAAAACTGTTTAGGATGATTAAGTAAAGCATGTTAAGAGCCAGATAGTAAACTTATGATTATATTAGATTCTGATTTAATTATAATGAAGTGTTTTTAATATTCTTCAATTAGAAATAAGAATAGTCATGGTTTAACAGTTTAGATATGCTTTCTATAGATAGATAGTCTTCAAAAGCATCAGAAATCCACAGAATATGGCATTTATAATCATTTCATTATTATTAGATTTTGACTAAGAGACATGTCTGCTCCTGACAGTATTCCCTTCAAAGTTCAAAGAAAATACTGAACATCATAACCTCCATATAGAGTTTCTCCAGTTGTGGCAAGGTAGCCACTGGGGGAAAACTGCCCTAATTCATCTCCAGACAAAAAATACTGTCCAGGAAAGGACACAAGATGCAGCTCGGCCAAAACAAAGGAAGCTAGTCCTTCATAATCCCTGCTTCACTTAGAGTCTGTCAGATGGTTTGGGGCTAGAAGGCTGAAGACAGATGTTCCAATGATTTGAGGAATAGGGGACTGTCCAGGTAGTCAGTGGTCTCTGCAATTTGTTTTAAGTTTTGCAACCTATGTTTGTGTGCTATATATGTATTCAGGTTATATTTAATTTGTTCTCAGACCTCTGATGGGGTTGAAGACTAGCTATAGTCTTATAATCATACTTAAGTTGTTTAGCATTTAAGGAAGATGATGTAGATGTGATAGGATGGTTTTCAGATATTAATGCAAGTTAAAATCAAAACATAATTCAGGTATAGAACTGTAAACTCTTTAAGTTAGGATAGATGTTAGAGTAGTATTCCTAAATTGATGAAATAGATGGACTGTTATTAGTGTATATCAGACTTTATAATTTACATAACTGTTATAACTATATTCAAGTATATATGAGAGAAAAATGCCTTTTATTGGATGGAAAGCGGTGGATGTTGTGTATTTGATTTAATGCTTACATTATGGGTTTCCAAAATCACAGGAGAATTCTGCTTGTGAGATGCTGAGGGTCCCTATCTCCGGATGGTTAGGACTGGTAAATAAAGTTGCTGGCAGCTAATGGCTGGTAAACAGAGGCAGGATTTTATGATTTGTGAGCAAGGGAACCAAGGAAGAAGCAGAATAGCCATGCCATGAAAGGAATAAGATCCAGACTTGAGAGTGGCAGGAAGAGAGGCACACTAATCATGTAAGATCCACAGCCCCTGCCCTTGTTTGATCCAGGGTCACAAAGATGGAATATAAATTTTAGTAAGTAGTAACTCAGAAGTATCGGAGGTGAGACGTTAGCAACATTGAAGTTTAGGAGAGGCCCATCTATTGAGCTGCTTAAGGCATATTAAATGTAAAGCTGCAAGTATGTGCCTTTCATTTGAGAATCCAGAGCATTGGAGCTGATAGTGAGGAACTTGTGCCATCACTGCCAGGGAGATTAAAGCAGATTAATCACTACAGTAACAGATATATATATAGACAGACAGATCGAGAGACAGACAGATATTTAGTTGTATCTGTTGAGAGAGCCTAGGAGTAACAATATTTCAGTATTCCTGAGTGTATATAGCACCTGACAGGTTCTTTAAATATCATTATAGTCAATGGCCCATGGGTGTTTGGACAAATAACTAATGCCAGTGCCAAAGTATGAAAAGAAAAGGCTGATCATGGAATTAGAGTAAAATGAACACATGGGGATTTGAGGCTCACTCTGACTAAAATAGAGATAACTTAATTTTGAAATAAATGTCATAACAATGTACTATATCAGTCCAATAAAATACCTATGAGTTAAAATTGATATAAACAAACAGATTTAAATAAATAAAAGAAAAAAATAAATGAGAAAAGGCAAAATAATTTCCTTAGAATAGAATATCAAGTTATAAAATAATAAAATGTTGAAATTAGTTTGCAGGATCATCTTCTTAACCAAAATCCACTCAGGTTTGTAAACCTCCTACAATTGTCCACTCCATTTCCTATAAAAGTTTTAGGAAAAGCAATCTTCCAAGCCAATTTAACAGGGTTTTCCCTCTTTGATACCGTAATATCTTCTGTGGTCTCTCTTATGTCATCCAGTATGTACTCTGATAACAAGAAACAATTCTGTCAGTACAGTTCAGTCAGAATTCTCCTCATGCCTTGTTCACTTCTAGAAATTCTTTATCTACTATCATTAATATGTCCTTGGCTATAAACTCCCATTTGTTCATGTATTCAATTGAGTCTCATCTCTCTCAAAATTCCATTGTATTTGTCATCAGTTTTTTATCATAAGGGTCCTGAGGAAAGTCTGCCCTAACATGGCTTAACAAATACAATTGAATTAGTTTTCTATAATATTAGAAATCTCCATTTGCTCTTATGATGCTAATAATTAATTTAGCAAGAAACACAAACACAAAAACTAGTAGATAAAACTAAAAAGAGAAGTGAGATTTTATTGTAGTAACAATGGAGTACCCCTGCTGCGGTTCGCTTTAGCTGAGATGTCTAATGGTAGGGACATGTTACCTGAACAGGCCACCTCCTGTAGCCAGGCAGGACCTGTGGAAGGATAGGACCCCCAACCACCTACAAAATTTTCTACCCAAAATTTGTCCTGTTTAAGAAATGCAGAAATGGAGCAGAGACGGAAGGAAAGGCCAATCAATAATCGTAGGCAAGCACCAAACCCTAACATTACCAATGATGCTCTGTTATGCTTGCAGACAGGTGCCTAGCATAACTATCCTCTGAGAGGCTCCACCCAGCACCAGAGTGAAGTAGAAGCAGATAGCCACAGCCAAACATTAGATAGAGGTCAGAGATACTTATGGAGGAATTGAATTGAAGGCCTAGAAGTAGATGGAGACCCCATAGGCAGACAAACATAGTTAACAAACCTGGACCCCTGGGAGCTCTCAGAATCTGGGTCACTAACCAAAGAACATATACAGACTAGAACAACCTACTCCAAAACCCCTGCCCTTGCCCACACATATGTAGCAGACAGGCAGCTCAGTCTTCATGGTTGCCCTTTCTGACTTCAATGGGAGAGGATGCACCTAATCTGGGAGAGACTTGATATGCCAGGGTGGGAAGATACCCTGTGGGTGTCCCACCCTCTCAAAGAATGGGAGGGGAGGAAGGAAAGAACTTGGTGAGGGAGAGACTAGGAGGGGGAACAGCTTTTAAAATCTAAATTAATTAACTAATTAATTACTTAATTTAAAATGGAGTACCCCACAAAATAGTTACAAATAAAAGTAGTAGAGAGTAGGTAACTTTATAATAGAGAAATATGGTAGACACCTTTTTAATCGATCAAAATTTCTAACCAAAACTTGTACATACCAGTATCTAGTGGGTGAGATAATATTTGATGGCTCGGGCTAAAATAAATATTGTACACCTAATCAAAAAAGAAACTATACAAATATAAACTGATAGGAATCTTATAATATGTTTGTCCTATAATCCTCAAGAAAGAACTTAGACAATTTCCCAGACTTAAAAAGACTTGAAAGATCTACATCATTATTGCCTTGCATATCCTTGATGAGATTATTGTTCTATAAGGAACATAGTGTGAACAAAGTGTAAGACTGGAATGGATTCTCTGTGTAGATTGAAGTTTTTGTACTGTTTTTGTGTGAGCTGAAATTCTCAAGAAAAAAATCTTCTGTTTTAAATATCTACAAAGTTTTGTAGATGTTTAAAATTGATGGTTAAAATTTCTGTGATTATATGAAGCTGGAATGTTGCAGAACCAATTATCTTGGGCTTCCTTTATCCATCTAAAGAGGCATATATTACCCAGTCTGTGTTTGATTTAGCACTCGAGTGACTATCAGTGAATTTCTTTTTAACAATGCATAGACAGTGAGATTAGAAAGATGGCTCAGTAGCTAAGAGCACATACTCTCTTGCAAGTTCAATTCTTGCAAGGTAAACTTCCAGCATCCACATCAGACATCTCACAACCACCAGTAATTCCAGCTTCACCTCTGCAGGCACCAGCACTCACATGCACATACCTACATAGAGATAAAATAAAATAAAAATGTAAGAATATATAAACAGACCTGTAGCATCAACCAACCCAAAGGCTTCATCAGATAACATCTGAGGGCTATAGAACTTTTCCCATGTTGCTTGTAACCCACTTACCTGATGGCCCCTCTAATACACAAGTATCTTGATTTATGGTTTTCTTTGCCCTGTTACTTCATCAAACTGTTACCAGAAGTTGCATCTAAATTTATATCCCAGGCCATGACTATTAATATTTAGCTGCAAAATAAATTATCTCTTATTCCCTAAAATGAAGTAGTTTTATATTGATATTTAAAGCAATGATGAATGTCTGAAAGTTCCCATGGAGTTTAAAGGTCTGGTGGTGTGTAAGTGAGGGTTGGGGACATCCTCATGGAGACAGTGGGGAGGGAAGAGGTATGGGATGTGGAACAGTCAGAGGGTGGACCAGGAGGGGAATAAAATCTGGAGTGGAAAGAAAGAAAGAAAGAAAGAAAGAAAGAAAGAAAGAAAGAAAGAAAGAAAGAAAGAAAGAAAGAAGGAAGGAAGGAAGGAAGGAAGGAAGGAAGGAAGGAAGGAAGGAAGGAAGGAAGGAAGGAAGGAAGGAAAGAAAGAAAGAAAGAAAGAAAGAAAGAAAGAAAGAAAGAAAGAAACAAAGAAACAAAGAAACAAAGAAACAAAGAAACAAACAAAGAAACAAACAAAGAAACAAAGAAACAAACAAAGAAATAAACAAAGAAACAAACAAAGAAACAAAGAAAGAAATTATTAATTTTTTTAAAAAAGAAAGTTATTTCAAAGTTTAACTTTTGAGAGACAGTTGCTCCCATACTAAAAGTAAGAATGTAGTAAACCAGAAGTTTATAGACTGGCAATACCCATGAGACAACTAAAGACATCAATAACTAATGGACAAGATTCTGGAAAGTGAGGGAATTTTTTGAGAAGGAAAGTCCTGCAGCTGTTTTCACTTCTGATAAAATTGTGGGAGGAGGAAAACTCTATCATAAACAAAATGAGAACAAAAAGGATAACAGTCATATGTAGGCTGAGATATTCTAATAGGGGAGCCTTCACAACAGAGTGGTCTGTGCACATGCCCAGAATGCAAATGAAAGTGAAGCATGGGGACATAAACCTGTAATCTCAGTGTTAGGTGTAGGAGTAGAACTAGGTGGATCCCAGAGGCTTGGTGGCCAGCCAATCTAGCCAAACCAATGAACTTGAGGTTCAGTGAGAAACCCTGTCTCCAAAGCAAAATGTAAAGTTAATGAGGTAAATACCTGATGTTGGTCTCTGACCACATACACATAAGAACACACACATATAAACACACACAAACATACACACACACACATATAAACACACACAAACATATACACACATAAGAACACACACATATAAACACACACAAATATACACACACACATATAAATACACACAAACATATACACACATATAAACACACACACACACACACACATATACCCACACACACACACACACACACGAAACAAAATAAATTTAGCATTGAGTACTATCATTAGAACATTAAATTTAAAATATAATTATTAAACATGTCAAAATATAATTTATAAATATAACATCAAAAATAAGTCTATAGAAAAAGTCTAATAAAATGAGTACAATGAAAACTATAAAATATTGTTTAGAGAAGTTAAAGAGTCACATGAATGCAAAGCTATAACAATTCATAGATTGACAAAATATTATTTATAAATTTACTGTTAATTTTTATCTATACAATAAACTTAATCCCAAAATCTAAACAGATTTTTATAAGGAAGTTGGTATAGTGCATTTATAATTTTGTGAGAAAGCTCAGGATATTCACTATCCATAAATATCTATTTTCTCAAAGATTTAATATTCATTTATTTTCCTGAGGCATAGTCATTCTATGTTGCTAAGGATAGCCTTGAACTTCTTGGATCAAGCTAACATCTAACATCAGAGTTGATTAAATCATTTTCAAAAATGCATATTTACAGTATATACTAACTGACTCCATAATGGAAGTACCACTCAGGCTGTAAAACTCAGCACATAAACTGCACCACCTGCCAAAACTAATAAAAAACCTAATACATTAAATCCATAGCTCTAGGAAACTGTATACTAACATATTGTGCTAACCTTGCTTATTGGTTTCTGTAGTTCTACTTCTAGCTAACTGTTCCCGCTAACTGAACAATATCAACACAGAGCACAGGTTTTGTGCTTAAAACTTACCCCGAGAAAGGCTCAGTGCTACATTGGGATCCCAAGCACCCAATGTAGTCACCAGCCCCCTAATAAAGACTTCCTATTGGCATAAACCCATGTCCAAACAATCTTGTCTGGTGAATATACCAGAACTTTACTGAAGCATATGTTAATATGTACAGTAGAGATTTTTGTTTGGTGTTGTAACTGTTTGTTATAGACCTTTATAGCAGAAACACTTGAATATGTAATATGTAAGTGACAGTGATTCTGTAAGTTTGTGGCATTTAAAAAAGGAACCACTCTAAGACTTAAAACAAATCAGACCCAAGCTTACCTAATGCTTTGACAGACTCCTTTAGGTTGTCCAAGAGACCACACCCAACAGTAACAAAGCAGCCCTAGATATGCCCATGATAGACACTTGGTATGATTCCCAAACCCAATATGTCCTGGGCATCAGGCAATTGCAATAGCCACTGTTCCTTGTCTCTGCACATTACCTACAGGACCTCCCTGAGCCTCTAAGGGTTCCCACATGTGCACAGAAGTTGCCACCCAATCCTTCCCCTCAGGCTCCATGGAACCATCAGTAGCATAGTCTCGGTTCTATAACCAGGTACAATATGGCCATGACTGCCCTTGAGCAGCCTACCAGCAAGTCATACATCCTGTGAATGACACACCCTGTATAGGAGTTCATTTTCATTACCCCAGCCCCCAAGATCCAGAAGAGAGGCTTGCACAGAGGTTGCTCTTTCCTCAGGCTCCCAAGGGACCAGCTCTATCACCTACCACCACTTAATAGAGCTGGAGCTCTCCAAAAGTCCTCAGATCATCTTGCTAAATTGAGACCACAGGGTCTCCAGGCTCCATCTCCAGCTGTTCTGCCTAGACCCCCTTGCAATTACCTAGTAATTTCCTAACCAAATGAACTCTAACTGCTAGCAATTTGCCAGAGGAATTACAGAAAGTTTTTACCACTTATTCTACAGACACAGCCATGAGGTGGTGAAATTCATGAACTTTGTGTTGGTGAATGGCTTCCAAGCTACAACTGCCATACATAAGGATAGAATCTGAAGTACAGATTTTATTAAGTAGGTGGAGCACTGCCTTGAAGAAAAAACAGTAATGATGATCATAACAACTGGTGGCAAGTGCAAACTGACTGTAGAAGGCACTTAGTTACAGCTGGATGAGGATGGGCATGGCTTACACTCATGGGATGATGCAAGTTGGGTTCATAAAACAAGAAATCATTGCCGGGCAGTGGTGGCGCATGCCTTTAATCCCAGCACTTGGGAGGCAGAGGCAGGTGGATTTCTGAGTTCGAGGCCAGCCTGGTCTACAGAGGGAGTTCCAGGACAGCAAGGGCTACACAGAGAAACTCTGTCTCGAAAAACCAAAAAAAAAAAAAAGAAAAGAAAAGAAATCATGAACTTCAGATTCATTTCTATGCTCTTCCCAAATGCCAAGAAGCATGTGTCCACCTGGCTTCAGAACACTCTTGGACTAATTTCTAGCTGCTCTAAGAATTAAAAAGAAAAAAAAAATACTGCTGTTTCTGTTCCAAGAGAAAGAGTATGTGGTTTCTTCCTGCAGCCCTCTCCCCACACTTCAGAGGGTACCCTTGTGTCATTAGTAATCTCCAGATCAGCAGGACCCTATTTTTACCATGTTCTTCTAGTTGAGGCTGAGTGATGGCACTCAAGGTTGTTTATTAATGACTCCTTGGGATGGGGGAACTCAGGGCCCAGAACACCTCTTTTGCAGAGTTCTCTGTCTCCAAACACTTTGGAGCTCTGTATTTCCTGCCTTTGAAATGTACATAAGGCACCCATGTCCTCCTAAGTCTGAGTTGTCCACTCCGGGCTTCCAGTATTTAGTGCGTGGATACTACAGGGGTTGGCAGCAAGTACATATGACCACAAAACAGTCTCTTGTCACTTTAACTACTTTGATGTATTGGCTAGATGTTTGTATGTCCCCAGACCAAACTGACTCATGTTCAAATAGTTAAATGAAAATAAACTTTTAGTTAAAGCAATTGAATCTCTGATACAGACATGAAGTGACCATGAAGACTTACACTGACTTATGAGAACTTTCATATAGACTAGCTTGTTACTTAAACCCTGAAATGAATAGAGTTACAATAAGGTAATAGATGGTCCCGGAAATATGTGACTGTATCTACCAACATTGACAAAAGGTCTGATCATAGTCATGTATTATTAGCATGGTTGTTCAAGGTTTGCTACTGGGCGGGGGCCCTCAGCAATCAAGTGAACTAGGGGCTTCATCCTATAGATGTCAATCGGCCTTTATTTGCAACAACTCTACTGTTTGTTCAATGAAGGAGAGGTTTCTGATCTCAAAACTAAAAAAAAATATGTATTTTCCCTCCTTCTTCTCTTCTTATGAAGCCATTGATTGCACAGCTTCCAATATTAAGGACCAACCATCTATGGATCTTCCACTGTTACTTATATTGGATCACTTCTTCCACACAGAAAAGAGCAGTTCATCTTCACTGAGTTAGATAATTAGCATAAAAACATCATGTTGAGGAGATAGTACAAGCATGCTTCCCATGATCTCTTCTTGGGGCACTAGATTACAAATCTGTAGTTAAAACAACCACTGCTGATCGAAAAGTATGCTATCCTAAGAATCACATACCTGTTTACAATACAGATTTACATCTACAGGTAGTAGGGTTTGAATGTGTCCTTTCTATAACTATCAGATTGGTCCACCACTGGCATCTAGCATCTTAGGTTTCTAACAAGGTAACAGGTTGAGCCTGAAGGAGTCTTCTTTAAACAGTTTGGACCATGTGGGAAAGGATAAATCATTGTCTTGAAGAGGAATAAGCATCTGACTATTTCTTTTTCATTAGTGTTTTAACAACCTAAAGAAGAGAAGGCAACATGTGTTCTGAAACTACCTTTACCTATTTACCTCTGAACAAACTGTGAAATGCTAAGTATTGATCTTTGAGAGCTTTCTTCAAACTGTCCATTAGAAAACTTCCCTTGTTGAACAATACACAGTAGAAGCCAATATAGTAGGAAAATTAGGATTAAAAATAATTTACAGTCTATACTCTACAAATAGCAACCATCACATTGTAAGCAAAGTATTAGATTACTCACCCAAATGTGGTTTAATCAAAATGCAAAAATGTCAGGATGACCTTGCTCCCATCATGTTCTCAGAAACAATACTGTGGAAGCCAATGTTACTGTGTGAACAGAGAGGAGAAGGGCAGAGCTTAGTTAGCAGCCAGCTCACTCACACTGCATAATTCAAATTAGCAAACCTGAGCCACACCAAGGTAAGTCAGCACCAGAAACAGAAAGCCTTTATGAAAGTCAGTCTAACAGCTCTGTTCCTCAATGAAGGAAATCCCCTCACTTAGCATTGCACAAAAACTAATTTGGTTTTTTTCTTTCAGATTTATTGAAGTATAATTAGTAAACTAAAACTGTCTATTTAAGGTGTGCAAATACAAGTTAGTATTTTGACATATAAAATCTGAATTGCCACAATCAAACTAATTTGCATATGTCTTACCTTGTATATGACCTTTTTGTGGTAGGTACTCATGAGAACTACCTACTAGGCACAAATTTAAGTATGTGAACTGTAGCCACCTTGCATAAAACTTACTCATCTTGCACAGCTACCATGTTGATTAGTTATCACCTCATTTGTTCCTTGTCCTAGTTCCTTGCAAATATGGCAAATACTGATGATCTACTCTCCATTTTATATATTTGAGTATGTTACTTTGCTTGTGTGAGTGAAATTAAGTATTCGTCTTTCAGCTGGGCAGTGGTGGCACACGCCTTTAAATCCCAGCACTTGGGAGGCAGAGGCAGGCGGATTTCTGAGTTCGAGACCAGCCTGGTCTACAAAGTGAGTTCCAGGACAGCCAGGGCTGCACAGAGAAATCCTGTCTCAAAAAAAACCAAAAGAAAAAAGAAAAAGAAAAAGAAAAAGAAAAAGAAAAAGAAAAAGAAAAAGAAAAAGAAAAAGAAAAAGAAAAAGAAAAAGAAAAAAAGAGATTTAAAAAACAGACATATTTGTCTTTCTATGTCTGGTGGTCATATCACATCAGAAACACTAGATACCAGCAACGGAACTACAGGATTTAATTTTTTTCCCTATGTTTTGTCTTTCTTCAGTCCTTTCATGCCTTGTTTTCTGGAATTTCTCTCAGAATGAGAATGTTTATTCTGTTCTGTATTACACAATCATAGCTAAAAGTGACTTTGAGCCTTAGAAAAGATTTTGAACCCAGAATTTTTTAAAGAATATTAGTACTGGTAAGAACTTGGAGACTCTAGAGATGGACTAAATGCACTCTTCATTACAGGATGATCCTGAATCTTTTGGGAGTCCGGGTTTGAATATAAAATGCCTCTCACATATTCATATGTTGAACACATGAAAACAAAGTGATAGCTCTATCTTGGAAGCCTCTGGAAATTCTAAGAGCTGAAAGAAATATGCCACAGGAGCTTCTTATCCCCATTCCTTCCTGTTCCACCCAGAAACCAAAGACTGTAAACCACGATCAGACTCCTCAGAAACCCTAAGATAAAATAAACATTTTTATCCTCTAGGGTATTCAGTTAAGTATTTTGGTCATAGCAATAAAATGTAACTAGTAATAATTAAAGACAATATGTGGGGAATACTCCCCAACATGATAAAAAATTAGAACCAAGTCATTATCTTGAAAGATTCAAGAATAAATAATTGACAAAACTCAGCCATTTATTAATTATTAAGAATATTGCCAGAAATATTATACTAGGAACTTATCATGAAAATGCCTTATGTAAAGTTATTGTTTCATTTTGGTTTTCACAAAACAGAAAGATTACCTCTGGGGTAGGAAATTTATAGACCAACTTATCACTGTTTTCTGAAATACGTTCATGCTTTAATTTCCATACAGTATTAGTCCTAGGACCCTCATGTCATCTCATAGACAACCAAATTCTTTTTATAAAATAATGCATTATTTGTGCCGGGCAGTAGTGGCGCACCCTTTAGTCCCAGCACTTGGGAGGCAGAGGCACGTGGATTTCTGAGTTCCAGGCCAGCCTGGTCTACAGAGTGAGTTCCAGGACAGCCAGGGCTACACAGAGAAACCCTATCTCCAAAAAACAAACAAAAAAAAAGCATTATTTGTGTCTAACCTATGAAAATCTTCCCAGTGCTTTAACTTATCATTAGAGTAGCTGTAGTAGCCAAAATAATATAAATCTATAAAACAGTTGCTATATCATATTTTGAGAATTAATATAGTTTCTAATTAATTAAAACCTCATAATTATAAAAATGTAATATATATTATGTAAATAAAATATTGTTTATATTTTATATAAAATACAATATATGTTATACATAAAACATATATAATATATATGAATATTTTTATAAATATACCCTATAAAATATATCTAATATGATATATAGTATATGATACATGACATGTGACAAATGACATTTGAAATATGATATGTAATATGTGATTATATATTACATATAACCTATAATATATGCTATATCATATATAATATATGTGATATATTATGTTATATATAATATAATTTATAATATGTGATATGCAATATATAATATGTAAAGTGTGACATATCATAGGTGTTGTATGATACATCATATATAACAGAAAATATATAATATATAACATACAACATATGATATATGATATGTAACATATATAAAACATATGACATGATAAATTATATATTGTATATTATATATTATATATATTCTATAGTATATGATATAGCATATAATATATAATGTATATATCATATAAATATATGTGATATAAAATTTACAGTATATAATATATGTGCTGTGTGATATTTGATATGTGGTATTTCACATATGATATCTGACATGGAAGTTGTAAGATGTAAAATATAAAATAATATGCAATATGCAACATGTATTATGTGATATGTTATATATAATATATGATGTGCGATATATAATATCTACTATATGATATGTGATATATGGTATATGTAATGTGATGTGTGATATGTAATATATAGTATATGACATAATAATGATATATGATATGTGATATGTGATGTGTAATGTATAGTATATAATATTTAATGCATGAAACATAATAAATGATTTATGACATATGGTATATAATATGTGATATATAATATATTATGTATAATATATGATATGTGATACATGATATATAATATGTGATATATTTTATAATATGCATTATCTAGTATATAGTATGCAATATATAATATATAAAATATAATAGATAATAGATAATACATGTAATATTATATATTATATATGATATTTGATTTGTGATGTATGGTATATGATATACAATGTGTGATACATGACATATATACTACATGATATATGATATATAATATAGGTTATATTATATATAGTATATGGTATGTAATATATAATATATATTATATATTATATATTATAAAATTTATCATGTACAATGTACAATATATAACCTATAATGTATATTCTCTCATGAATAATGTATAACATATAATATAATATATGTACTATGTAATATATAATGTAAAATATATAGTATATAAAATATACAATATATAATATGCAATATGTTACATATAATATATGAAACATGATATATGATGTGTAATTTGTACTCTGTAGTATATAATATATAATATTTAGAGGCTGAAGGAAATGTATATTTTACAAACATATATATTAGTAGTTGAAAGAATAAATTTTAATTCATATAACATATATACTATATTATGTAGGAATATATGTAAATATAATAATAGTTATAAAAATAATTAATTACAGTTCTTAATATGTTAACTTCCCTTAGGTGTAGATTGTTACATAAAGTAGAAGATTGGCTCCATTCTATCCTATCCTGCCACATTCTGTTTTCTACCGACAACAAAATAAGATTGGTACCTGTTCAATGCAGGCACCACAGTTTTATAATAATTTTTGGGTAAATGCTGTTTTCACCCACAGATGCACAGCTATACAAATCCATGGATTTAAAGAGCTGCCTTTATTTATGGAGTTGACACCATCCTTGTAGCTTAGATAAAGAAAATATACTAGAAAATAGGCAGACTCCGACTCCCCAGCCATTATAGTGAATAGGAGTAAAGAGATTATGAATGTTACCAATTAGATTCCAGGGTGAGGATGCAATTTCTCATCAACTATTGAGAATGGGTACTGTATCAGCAGGTACTCACAGAACTCATGCTTAGATAGTATCTCAGTTCATAATGCATGTACACCCAATCTGAGGACTTACTCATTTATCTGTTTTTAGTGTGGATAAATACCTTGTGCATGCTCCTCAAAGACTTCCCATACTAACCAGTACTTAGGAGACTTCTAAAATACACCTTGAAACTCTAAGCCACAGTCCCCATTAGTCCTAGCCCCAAATGACCAGGACCCTGGAGGGCATGAGACCCAATTCAGCTTTGGCATTATTTGAAAAATCACAAGAATAGTTAAATTTTTGAAGTCTTGTAAACTCAAGAGTAGCAATAACAAAAACTATAGACTAAAGGTATACCTTCAAGTATAAAATTATGATCAAATATTGATATTTTGCTTAAGATTTCAGATTGGTGATAGTTTCTACTGATGACAACTGAGGGTAAGTTATAGCTTGTCAGCAGTTTGCTTTGCTGTGCATCTAAATACTGATCGATTGTAAGAGCCAAATGGAATTCTTCACTCTCCCTTCTCATCCATCCTACTTGACTAATCACCCTATTTCCATCTCAAAGTTCATTTATGTTAGGACAAATATGCAAGTCATCTGGAATCTTAAACAGATTTTCAGTCATTTGAATAGGGATAGAATATCCATAGCAGCTGACTTTTGATAAATTATTCCCATGCAATTTGAGAAATATACCTAGTGGTTTCAACACACCACAATCCCTCTTTCTCTTTGTTTGATGCTATTGTTTGGCTACAGTATAAGTGTGTCCTTTAAAACTCTGTGTGCTGGAGGCGGCTAAGGCAGTAGAATCTGAGTTGGGGCATGGTAGAAGATAATTAGGTCATTCAGCAAGACTCCCAGAGGAAGGTTAGATTCCTATGGAAGTAAGCTGTTGTGAAAAGCAAACTGACCTCACCCCAATCTCAGTACTAGATCTCTCACACGTCCTCCCTTTATGGTGATGACATGCCCCATGGAGCCCTTGCCAGAGCAGAATAGAGATACAGATTGCTGATTATAATTACCAGCTTCCAAAACTATGAATTAAATAAGTCCTCTTACAAAATATCTAGACACATACACATATTCTGCTCTATCAACAGAAAATAGACTAGGAAAGACAGGAAGAGAACAGTGGTATATATCAAGAGGCAAGTAGTTTGGGGGAAAACTTTCCTCTCCTGGCAACAACAGGGATTTTCTTAAGTAAGCCATTTATTTCTTAACTTGAAATATATAAAGTAGTTTACTGGTAAGTATTGTTTTAAAAAGTGTATAACAATCTTAAAGTAATAACTTGAAAACTATTGCTGTATCAATGGATGGCCAAAGAGGAGTTCACATGAACATTTTGGGGTTTAGATGTGTTCTTCAGTCATTAAAGTCTCATATAATTAAACAGTAACTCTATTGAATAGAACCATAGTGATCACAATAACTCTTGTGTACTGAGTATCTAATCACCCATCATCTAACAGTGCTACAAACTGTATATGCATTGGCTCTAATTTTGATGACTGTCCTTGGGTATATTACACTATACTGACAGTGTAAGCTAAGGCCACTGTTATAGAGGGAGCAGGAGCATCAGGAACATTTGTAGATTACAAAAGCAACAATTATAATAATAATGTGCTGGCTGAAGAATGTCATTAACAAAGAAAGATGTGATTTTTTCCTAGTCTGACTTCTGAGAAAGTATATGAGTTGCAAAGTGCTGACCCAGTGTCCTGACTTTTTGTTCTAGTGCAGGGAAGGAAAAGTAGTAGCAATTAGTGACGCCCACAGAGGAGGTGATTTCCAACTGCATCAATTCTCCTTAAGGGAGTGTATCAGAGAAAGGTTCCCAGAGAAATTAAATCACGATTGTGGCCCACGGTGCCTGAGATAAGGTATGCAGAGGAATAATTAGAACCAAGGCATAGCCCAGCTCAGAGAAGATGGAATTCCATTCAAAAGGTAGGAACTTATACTGAAAAGAAGGTACAGAGGACCTAGGAAAGAATCTGGACCAGACTTGGATTGTGCTCTGGTGACTGGGAGGAAAACAGAAGGAATCTTTGATAATAGTTTTCTTATGATTTATGTCTTAAATTTCACTCCAAAGACACATACGGTAAACATTTGATCACTAACCTGTGACGCTACTGAGAAATGGCGAAACCTGTAAGGCTGGTGTCAAGTTGATGAAAGTTAGATATTGAGATCCTGCCCTTAGAGAGGACAGTGTGATAACAGCTCACCTTTATCTCCCTCCTCCTCCCCTGGAGGTCTCCCCCAGTCCTCTCCTCTTTCTTTCCCTTTCTTTATTCCTTTCATTCAATTTTTTCCCCAATGGTTTTACTCAGTATATACAGTCTATCCACAAATCCCACTCACTGTCATCCCCTGCCTCAACACAGGAACAAAATCAATAGAACTAACTAATAACAAACTGAAACCTCTGAAACTTTGGGCCAAAATAAATCTTACTGTTTTGTGAGTTGATTTAGTCAAGTCTTGATTTTTTTTATATACAGAAAGTTATCACATGACTTCATGCCATGTTTAGATATCCAACCTGACTCTTTCCATTTGCATCCCTAGCTCAGTCTGTCTCTTTTCATGGACTGGTCACTGCCTACTTCTAATTGGTCCTGATGAGACCTGGAGGGCAAGAAGGGAAAGTGGCTGGATAAAATAGAGGCTATAGCACAAAATTCTAGAGATTGGGATGATTCACAGAATCAGCCAGAGTTTCTGAGATCTCACTAACTGGCAAACAGACAGACCCTGTCATGCTTCTGTTTCACAAATTGATGGATAGACTTACGTTAACTTCTTTTCATATTTCTGTAGCAAAAACCTTACAAGAAGCAACTTCAGGGGGGGAAAGGAATTTACTTTAGCTCATGGTTAGATGCAGTCCATCATGGTTGGAAGACATGGCAGCGGGAGTGAGCATGGATCTGCTTCTCCTCACCTTCACACATCTTGGAAGAGGAGGAGGCAGAGATGAGGTGGGTTATATACTACACTCGGCAAACTTACTTCCTCTCAATTCAGCTGTCACAGCTGAGAACTAGGTCACGAGCCTATGTGGGATGGTTTATGTAATTACCGCTGAAGCCTGAATTCATCAAGTTTTAAAAATTGGAGCAATATCATTTTCCTGAAACAGGAAAATGTATCCTTTGATTTAAAAAAAAAATGTAATACTTCAGTAAAGAAAGGTTATCCAGAGAGAACATGCTCACATATCACTTGGACAGGTGACATGACAATTAGACATGACAATAAAGATGGGTAGTACTGTTGATGGAAAGGAAGCAAAATGCTATTCTACAGGTTTCTAGTGAATATCCTAGCTTACAAAGACTTGAGAACCTGGAACCAATTTTATGAATAATATGCATCCAGACATCAACTGAGAGACCAGACAGAGGAGAGCCTCAGAATGAGAATTATAGTCAGGACCAATTACAGCAGGCAGGAATCTAAGCTTGGTCACAGAAGGCATTAAAACTAATGACATCTGGACAGCAAGAAGGTTCCGTAAGTAAAGGTGCCTGCCACCAACCCTGAAAACCTGAGTTCAATCCCAGGGACTCACAGTCTGGAAGAATAAATCCAACTTCTGCAGGTTTTCCTCTTGCCTCCACATGCATGGCCACATATGTACAAATATATATGCTCACACAAGTAAATAACTAAGTAAATGTAAAATTCAGAATTTTTAGAACTAAAGAAGCAAATGATTTTTAGAAAAAATATAGATAACTATATGGAAAAGTAGGCATTGCCAGCCTCTCCTTTTACTGAAGTGGCTTTATTCCTAAGATCATAGAACTCATCAGCAAACCCATAAATCAATCTTAAACTTGGGAAAAATAAACCACAAGAAGGAGTAATGATGTGCAAAGTCACATGGTAAGGTTTCTCAAGTCATACCTAGATACTGAGGAATTTGCTAGATTGATGTCATACTGGGGTTCTGAAGTAAGGTGAACAAATTGTACACTCTTGAAGTGCTGGGAAGTATCTGCCTTCCACCTTCTGTGTTCTTTGATCCCCTTCACATGTCTGCAATGCCACCAGCCAAAAGCAATATCTCAAGAGATAGCAGGTATGGAGACTGGAGTGATGACTCAGTGGCTAAACACACTAGGTACTTTTGGAGAGAAGCAAAGGCCAGTTCCAAGTACCCCAGTTTACAGCCACTTCTAACTCCAGCTCCAGGGAATTCAGTACACACACACACACACACACACACACACACACACACACACACACACACACACACACACCAAAAACAACTACTATTTTTAAGTAAGTTAAAGAGATATCAGGTACGATGGGGAAAGTTTATACTTTAATACTTTGAATTGAAATCTAAACTATGAACCAAAAGTAAAAGATAATCTTTTCCCCAAGAATCATGGGGAACCTCGTTTATTATTGAACACAAAGCAGAGTACAAGAGATCATTTTCCAAGGTAACCCCAGATTATAGAGCACTACTAATTTGGGAGCTCTTGAAAGCTTGTAAAATAGAAACTTGTAATATAAAATAAAAATAAAATTTACAACAGCTTTCAATATGAAAGCCAAGCATTACAAAATGAAACTGAACACTGATCCGTCTATCTGGGGCATGGCTGTTTCCTCTCCCACTGTGTCCTTCATGAATGTTTTGAACCCTGTCTGTATTTGAAGATGTATAAAAACCTTCTTTAAATTTCTCTGCAAGCTACAGAAAGAGAAATGTGGACACTACCCCAACTACAAAACCCTTGACCTACAATCTGTCCTGTCTGCAAGATGTGGTACTGCGATGGGGATGCAGAACTTGTGGACATAAGTCTGCATGCCACTAGAGGGAACCCATGCTCTACCTACACTGCCTGCATGTTCAGGAAAGGGAGACAGAATAGTCTAGAGATCTAGAGTAAAACCACACATGACTGGTCAAAAAATAAAATGATGATGATGATGATGATGATGATGATGATGATGATGATGATGATTGTAGGACCGTGAAAGGCAGCCTCGTTCTGCGTGTCCATAGTCCGCCTCCCCATCCCCCACCCCCACCCCTGCCTTTTGACTCTTAGCTACAGTCTCCAAATCTTAGTTTGGACTTAACTTGCTCTACTAGGTGGCGACTAGCCTCCACTCTCTGCCTCTCCCCCAGCTCCACAGTGAGGGCTCCTACACAACTAACAGATCTGCATTTCAGCAGCTGCCCCAAGCTTTCTGCTTCTCCTGCCTGCCAGCCAGAGCCCAACCTGAGGTCCCATGCAGGCGCAAAAGCTAGATCCTCCCTTGCCCTTTTGCACTGACCAGCGCCCTGCTGCTGGGGCTAGAAACCCAGACAGAGCACAATTATGGGTGCTGCCTCTCACTCGCTCTGGCCCTGGTATTAAGCCTCTATGCTTCTTCTTTTGAGCTTCTCTTCAAAGTTGGCCTTTCATCTCCTTCCATTCTATATTTAGGGTATACCAGCCAAGAAAAAACAAATGGGGAAAACAGGAGGACCTGTCTGCTAGAGCATACAGCCTCAGTGTGGCAGAACAGACCCCCCCCCCAGCACCTAGGGCCGCAAAAGACAATGGGAAAACGCACCTGATATCCTTAACCCAAAAATGTTCCAGCTTTGTTTAAATGCTTATTCTCCCTAACAGGAACACCTGAAACAACATTCGTGCTTCTCAACCCAAAATTTTTCATGCTTCCTTATTTAAATGTTTATTTTTCTCTCCAGCATTCATGACATATGTCCAAAAATGTTTCAGTTTGTTTAAGATTTCTTTTAAGGATCAAAAGTCATCTAATCTACTCCCACAGGTTAAATCAACTATGCTGACAATCATTATTTAACCCTTAATTAACAACCAGTTTCCTTTTACAGACAAACTGTTACTGATTATCTCAGATACATAATTAACATGATATTTTCTTCCTCAGCCATCCAAAGCAGACCTAAAGATGCCTTCCAGGACTAAATTTCTCAAGCACCCTTGCTTTTCTAGGATCATAAAAGCAGACCATGATGTAAATCCCAAGCAAACCATTACAAGCTTAACACACGTCACCCACACTATGCAGACATCCCCCTGCTGGTTCTGTTCCTCTGTTGTGATTACCCTACAGGTTTATCTACAATGCTGCTCCACAGATCCAGCAGGGACTGAAAAGCATCTCCTCGGACCTGCCTGGGACAACAAAGCTACCTTCCTCCAGACACCTCATCTGATTGAAGACTCCCGAGACACACGGTGAGATCCACAGATGATAGCTGAGACCCCCAGAGGAAGACCTTCCAGCTACAGATGAAGTCTCTTGGCAAAGTCAAATGGCTACTGAACTTGGTGAAAGTTACATGATAGTAAGAAAAACATGTCTATCTAGAATAAGCAAATGTTATTTAAAACTAATGTTAATATCCTCACAAACTGTACAACCCATGGAATAATTAATTGATTTAATAATCCCTTGTCTTCTCCACCCCTACCCCTTCTTACCTCTCTGGCTTAGTTGTGCAACCCCTCTGGCCTGTGTAGTGTTTTCTTTAGATACTTCCACCCCACCCAAAATTTTCACTACAAATGACACAGTCACTCCAGTGATGCCTCTCTTTTTAAAAAAAAAAAAAAGTAAAAGGGGGAGATGTAGGACTGTGAAAGGTAGCCTGGTTCCTGGTTGAGCTAAGGTTGGAAACCCCGGTGACCCAGAGGGACAGCAGGCATTTTGCCTGGTTCTGGGGCACCAGACTTCTGTCACTAGCCTCAGCTCTCCATAGATTTGTAGCCATCAGTCATGTAAGGGCAACCCTCCAAACCCCTCCACAAGTAGAGGATGCAACCTGTGGTCACATAGACTCAAGACAAATCTCCATTTTAATGAGGTACCTAAAGGCCTGCAGGACTTAGCCAATAAACTCTTCTTCCCAGATATTCCTCCCAGCAAAAGATATTTAACTTCAGGCCCGCCCTGAGATGTGGGGTACGATTTAACTCATCCACTTTCCACCATGCTAAGCCCAAGTCCACCACCATCAAGCCAAGGACTCTAACCCATGGGATCCAGCCAGAGATCATCCCCTTTTCCACCTCGGCCAGAGCTAGATCCAGTCCACAGGTCCCCACTCCGTTCTCAGCTCTTCTGCAGTTCCCAGCAGTGCCTGGGTGTCCAACAGCCTAAGAACCAGATGGCCCTGACCTCCTTGTGGGCTGGAGACACCCAAGCCAGCTCCAGCATCCCCGGGACCTCACACTACACTTCCCTACCTCCAGAGTGAGCGGAGTCCTGCCACTTCCCCACAGCCCAACACCTGCCTGATGACAGTGTGGGGTAAGCACAGTCAAATTTCCCACGTCCTGCCTCCCTAAGCAGCCGAGCCCTGTGGCAGAATGGACACAGGACTCAATAACCCTACAGATGATGACGATAATCATCATAAATGACTCCTAATGAAACCCTGCTATAGTTAGAGGTCAGCACCTTGTCCAGTAATCATCAGACAGGCTTTCTCCAGCAGCAGATGGAAGTCGGTGCAAAGATTCTTAGCCAGACATTAAACAGAAAGAGAGTCTAAATTGGAGATCTCCATCAGGTCCCTCCCCCTTGGAGCTCTCAGAACACCCTGAAAGAAATGAAAGAACTGTAGAAGTCAGAAAGAATGGAGGACACCAGGAGAACATTGTCTGCCAAATCAACTAAGTAGGGTTCATGTGGCCTCACAGAGACTAAAGCTGCAAGCATGGAGCAGGCATAGGTTTGCACCAGGTTCTTTCTTATATGTTATGGTTGGTAGGTTGGTGACTCCTAACAGTGGGAGCAGAAGTGTCTATGACTCTTTTGCCTTCTCTTGGGACTCTTTTCTTCCTTTTGGCTTATCTTTTCCAGATAGAAGGGCTTTTACTTATTGTATTATATCTTGTTTTTTAATGTTTGGTTGTTCTTTTCTGAAGGGAAGTAGAGGAGGAAGTGAATCTGAGAGAGAAGGGAGATAAGGAGGAGTTTGGAAGATTGAAGGAAGGAAAGCCAGTGGTTGGGTTATATTGTGTGTAAGAATAATCTATTTTCAATTTAAAAATACCCAAGTTACACCTATCTTCAGCCCTGTATATGGGCCTTCCTACTCTGTTTAGGTTCCATACCAGCTCAAAGGCATACCACAGGGATATTAAATTTTCTATATATATTAAGTATTCTGTGTACCTTACTAATGATTTGAGATGCATCCAAAAGAGTCATGTGATCCAAGCTTGATGACACATGTCTGTTAAGTGGCTCTAAAACACAAAATGATACAACTTTTGTTTGAGAATTAATAAGGCATATAGTGTATTTATATCAAAACTACCCCATTCTCTGTCTTCCAACTCCTGCACTATTCCCCTAAAATCATTGTTTCTTTCCAACTTCACGTGTTCTTTTAAAAAAAAAAACACATATTGAATCCCCTCAGTGCTGCCTGTATGTGCATGAGCATAGGGCCATCTACTGAAGCATGGGCAGTCTCTTAGGGACCCACAGTGCTGAATAAAATTAAATATAATGATCTACTTTCTCTCTTTTTTTTTTTTTTGACTCTCTCCCATACAATGAAAACTATCTCCATTTTCGTTTTCCCACTATTCTCAGAAGTCTTAACACATACTGAAGCAAAGCTCTTTCATACTTGCCTATTTCTAGATCACTCAGACAAGCAGTTTCCAATAATAATACCATGTAAGACAGGGGAGTGTAATGCTCACCACCAGCAAAAGAGAAAAATACTTTAGTTACATTATTCTTTTCTTAAAATGTACCATATAAGCTACACACAATTTGAGCTGGTTTTGACTAGACTGTGTCATGCAAGAAACCTGGAAACTGATAAGGAGAACCAATCCCTGGGTGAAAGGCAGCTTTAACAGAGATGATGAATCACATAACCTTGTCCATATAGATCTTAATCTCCAAAGTACCTGACAGTAACATTCAAAATTATTTCTGGATGAAGATGACTCCTCCCTGCTTAGGAATGCATTTGCATTATTGTAATCAGAATAATGGGCAGAGTTTCAGGCACAAAAATGGTCAGCTTCAGATGGCTCCCAGTAAGGACAGGGAGGGGTGTAAAAGCCCAACCACGGTCTTTAGAAAAGCTTGAAGAAACATGGCTAGGCCTCATGAAGCAAAAAAAAAAAAAAAAAAAAAAATGTGACTTAATCTAGGTTATGTCCCTCATGCACCTAGCAGGCTGTGGGCTACAAAATTGCTGTATATGCTGTAAATGTGACATCTCTGTGATCAATATATATTCTTAACATGATACATCACTCTGAAGTCTTTCTTTCATCCATAATAACACTTTTGCTTTGCAATCTCTTTTGTCTGATATTAAAATTGTGGTTTTGGTTTCCTTTTGTTTATGCATAGACTAGTGTGTGTGTGTGTGTGTGTGTGTGTGTGTCTGTGTCTGTGTCTGTGTCTCTGTCTCTGTCTGTATCTGTCTGTGTTTATGTCTGTCTGTATCTGTATGTGTCTGCATCTGTGTTGCTGTCTGTGTCTGTGTGCAGTGTTAGGACAAAATCACAAGCATTTTTCATGTCAGGCAAATGCTCTATCATTTGGCTATACCCCCAGCACTAACATTTTTGATATAAGGTCTTACTATGTAACTCAAGCTGTCCTAGAACTCAAGATATTACTGCTTTGGCTAACTGGGTGCTAAGATTATATGGGTGCATCTCTATATGCTCCAGGGACTATGTTTACCCATCATTTTACTTCTAACTAAATTTGTAAATTACAATGAGAGTGTGTCTTGTGTAGGTAAGATTTTAAACTTGCCTTTAACTAGTCTTCAGACATAGGGAATAGCTTTGCCTTAATAACTGCTAGTTTCCAGACCTGAGGAAACAAGTGCAGAAAGTAGACAGGTAGGAAAAATCATTCTAATTGAGGAGCAGAAAAAAGAAGTTGATACAAGACAGTGCACATAATACATGCTAGATATGCATTAAATATTAAGAAAAAAATCAGAGAGTGGAGTAGTAAGAAATTAACAATCATGGGTATATCTACTAAAAACAAATTTTAATGGAATAGATTGCAAAAACAGGTGTTAAAAGAAGAGAGCCTTTAACTATGTATGATGTGCCCTAACATATTCAACTAAGTTCTTTTTATAGGACAACTTCATTGTTTCAGTTTTGGGAATTATAAGCAAGTCCATTATGAAAAATCTACACACTAATCACTTTGTCCACAGCAAATAATTTCATTTGGCAAAATTCTGGAGCTTTAAGTCTCTGACAACCCTCAACGGTCTTAACTGAGGAAGCATACTCTGGGAGCTAGTGATGGAGACACAGGATAGGCCAAAGACATTTCTAAGTGAAACTGCAGCAGCAACAGCTCTGCCCCATAAATGTGAGAACAGCCTAGTGGATTTCCAAAATTGTAGTAGTAAAACTCCAATTGAGCATTTCTCTTATTTTTACTGTTGTCCTTTAATGTCAAATGATGGTACAAAGTAAGTAATGTGGAAAGTGGGTACTTAAAGGGCCATTGCTATCTGATAATCCACTAAATATACAAAACAAAAGAGTATATTGAAAATGGCAATAGAGAATCAATAGCACATAGAAGGTAAGATCTATGACAGTACTACCCAGATGCCCAAGCCAGGTAAAGACATCACAAAAAAATTAGATAATTATAGGCCAGTCTTCCTGATGAGCATACACTTCAGAAATTCTCAATAAAATATTTGTAAACTGAATGGAAATCAGTCTTAAGGGGAAATTAACACCACAAATTCTTGGCCAAACCAACCAAATGAAAAAGAGAGAATATCAAAATTCATAAATTAGAGATTAAAAAGTGATGCATTACAATAGCTATTAAAAATTTGGACATACCTTAAAAACATCTAGTCTAATAAAGCAAAAAATCTAAAAGAAATGTATAAACTTCTAGGTGCACGCAACCCACAAAAATTAAACCACCATGAGACAAAAATATTAACAGGCAACTAATGAGCAATAAGCTTGAGAAACTTATTTTTAAGTTTCAGCTTAAAATAGTTCAGGACCAGATGAATTCCACATGGAATTTTGCCATTCATTTAAGGAAGAACTAACATCAATGCTTCTCAAATAATTCTGTAGAATAGAACAGAAAAGAATATTATCAAATTCTTCTTAATGAAGCTAGTGTTATCTTGATAACAAAACCAGAAAAAGACACAGTGAGAAAGGAATAATTAACCAATCTTCCTGGTATAGGTACAAACATTCCCAATAAAACACTCAAAAATGGTTATCAAAAATAAAAACATCAAAAAAATCATTTACCATGATAAATTTGGCTTCATTCCAGAGATTAAAGGATAGTTTAACTCACATGAATCAATAACTGTAATCCACTACACAAATGGATTTATGGACAGATATCATAATTATCCCAATTAATGCATAAAAGGCATTTGACAAAATCCAACATCCCTCTGTGATAAAACCCAAGAGGAGATTATAAGGAAAATATTTTTACATAATTGACACTATTGTGACAAACCAGTACCCAACGTTTCGCTAAATGAGAGAGAAAAAACCCAAACACTCAAAGAAATCTTACTAAAATCAAGAACAAGAAAAGTCTGTCCACTTCTTCCATTCCTATTCAATGTGATATTTAAAGTCCTCACTAGAGTAATAAGGAAAGAAAAGGAAATAAAGGGGTTATGAATAAAAAGGAAAAATGTCAAAGTATCTTATTTACAGATATGACTTTATATATAACAGGCACTAGAGACAACACAAAGAAACTATTAGATCTGAGAAACACATTCAGAAAACTGAAAGAACACAAAAGTAAAATCTAAAGTTAGCTGCCCTATGTTCTAGCAAAACATATATATATATGATAATATATATAATATATTATATATATACTATCATAGAAACATAGAAACATATATATCATAGAAACATAGTAAGTCACAGAAACAACCCTTCATAACCATCTCCAAGAAAAATACCCTGAAAAAATAACTATGAAAGTGAAAACCAATGATTCTCTGTATTTCATTGAAATCTGTGGAAACCTCTCTTTTTCAATCTATAATTTTATTAATTTGGGTAGGCTTTCTCTGTCTTTCACTTGGTTAGTTTGGCTTTCAATGAATCAATTTTTTATGATTGATTCCTTCTCTGGTGTTGATCTCATCACAGGGATTCTGCACAGCCCCTATGTGAGACCAATACAGTCCTTAAAAGGCTGTTAAGCCTAAAGACACCAAGGAAACACCTGCCCCATTAGCTTCCCCAGAGGATAAAACTGCATCCAATTGCCATCAGGAGGTAGTCACAAGACTACCTAATCCTGTCCCTCTAAAGGCATCTGCCTGATGCAATGCTCCCAAACCTTAACTAATAGCCAGTTCTGCCAGATTCTGATTGGGTGCATTCCAAGGATCAACCCATTCCAAGATATCCACTAAAAGAAATGACAAGCCCTTCCCCCTCATCCAAGAAGATAACATCTATTTATCTGACTACATACTTGCCTAATGAGGAGGGGAAGCCCCTCATGACTGCAAAAAAATCACAGAAGGTTGTTGGTTTTTTTGTCTGTTTGTTTGTTTGTTCTCCTCATAGCCAGACTTAAGGGATGAGCCACTCCTCAATTTAGATATAGAATCTTTTACTAATGAAAACTGGATCCTACAACAGGGGAAATAGCCTTTCACATAAAAAGACTTAAAACTGCAATATATTGAAAAAGGGGGACTGAGTGCCTGCACAAAAATTTAAGAACAGAACCCAAAGCTAATAGCCCTTAGAAACTGTTGGAGTCCCAGGGCTGTAGCAATAGTGCAGTGCCAGGTTCAAAGAGAGTCCAAGATCAAGTCCATGACAACAGATCCACAGTCACCACCCACTAACCCCCAAGAAGGTACACTCTCTGTGCCCTCAGAGCTCCCCTCATATATGTCTAAAAAAAAAAAAAAAAAAACTAAGGGGTACTAAGGGATTATTGAAAATCAGATGAACTATCTAACACAGTTAAAAATGAAAAAATAATTTCAGAGATGATAGCTCCCAGCCTAGTCTGAAAAGCTCGAGAAGCAACACATCTGGAAAACACTGTCCTATGAAAATTGTTGCAAAAAATTTGGTTGGGTAAGGCTGCCAACACCGACCCAACAAACTACCAAAGCCTGTCTGCAATGTATTGGAACAATCTCAAGCAGGGACCCAAGGCCCCACTGTACACTTATATTTTTCAGAACCTACTTTAATAAGGGTACTTAAATGCTTTACCTTCCCTTGTAGCCCACCACCCACCAGAGGTAGTAGAAAGGAATGGTTAATAGGGGCCAAGGAGGATCTGGACCCATTTAGAAATAGTTCTTTGAGGAAAATCCAATCTATGTTGTCAGAATATCAGCAGTTCAATTCACACAAATCAGCAGTAGTAGCTAGATACAATTGCAAACATCATTCATGACTCAGCAATGGCTCTTCCACCCAGAAGAAACTGCAAGGCTTTGCCAATCAGCCCAAGTCCACAAAAGCATCAAGAATCCACCAGAACACCACCAAAAGTTCTTTGGTGTATTTCTCTCTTATGAAGTCACTACAAACAATCAACCAAGGAGGCAAGGTGAACCAATGCCACAGAATCATCAGCAAAGACCAGCATCAGCAAAGCCCAATGAAGACTAGCAAAGAGTGGCCACAGCATCGTCCACTGTTGGCTCATATTTATACCCTTTCCAAGCATCACATGTTCTCTCAAGCATCCACTCTAGCAAAACATGACATGCCATTTTTCCAGACAGCTTCCAGAAAACACCACTGTTCTCCATAAAACATCCTCCCACATGTCTGCTTTAACAAAACATCCTCTCATAAGATAGTTTCCAGAAAAACATCACATGACACAACTGAGGCTCCAAAGAAACCAGAAATTTCTACTTCACCACACACTGACCCAAAAACAGGAGTCCTGCATATCTGAATATGTATAAGTGGAATTTACTCACATGCCACTCTGCTGAATGAGTACCCTCTGCTGAAAGGGTATCAATACTTGTTGTTTATGGTGTGCACATTTCAGGTTGGATAGAAGCTTTCCTTACCTGTACAGAGAATTAACTTGGAACTTGCATACACCCACAATCTTCAGGCCTTGATGAAAAATAAATAGGACTTTTAAAGTGGCACTAACTAGTACCAGGAATGGGTCACACATAATTGAGTTGCTGGACTTGGGTCTTCATGGAAACCCCCAAGCAACCCAGGTCATTGCTATGATTATTGATTGCTCTACACAGACTGGTGATAGGGCTGTTTTGGTGAAAACAACTACATAGCTCATTGAATGGGGATAAGTAGAACCAGTGTCTACCTAGATCCTTCACCCATACTGACTAGTGTTCATGAAACTAAAAGATACTCTGTGCACTACCAGAGAAAAGAGATAAACATCAACCCAGCTATAAACTCTGTAGTCTACCATGGTGACTTGACAGCATGATACACTAGTGCAATCGTGACAGAAATATTATGGAAGTAACCAACCACTATCTGATTGGATTTAAGGCCCACTCTATAAGATGGGACCTATGCCTGACTGACATTGATCCAGTGGCCAAGAACTTGAGACTAGATAAGCCATAGACCTGTGGTAAAACAAAATACCATTCTGCTAAAGGAGCATAACCATATAATGACTCCTAATGGCATTCTGTTATACCCATAGACTAGGGTCTTCCTCAGTCATTATCAGAGAAGTTTCTTCCTGCAGTAGATAGATGGGAACAAATACAGAAGCCCACAACAGAACAATGTGAACAGAGTGTGAGAACTTGGAACACTCAGTTCTAAATAGGATATCTCCATCAAATCCCTCCTCTTAGGGATCAGGGAACTTCATGGAAGAGGAGACAGAAATATTGCAAGAGCCAGTGGGGATGGAAGACACCAGGGAAACAAGGCCTTCTAGACACAACAGGACTGCCACACATATGAACTCACAGAGACAATGCACAGGACCTGCACAGAACAAGCAGCTCTCCTTTTCAGATTGTGTCTGGCTGCCCACTTCCACCTCTCCCAAAGGACTCCAGGATCTCAGAGAGTATAAACACACCCACCACAGCAATTCTTTAAAGACTGCACTGATACTGTACAGAGAATTTCCCAACCCTCACCACTCCTTCATCTCTTAAAGTGGAAGGTATCAAACTACAGATACAGCACACGCGCACACACACACACACACAGAGAGAGAGAGAGAGAGAGAGAGAGAGAGAGAGAGAGAGAGAGAGATATGCATACAAACATGTGCATGCACACACACATAAATAAATGAATAAATAAATAAATAAATAACATTTAAAAGAAGCTTCTACTTTTTTAGGCTTTTTCACCAAGATAAATACTGGTTAAAGGCCATTTTGTGCTTAAAGGTAGGCATGTCAGTCAACTTAATGCCTGTACAAAGCCTCACCTCTTCTCCCTCTTTTCCCTCCCACTTCTAATTCTCACGGTTTATTATGCATGGAGTCTCAATTCTTTCTAAAAGTTTATCAGAGGGGTGGATTGTTGCTATCTGCTGTTCTCTCAGAATTAAGAATGCTAATAAAGATTCAGTTACTTCTTATTGTGGTGGTTTCAAATCCACTATAACTATGGAAAATTCATTCATGTCTATTCTATCTAAATAATACATATCCTGATCATTCCCTGACAAAGTTTCCTCTATGGTCATCCTCATCATGCTTATTGTTGTCTGGAATGGCTTTGTTATTGCGTTTCTCATGAAACAAACTCATGACGTCTGGAGAGGAGAGATAGATGCTTCAGATCCTGCTTAAAACACAGCTCTCCCAGGCTCAGCCCCATCCTCAGAACTTGTCCTAATTCACCTCAGACTCAGTCATCTTTTCTAAGACTAGAAAAACCTAGAAATATGTGCTTGCTCTTCCTCCAACCTTCTCCCATCTCTCAATTCCTATGCCCCTAGTTTCTGATCATCACATTTCTGGGGTATATTTCAGACTTCGTGTTTCCATGACCTTCACAAACTCAATTGTTGTGATCTTCACACTATGTTTTTAAAATCATGTCTGCATGTGTTCTGAGTTTCAGAAGACTAGAATAAGAAACAAGAGAAATAAATGTGTAACTGAAGAAAACAAACTTCCTCTACTTTTCATAGAAGACAAACCTGGTGCTTTACCCTACACAGGACTATGCCAGGAAATTGTCAAGTCCGAAGCCTGACCTGCTGTGCAAAGATTCAACGAGGAGAACTGTTTGGACATTAAATGAGTGTCTCAAGGGCAACTCTGCTGCCTATTGCAAATATCTATAATTTAGAATGTCAGACTGATATGGTATATTCAAAGGTTATTTAGGCTGAGAGAAGGGAGGGAGGGAGGGAGGGAGGGAGGGAGGAAGGGAGGGAGGGAGGGAGGGACAAATGAACATATGAATGATAAAATATAAAGGTTGTTCTCAGCCATTTTGTGTAACTGTAAGTGGGTACCCTGACTTAGAGACACATAGTGAAGATTTGGGCAAGGTTGGACAAAGCTGTGTTACTTTGAACTGCAGCTGCAGGCTATAGAGGTATCTGAGTGCCCTCTAGAGGCCAAACTTCAGTACTGCAGGGTTTTTAAAGGCTACCGATTCAGCAGAAAAGTTGTCAACACAGCATGATGTCTCCTGATTGTGACCAATGGTCAACAGAAATCAAGTTTTACACAGCCACAGTCAACAATCTACCTCAATTTTCCAGATCATCACAGAGCACACTAACTTCCAACTCCCTAACATACCCTGGTGTATTTCCTTTAGAACTTTATTGGTGCCAATGCAATTTCTTTCTTCAACAGATACTATTGATGTATTCTTAGTCTATGGTTATCAATGTGGCTTGGCCAATTCAGATTCACAGGTCACTTCCTGGACTGAAAGGGTCATCATCCTTTCTCTCCTTCCCATCAGAGGAGCACTCTGGACATCTCTTAAATGTGCTCGGAACCAGACTCCCACTTCTAGAAGATCACATTCTAACACTGCTGGGACACTTGAATATTTGCAGGCTTGCACCTTTGTATGGTGGGAATCACTGAAAAGCAACAAGACATGCTGCTGATGTCCCAGCTCTGACACCTGTGAAATGTACAAACTACTGACACACAGGCAAATTATTTAACCATTTAGGGACTAGATTTCCCAGGTTGTTAAATGCAATAAAAAATAAAAAATAAAAAATAAAAACTACATCGTGGTCATATAGTAAGAATTAGCTATTGTATTTATTATTTACATAGAACCTAGCAAAATTCCTGAAGCAAAGTACTAAGAAAATGCTAGCTCACGCTATTATGACAACAACAATGTCAACTATGATATTATCTCACCTATTTTCAAAATATTAAAATGTGTACACATGTCTGGTAAGTGGTCAAGACAGATGCTTACAATTTTTTCATCCAGAAACCCTTCCTATGGCTTCAGTCTGACAGTTGGTATTTAGTCTCTTACCTTGATTCAGTCCTTTGATTTTGCTCCTAACATCGTTCAGTTACTGCAAACAACCAAAGGATCACACTGAAAAGTCAAATGGCCATAACAGAATTCTTTTAGGACAACAAAGAGTGCCCTTTGCACACTGTCCTACTCCTGAGAAGCTAAATTGGTGTCGGATCCTATGTCTTGCTCTCTGACAATAATCAAGATCAGACCCTGACAGGCTGAGTTGATTTGGGAGCATTGCAAATTCTTCCTGCCAAACAATATTGTTGGAAAAGTCAGGGAGGGGAGCTATTACAGGCAGGTAGGCCTTGAGCAATAACAAAAAAAAAGTCATGCAACCTGTTTTCATGTTCAGGTGTCTGCAGCAAGGCATCTGGTGTTGGGTAGTACTCAATCAGGTGTGGTTCTTACTGCTGATATTGTTTCTCGTGGTTTCTTGTTAATCTGATCCAGAGCTGCTGTCATATGGGTGTAGCCCCATCTGGACCCAGTTAGCCATCTCTTGTGAATTCTTACTTAATGACCATAGAGAGTGCAGGAGGACGTGGGCAGGAGTCTAAAGTGTATTTCACACATTTCCTCTTTCAGCACATGGTTTTCCCCAAGCACCTCAGAACAATGTCTGCCCTCTGAAGGATGCTAACAGGAACAGCTCACTCACACACACACACAAAAATCCCTCTGCTATTTCAAGCATAGATACCCACTTGGAGCTTGGTTTTTCTTTGCCTTTTCCCATCAATGTTAAATTTCACACAAGGACACAGGGACGAGCAAAGGAGATGCAGTAATAGTGCTAAGGAAGTGACAATGAGGGCCTGGAAACATGCCCTGAGGGTGTCCCTCTCTCTCCAGCGAACCATGTTTGCTCCATACTTCATGAACCCTGAGTTAATACAATGGCAACCTTAGCAAAACGGCCATTGGGAAGCAGAGTGCCACTGCTACTCTGTATGTCCAGGGTGTAGCTTTCCTTACAATGAACACTTAATTACAGTAGCGGCACAGAGAACAAATCAGATCACCAGGGTTTATTGCTGAGATCTCTTTATGGATGCAAACCTCCACATCTACGACTAGGTTTATGGGTGACGAATGTCAGCCTGTTGTACTGAGGGTAAATAACACCATTGGCTATAGAACACAGGTTACTCAAAAACAGTCTCTGAGTTAGAGACAATAACAGCCAGACTGGTCTCCCCTGAAATATGTAAGTGACTTTTAAGTCTCTCTGACACCCTGGAATCACCTAAGGAGCCTTTTAAAAGAAAATTTGTTACATTTTAACTTATTTCTTTTTATGCCCACACTTGGGGAAGGGGTTGTGCATACCATGGTGCTCATGTGAAGGTCAAAGGGTGATTCACAGGAGTCAGTTCTCTCTCTCCACCATGTAGGTTCTCAGGATGGAACAAATATCGTCAGCCTTGGCATCAGGCACCCTTAGCAACTGAGCCATCTCACCCCCAGGCCCTAAGGGTTTTGTTGTTGTTGTTATTGTTGTTTTAGTACACACTCCCACTTCAGACATGTTAAGACAGTATCCCTTGAGTCAGGATCTAGTTGTCAGTGCTTTTTAACCTGCCAGATGATATAAATGCAACCTGGAAGGATTACCCAGGCAGAGAGGCTGTGAGGCCCCTCAGCTAACAGTGTCTTGTGCACAACCTCAGATGTGTTGTGGGGTTCTGAATCTAGCGCATGCCTATCCTTTGGTTCCAGCTAGCTTCCAGGTTTCTATTTTGTCCACTAAGTCATTAGAGTTCTGCAGATTACCTATAGCATTCCAGAAACCCCGTTCCTAAATGGCAGCTACCTCTCGGATCCACCACACATTTCCATACAGTGATTTTTCTTCCGTTGCTGAAAGTCATTGCAAACAGAGTAGATGAATACTTGCTGTTTACTGAACTACTGACAAAAGGGTTACGGTATTTAATGGTGATGAGTTGTACATTCCAATACAGCTAGATAGGAGGATTTTTAATGCTCCCATCCTCTGAACAATTCTAATTGAAATAAAGGCATGAGGGGGGTAGACACTCAAATTCCTCAGGTATGATCATGAACTATTCATGCATGCATTACAGCATCACACTACAGTCATGAATATGCACAATTACTGTTGAATTTTTTTTCCTCCTTTTTTATTTTTGATACTTTATGTACATTTCCAATGTTTCCCCTTTTCTGAGTCTCCTCTTTGGATACCCCCCATCCCCTCCCCAACCCGCCTCTAGGAGGGAATTCCACCTCCCACCACCACCCCCGTCCACCCATCCCCATATTCCCGCCTTGACATTCCCCTTTACTGAGGCCTCTAACATCCTCAGGCCCAAGGGCCTTTCCTCTCTCCCTGATGGCCATCGAGGTCATCCTCTGCCACATATGTGGTCCAAACCATAAGTCCATCAATGTGTATTCTTTGGTTGGTGGTCCAAACTCCAGGAGGACCGGGGGG
>CM052702.1:104964964-105184651 GCA_028551405.1 Uromys caudimaculatus
CCACCAGGGAGAAAGGAGAGGACTTTGGGCCTGAGGGTGCTAGTGGCCCCAGTAAAAGGGAATGTCAAGGTGGGAATATGGGAATGGGTGGGCGGGTAGGTGGGAGGAGGAATTCCCTCACAGAGGCGGGGAGGGGGAGGGGACATGGGGTTTCCAAAGAAAAGGGGAATCATCGGAAATGTAAATAAAGTATCAAAAAGAAAAAAAAAAAAAGAAAGAAAATAAGGTAGAAAGCAATTCAGGAAGACACACAACATCAAATATCAGGAAGCGCACACACACACACACACACACACACACACACACACACACACACACACACACGGGTGCTAAGCAATGGAGAGGAGCTTGGTAGGCAGAAAGGTGCTGAGCTTCAAGGAAGGATTTCTGAATCAGGGAGATGAGCAAATACTGAAGTATTCATCAATAAAGACAGACAGGTCAAAACCCAGAAAGGACCACCTAGGTCTACAAGCAGGGAAGCACTGCTGGTTACAGTCTGCCCATCAAAGGCATTGACAGGCCTCCTCATTCCCTGCTCTTCAGAAATCAGCCTAGTGACAACTCTGATTGAGACATCTAAAGAACACTCTGGCTTCCTCTGCCAAGACCGTCACGTTTCTCCCAAAGGACACACAGAATCTGAGCATCATTTATTCTAACTTTAGACCAGGGCTGACTATTCATCAATGCCATGGGTCTCAGAACAGCCCCCACTGAATAAGTCTCTCAGACACACGCCACCTCTTTCCTCTGACTAGCCTTCCACCGTTGAGGGAACCTTACCTTACCAGCTGGAAGCAGGGGTGGGAGGGAACCCTAGCCCACCAGACTCCTCTCCTACCCTCCCTTCCTGCTCATGCAACTGGGTGAATCAGCCCACCCAGTCCATCTGGAGGATGGAGAACGCTAGACAAATTTGGGGTGATTGTAACAGTAGCATTTGCCCAGCAAATTATACTCCATGAGCTAATTAGGAAGGGATTGTGGCCCTCAGCCTTAATTAATATCTAGTCCCTAACAACTTAATCCTGGGTGAAATCATAGCAAGGATCTCACTCGAATACTGGAATTCTTTCCTCCTACAAATCACCTATATAAATACATATATTTTAATAGCAGCAATTATAAAGTTCTCTGCCAACTTCTGGGGCTGTTTAACATTCCTGGATCGAGGCCACAGCTTTTCCTTGGTCTCCTCCCTCGCCACAACCAAGGCCTAATGAATAGTCACTCAGGCAGTTCTGCGTGCCATGTAACCAATATCTCCTACCAGTGGGTCTTCGCAGGGATTTAATAAGCAGTCTGGGAGGACAGCCTGAGGAGGTCCACGAACCTAATCGTTAACTCTGAGGCCTAATCAGCCTCTGCTTCCCACCCAGAGTCCCCCTCAGCTATGGGGCCTGGTCCTCCCAGTAATGGATGGAAAATAGGCGATTTCCTGACAGTTAGCAACCAATTTCCCACCAATTAGCTGAGAGATGGTGGTCTCTGGAGGGAAGGAGATGGTTCCAGCACAAGAAACTGGGCTGGAAGAAAGAAGATGCTAACAGTGTAAGAGGCCAACGCCTAAGAATGAAGGGTGTTGGGTCCCCATGTCTTCTTCTCCTCCCCCAGGACAGCTTCAGCCTGTATCCCTGGCAAGGAATTTCTGGGGACAGTGACTGTACTGTAATATCCTTGGGACTCTTCTCAGAGACCTGTTAAACGACAATCTCCCTCTCATCTCTCTTCCAGGGCAGATGGACAAGGGTCAGTCCCTCTGGTTCTCTTCACAGTGCACAGGTGACAGTTATGAAATTCCTTCAAGGCTATTAATGTGGTGACTTGATTATTTCTGGAGTTGTACCTTAAAAATCCTGAATTTGGAGCTGGACAGGTGGCTCAGTTGTTAAGAGTATTTTTTTTTTACAAGGGCCAGAGTTGGGAACCAAGCACCCAAGTAACAAGATAAACATCCCTGAAAATGTTTGTAATTCCAGCTCAGTTTCCTCATTTGTCAAGTGGATATAATAGTATTTCCTGTGACAAAGATTACATGGAATAATGTGATATTTCATACCTTATGAAGTAACACTCAGTGAATAAGTACTATTATTAATTCCATGAATTATTAAAAATCAATATGAATGGCAAATATATGCCAATGGTAGGACTCACCTGTGTGAGAACTACCGCCTCTGACAGTCCTCTAGTTGTTGACATGGTCCCTTATTTCCTGCCGCCTGAATGACCATTGTCGTATTGACTATCTGGCCTTACACCCCAAAAAGACCTTTCTAAAAGGCAGATGGGCCTGTGCCCACATGGCTGGCCTAGTTGAGCCCCTTCAGGGATGCAGCCTGGAGTGGGCTCCTCCATTGTTTTAGTCCTGGTGAAACTCCTTTCCTATAACTCATAAGCCCATTAGTAATATGTTCCCTGCAGTCTTCCTAGGCTCATTTCTCACTAAGCCTGGTCCTATTTCTTTGTTTTATAACTTTCATTTTTTTGTAATTTAATATGCATACCTGCATATAAAGTATTTTAATCAAATCTATCCCAGATCCCCTTTCCTCCAGGTCCCCCCCCCTTTCTCCCATGCTTTTCACTCCCAACTCCTGGTTTCCTTAATACCTACTGAATTCATTTAGCACTGCCTGTTGGCATCTCTGCAGCCTGCATCCCTGGAGAAAACTGAATTTCCCCCTCCCACACTGGTCCAATTTCTTATACTCCCAACTGAGGAACTCATTACTGGCTTCGATCCTGTAGACTTGGATCTGCCTCTCTGGATCACTGTGAGACTCTATTGCTTAGCCAGCAGGTACAGGAGATACATATGTCACCATTTGCTCGCCCTTGCTGCTGGGCCACAGGACTGATCTGCAATGGGTGACTAATGGCATTGCTGACATGCTCCTGAGTCATAGAAGAGAGGTCATCCTCAGCACCGCACTGCATATTTGGATTCGACTTTCAACTTTCTCACAATTAGCTGTTCTCCTCTGATAACTGATAGACCTTTCCATGCTGAGCTCTGTTTTCGGGTGGGGGACAGCAGTAACAACAGTGAGTGTTTGATGTACACTCTGTGCCAAACACCCCATTGAGAAATTTTGCATGAATTATCTAATGGGATCACCTAATTTTGTCAGATGGGCTTTAGGTGCACTAAATATATAGTTTATCCCACAAACTGGGACTCTTCAAGAGTAAACTTAGCACTAATAATAACTACACAGGGACAAGAGGGAAAACCAGGACCTTTTCAAGCAAGACAGAACAGATAAAACCCTAACTAAAAGTACCTGCCCTTTGTCTTAATTAGGGTTACTGTTGTTGGCACGAAACACTATCACTGAATCAACTTAGAGAAGGAAGGGTTTATTTGCTTATGCTATCACATCACTGTTCACCATGGAAGGAAGGCGGGACAGGAACTTAAACAGGACAGGAACCTGGAGGCAGAGGCTGATGCAGAGGCCATGGAAGAGTGCCGCTTTCTGGTTTGCTCTCCCTGCTTTCTTATAGAACCCAGAAACAAAATGGGCTGGGCCCTCTCACATAAATTACTAATTAAGAAAATGCCTACAGCAAGATCATATGGAGCCATTGTCTCAAGCGAGGTTCCCTCCTGATGACTCTTGTGTAAAGTTCACATAAAACTACCCAACACAGCCTTATTTTACAGTGGGGCTTGGACCTGGAAGTGAGGATAGAAAGCCACTTGAAAGGGAAGAACCACACCCTGGTTTTCTCTATTTTTAACACAGGATTTCAAACCTCTGACTCCAATCACATGGGGAAAATTGTTTATGATGTAACACGAAACTATGTTTCCTGACAGGAGAAATCAGGGACAGGACTCCTTGCTAGGGGTAGAAGCAAATGACTTCCCTGCAGGATCCCCTGCAGTCACACATCTGTGTGTGTGAACATGTTTTACCCTCAGGCTTGTGCTGGATGCTGAGGACTGCTACCTATTCTGCAGCACCGCCATGACTTCAGCCGACCCTCCAGATCCTGTATCTCAGGCACTTCACAACTCAAAGCTAGAAACTCTAACCCATCCTTCTCTCTCCTCCTAGCCTGCATTAACATCCATTGCCTGCCTTCAGGGAAAGAGTCCAGTATTGAGTCATTATTGTGCCTCTTTTAGTCCTGAGGAACCTGAGGAGGGCAGTCCTTGGGAGAAGACCATACAGTCATTATCCTTCCTGGCTTTCTGCATCCCTAGGCTGCATTTTCTCTGAGTGTTATCTCAGGATAATCTTGTGCATTTAGAACAGGGACCACCTTTACCTTACCTTGCACAGTAGAGGTGGCTCTGGTGGAGGGGGATCAGGTGAGCCAGCCTCTCACAGGGTGCAGCATTTGGGACAGTAGGCCCTGTACCTTGACTGGGCAGTACAGTAGAGTTGGTTCTAGAGGCAAGGGCATGAAAGTAAGAGAACTGACCCTACTTCCAGCCAATATCAGCATTGGGTGACCTAGTCAAGGCAGTGCTGGGGAGACCGAGCTCTGACCAGCTTCACTACTACTACCTACATATAGACCCAGGGCTCTAAGTTGGCCATCCCAAAATCCATATCATTTTCAAAAAGGTAGAACACATGAAATGGCCAGTCCTGTTGATCCAAAGCTGCAGAATCTCCACCCAGGACAACAACAGGAAAACTGGGAGGAGTCTTGATGAGGATCTAAGCCAGAAATGTCAAACCAAACCAATGACTCATTGCAATGGACATATTCAAGAGATGTGTGGACAGAAGGATATACTGTGGGACACTCTGTGACACACTACAGCTTCCAACGATGAGGTGGTTTCTGTGCTTTCTTTGTTGTTTTCTCTCTCTCTCTCTCTCTCTCTCTCTCTCTCTCTCTCTCTCTCTCTCTCTCTGTGTGTGTGTGTGTGTGTGTGTGTGTGTGTGTGTGTGTGTGTGTGTGTGTGTGTGTGTGTGTATTCAGGGGGATAGGTTGTAAGGGTGAAGGGCAGATATGAGGGGATGAGGAGATGAGTAGGACCAGGGTGCATGATGTCAGATTTACAAAGAATCAATGAAAAATTTAGAAAGAAAGAAAGAAAGAAAGAAAGAAAGAAAGAAAGAAAGAAAGAAAGAAAGAAAGAAAGAAAGAACAGGAGACCCTCCCTTTGGTTGGAGACAGCCCTAGGCCAGATAAAAGATTTGTGAGCAAGGCTCTCTAGCTGGAGTTTAGCTCTAACAGACACCTTAGCAGGGCATCTTAGTCCAAGATACACATAGGCAGCTTCATGCATCATGCTCTACCCTTGCCAAGATGCCCAGCTAGCTCAATTTAGGAGATATGCCTTCATCTTACAGTCACATTTGTATTAAGCAATAATAGAATTGCTATTTGCTGCTTCTATCATGAAATGAGGTAGGAAAATAAAGAAACTCTGAAAGTCCATTTGACTCACTGGGAGATGTGAGTGGGTCTTGTCATCAGCGGCAACACACACACACACACACACACACACACACACACACACACACACTTTAATGTCTACTGTTTGTAGCAAGGGCTAAGTCTATGTCCATTGGGAATATCGCAGCTACTCCCCTTGCTTTCTCGTGTCACTTTAGTCTTGGTATTCTTAACTTCTGAGTGTCAGCCTCGAAGCTCCCTTTCCAGCCTTCTGCCCACACACAGGCACACACAGCACACACAGTATACACAGGCACAGGGCTCACTTCTTTGTACTCACTACAAGAGAATATGGCAGTGGAGCTCTGGAGAGAACAGGGTCAGGGTCCTGGACACTTCCAAGCTGTGAAATATGACAGAATTCCCTCTGAGCCAAGCCCTGATTGTTGGTATCAGGGTATCAGCACTGCAGATCAACTCCGAACTCAGTAACATCACAGGAACCTGCACATCTGTTGTCAAGGCAACCGCCACACGTTCCCAGAATCCACTTGGCTCACCTCCCACCTCTACCTGCGAGAGGCTATGTCACTATCCAAACAAAAGGAAGACTCCTCTGACCTCTTTTCTCTCTTCCCTCCCTCTTCTTTGCCCAAGAAAGCAATGTGCTATGGTGTCTCAGGCAAAAGTAGAGCCAACTCTGGTCAGGACAGATCTGGCCTTAGGATCCAAGAAGACCCTAGGGACATCTTAGATGGCAGTAGACTTTGAGTGTGTAGGATAATTTTGTCATGTTGACACAAAATAGAGTCATCAGAGAAAAGGTTTAATTGAGAAAACACCCCTATGAGATTGGCCTGTATGCATTTTCTTGATTGTTGACTGATGATTAAAATGGAAGAGTGCTGGTCCTGGAGCATATCAGAAAATAAACTGGGCAAGTAGGGAGAGCAAGTCAGTAAACAGCGTTCCTCCATGGGGGCTCGCACAATGGCTTCTCTCAATGGACTGTGACCAGGCTATGCAAGCCAAGCAAACACTTTCCTCCCCATGTTGCTTTTGATCATGGATATTTTATGGAAATAGAAACCCTGATACACTGGGGATTTTAGGTGTGTGTGTGTGTGTGTGTGTGTGTGTGTGTGTGTGTGTGTGTGAGAGAGAGAGAGAGAGAGAGAGAGAGAGAGAGAGAGAGAGAGAAGGCACTCAACAACCAGTATGTGTATGTGTCTGGCCTTTGAAGCCTGAATATGTGGCTTTCGTTTTGTTTCATAGTCAAGTCTATGATTCCCAGAATCCAAGTTACTAATTATTATTTGAATTTATTACTCCAAGATCCCAAGACTATTTTAACTCAGTGACACAAAATGCTCCTATCTTGGGATCCTGAGATGCTTAGAATTGTCATGTCCTGAGACATAGTCATCCCTGTGCATTTCTTTTAAAGAGCTATTGAGCACATTCTGCATGTATTTACTTATCTCCTGTATTACTTTCAGTGAAAGATTATGATTATCCCTATTTTTCAGATGAGGAACTGAGGCATAAAGTAGTGAGGTGACTTTCTTGAGATGACACAGTAGTACTTAGTGGCCCACGACCAAACGTCTAGGTGGTAAAGGTACTATTCCCAAAAATTCAAATTGCCTGGGTGGCCCACAGCTACTCAGTTTTAGAATCACCTTGAGGTTCCCACTCAACCAGATGCCCCGGTCCTTAACTCAAGCTGTGTATGGTGATAAGAACCTTCCAGTGACTACTGTTATTGGGATGTACACAGTTTTCACTCTATATCCCAGCCTTGATTACTCCTTTCTTGCCACCTTTCCAAGTCAGGTTCCCTCCCTAGCCTCCAGTTCTAAATCCCCCAGGCAAAACCAGGCATATTCTTTGGGCTACAGTCCAAGTTTACTTAAGAAGAGGAAAATGTTATTATAGAGATTACAATAGCTTTAAGAAACAGAACATCTATGTACCCATGCACGACCACAAAAATGCTCATCAGCTTCGGAGCTTCCTGTTGGGACCTTTCAAGCCTTGCCTGAAGCTGGCTGGCATAGAGTGAGGGATAGGGCATCAAAATGAGGCCAAGTAGACAGCTGACGTTGGTTGCTCTTCTCCTCCTTGCTCTAGAAGAAGCCAGGAAAGAAGACCAAAGATATCCTTTCCCTGCATCTGCATGCCCTACAGTCCTAATCATGAATGAATAGCTCAGTCCACGTGTGTGTGTGTGTGTGTGTGTGTGTGTGTGTGTGTGTGTGTGTGTGCGCGCACGCGCGCGGGCTTTCTATCCCCTTAGCCTAAGCTTGATATGAAGAAGTTTGCTGCTCAGACTCCACCCAGACCCACCATGGAGCTCTAGATTTGGATGCCTGATTAGGAGAGAGTAGAAAGGGACTGACTAAAACGACTCCAAGAAGGCCACAGACTTAACTCTTTCCAAACTTTTTTTTTTCAAACTTTTGTGCATTTATTTATTTTCTAGGAAGGAGAAAAAAGAAAATCATTAAAGTAAAATTCCTGGGGCCAGGAGCAGTCAGAAGTCTGGCTTACATCTCCTGCTGGGTGATTATCTGGCATTTAGCACCCCTCTTCCCAGCACTTGTAATTAGCAGGGAAATGAAGATGCTGTCATCCTACCTCCCAGCTTCTCTCTGCTGCCCAGAGGCTATGGGAGAGGCTCATTGAGGGAGGGGATCAGTGCAGCTAACTGAATGGTGGTTAGATATCAGAAGGAACTTCCAAGTCAGTAAGAACATCAACAGGATAGTAAATGGGGATCTTCTGGAAGACTTTCTATCTCTCCTGCTCACAGCCATCTCTCATCTCTGAATTTCTACAGTGGGTGCAGGATGGGCTGCACCCCTTCCAGTGGAGAGCTAGTCCGGCTTTGATTAAACAGCTGTGTGCTAGCAGGGTCTCATTGCATTCACCCATATTGTCCCAAGTGCCTCTTTCATGCCTGCCTCTGGACAGAGGAGACTAGAGCCATCTGGAAATGCAGTGACCTCAAGAAAGAGTTAAGAATCTAGTCAAAAGTGACAGGAAGTGAGTGAGGCAGGATTATCTGCTTAGTTGGGAGGGGCTTAGTAAAAACAAAAATTGTGTGGAGTAGTGTGGGTTTTAACAATGAAGAAGAGTTTCTAAGAGGAAGCTTCCAGCAGTCGATACTGTTTAACAAGATCTCTGCCCATTTGGCTATTCTCATTCTTCCACACCATCCGCTCTATATGTCTTCTGAAAAACTTCCCTATCATCCCCAAGCTAGTCTGGCTCTTATAATCAACTCCTAACTACTTCACCCTTCCTCAATACACTCCAGGGAGCAACTTGGAACATAGAGGACTCGGAAACACAAAACAGAGAAAGATTGGGAGGTTGGAATTAAATCAGAAAGGCCCATAAAGACAGGATAAGGAAAGGCACAACTATTCTGTAGAAGAACATGAGCGTTTCCAGATCAGTTCTGGGACCACAGAGAGGATGGGTGAGAGAGAATGACTGGCAGAAGTTGGGAAGGATAAGTCAGGCAAAAAGATAGAAAGTATAACCCCAATCCCAGCAGAAGGTTAGGGTGGTCTGGACCAGAAAACAGTCATGATAATAGAAACAGAGGCTATGAGCTTTGAAGCCCCAACCACCCTGGTGGCAGCAGTGCTGGGTCACCAGCCAGCTATTCCAATTATTCATAGAAATCAATTTCGTTCCACAGAGACTCAGATAAAACTCATGTTGCCAGCCGACAGTAATGGATGAGAAGCTTAGGGTGAGGAGATAAGAGGGGACCCAGAGTGGGGTGATCAGGTGGGGCTTTGCAGGCACAGGGCAGTGTGGTTAGAGGTTATCAAAACATCCTTTCAAACAGCAAAGATTCTGTGCCAGCCAGGTCAGCTGTGATCTGTGTGTGGAGGGACAAGCCAGCCCCTCCCCAGGCCTGAGCCTTGAGGTCCAGATAAAAAGTCCTTGAGTATTATTCCTACCAACAGGGAGAAACTAATTCTATCTTGACTGAGGTAGAGGCCCAAAAGATAAGGCTACGAAACAAGATACCCTCTAAGGCCCTGGCCCTCTGATTATCAGGAATTGCAGTGTGACTCTGTGTGTGTGTGTGTGTGTGTGTGTGTGTGTGTGTGTGTGTGTGTGTGTGTGTGTGTGTGTGGCATTAGGAAGAGAATGGTTCCTTCAAAGCACTCAGGAGATATCGAGGAAGACAGAGAAATGCTTCATTTGTCTCCTCTATACATGGACAGAAAGTCTGGGTCCCCATCACACCTGCTGGGAAAAGATTCCAGGACAGCCCTCCTCCAGAGACATAAGACAGAAAAGGGTGTAAAAGAGGTTTGCCAGAGGAAGAGAAAGACAATGAGAGACACTGGGGTTCCCAGAGCAGGGGAACAGAAGGAAGCTGAAGATGTCCAGGTGAGGAATCAGAGGAGGAGCTAGAGAATTACCCCAGTAATGAATGGCTGACTTTTATATCATGCTGTTTGCTCTGCTGGGCATCACCTTGTGTATCTCACATGAAGTAACCTGTGTCATCCTCATGACCACCCTCACTTTATACCAGAGGAGGTCAAAGCTTTGAAGTGAAGCAAATGTTCCCAAGTCACAACTTAAGAGGTTGAAGCTGGCATATGGATCCTGGCAGTGTCTTAGGGTTTTACTGCTGTGAACAGACACCATGACAAAGGCAACTCTTACAAGGACAATGTTTAATTGGGGCTGGCTTACAGATTCAGAGGTTCAGTCCATTATCATCAAGGCCAAGGCAGGAGCATGGCAGCATCCAAGCAGGCATGGTGCAGGAGGAGCTGAGAGTTCTACATCTTCATCTTAAGGCTGCTAGTAGAATACTGGCTTCCAGGCAGCTGGGATGAGGTTCTTATAGCTCACACCCACAGTGACACACCTACTCCAACAGGGCCACACCTACTTCATCAGGGCCACACCCTCTAATAGTGCCACCCCTGGGCTGAGCATATACAAACCATCATGGGCAGCCTGACCCCATCACATCACTACGAGATCCACTTGCAAAGGGCTTGCTCTGTGCAAGGCTAACACTAGCACCTACAAAAGCATTGCAGTGCTCATGACTCAAGCAACTTATACCCACTGTGTAAAAGAAGCTGAGCCTCAACGAAGTGGTTTGTCCACAATTGCATTTCAGAGAATTGGCAGGGTTGGCAGGTGGACCTGTCTATCTCCCAGGTCACCTCTAGATCTTCCCTGCTAAAATGATGAACAGCTATGTTGGGGCATCTCTCAGAGAAAGATGGGGCTGAGGGCCAACCTCATCCCACTATGCTCAGACAGCTTTTCCTCACAGCTCCAGGTTGGCCTGAGAGGCCACATCTACCAACACTCAAGGCTGGGAGGAGATAACACTTTTTATCTCTGCAGAGGGTTCAATAGTTTATTCCCATCCAGGGCAGTGGGGTGCCTGGTGCCCATTCTTGGAAGGTGTCCAGCGACAGGACAAATGTGAGATAGTTCCTACCCTTCTCTCTAGCACGTGCTTCCCTCCACACCCCACTATCACCAGCAGGAAACATCTTGGATGCAGCACGTCTACACAGGCACCAGGTCCAGTGGAAAATAATCACCTTGAGCTCAGAGCTCTGGGCCAGCAAGGCAGCAAGCTGGGAGGAATAGTACTGCTTTGGAGTGAACCTAAACCAACGTGCTTTCCTGGCTCTACTGGCTTCTCATTGTGTCTGGTTAAGCTATTATTGAATCTCATTTTATTATAACTCCATTGGGAAGTTGCTAAGACAAGAAAGATCAAGTAAGAAATGGAGAGATGGCTCAGCAGTTGAGAGCATTGGCTTCTCTTTCAGAGGACCCGGGTTCAATTCCCAGAACTACATGAATCTGTAACTACAGTTCCAGGATATCTAACACCATCTTTTGGCCTCCTGGGGTATGCATGTGGTAACAAAGATATTTGCAGATAAAGCACTCATACACATAAAAAAAATTAATAATAAGAAAAAAAGAGAGAGAGAGACAGAGAGAGAGAGAGAGAATTCAGTAACCCAGCCCTGTGTTAGCCTATATCTGGGGCTAGGAAATTATCTCTCCTTCCTGATTGCACCACATGAATTTGACTACTGTGAGTGAAACAAACTCTACTGAAGCACCCAAAGATAAAGCAAGTAAGCCCACTAGCACTCCTAGCACTCCCCACGACCTACAGAGGGTAGGGAACACACCCTTGCCCTAGTATTCAAGGGCCTCTTGGGTACCCAGCTCTGGTCTCCAGGCCCCAGGTGACTCATTGCCCCTGAACAAAGCAGGCCTTATCCTTATCCTCCAGTAGTACATCCTTCAAGGCCTAGATCATCTGCCGCCTCCAGATCCCCGAGGGAGAATGAATCACTTGCTCCACTGTGCTCCCACAGTTCTGAGCTCATTCTTCTTTGTGTTGTGAACACAGATTTATGCATCTATCTACCCAGAGTAAGTAAGCTCTTGCTAGTCAGCAAAAGCATCTCCATCATTTCATCAAATGCCCAGCACAGATTTATAAATCAGTCCAATAGACTATCCTAGAATGGAAGTAGTTCCTTTAAATGCTTACCTAGTGCAAACACCCTCTTTTGGAGATGCAGAGGCCCAGGGCTGGAGACTAGAGAGGGGCTGCCTAAGTGTTGAGATATATTGGAACAATGCGCAGGTCCAAGGTAGTAGGATGAGTTGGCAGAGGAGGCTCTGGAGTCTAAGGCTCCAGTGCAAGATGAAAGCAAGGATGGTCATGTTTGCTCTATAGTTGTGTAGGCCAAGATGCCCCCATGGCTCTCCACTGCCCTCTGGATGAAGGTCAAGGTACAAGTCAGGAGTTCCTAGGCCCCTGTGGTCCCCACCAGCCTGTAAACTTGATATCTTGTTAACTACACACTCAGGTCTCTAACACTCTCGAATTCAGAAAAGGCCCATCTTAGCTTCAGGGTCCCATTTGCTTGTTCTCCTCCTGGGTACCCTTCCCTTTCTCCATCCTAGCTAAATCTAAAGATCCTTAGGTGTAATCTGAAGTGTCATTTCCACTGAAAAGTATCCCTTGCCACCTCTCCTTTATTCCTTTTCTGTCAAGCTAGAGTGTGGCTACCTCTCTCTATGTACAGTGAGAAGGGGCATGAACCACATCAGAGTGTGTTTGGATGGTGTCCTCAACAACCAACACAGCCTGGAAAGAAATGAGAAGATATTGAATAAATGAACAGCAAATGAATGAATGAATGAGTGAAGTCATAGGACAGGAACTCCAGACCACAGGTAGAAATCCTGTTGATCACAGCTCTTGGGGAAAGGCTCCGTGGTGAAGAGCACACACTGCTCTTGCAGAAAGCCTGAGTTCAGTTTCTAAATGCTGAGGTCAGGTAGCTCTTCGTGACTTGTAATTCCAGCTCCTGGTCATTTGACACCCTCTTCTGGCCTTCATGGGCACCTGGCATTCATAAGCACATAACCATGCATAAATACACACGCATACATATAAGGAAAAATAAAATAAGTCTTTTTATAAAAGAAATACTGTTGACTCCAAATCAAATTCAAATCCTACGTGAAAAGGAAACGCTGAGTGAAGAGGAGGCGTATAAACACTTTCAGGACAAACACGAATAAAGCTGAGGAAGTGTTAGGAGGAAGGAGAGGTGTTCCATGGGACTCAGAGAAATGAAGCCCCATATATTTGTTTGAGCTTTGCTTCATCCACTGATCTCCCTACTTCTTGAGAACCTTTGAATAATCAAGTCATCACTGAGGAAGAAGAACATCTTGGACAAGGTCAGCCCGAGTCAGCCATCCTGAGAGCCTCAGAGTCATCACAAACCATACTTGCTTCTTCCCTCCTATTGCTCATCACCAGCCATTCACACTCCAGGCAGAGTCAGCCCTTTCCCTTGAAACTGCCAGCTCTGCCCTACATTCCCTGGCTTTAAGCAAATCCCTATTTAGACACTGGAATCCTTGTCTGGCCCCACTACATCCAGGTATCACATAACTTCCTGTTATGGAAGATACCGTTGGGTACTATCATTCTCTCTGATACCTGCTATGGCTTAGTGCCAAGCACACAACCTGCAATAATGGTAGGCACTCCAATTACTGATTTTGAAAAAGTTTTGGAGGCTGCTATGGTTTGAATACAATTGAGTGTTAAGCCTCGTCCCCAAAATTTAAGCATTTAAACCTTGGTCCCCAGTGAAATAACATTGAGGTGGAAGAATCTTTAGAGCTGGGGCCTAGGGCAAGGTAATTAGGTCATGAGAACACTGTCCTCAGAAAAGGCTGAGTTCTGTGTGGACCCAATTAGTTCTCACCAGCATGGGCTGTTGTAAAGTTGTCACCCGTGTATGTGGTTGTTTCCTTCCCATTTCTCCACCTTGTTTCTGGTGTAGCTAAGGAGCTTTTACTGGGATGTTGGCACTGTGCTGTTTGGATCCTCTGTTGCCATAATCATGAGCCAAACAAACCTCCATACCTTAAAAAATAATTGCCAAAATTCGGGCATTTTCTTATAGCCACTCTAGGCAGACTAATCTTGAGACTGTGTGAGGGAAAATTTTGGAACTTTTACACCATGCCCAGTGTCAGAGTGTTTGGGTTTCCAATTTTTTCTACAAAGTCTACATTGTTGGAGGAAGGTTCCATTCATACCTCAGGCTCATCTCAAGAGCAGTGCTTTATCTTCCAGCCCCAGAACAGTACAGGGACGCTAGAGATGCTCTTATTTCACCCCTTAACCCCCAGTTACAAAGCACACCACTTTGTGCTGCAGCACCATCTACAAGGCTGGGAAGGACCGCCTCCTCCACCGAGGACACGTGGGGTCTGCTTCGCCTACTTGGAGAATGCCTGGGGCAAGCTCTTCTCACTCCAAAGTTCCATCTCTATTTGCTGCAGCTGAATAGAGTCCCTTCCCAACCTGGAGCCAGAAAGATAAAAGGATATAGTAAGTCATTTGCAATTCTCCATAAACGTAACACCCAGATCCTATGGTAGGTAAGAAATATATCTATTCTTGAGACATCAAAAATTATAGGATCTCAAAGTTTCAGAGACCTTAAGAGATCACCTAGTCAGTCTTCCCTAGCTACTTTTCCCAGCTGCTGACAAAAATGGGAAAATTGAGGCACAAAGGTGGGTGAGAATTTTGTCAAGCACACAAAGCTCCAATCAAAGAATTTATATGCTCTTTGGAAATGGGAGATACCTATTGGATGGATGGATGGATGGATGGATGGATGGATGGATGGATGGATGGATGTGAAGCCACTCAATGCACTGAAGGCTTCTTCTCAGCCTCTTGGTAGCAGCACACCTCCTGGGACAGAGAAAACATGAGGCAATCTGGGTAGGTCTCACTGTTGAACAGATAGAAAAAGCCTCTCTGCCCTTTGTGCACTCATCTGGGAACCCCTGGGGCTGGAACCTTTGTGAGGATATTAATGTGGGAAGGTAAATGAAGAATACTGTTTTTCTTCTAATTCTCTTCAATGACAGAAAGTAAACCAGCAGTCCTCCAAGAAAAGTTATGGTCTGGAGTGGAGCGAGAGCCAATGGGAAGTCCCTGAACTGGACTTCTCTGAGTCTGTGGATGGTGTCATGGGTCACAAAGAGTTGAGGAAGTGAGGAGTCTTCCCTAGGTCCAACTTATGCAGTTGACAGGACCTGTGATCCCTCCTTGATGACACCATCAAATCTTCAGTAAAGTGACAAAACCTAGAAAAAAATTCCCTGTGTAATTAGATTTTCATGGGAAAAGGAGAAGAGCAAAGTTTTATGTCTGAGTCTGATGGTTTGACACAAGGAAGAGAGGCTGAAGACCCTCAGCATCAGGGCCAGAAGACACACATGACAACCAACTGCAGAACAGCTGAGTGGTCTGTGACTCAGAAGGGGTCTTTCCAAAGCTATGAAGGGTGTGGGAATCCCATAGGCCATAGGGGTAGTACAGAAGGATTTGCAAATGGTTCATCTTTGTATTTCTTGGTGAGGCAGAAAAATATTAAATGTTGACTGCATACATGAGGCACTGGGGTTTCTATTGTGAACTGACTAGACTTGGAATCTTAGATATTCTTGTGTATGTGTTTAGCTAATTTATCATCAGGGGGTATCTCCTATCTCCCAAGAGCTTATAAGTTTATTGAGGACTGGAGCTTAGTTCTGTTTCTTTCTTGATCCCCACACCTGTTCCCTTCTGCTCCATGATAAACAGTACACCTTTCACACTGAGTCTCTAGTGATCTTTGTAACAGTGCACTGTACTGCCATCAGCCACATTCACAGCCAAGTTATTTAAGCAGTTAGAATAACTAGCCGGGCAGTGGTGGCGCATGCCTTTAATCCCAGCACTCGGGAGGCAGAGGCAGGCGGATTTCTGAGTTCGAGGCCAGCCTGGTCTACAGAGTGAGTTCCAGGACATCCAGGGCTACACAGAGAAACCCTGTCTCGGAAAAAAAAAAAAAAAAAAAAAAAAAAAAAAAGAATAACTATAGACTAATTTGAATGTGTTTTCAACCCCTGCCGCTGTATCATGTAGACCCAGAGGAGCCAATCCAAGCTCATCATGTGTATCCCTTTGCCTCCAGACCAGGCTGTAAGCTAGGGATAGTCAGTATGAGTTGATTGCCTAGATATAACAAAAGTATACAAATTAAGGAACCTGGATTTAACTGGACTTGGCAACTAGCCCACTAGTATATAGTCATGGTCATTTCCACTGCCTGAAAACTCTCTCTCTCTCTCTCTCTCTCTCTCTCTCTCTCTCTCTCTCTCTCTCTCTGACTCTGTCTCTCTCTCTCTGTATGTGTCTCTGTCTCTGTCTGTCTCTCCCTCTCTCTCTCCCTCTCTCCACCCTCACTCATTTGATCTTCTCAATAATCTACAAGTTAAGCAAAATGGTTCCTGCTGTCCCTGTTTGACAGTGGAGCACTGAAGCATGGAAAGGCAAGTAGTACATTCAAGGTCACGAGCTGGTGGGAGGTGGTGCAGGGATTTGAGCTCAGGTCTGTCAGGGCCAGGATCCTCTTTCTCTGTCAGTGTCCCTGGGGCACATACTCCAGATGCCTCTGTTCTGTATCTGACAGAGCAGCAGAGCTGAGCTGATTCATGAACTGATGGCTCCAGCTTTCTTGCATCCCCTACCTGATGGATTAGCTGACTCTTCTACCCCCAGCATCACTGGCCAGAGACCAAAGAGAGAACAAGAAAGCTGAGTGGAGAATAGGATGAGTGGGAGAGAACACAGGGGCTGATGAGAACATGTCAGCATCCATCACCAGGGCAACTCACTCTGGGATGGCACTTCTGGACCAAGTTTCTATCTGAAAATATGTCTTGCCGAAAACTTGTCAGTCATTCTCCAGAGTGAACTACTTCCCAGGCTCCTCTGGTGTCAGGGCCTCTGGACTCCAGGCAAATGGGCACCACATAGCCTGTTCTGACAGGGAGGAGAAGCAGAAACTTAGAGGCAGATGTCAGACAGCCCCACATGTTGGCATTGGAGGAGTTATCCATGTCTGCTTTACTTTTTAAGCCACTCCCCTCTTGCAGCTCTGAATCTCCACCCTAAATTCCCAAAACTTCTTCTAAAGCCTTGCTGGTGTTATTGTGTTGTGGTGCTGGGTGCCTGGGACATGATGGATGGCCAGCATTTCTCTTTGGGCTGCATCCTCATCTCATGTTGAGTCAGGAGCTTCTGTCCTCTTGGCTAGATGTGTGTGACCACCACATATCCTGCTTTGTCACATCCCATTGGACTCAGAACACAGAGACTTAGCAGAAAGGAGGAGAAGAGAGGCCCAGGCCAGCAGGGGTGGGATCATGCTGCAGAGGTCAAATCCAGAAAGAAGGGCCCCTGCTGCAAATTAGTCTCTTCCCTCTTGCACTTGAGAAACTGTTGACTGGTGCTGCTGTAGATAGATGTACGCTTGTGGACACTCAAGGGTGGGACTCTGCTGCATTGTGGTCACAAGCACGAATGAAGAGCTTCTGGGTAGTGGGGACAACTCAACAAATGAATTATCAGCGCCTAGGGTGAAAAGTGCCCTTGAGATGCTGAAGAAGCCCAGGAAAAGAAGGAGAAAGAAGAGGAGGAAGAAGGAGAGGAGAAGGAAAGAAGGAAGGAAGGAAGGAAGGAAGGAAGGAAGGAAGGAAGGAAGGAAGGAAGGAAGGAAGGAAGAGAGAGAAAGAAACCAAATTAGTCTGATGATAAGAGCTGAGACTTGGACCCACCCTAATGTGGTTCAACAGACTTACAAGTCACAGTGATAATGTCCCTGTCCTCTGAGCAGAGGTCTGAGGACTGTGGCTTTAGGTGTGACTGGTTGCTTAAGGGACCCAGGGAAAACTCATAGAAGAGGCAACGTTATGAGAAGTGTATGTGATCCTAAGCACAGTGAGCTGAGCAGGCCTTAGCTCCATTCAGTCATGACCACTCCTGAGAAGCCATACAACCGCTATATGTATTGTTCAAGTCTGTCCTTCCTCCATGACTACATGGGCTGAGTCTGTGCGAGTAGACTCTATGTAATACACTGAAGCATCCTTAATGAATCCTGGCATACAACCCACATAGATGCACACAGAAATAACTAATGGCTGGCAAAGGGTGGAAGAAATGGCTTAGGCAGAGAAGAAATAAAAAGGAACTGGCAAGTAGAGCCCTGTTGTGCCAGTCACTTGCCAGGCTGCCTAGATGGATGGACAGGCTAGTTCCCCACCTCCCCACAGCAGGCTGTATAGTGTGAGAGAGTTATAGTGTGAGAGAGATGTATAACGTTCTTTCTCTTTTACAGATGAGGAAGTAGGACTCATAGAGGATCTACTAGACAGAAATAGGCAACAGGAAGTAAGCAGCCCTGTGGTTCCCATCCATGATTCTGCATCCCATTTGTGGATACGCAAGGCTCCTTTCATCCTCCTGGTATATTTCCAATTGGCCTAGGGATATTTGGCTGGAGCCAGAGGGTAGCCCCTCCCCACCTACTGGGCTACCCCAGCCCAGCTGTGCAAACAGACTCCAACTGAGCTGTTCCACTGAGGGTTGGGGGGAGGATGTAAAAGGTCTGACAGGTTAGGGTGAGCTGGGTTTCCTGAGAATAGTTCCAACTCCAAGGTAGCATAGAATACATTCTTCCTATGACCAGGAGAGAGCTATGGCCCTAACAGCAAGTCAGTCAATGTCTGACAATAAAGATAACTGTTCACCACCATCCCCTGCTCTAGGTTCATAGGGATCTTGCTTGATCTGCTATGCACTGACCTGGCAACACAAATCCAAGCCTTGCATATGTGCTATCAGAGCCCATGATGGTTACCACTGCAGCACAATGTCTGTGAGTGCCACTGGCAGGAGAGAATGCCTTAGGACCTCACTGGCTGATTCTTCCTGCCTAATCACATCTTTTTCCTCCATTTTCTTTGTTCCCCAGAGTCACCCTTCTGCACCACTAGCTTCCTCACCCCTTTCTCTACTAATAGACCCAAATGCAAGGCCAGAACCTCAGCAGACATTATGGTAAAGATCCTAGCAAAGGCTATACAGAAGTCCCCAAAGCCAGCGTGGGTGCTGGAGGCCAGCCTGCAGAGATCACTTGCAGGGTAGCCCTACCTCACACTCACAATCAGTATGTCCCAGCATACATTTCCTTTGCTGAGTGATTATTTTTCCTCAAGGACCACATAATCCCCATGTAGGAACAACCAACCACAAAGGCCAGCAACCAGCCGCAAAGGCCGCTGTGTTCACACTAACACAAACATAAGCTGCTACCCCCCAGCCAGCACCATGAGGCGCACGCGCTCAGCATCCGCACTTGGCTCTCAGACAAGCCGACACAGCCTTGCACATACCACCCAGGAAGTCCGGAATCCACCCTGCCCAAGGGCTGATACTAGCATAAAGGGAAGCATAACCTTGTCAGGAGGAGCCTTCCCTCCTCAAAGGCTGTTTAAAAGCTTACCACTTGGAGTTCAGACCCTGTGAGTCAGGGGAGCAGTGTATCTTGGCAGGAGGGGACTTCCCAGCTCAGGAAAATGTGTCCTGTCCCGCCTGTGAATGAAATGTCAATCTGTAGCCAGTGTGACCCAGATTCTGGAATTCTCAAGGATTTCATCAACCCCTTCATAGACATTTAATTGCCACCTACTATGTGAACGATCCTTAGGAGGAAGCATGGGGTAGCAAAGTAAGTAATGTCTGGAGTCCCGATTGTTGCCTCAATACTGATGTCTGATAAGGAGTACACAAACATCTCTTCCCCACGTAAGATATTTTCAGTTTCTGTTATAGATACGAACACTGGGACCCAGAAATTCTATGTGAGTCCTCCACGGTGAGCAGTCACAGCCTCCATGAGCTGATACATAGCAATCCCTACCTGACAGGGATGTTGTAAAGATACGTGAGTTAATTCATGTAAAAATTTGAAAGGTGCCTGCCACAAACTAAGTTGTCAATAGATGTTCCATCATAGCTGATGTGCTTGTTAAACATTTATTTGTAGGAACATAACAAATTCAAATAACTCAAAACTCAGTTCCTCTCTTAACTCCAGCTTTTGTATACTTCCTTGATTTACAACATTTCCAACAAATAATTTTGGTGTCAGCTCTACCCAGGAATATAAAAACGTGAGTTCGGGCTTGGATCCAGCAATCTAAGTATCCTCTGTACAGGCCTTCCCCCCCTTCCCAGTTTCTTCTCTGTCTCCTCTCTCGCACAAACACTTTCCCTACTCACCATAAACAATACCCACTTCTCCATGGTGTTCACCCCAGCCCTGCTGCCTCTGCATTTTTGTTCAGACTAAAAGCTTTTAATCTCTGCTCCCATGGTCTCTTGATTCCAGCAGGAGTACCCACGGGTCCTTCCCGAAGACAGATCTAGAGAGCTCTGTGCCCTGTGATATAATAGAGATCAGGTGGCTTTCACATCAAAACCATTCTGGCTATGTGACCTTGAACTCCTTGAACCTAAGTGTGTATATTTGAAAAGTGAGTGAGTCATCTCCCACGGTCTGTGTGGAATAGGAGTTCACTCCCCTTCAAGCTTTCAATTCACACACTCGGATTACATTGAAATCTATTTTCTTTATTTTCTTCTATAAGCTTTTCATGAATTTTTATGCCTCCTATATCTCAACCATACTAAAATCCAATTTAAAAAGCAGCAATTCAACACTCAGCCAACATATCAAGTCATTTTGAATTTCATTTCAAAGTGGTCCGTGAAATGTTCTGAAAAAATCTCAAATTCCTAGGGAATAAGCCCATAACCCTCATTGAGACCCCAGCTCAATTTTGCCTACAGCCTGTAGTCACACCCTTTCCATCTTTTGAGACTTGGCTCCAAATTGAATGACAACTTCAGTGTCACCATGTGTTTACTTTGAGCTCCTTGGGGATACAGGCTAGGGCTGACTCACTATGGAATTTAAAGAAGCATCAATACGTCTTTAAACAAACTGTGATCTGTGTTAGTGCTCCATCTCTTCAGCCATCTGATCACCCACTCCTCACCTGTGAAATAAGGACTCTGCATGAAGGGAAATTCATTCCCTACAAAGCAGAGAGCTTTGCCTCATTTAGCCAGGAGACAAAAGTGCCTTCTTTCCTCTCCTAAGAGCCTTTCCACCCAACTCTTCCTCAGTGCTACCATCTGCCTTCCCAGGTTCCAAGCATTCCTTTCCAAGCAGAGCTTCACACTTCCATGCAGGTAGGAGCTCCTCAGAAGAAACAATGTCCTGTGGTCCACAGCTGGAGGCCTTTAAGGACATTTGAATGGAGTCCCCCCTTACACATACACACACACACACACACACACACACACACACACACACACACACACACCTTAGCCTTTCAAGCTCCAGGGTGACAAATCTAATCCTAGTCAGATAAGGAAGTTAAATTTTCTTGTGCACATTTGGCAAGGGGAAGACAGGAGGGTGGGGGAGGGCAGGATCTCACCTAGCCACAAAGCCCCTCTTATCTGCAAATTCTTTGAAGTAGGAGAGAGAGGCTCTAGGGGGGCTGGGAACCAGAGGGCAGCTTTTTCTTACCACAGTTCCAGCATATTTCAGTAGGAGAGACTACCTGGCCCTAGAAAATATTTGTTTCCAAAGAAGAGAGAAAAAAATCAGCCTCCTTCAAACTCCTGCAGTGTTCTTGCCCAAGAGTACAGCATGCAAATAGAGGCTGAACACAATGCTTGCAGACTTCAGACCTGACGTGAAATCCGAAGCCTGTATTTGATCCCTGAACATTCTCTATGCTGTCTGACTAAGCAGAGGGGCCTGGTATACCTATCTGTATGCTTCCCAAAATGTGGAAAATCACAACTTAGCTTTCTTTCTCTGCCCCAAGCAGCACATTATAACACTGAACTGGTAAGAAGATTGTGTCATCAACTCAGAACTAGAACTTCTTCCCTATGCTCCTCCCACTGGTGCTAGCTCTGGTATTTGTGATGACACAGAACTTTGGCTGTAGTTACTCCAGAACAGTCCTGACAAGAATTAGAGGTGATATCAAGTACCTAAATTCAGTTCCTAAAGATTATTTTGTTAAAGAATTATCATCAAGAAGGCAAAAATGGACTGCAGGTTGGGGATGAGTCCAGTATTATACCAGGTGAGATATGATGTAGCTTGAACCAATCAGAAGGTAGGCCAGAACAAGTAAAAAAGCCAGTCAATGAGAGGTTGTGCTAGATATTGGAGACTGATAGAAAGTCGTGCTGGATGTTGGAGATTCAATGCAAGGTCATGGTAGATACAGAAGACTGATGAGATGACCGATGCTGGATGTTGATGGATGCTCATTCTGCCTGTTGAGATAGGAAAGGCTCACTTGGAGCATATGAGAGATGGAGCCACCATGCTAAGGAAGGACTTCTGACTCCTCTCTTAGGCTAAGAGTAGCTATAAGAACAATGAAAATTCAAAAACAGAAAATAGGAATAGTTTTCCAGCTCCAAGACCTGTGCCTTCTTCTCCCCAGGCAAATGTGTACCTGTTCCCTAGTTCACCCCCAAGGCTGCTCTCAGCCTTGCTGATGGAGGTCAGGGGTTCCCTTGGTTCATTGGAGCCTACCCAACTCTATCCTGCCTCATCTACACCCTAGATGTAATAAACACTAAATATATATCTGCATGTTTGATTGTTTGTCACACCAGTTTAAACTGGTTGTGGCTGGTGCAAAGGCTGCATGTCTAAAGAATAGGAGCCTGCCAACTATGTATAAATAGTAGAGGTCAGCCTTACTTTAGCCATGAAACCTAGAGCTTTGCCCTGACTCTGCCAGTGATTTAAGGTTTTTCTAGGGTGATTTTGTGTGGGGCAGTGGTCTGTGACAGGCAATCTGACACCTGGTTGAGCAAAGGCTGGAAGCTCTGAGAGACTCAGTGGAAAATCCATGAACAGTGGAACCTCCACGAGGGACCAGAATTCATGCTTCTGGCCAACGCTTCCAGAAGACTCCTGTAAAACCAGCCACAGCTCTCACAACCCCTGTATAGAGAGAGACCTGCCATGTGAGATTGGTCACGTAGAAAGCAGCCCTGACCCCTCCCATAAGCAAATGTGGCACTAGAGAGCCCCCAGACCTAGCCAATAGAAAGTATCGATTGCCAAGCCCCTGCCCCCTCCCCAAACAGTATAATAGATTGCCCCACCTGCGTAGCTCTCTGCGCAGCTCTCCACCCGCCCCTGCCCACTAGCCTGCTCTGTCCCCGCTTCTGCCCGTGCCTGCCACCCGCCATCCAGAAGGAATAAAGGTGCAAAACTACTTTAGTGTCGGAGAACTTTGTCTAAGGGCTGTAACACTTTTGGCCTACGAAGAGACCCGCTCTCTGGGCCTAGCGGTGGGGAGCACGCCAACAGTGGCTAGGGGTCTCCCAGGAACTGCCAGAAGTCTCCCGTGCTCCGTAGGCTAGCCGGCCTCTCTCGAGTTTAGCCCCAGGTCGACTCAGCACAGGCAGCGAGTGCTGAGCGGGCTTGGTCCAACAATTTTGAGCCAATCTATTTTTGTCTCCAAGATTTGGTTTCACTGTTTAAGGGACACAGAAGAATTCTCAGGCATGATAAGCCCTAAAATACTTCATGGTGATCAAAAAGGTCCTACTGGGTTTATTTGGTGGGGCTAATTCCCCTTTGGGGCCATCAGAACAGACCATTGTCTTATTCCCCCAGAGCACCTCCATTACTCCCCCTGGCTATCACCAGACTATTTCTGAGTTCTGGGAGCCAAGTGAAGAATGTGTTCATCTGTTTGGCCAAGTTAAACCAAAGTCACCTTTGCTATTTTAAACCTCTCCCCACAGAGCAGCCTGTTGTTGGGGGAAGTAAATCCCTGCTCATTTCTGAGTTCACTTTGCAGTAGCTTAATCCCCCAAGATTAAGGACCCCCGCCCCAGTACCAGCTTCCCCTTTCCTCTAGGTCCTCCCCAGAGGCCACTTTAGGCAGACTTGGAATGTCCAGTCCCCCACCCCCAATGGCCTGGCTATGTAAGCACCCTCTCTGGGGACACTGAGCTAGCTGTTGTTTCCCAGAACTAATCTCTGTTGATTAGCCCAGTCTTTTCTACAGAGTCTAAGTCCAGCAGTATAGAAGGCTCAGGCCACCCAGGTTAAGGACCCTAAGACACAGGGTAGCCAGAGATGAGCTCAGCCAAGACTTGAGGTGAGAATGGAAGCTGAATCTAGTGGTCAAGCTTTTGAGTTCTAGGATGTCAAGGTGTGAAGCTGTGACTAGACCCTCAGGATTGAGTTGACATAAACCACAGTTGTAAAACTAAAAAAAAAAAAAAAAAAAAAAAAAAAAAATGAGGTTTAAAGAAAGCAACAGATCTTTCCAACTATCTCATATTTGGGGTAAAGTTAGGACTCAGATCCAGGTTTCAGTTGTTTTTTTACCACCTTCCAGTCCTGAGATTGACCAGTGGCATATGGAGAAAATAGTCATTCACTGAAAAAAACACGTAAGACTTACTATGCACTAGGCACTGTTCTAATAATGTTGTCAATACTGTCTCATTTAAACCTCCCCAAAAACTAAAGGGAGGTTCTCCTATCCCCAATTTATAAATGAGGTTAAAACTGCAAGAGTTATAAGAAGTCCTTCACTTACCCTACACTGAGATAAAGAGAAGTGAAATCAAATTACACACAGTATAGACAGTTGAGGATCAAGGACCCCAGCAGGCAATGGGCAGGCAATGAAGCCTGGAGAATATCAAGATCATACAAAGCTGGGGAGATGGACCCAAGGACAGCCAGCTACACACAGACTCACTCTGCCTGGTACACATGGTGTGCAGCTCCAGGAAATGCCATCTGCTGTGCCTTCCATGTGAATTGTGCCTGGTGGGATTGGCAGTGCAGCAGAGCCCCAGCTTCACCCGCAAAGGCAACTGCCAGCCAGGTGTGTGTCACAGTCATTTAGTGGGGTTGTTGTGTTCCAGAATGAGGAATCCTCAGCCCACAATGGAGGCCTTGCCAGCCCCAGAGGTAATGCTCCCCAGCTGCAGCTGCAGCCCCCACCAGTTCGGCTCGACATCACACCAAGGGGAGCCCATGGGTCATATGTCTAGACAGTCAGACGGAGAAGGACGCTCAGCATCTTGGGAGACGTTTCCTGCATTCCTCCCACCTTCAGGAATGGAAACTGAGCTAACAGCGAATTTGTTCTAATTATAAGGAAACAAGGAGAATTGAACAGGAGTTGCTCAAGGCTAAGGTCTTCCAAAGCTTTCTCTGGCCTTCTCCCCGTTTTCATCTCCTCAGCAAGAAGTGCCCACTGTGCTAGATCCTGCTGGGCCTTGGGCTGGGGCTCTGCCCTGAAGCACTGCCTGCCTAAAGGAATAATAGACCCACTCTCAGGCCACAATTGTGCAGGTGCTATCCACAGGAAATCTTGGGGAAAGAAACACAAAGGATCACAGATTCTCCAAAGCCAGGCCTGGATGTTGGTAAGGCTTGTAAGCAGAATGCAGGAGGAGTTCTCTGTCCTCCCTTATCCCACACTGAAGGCCCCTTGCTAAGATCCCTGATCTCTTAAGAGTACATCGACGGCCCTACAGCGTTTATTCTCTCTACACATCTCAACAGATGACGAAACCTGGAGTTAAGGCTGCTCCTTCTCTAAGAAGCTTTTACAAATGGTTCACCCATTATGCCACCTCCAAGGTGTGTGTGTGTGTGTGTGTGTGTGTGTGTGTGTGTGTGTGTGTACCTGTGAAATGTGCCCAGGTATTCTTGCTCTTAATTTTTATTTCAAAAAGTAGTTGGATATAATGACTGAGAACATGGACCCTGTAATCAGATATTCACAGCCAAATCCCCAGCTATCCTTGTATGACCTTAAGAGAACTCCTAGCAGTTGACAGTTACTGTAGAAGTTATATGGGGTTAATAAAGGGATTCATAAGAATGGCTGAATCTAGTGCATGACCACTAATATCCTGAAGAGCCACAGTCTGCTGCCAGCCTCAGTGGCTCACAGTTTATGACAGTCCCTGAACTCAACTCAGCTGTGTAGATACTTGATTGCGTTTTGCCAGGTATAGAGTATATTGCAAGGTACTGCAAGAGTTGCAAATATAATCCAGGCCTTCTGTCCCCAGAACAGGTCCTTTTTGTCCCTTCCCTATAAATGAAAAAAAAAAAAATCAAAATACTGTGTTTATCTCCAAGGCAGACAGGTGCCCTCAGAAAACCTGGATTTTCCAAGGGCTGACTAATACTTTATACTTTATACTTTCCAAAACATTTTCACAGACTTGACGGGCCCTGCCTGTCATACACCCACATTCCCTGTGGAGAGATGACGAAACTAAAGGTTTAAGGTCAACTGGGCCGAGGGACACACTGGTGGCATAAATGTTTCTACTGCTTATTATTTCTAACTATACCTGGGCTGTGCCAGTCGCTAACCAGTAGCCGGATCTGAGGAAGGAGTGTTAGAGACTGACCCTAGAGCCTCCTGCATGCTGGGCAAATACTCTGTCACAGAACATGTCCCAACTTCCCTTTATATTGTTTTACTTCGAGACAGGGTCTCATTAAGCTGCCCAGACTGTCAGAAAACTTGCTCTGTAACCCAGCAGGCCTTGGGAGTTCAATCCTCCTGCCTCGGCCTCCCAAGTAGGTGGGATTATGGAATTATGGGTCTGCTTTATAGTTAACTTCCTGAGTGATTTCAATCCCCCAATTAACTGCAAGATCATATATCATATATATATATATATATATATATATATATATATATATATATATATATATATATATATATAACTTAAGTATATGATTCAGGGGCATTAAGCACTATCCAGTGCTGTTGCAGCCATCACTATCATCCATCTTCAGTACTTTCTCATCCCAAACATAAACCCAACTCCTTAAACAATGACTCCACATTTACTTTCCTACCCACCCAGCCTCCTGGTAACTGCTATTCCACATTCAGACTCTATAAATGACTTGTTGTAGGTATGTCACAGAACTAGAATCAGTGGTTTTTATTCTTGTGCTTCTGACTTACTTAACTTGTCCTTTCCAAGTTCCATCCATATGTCCTTCGTCCCTTGTAAGGCTAAGATTCTATTATGTTTATATTACAGTTTGTGAGTCTTTCATCCCATGGTACATTTCTCTCTCTTGACTATTGTGACTCATGCTACCATAAGCATGTGGGTGTATAATATCTGTTTTGTGGTATGTATACTCAAAAATGGAATTTCTGAGTTAAGGTTTGAGGTACCTACAATACTGCATTTCACAGCACTGAGCTATGTGGTACTCTCATCCTTCGGCACACGTGGTCTTAAAGCAGGTTGAAAGACTATGAGAAGTGTTCTTAGGGCCCCTGGCCTGCTACCATGGAGTGTCCCTGAAAGCAATGGAGGCAGAATGAAGTACACTGAAGCAACTGAGGAGGATGCATGCTCAAAGAAGAGACCATGGATTAGTTGCTTCCACATTGCTGTAATGAAACACCTTAACCAATCAACTTATGAAAGAAAGTTCCAGAGGATTAGAGTCCATGATGGCGGGGTGAAGGGATGGAAGCAGGAACAGCTGAGAGCTCACTTTTCAAACCTCAAGTAGGAGGCAGAGAGCACATTGGGAATGGCAAACCTCCAGTGACACACTTCCTCCAACAAGGCCACACTTCCTAATCCTTTCCCTAACAGTTTCACCAACTAGGAAGCACGTTACTCAAACATATAAACCTATGAGGACCATTCTCATTCAAACAACCACAGAAGGATCTGGAGGAAACCCTGAAGGGGGTGCAAAAATTCAGAGTATGCGTCCCCCAAGCAGAGTAGCCAGTCGAGCACGGAGGGCATCTCCTGGGATCCTGGGTCCACCTCCAAATGAGCAAAGGAAAGACTGGCATTCTAAAAGGCAGAACTGTCCAGAGACAGTTCCGTGTCACTGGAGGGACGAAAAGAGCTAAAGGACACAAGAATGGTAGGAACGTGGTCCTCATGGCCTCCATGAGCCTGAAATCAGGGCAGTCTGCAAGTTTGTAATTTAAAGATTCTGCTATACTCCAGGTGAAAGCAAAGATTTCTCTGCCCCTTCCTTCCCTCTTGCCCCCTCCTCCCACCAGTCCAGACAAATTCTGCCCTCACGTCTCCATATTGGCAAGGACACTGTTCAGCCACCACTGGGATGAACTTCATTTCCCAGCACTGATTGCGGATATTATGTGACTAAATTTCTGTGGCTCTCTTCTCCCTTTGCAGTGGCAAATAATACCATGTGCTTGCAAAGGAAGACTTCGAGGAATACTGGCTAGCTGTGTCTCCTCTCTGGCATCTAAAAGCTTCTCCCCCACCCCCCAGCCCATGTCCCTATACAACAAACTCTTACCCAAGCACTGAGCTGACTTTAGCTTAGGATATCTTATATTTTTTTCCACTTAAGTAAATTCTATCTATCTTCTTAGTGCTCATTCATAAAGCCAAGAAAATAGTCTTCCTCCTTTCTCTCCTCTTCCTCTTCTAAGATGTGGTCTGCTGGGATACTCTTTCATGCCACTATTTATAGATGTTACCAAGTACTCACTCAGCACTAGTTCTATCCTAGGCACTGGGGCTACATCAATAATAAGCAGTAGTCATCTTTGCCATCACTGTGTTTATATTGTAGCCAGAGACAAAAAATAATGGACACAGAAGCTAAAAACATAAATAGTTACTTATCTTAGGGACGGTTGTAAAACAATCAAACAGGGTCTAGTCTATGCAATGACAGAACGCAACTCTCTAGGGGACACCTGACTGAAGACCTCAGGTATGACAAGAGCCGGCCACAGGAGGACCCTGGAGGAGAAGGTAAACAAACAAATAGGCTCAAACCTGAAGAACTTGGTTTATTCAGGGGAAAATGTTACTGTGGCTGGAACATGGAGACCAAGGGGAGAATGAATGGTTTAACATGAGGAAGACAGGGGAGCTGATGGAAGCCATGATAGGGACTCCAGCAGGAAGCCAGAAGTGATGTACAGCACTGTTTTATGATGTACAACAGATCCTGGCTCCTGCATAAAAAATAGACTGCAGTACAAAGGCTAGAAGCAGAGAGAGAAGCAAGAACCTACAGCAGTAGAATAAGCCCCCAGGATAGTCGGCCAGCCTGTGACTGTAGCAATGTGCCTTGTGAGTCTGACAGCTGACTAGGAAGTGACACTTCCTCAAGTTGATGTTTATTTAGCCCAAGGGCTTCATCATGGAGGTGTGACAGATCCATTCAAAACATTTCATGGGACCTTTGTAAAAATTGTCAGATATTTGGCCAATGCAGTTTCTCCTTTCCTATGTCAGAAGCAGGTTGGTTTCTAGCTTGAGCTATTCTGAAGTATGTTCTACCTATCAGTTCTCTGGATATTCAGATTCTCAAGGAGCAGAGTCAGGTGTCTAGAGACAGGCAAGCAATCATTTTATCTTCCTTTCCAAGCCACACTCAGCCTTCTCCATCGATGGGACTTACCCAGTCTGATCAGTCAGGAAGAAGAAACGCCTATCCTATCTCTCAAGCTCCTTTAAGACTTGGCAGAGAGGCTAATCATGATTAGAGTTGTTTGCCATTTTGTTCCCTCTCTGGTAGGGCAGATGATTGGACTTAGTGACTTACAATGTCTTCGAGCTCTGAAGCTCTCTGGCCTGTTTATATACTCTGTTTCCACTCAGAAGCCCTTGTACATCTGCTCCTCATGGAGAGAACAAAGCCGCAGTGTCTGGATGGAGCCGGTTCTGCACCGGGCCTCAGTCCCACAAGCAGAGAGGCCCACTCAGAATCCTCTAACCCGACTATGGTCTGCTCTGCCCTCTGTGTTCTGGAAAGCGCCAGCAAAGCCCACATTCCCAGCCCACGCGCTGGAGCAAGCCGTCCTCTCTTTGAAACTTAAGAAAGTAGCAGGAACAGCCATTTACCTGTCACATGGTTTTCATAATTTCCCTGGCACCTTCGCTAATCATTGAAGCGGTTACAGCAGGCGCTGCAGCAAGCTCCAGGTCTGACGTGAACGCACTGGACCGCAGCTCTTTTACAGTGAGATCTTACAGGACCCCTCCGTGTCCAGCCACGGGGGTCTGCTTATGAATATTTGGGAGTCCTGATGAAACCCAGTAAACTGAGTCTCAGGAAGATAAGGCTCATGATGCTTTGGGAAGTAAAGTTACTATAAGGCTAACTCTATGCTAGAAACACCCATAGTGGCTAAAGGAGGGAGGAACAAAGCATTGCAGACAGCTGAGAAGCTGGGCGACTCAAGGGTGACAGGGAGACAAAGTATTCAGTACAGGTCCATGTAGTCTCAAAATGAGACTTCCATGTTCCCTTTCTCCCTGGGGATAAATGTGTGCAGTGCCCAAAAGTACAAGGGACACAGTGAAAGAATATTAACCCCAGTCACTTCCCAGAATTCCAGACTCTAGGGAGCCAAACACTGTGGTTTCAGGGAAAATACAGGGGACTAGGTGGTTTCGACAGCTGAGGCTACAGACCAGGTGTGCTGTCAGGCTCTCTCCCTGGGCGTCTGTTTCCTCATCTGTGCAGTGGGGTCCACAGTGCAAGTTCTAGCAATGTAGCAAAAGGGAGATGAGTTAAAGATAACCCGTAGCTGGTTTAAAACATTCTAAATTGCTTGCAGGGTGTATTTGTGGTGGAGGGAGGGGTGACATCGAATACAGGCTGGAAAATCTGCTTCACTCTGTGCCCACCTCTCAGCCCCAAGCAAAGGTTAGGATAAGCGGGCCCGGATCCTATTTGGTACCCAATAGTCTGCTCAGTCTCTTGGGGGAGGGGGGCATTGGTACGGCAGATTTCCTTGGGCAGCCAAAGAGACTGAGCCCAGTGAATTTCCACAAGCCCGGAGGGCCCCACTCAGAGCCTCACACCTAGGGGAACTTGAGATGTTGGCCAAGTTCAGGCTGTGGGAGGGAAATGCAAGCACTGTGTCGGCTGATTTGGTGGGGAAATGGGCCTCCAGGGTGGAAAACGAAAAGAAAGACAAGGATGCTTGCTGTAGCTTGCTCACAGAGAGATACAATCCTCAAAGCCTCCAGTCCCCCATCTTGGGATTTGGTTGGGGAACTTAGCTTCTAAATCAGGCTCAACAGAGACCCACCTCCTCCAGGCAGCCTGCTTGGATAATTCTAGCTCTCTTAGTGTTAACATCCCCCAGGCCTTGAAGTATGAGTCCTTACACTTGTAACAGCCTGCTTTCTACAGCTTTGGTTTGATAGTTTTGATTGTAAACTTCCACCAGGAAAGGAAAAAGGAGTAAATTCTCCATTTATTGACTCGCTACTGTCTACCTCATCCTGTGCTAGATACTCCTTGTGTGTCCTCTCACATAAACCTGGCAGTTGGCCTCCAAGGGTAGGACTGCTGTATTGTGTCTATCACATAGTGACAGGCTAAGTGGAGTATAGCTCCTAGAATTGGAGCCCAAACCTGCTGCTCTGAGGTTTTCTAATGTCAAGTATCCTTCAGGTTCCCAATCCTTTATGTCAATGTGTGTTTCCCTGTGGGAGAAGAAGAAGCATAGTACATTTGGGGAGTGCTGTCTGTTAAAAATCCCTCCTGCATCTCCTGGGCCCCAGCAGTATGTTCAAGGCTTTGAATGACCATGCAGAGAAAAATACAGAACTTACTTTCCAGAGCTCAGTGTATTGGAGGGAGTCCAAGCACAAGACAGTTTGTAGCACTCCTCCAAGTCCATGGCCACACACTTTGAGACATGCCATCTCTAAGGAAAAGAAGCCCAAAATGGCAGTATCCAGGGGCTAGCTCTCTGCAGCACTTCCGATATGGCTGTGCTGGCTGAATTCAATGGCTAGGAAAGAGAGAAAGAGGGCAAGTGAAGTGATAGGTGAGGGAAGGAGAGGTATAGAGACTGGATGAGCATGAGAAGACTCAGACAAGGAGACAACAGCTACGGCTGCAACCCAACATGAGCTGTTAACATCCTGTGTGACCACAGAAGCTCGTCTTTGTGGCCAGAAGCACAGTATGACTCTGAGTCATGCTGTCCAGAGCTGCTAGCAGGATGCAGTAGCTGAAATGAATATGAGGATTGTCTCTGTGGTGTGGAAAACAGGCAGAGCATAGCAAAAATCTTCAGTTAAAACTAACCAGGCAATATCTTACCACCCTGGTGAACCCACGTCTGCCTTTTCTGGTTTCAAATATTTATTCTTATTAATTTTTTTTTGGTTTTTTTTTTTTTTTTTTGGTTTTTCAAGACAGGGTTTCTCTGTGTAGCCCTGGCTGTCCTGGAACTCACTCCATAGACCAGGCTGGCCTCGAACTCAGAAAGCTGTCTGCCTCTGCCTCCCAAGTGCTGGGATTAAAGGCGTGCGCCATCACTGCCCGGCATATTCTTATTAATTTTAAGTGTGGTGTGTGTGTGTGTGTGTGGTGTGTAGGGGCATGTACACATGAGTGTAGGTAGCCAAGGAGGCCAGAGGTGTTTGATCAGAAGCTGAAGTAACAGAGGATTGCAAGCCATATGGTGTGGAGGCTGGGAACTGAACTTGGGTTCTCTGTAAGAGCAATAAGGGTTCCAACTGTTGAGCCATGTCTTCAGCCCTCTATGTTTCCATTTTCTCAAGCTTGTTATGTGGGCTCATTTGTCAAAAAGACTTCTTCTTTGTTTTTAAATGGGTAGTTATAGATTATTTATTTTAAAATTTATTTATTCACTTTATATCCCAATAAGAGCCCCCTCTTCTCCTAGTCCCCTCTCTCCCAGCTCCTCCCCCTTCCCCTTCTCCTCTGAGAAGCCCCCCCCCCCCAAGTATCATACACATGCACATACCAGCCACTACAGGAATAGGTGCATCCTTTCTCACTGAGGCCAAACAAGGCTGACCAGTTAGGGGAATGAGATCATAGGTAGGCAACGAATGCAGGGACAGTCCCATGCTCCTATTGTTGGTGGATCTGATGAAGACCAAGCTGCACATCTGCTACATATGGAGGGAGCCTAGCTCCAGTCCATGATAGCTCTTTGGTTGGTGGTTCAATCTCTGGGAAGCCCTAAGGGTCCAGGTTAGATGACTCTGTTGGTCTTTATGTGGACTCCCTATACTTCAAAAAGACTTCTTTCTTCTTCCTCTTCTTTTTTTTTCTAATGTAACCCATGCTGGCCTTGAATTCACTATGTAGCCAAGGATGATCTTAACCTTTGATCTTCCTGCCTCCTCTACTTGTCAAGTACTAGAATTACATGTGCCAACATACCCAGTCCATATGTGCTAGAATCTAACCTGACTTTTTGCATGCTAGAGATGGTGGTTTGAATGAGAATGCCCCCCATACATTCATTTTTGAATGCTTGGTCCAAAGTTGGTGAAATTGTTTGGGAAGGATTAGGCGCTGTGGCCTTATTGGAGGAGGTGTGTCACTGGAGATGGGCTTTGAGATCTCAGAAGCCTACACCATGCCCAGTTAACCCTCTCTCTTTGTCTCACTCTATCTCATTCTTGTGGATCAGATGTAAGCCCTCGGCTACTGCTCCACATACTTCCCAACTGTCTAACACCATGCCCCCAGTCATGATGATGGACTTTAGCCCTCTGGATCCTGTAACCATGATCCCCAAATTAAATGCTTTCTTTTATAAGTTTCCATGGTTGTGGCGTCTCTTCAAAACAATAGAAAAGTAAGATACTAGGAAAGCTTTAACCCAAGAATTTGTGCATATTAGTAAAGCACTCTACCAATTGGACTACACATATCCAGTCCCAGTCAGGGTGATACCGGAAGACTCCATGCTCTCTTCTCTCCTTTTTAAGAACCCCCAAGTCTGTTTCCTCTCCCAAAGAAAATGCTGGAGACAAGATGCCAACATCTGGACTTGAAATATTGGTAGCAACATTAGGCAAAGAAGTGGTCCTGCTGAATTCTGCCCATCACTGAACACTTGTAACTTATTAGACACTGTCAGGAACTCTCTACAAGGGGACATATGCTGGTGTGTCCAACTGTTGACAGACAAATGAAGAGCTCCTGGAAATTGACCTGTGAGACATAGGTAAAGGAAAAGGGCAGGGCAGGCCAAAATCAACATCTTCAAGCAATGGCTTTCATCACTTATGACCTGGTTTTTTTGTTTGTTTGTTTGTTTGTTTGTTTGTTTGTTTTTGTGGAGTCTGGAGCAATGTTTCTTAGTAATGCTACCCTGGGCTAGCAGTATCTGTGTCACCTGAGGACAGGGTAGAAATATAAATTCTTATATTTTGCCCTGACAGAGCAACTGAGTCAGAGACTCAAGTCAAGTCCCAGTAAGAATTTTAATAAGGCTTAGGGAATCTGAAGCCTGGGAAGGTTGGTGATCCACTAGCTTGTATTCCTGTAATACTGCTTGCAAGAAACAGTGTTACTATTGCTTGCTACAGAAAACACCTCAGAGAGGACATTTGCTGGGCCTAGAACTCACAGTAGTTAAGTTGCACAGCTGGAGGCCAACTCAGCTAAGATTCCACATGGCAACTCTTCTGTCCCCAGGGACATTCCATCTGGGCAGGGGGAGGAGCTTCCTAGAGCAGGACTGAGGGCTGTGCCCAAGTTACTGAGAGAGCTGCCTGCCTTGGCCTAGAGAAGGCTTTAATTGGCTCATTAATAGCTGCGATTAGTGAGAAAGGAGAAGCCTTTATCTTTGAAGTCCAGAGGCTGAGCTGGAGCTCATGCAGGGGGCATGCTGTGGCTAATTAAAGCTGAGCCATGTTTCCTGTCAAGGCCAGGAATGCTAATGGCTCCAAGCAAAAAAAAAAATGAAGCTTCAATTTCCATTGAGAGGTAATGGATAGAATGAGGATAGTGAAGATGAGAAGGGGCCACTTAAAGGGGCAGAGCCCCTGGGTGGAAGCAGGCTCTGGGGCTTTTCTAAAGTACCCAAGGAGGTATTGCTGGCCTTGGGGTGTCATGGGATAGGAGGAAGGTTCAGATTCCCACAGAAAGAAGCCCTGAGACTGACAGTCATCCTTCTTGTTACTGTGACTTTGAGTATTTCAGCTTCTAGCCTGATTACACCTGCTCAGGGGATTGTGAAGTGTAAATGATGAGGGAGCTAGGTAGCAGTCCTGGAAGCAGCAGATCTCAGAGTCCATGAGGATTCTGGTCCCCAAAGCCTAACTACAGCTATTTCATCAGGCTCATTTCTTTCAAAGATAGCCTAAGAGCCAGCCACACGGCCCAGTGCCTTACAAGGGTCTCCTATGGTGCTCTTAGTGGATCTCTTAGCCATTTGACATACTTCTGATCAATGTACCAAACAGCTGTAACTTATCTACTCCAGTGGCCTAGTCTCAACCCCATTCTTGAACCTGTTTTCTTGGGGCCCAGATTACTTCAAAATAAGAAAACCAATTGCTTCTGACTCTCCATCTGACAAGAAGACCCTTCTTCTCCTTCTTTATCCTTACCCTTCTTGCATACACCCCAAGCCCCGTGCAACCCTATTGAGAAAGAAGACTACAGAGAAAATCTGGTCTAAGGATACACTGTGGTTAGGTGAAGGGTCAAACTAGACCCACTATGTGGACATAAGTATAAAGATGATATTTCTTCATCAGAAGTCAAGATAACTGCCCTGCAAACAGCCTTTTTTTTTATTTCATCAACTTCTTGCTCTGAAAAGTTTGACTAAACACATATTACCTTTCATTAAAATAATATCAGAAAAAGTAAGTACAAATTTCATCCAATAATTGATATATTAGTTGACATAAGACCTGGGTCATTTGAATAACTAACCCAGGACATAAAATCTGTAGTAAACATAGGTTTCCTGGGAGCCCTGATCTTTAGCTCTGTGTAGTCAATGCTTTTCCTTTCTTCAAAGGCACTTGTCTAACTTCCCCTTCCCTGAAATGGCCTCGGTCTTCAGATCTCTGTTGATTGTGTACTCTGGTCATCTCCCACCACTACCAATCTAAAATTCTAAATATAAATAAATAAATAAATAAATTAGATCAGTCTGCATCATTTGGCTGACCCAGGACCCATGGGGTCAAGTGCGTGCCAGTTGGTGAAGATCATGTATGGCCAGTTTAAGTGTCTCCTGAAAAACAGAAGCAAATGTGGGGCTCTAGTTCATCTCTGCGTCATTCTCAGCTTCTTGCCTTTCTTGCCTATCAGAAATGAGGGGTCTCCATTTCTGCCTCCTAGAGCTGACAAGCTCATTCAAGGCAAGAGCTAAGTCTACCCTGGCTTACCCCTGTCCTCAGGGAACAGTGTCACAGAGGCCAAAGAAGGGGCTTCTTAAAACAACAAATGATCAAAAAGCAAAACCAAAAACAAACAAGCAAGCAAAAAACCACAAAAAAACAAAAACAAAAACTTACAACCAACCAAACAGCTTAAGAAAACCATGTCTTTTCCTTGGCAGAAAACCCTGTGTGAGCCTACATACCTCCTTCAGTCCTTTCTCCAGAAACCTCAGTCAGACTAGAAAGCCTCCCTGAGATTAACAAATAGGCCTGGGAGAGAAAATAAGGCTGGCTGTAAGACTAAAGTGACTATGCTGGGAACACTGGCAGGGCAGACACTACCCAGGTCCCCTCCACAAGGATGGGAGAAGTGCTCCTCTAGGTACAGACCCCTCAGAGCTCACAGGTACCCTTGGGATGTGAGGTTCCTTAGAGATCTGCATGGCCTTGACCCAACTGAGAGGTCACCACAGTGAAACAGAAAAAGCACACATGGCTCCCTCATGACCAAACTGCTCCCTCCATGTCCCATATGGAGTGACAATACTGATGCCACCTTCAGGCAGAGCTGAGATATGTGGCAACTGTTGGGTGGCACATTGCCTTAATGGCTTCCATAGCGACAAAAGGTATGATGGCTATGGAAGGGAATCAGACCGGGCTGTGCTCAGGGTGCTGGGACGCTCACTTCCCCAGCACATTCTCTGTGCCGGACCCTGCATGAGCCAATAGTCAGAGTACAGATTAACCCCACATAAACTATGGGGAAACTGAAACCAGAAAGACTCAAAGAGGTAGTGTCCCAAGCTGGTCTCAAATGTCAATACTGAGCTAGGCTCAAAATCTAGGACATTCTTACTCCATATTCATGCTGACTCTCCCACCCACAGACACCTGTTCTAGCTTCATGTCAGTCATGCATGTGTGCTGTTTCCTTAGAGACAAGTCCTTCCTGCTGTGCCTGTTGGCATCCTTAAATTGATTCTCTGCCAAGTCTACCCCAACCTATGCCCACCTTCCTCCATGACCATCTGGCATCACATCACAGTTCCTGTTACATTTGGAACCAGCATGGGTGTGCTTCCTATGGAAAAGGATTACAGGGGCCTGTACCACTTAGCTAGCATAATGGGGTTCCATGGGACATGGATCTTATGTTTTCCTCACTCCACACACCTCTACACAACTCAACCACATAACTCAGATTCCATTGTAGCTGGTACAAGCCAGATCTTCCTAAACACTGAATGTGTGCATGAATGAGTGAGTGAATGAGGGAAGAAGGGACAGAGGGAGATAGGGAGGGAGGGAAGGAGGGAGGGAGGGAGGGGACTGGCCAGTACAGGAGTGCTGAGGTGGATGAATGCCTGCTGCAGTTAGAGGATGAAAGGTTGGCATCAGTCTTATTCAGCATTTTCCAGTTTCATCTGACCAGTGTTCTGCTCAAATCTGTTCCTAGGCCAGAGTAGGCCCTGGCAGGATCCCTTCTGCCCGTCTGTCCTTATAAGATTTGGTCAGCTGAGAAGCCCTTTCCTCTGAGGATTTGCTCTCTCAAGAAAACTGAAGCTTTCTGTTACAAATGCTTAATCTTCATAGTAGCCCTTGGTTATGGGGGATACTTCTTGTCTTTCCCAAGTTAGGTGACAGCCCATTGCTAATACAAGAAAACCTGTTTCTGATGAGAATGTAGGAAAGTCTCTAGCAAAAAACAAATATGAAATATCACACACACACACACACACACACACACACACACACACACACACACACACACACACCCCTACCCCAAAAGCAACAGGACACTCCTAGAGTGTGGCACAAATGATCAGCAATTACTGCATTCAACCACTTTGCTCTTCAGAGAGACAGAAGGCTTGCCTCTTCCCCACCTCTCACCCTTTGCCTGCCAGGGGACTGCTGGACTTCCTCTTAACAAGAACCATGATTTATGTTGGCGGAGCCCAATTAGCTCTAAGCTCTCTTGAGCCGCCAAGTGCCCCGCTGGCCAGCAGCTGAGGCCTGTCTGGCAGGACATATTTGGATGATGAAGCCATGCTGCATGCTAACTCAGCCCAGGAAAGAGCAACTCAACTTGGATGCCCACCCTAGGCTGCCAGGCTTGGCTCTTGACCATGAATTGGGCAACAGAGCAGTCTGGCAGAGGAACGGACTGTGCTTCCTTGACAAGAGGGAGGAGGCTGGTCAGGAGAGCATCACCCCAGGGCAGCATGCCCTCCCTGGGCTTGGCTGGGCCTAGCAAGTTCAGACAGAGAGCTCTGAGCTGAAAGCCAAGAGATCTGGACCTACACCAGCTCCACCCCCAGCTTATTCTACATGGCCCCAGTGAACCGTCCATCTTCCTCTATCTCTACATCTACCTATACAGTGGAGAGGATTTTTCCCCTGACTTGGGAAGCACATAAAGATGTATGATAAGGCCTCAGTTTCCTCATCTGTAAATTGGGGCGAACATGGTCTTCCTGGGCTAGTGTGAAGAGTTTATGTGAAGATACACAGTACCTGCATGGAACTGGAGCTACCTCGATCCTCTATCTTACCTTCGGTTTTTCCAATATTCCATTTTCATATGGTGTGGATAATGAAAGCCTATTAGTATTATGAGAAATTAGTAGGTTTAAGTTCTTTATTTCAATCTCTCTAAGCCTCAAGCTGACATTCTAAGACATCAAGATCTTGGCACTACCCAGTGGCATTCAAATGGCTTGTTGGAGTGACGGATATATAACCTGGAGCTGATTTGGAGAGATCAGACACACAGATGCAGATACCGCAGCTGCCACCCCAATCGCAGCCTTATTAAATCGATGCCAGTGCTTCTGCAAAGCCCAGCCTTCCAGGAGAAGAGACCAAAATCAAAACAGAAAGCAAGGAAGGGTGATTCTATGGTTCAGGGAGTCATGTGCAGGCAAAAGAGAAACGCTCAGACTCCAGATCCAATCAGGTGTTCCCTAACACCATACTCAGGGCACACAAGCTATTAGTCAGCCATAGTACCCCCTGCTGAACACAGCAAGGCTAAAACTTGGAGAAAGAGCCTTGGGTTTTAATATCAGTCTCGTCACCAATTTCTTAGACTAATTTAGCAAGTTCTTTCAACTATAGGGTGTCAAATGTATCTCTAAGAAACTAAAAGTGCCATGGAAGCCCTTCAGTATGGCTGTCCACACCACAAGACATTTTTGCTTTTGTAAACTCTTGGCAGTGAAACAACTGACTTCTCTTGGCTCTGTTTCTCCAACAACTCTTTTAAAAGAAAAAACAAAAAGCAAACAATTTCCTTTTATTTATTAATATCTCTCAGTCACCCAGCAGGGGGATGGAGAATTCAAGGAAGACGGACACAGAGACCAGTTAAGTGTGTAGTTCTTCATCTCCACTTGGGGGAGAGCAGTCTGAGGCCCATGCCAAGCTCTGTGAACATGAGAGCCTGCAACTCCCGGAGAAACAAACATAATCCAGGGTGAGGGAGGAGCTGAGCAAAGCTAATATGCTTGGCAGGACTTGAGAGGTTTGGGGATATTTAAGGCAGAGTATTAATTCATTTTTGGGAATTTGCAGCTTCTAGATGCCAACTCTGGACTAGATGAATAAGAATCTGCCTATAAAATGCTTTAAGTGTTTATCCCAAGGTACCATCACCCATTGCTATTCTCTTACCTTCTGAGAAGATGGGATGCAGTCAGTCTGTTGATAGATACACTTTGAGTCTCTTGCACACACCCGCCTACCCTAGTGCTAACTATTCAGAGGGTCCTCAGTAGACCTCCTACCCAGGCAGCAGTCTCCACTCATCAGTAACCCCATAGAGACATCATTATGATTCAATCACCAGGAACCAGTCCTGCACTGAGGAGGTGGTAGGTGTCCACTGTGGCTAAACCCACACATGTTGCAGCACATGGATTCCAGAAAGAATAGTCGGCTCAGATGTGATTCATCCTAGTCACAGAACCTCGGGGTGTGACCTTAGATAAGTATGTAGTGGAATGTGTGAGCATCCAGCATCGAGACACCATGATCCAAGCAACTTATAAAGGAATCCATGTCTGTTTATTAATCAGCAGATGGTATCTTTCTGATCTCCCAACTGCCGGGCGTGGGGAGCCCACAGAAACTGGGACAGAAGGAAGTGATCTATGAGGCTGGGCTGAGCTCTCAATTACAGAGAATTAGTCACTGAGTGGAAAGAGAAAAGCCAAAGACTAAAGACAAATTTAAACCTTGGAATTTTCAAGAATGATACTACAATTTCCTAATTCTATACAAATGTCTCTCCCAAGCCAGTGAGATGGCCCATCAGGCAAAGATGCTCACTGATGAAGTTGATAACCTGAGTTTGATCCCCAGAACCTATGTAAAGGTGGAAGGAAAGACTACACAAAGTTCTTCTCTGACCTTCATTGGTGTCCCGTGACATGTGCGTGTGAGCACACAGTTTAAAAGCTAAGATATCTCTAAATTTCTCAGAACTTAGATTCACTCTCACAGCTACCATCATTACAACTCTCTTATAGATAGTAAACTGAGGTAACTACGGATATGTTACTGGCTTTCTCTAATATTTTATTAGTAAATGTAATAACAGTCAGAGTTATACTTTTGGGGTCACAGGAGGCCATCAATTTGACTCCCTGTTTTTTTCTAAGAGAAGAATGATGTTTAAAAATAGACTTCTTAAGGATGAATTCTGAGTCATTAATTAAATTTCCCCCCAAAGAGACATCATGTGCTGATTAAAATCAACTGCCCTATAACTCTATCCTGGTGGCAGGTGCCCTCTGAAGGACAGCACCTCTCTTCCCAGTAAATGGCTCTGGTCCTTTGGTCCTATTCATAATCTACATCTTTTATTTGACTTTCTTTTCTGAGTTATCTCCTTCACATTCTAACCTCTAATAATATCTCGATCACATGCTTCCAGGGTGGACTCTTCTCCTAAGACCCTTAGCTGCACGCTATACTGTGTGTGTTTGAATCTAAGCATACCAACATCATTCACTAGCCAAACAGAGCTGTTTTCCTCCCCGGAGAACATTGTTCTTTCTTTTACCCTCAACAAGGGGCAATGAAATGAAATAAGGGGACAGAAAACAGAAATGAAGACAGAGAGGGAGAAAAACAATCAAACTTGGAGGAGAAGAAAAACGCATGGTGCTGGAGAGCCCTAAAAGATTGCCTCGTCCAGCCTCCTTCTGAGCATGAACAACATGGTCTGCCTGGAAACGCTGTCTCCTAACATCTGGGAGGGATCTTTGTAAGATCACCAACACAGAACACTTAGGAATGACCCAGAAAAGGCGCATGGCCAGGCTGCAAAGCTGGGCCTTTGTCTTGGAACACTCATCCTTAATGTGTGGTCATGTGTTCATCTATGTGTATGTGTGGTGTCTGTCTTTGCACAGTAAGATCTGTGAGGCCAGGGGGTCAATGCTGACAGCTTCCCTGCTGTGGGTACTTCGTGTCCTGCCCTCCTGTCTGTAACCTGGTGCTCTCCTTCATAAACCTCCCTCTGTTAGTCCATTGGAGCTTGTATTCTTTTTTTGTCAAGAACACTACAGACACATATATAAAAGAAGTATAAAACTTGATCCCTTAGCATGTATCATAAGCAAATGTGGGGCTATACTGATTAAAATGCACATGTGAAACAAAAAATATTAAGTTACTGGAAGACTAGAAAATCTGAAGTTAATAGGATATATTTAGAAATATAAATAGAAAAGATATAGTTAGAAGAAACTATTTAGAGCTTTTATAGGGAGAAGTTCTCATGTCTTATACTAGGATAAAAAAAAGATGAATTGGATACAGTTATGAAAAGAGTTATATTCAGTGAGGAACACTGAAGAGAAATAAGAGACAGAAGTCATTCACAGTGTCCCAAACTGATAGATTAATTTCATCTTCTTGTTTCTAGAAGATACAAGAACATTTGTAAATCAACAAAAGAGAGAGAATACCCATGAGGAAAGTGATCAGAGAAGATAGATACAGAGATAATTTTAGGAAGAAGAAACTCCCTAGGGAGAAAAACATAGAGGGAACTGCTCAAGGTTATTTATAATCAGAACACAAAGAGTTAAACAACAGAGAGATGCCAGTTTGTGAAGAGTATGCCCACTAGAAAGCTGGGAGATGGCCTGGCCTGTAGTGAAGTGCAAAGATGAGGAGGGAGTGCTATAGGCGTTTGGAGAGAATTCACTCAAATGAGGTACATCCATACTCTGGGATTCAGCTGCGGAGATCCTGGGTATACATTCTCCAAAAACCTTAGCCCAGGTTTGTTGGAGAATGCACACAAAGATGTTCATTGCAGCATTCTTTGTGGAGTGAGGGATTTCCAGGCAATCTGGAAAAACATCACTCAGAGAGTAGACAAGTAAAAATGTGTGGGATGGATTCTGCCACTGGGTGTTTTGTAAAACTCAAAAGAAACAGGAATTGAATTTTAGAGTATCGCCATCTGATAAATCATGGAAAATTTATATGAATTAATTAAAATGCATGTGCAAAGAATAATATATTTGCAAAGGTAGATAGTAACAAAAGCTACATATGAACATACTGCAATTGCTGCTTTTGTATTCATGGTATATTAATGAAGTACTGGAAGAAAAGAATAAATGAGAATAAGAGAAAATAGGTTGGGACTGGTGGCAAACGCATGTCATCTCTGCCACACAGTAGCCTGAGGCAGAAGTACCACAAGTAAGTTACCCAGCCTGGGTAACTTAGTGAGGTCCTGTTCTAGAATAAAAACCATTATAGTTCAGTAACAGAGCATTTGTCTAGCATGCTCAAGGCCCCAGTTTCAACCCCGACAGCACAGGTGAGGAAAATAAACAGATGATAGATAGATAGATAGATAGATAGATAGATAGATAGATAGATAGACAGACAGATAGATAGATAGATGATAGATGGATAGATAACAGATAGGTAATAGATGATAGATAGATAATAGATAGATAGATAGATAGATAGATAGATAGATAGATAGATAGATAGATTTCTACTAACAGTGTCACATAAACTACAGTTCCTGAAGGAACCATTTATTTTGAAAGAAAAGGAGGAAGAGTAACAGGAGCAATGAGGGTTGATAATAAGATAAGAAATAAAGTAGAATAATGCAAAGTAGTGGGTTAGTGCAAAGACGATGTGATAAATAGGACAGAGGCAGTGGCAAAACAGTAGATTTGAACACATCGGACCCAGAGTCACATTAAATATTAAAAAGAGAGAGCAAGTCATATTGGAACAAAAAAACAAATGCAACTACTACTTTATGGTGCCTTCCAGAAATTCATTTTAAATATAAAGACACAAATAGGTTACAAGCAGGGTATAGGGAAAGATAACTCCATTAACACTAATCTAAATGTAGTGGGAGGGGATTGGTTACTATCAAAGGAAGAAAACTTCAGAGCAAGAAATATTGCCATAAAGAAAAGGGTCCTTCCACAGTGAGAAAAGAGTTAATTACCTGAGAGGACCTGCCCATAGCATATCACCACCAAAACAGAAAGGAAAGGTGACAGAACGAAAGGAAAACCAGGCAACGTGAAAACCACACTTGAAAGATTTAACAGAGTAGATGCAAACAGAAAGCTTAAGAAGACTTGAAAGCATCGTGACCTCCTTCATGTGCCTGACATCTGTGGATGTTTCTATGTAACCACAGCAAGTGTCCTTCTCAAGGACCCCATGAAAGTGCTAAAAATAAATCCTATTCTGTCTCCTAAGACACATTTAAATATATTGAAAAGAACTAAAATCATATAAAGTGTGCTCTCTGGCCACAAAAAATTAGACTAGCACCAATAACAGAAATATAGTTGGGAAATAATAATTCTAAAATGAAGCAATACTTATAAATCAGCTGAGTATAGAATCACATGACTGACCAAATATTGTTAACTTTTAAACTGAATAGTCATAAAAGCATAGCATGCCTTCATTTGTGAAATGCAGATAAAACAAAAATACACAGAATTAAACATTCAAATCAGAAAAGTGAAGGCCTTGAGTTTTAACATCTTAGGAAATAAGAACATGGCCTAGGGCTTCAGCTCAGTGGAGATGCACATGCTAAGCATGTGGAGTCAGTTTCCAACACACACACACACACACACACACACACACACACACACACACACACACATATTCAGGGGGGAAGTAAAACAAAAGCTAGCCCATGCAAGCTGTGTAGAATAAAATAGAAAACATGATGAAAAGTGTCAGTAAGGCTGCTTATTGGAGAAGACCAATAAAAGTGATAAGCTTCTAACTGCTCTGATCAGGAAACAAAGAACAACTAAAAAAAGAGAGAGAGACTAAGAGAATGAAAGAGGAGGCACATCATACATCCCCTGAGGTGGAAAAAGTACAAGTCTGCAGGAAAGAATAACTTAGAAAAACCAACTGTATTATACATTCTTTAGAGAAACAATCATAAACAGATCATTTTAAGATGCCATTGTAAGAGCATCAAAACCGTGAACTATTTCAAGTGAATTTGTGTAAAAGGTATGCAGATCTGCATTGCAAAAGCACTGCCAAGCAGTTAAAGACTCTTTTTGGCAGGATAAATAGTGTCTAAAGATTGTAAGAAGCTGTGGTATCAATATGCACATTCTCGCCACATTGTTTAAGAGATACCTTTAAATTTCAACCAAAATCTTTACAGACTTTCTTTAATTCTTGCAGAAATTGACCGGCTGATTCTAAATTTTGAATGAAAACTCAAGTGACATGGTAGCTTTAAAAATCAAAAGAGAAAAACAAATTGGAAGATGTGTAGTATCTAACTTCACAACTAAGCACAAAGCACTGGGCTTGCCATGAATGTAGATGCATGTCAATGAGACAAAGTCTCCAGATAGACCTGTGCAGAAATGAGCAGCTGATTGCCAATAAAGTTGCTGGAATAACACCATATAGAAAGGGTATCTTACACCAGCTGGTATTTGAACAACATACATTGTTTTTTCAAAAAGGAGAAAGAGGGGAGAAAAGATGAGGACAGACAGAGGAGAGGAAAGAGGAAAGAAGCAAGTGGAAAACAGGGGGAAGAGGACAAGGAAGAGGCCAAAAAGCCTGGATTCCTTGATTCATATCTTAAACACGTACAAAACTTAACTAGAAGAGGATCATTTCTTATTATGCTTGGCTCTTAAATGTACACTCAAGACTTGTATGCTGAGGTCTTGGTTCCCAGCACATCATTGTTCAGAGGCAAGGTGTCTGGGGGTGTGTAAAGGCTCTGACCTCAGGAATGAATGAATCCATTTGTGAGAACTGTAGCTTAATGGGCATCAGGGTAGGGACTATGATGTGAGAGTAAGCTCTCTCTTTGCATCCCAGCAACCATGAGATGTACACCTCTCTGAGGTATGCTCCCACCATGATGCTTTGCTTTGCCCCACAGCCATAGTGATGGGAGCAAGTGATCACAGACCGAGTCATCAGAATGCATGAGCTAATGTAAAAGTAAGTCATACTTCTTTCCAAGTTCTTATCTCAGACACTTTGGAGCAGCTAACACTTGCCTTAAGCATAAATCATAAAGCTGCAAATCTTCCAGGAAAGAAGGAGGGGATGAGGAAGGAAGAGAGGAGAAGGAGAAGAGGAGGGAAGGGGGAGGAGGAAGAGGAGGGAATGGGGAGGAGGAGGAGGAGGAGGAGGAGGAGGAGGAGGAGGAAGAGGAGGAGGAGGAGGAGGAGGAGGTCCCTGTAGTAAAACGTTAGTGACCATGTGTTAGGTCAAGATTTCTTAAGTAAGATATAAAAAGCACAAATCATGCTTTGAAAACTGATAAATTGGATTAGCTAGGAATTAAAACATTTGCTCTTCAAAAGACACTATTAAGAAAGTGAAAATATAAGCCAAATCCTAGTATGTTTATAAAATTGTATTTGACAAGGAACTTAGAACAGAAATGAACAATCACTGCTCAACAGTAAAATGTCAAGCAGCACAATGTAAATGAGCCAAAGACTTGAACAAAGGCCACATTAAAGAAGACAAGTAAACACATGAAAAGATACTCAACACCATTAGTTATTAGAGAAATGTAAATTAAAAGCTCAATGAAACACCACTTCACACCCCACCCAATGGCTGTAATTACAAAAGCTGGCAAGCCCAAGGGCTGATGAGGTGGTAAACAATTCGGACTCTCATATGTTGTTAAATGTCTGAAATATAACAAATATCCTGATATATTATCAATTAGTCTTAGCAGTGAGCAGTCACCATGACTATGACTGTGAACTATAAATCATAGGGACGCCTGAAATGGCCCTTAGCTTGTCTAACCAGGCTCCTTCCCCTCCGGTCTTTGAATCATCCCCTTAAAGACTCGTGTCTCTGGCCCTGGGCTAATGTCATGTGATGTAGCTGGAAATGGTGGTCATTCCAGTTGTGTTGTGTTGGGCAAGTCTTGGGGAGAGGAGTCTCTGAGGATATGATGGGCATTAAACAGATTACACTGGGGACTGCTGTTTTGAGAGCAGGGGAGAGCTAGAAATGCTGAAATGTGTAGACAGATAAAGAAAAAGTCTAGAGGCAGAAAGCAAAGGGAGGCAAACACACACACAAACATACAGACACATAGACACACACTCAAACATACACACACTCTCATACATATGCACACACATTCATGCACATCACACATCCACTCACAATTTGCACACATACACCCTGACACACTCTCACACATATACTCATACACATTCATAAATTCACAAACTCACATAAAAACTCACACACTCACACACACAATCTGTCTGACAAAAGTTGGGAAATTAGCAAGCAAGCTTTTGTCACCACAGATGCTACCAGGATTCTAAGACAGTGCTCTGTGCAGAGGTGACTGGTGTCACAGGAAACAGGAAGGAGCCAGCCAGAGGAAAACTGACTAGCTGAAGACTCTGGATAAATCACTTCAACAATCATCACTTTAGATCTCCAGGCATAGAGATGCCGAGTGAATTGGTAAATCAGTGGGTAGGAAAAAATTTGCAAACTGTTTGTACCATTTCTAGGCATAAGGGATTTCAAACAAACTCACCAAAAGAGGTGAGAAGAAACAAAACACTTTCTTCCTAAGGAATCTATGCATGGATGAAAAAAATGGAGCCTGCTCTGTGAAGCCGCAAGGGCTGCAGGCAGCAGGGACTGGTGGGGATAAGTTACAGGTGGCTGCTGGTGAAATATGTAGGTCTGCAGTGTTAAGAGCATCTGCAAGAGTAGTAGGCTGCCTGGGGAGGTAACAGGCTTCCCATCGCTAAATGTCTTCAGCAAAGTCCAGACTACTACGTGAGAAGATTGATGGAAAGGAGATTCCAAACGTAGGGAGTTGAGAATCCAACCCAAAGTCGGGACTGAGAAAAAATAAAGGTGTGTATTTGATTGGATATGGTGAGCCTGGTGGGGAAACAGGGCTTTGCATAGCACAGAGGCCAGGCTGCAGATATAGACGGAAAGATACCATGAAAAGGACAAAGGCTGGGCACAGACCCATCAGACTCCCCACCACTGGACCGAGTAAAGGCCAAGCATGTAAACAGCTAGGCAGCATGCCAGTGGGCACTATGAAAACCACAATCACCATGCCTGCCATACGTGTATCACGGCAAGGAAAGTGCTTGCTGGACGTTGCCACTCACTTGGCTGAACAACAGAGCATCTCTAGGCAAGGACCATCTTGTCCAATTCAATCAGCGGGCCTGGGCTCTGCTCTGATGCAGACCCTCAATAGAACTTCCCAACCAAAAGGTAACCATGCATGCTCTTCCTGACGTTTTATATATCAGAGTATTTCTCCTAGTACAGGAGATACTTTGAGGCCACCTCTCCTCCTTCTCCTCTTCTTCCTCTTCCTCTTCCCCCTCCTCCTTCTCCTCCTCCTGCTGCTGCTTCTACTTCTTCTTCATATTATTAATGATTCTAAAGCCATAGCACAGCCCTTCACAGCACACGAGGTGCAACCCAGCCATCATCCTACTCCATCCCCATAATAAACCCATGAGCCACACATCACAGCTGTTCTGACTTCACAGATAAGAAAGTTAAGCGTGGAGAGTTCAGCTACCAGGTTATGATGCCCTTTCTAGTCAACAGGTTGTTTTTTAAATACCTATAAACTTTGCTCACCATATACATGTGCAAACATATTTAGCCTTATAAATGAGCAAATGTATACATTTATTTAGCCATCTAAATGTATAAATGTATTTTCACATAGTAAGGGATAAAACTGAAGGGCCTTCAGCTCTCCTACTGAGAGAAAGACCAAACCCACACCCAGCCCATAGGCTTCTCTCGGTCTCACTTGCCTGAATTTCCATTCCTGCTATGCTGGGCCTTTATTTCCTTTTTTAAAAATGTTTTGGGAAGGCCTCGTGTGTTTAGTTTCCTCCTATTATGATTCTCCTCCACACATGTGCTGCTTCTACACCACCCCGGCAGGTCCTGGAAACTCCCTTTCCCAGAGAGTCAGGAAGGCTGTACTAAGCTCTCGACACTTCTAAACCTCATGTTGTTTCAATGGTCTTTCTCACTGTGGAGATCTATTGTCCTGGGTCCTCTGTTGTTCCCCTAGGGTGTTCCTTAGGAAGAAGGGAGGTGGCTTGGAAGAACTGGGCATTCAGCCTGTGGGTCTGGGGTTGGTTTAAGGCCAAGGCTCAGTCTGTGTCAGCGTCAGGGCTGGGGTTCAGCAGGGGTATACATGAAAGCTCAGACTCCCTTCTGTAAGGAACAGAGATGGTTACTACAGAGCAAACTCATCCACCCACCTGACCACAGCACAATGCCTAGGCTTGATACCTTCCCTCCTAGCGAGGTTCAGCCACGTGTAGCCACTGGAGATTACCTCCTTCCTTTCTCTAGAACATCTCTCCTGTCCAGTGATAACACTCCCAAGATCAGTGGTTGCACAGGTTTTTTCTTTTGTACTATATCCTTCATTAACCTAAGGCTCAGGCAACTGGAGTCTGTCCATTGGCCCAAGTTCTTCAGCCATGCAAACTTGACTGACAAATATAGAGAGATTTCTCACAGTGGCTACTTCTACATCTTTGCGTTTCCACTTATTCTCACATAATTTCTCTTGAGTTTTCATCCCTAAAGTGTGCTAAAATGTCTCCTGTTAACTTTCAGGGTCAAATAAAATGGTAACTCCTGTATTTTATTGAATGTGGGCACCATGTCCTCTCCTCCTCTGCCTCCTCCTCTTCTTCTTCCTCCTCATCATTACCCTCTCTGTCTCATTCTGTCTCTATGCCTCTGTCTCTCTTTCTGCCTTTCTCTCTGAGACAGCACAGGTCTTGCTGTGTAGTATTGATGTGGTTTGTCTGCTACTCACTATGTAGCTCAGACTGGCCTTAGATTTGCAGCAGTCTTCCTGCTTTAGCCTTCTGAGTGCTGAGAAGACAAGTACGAGCCACAACGCCACCCAGCTCCTCTAAGACTCTCTCTCTCTCTCTCTCTCTCTCTCTCTCTCTCTCTCTCTCTCTCTCTCTCTCTATTTTTAAATTGTATCTGTATGGATGTTTTTGTCTTGTACATCGGTCATGCAAAAGGTGCATGCAGTGCCCAGGGAGGCCAGAAGAGGGTGTCAGATCTTCTATCTCTTTTAATGGATGTTTCTCTTTCAAAGTTGAAATGAATGTGTTCCCTGGACTTAGGCCTACACTACTTTAGCTCCGCGTCTGTCTGTCTGTCTGTCTATCATCTGCCATCACCATCTTCTCTAATGGGCTTAGTGTTACATCTCACCTCTGTGCAATGAGCCCTAAATGTGTCCACAGCCCTGCACATTCTCCCAAGCAGCAAGATATTTCTAAGCTGCTTCCCACGACCTCCACTTGGTGGGAAGCTCATGATTAGCATGACCTCAAACTGGACCATTGGTGCCTTCTCACAAGATTTTGTTCTTTCCTCAATCTGTCTAAATTAATAATGAAGCTGCTCAAAATAAAAGCATCTAAAACCATTGGGCTTAGCCTTGCTCCCTCTATTTGTCATTTCCATTACACAATGCTGGTTGCTGGCTCTAGCACTGTGGACCAGACCTGTTCTCTTTCTTCCCATCCCACGGCAGCCATGTGAGTAAGACTCTACATTCCCCACTTACTCTTGGCTCTGATCCTACCCAGGCTCTTGGATCCCTCTCCTGCCACCTCAGCATCCTTCACACTGAGTTCTGAATGGACTTCCAGGATGCAAATCAGGCCACAATCTTCTTTAAAGACCTCCGTAACTCCTAAGTGAACACGGAATTCAAACCTCACTTCACAGTCATTCTGCATGTGGCCCCTCTCTCTGCTACATCTCTCAGAATTTTCTCCCTTATAGCCACACATCTTAGTCCCTCCACTTTTCTCTTTCCTGAACACACCACGGGGCCTCCCTACTACATGGTCTTTGCTAAAGTTGACCCCTCCGCTGATGGTACCCTTCCCTCATGTCTTCTTCTGCCAGAACCTTCTGTAACACTGTGTCTGCTACTCACCCGGTCTCCATTTTTATTTCATCACCTGTTTTCCTTCTGGAAAGAGAACTGAGAGTGAGCAAGCATTCTCACTGTTTCATTTGCCAATTCCTATGTGCTTGCATGTGGCCTTCAGGAACAAGTGGGTGTTCTGCTCTCTCTACAGAGGGCACCTTTGCTCTCATGTCCTAGGCACTGAAGCTACAGACAAGTAAAACATGAGTTCAAGTTCATATGGCATGGATCTAGAGCTTCTTGTCTTTTTCAAATACCCCTCTGCTCCACCACTCACTAGGTTTGTGAGTTTGAGCAAGCTTACTCCTAGACTCCAATTTTCTTATCTAAAGGATGAGGAAAATGGTAGCAGTTCCCTTGTGGACTTATTATGAACAGGCAAGAGTGATCATTAAAATAGTGATTGGAAGTACTTACCACACAGCAAATGCCCAAAGGTAAAAATGGCTTTAGTATCACATAGCTACCCTATAAGGCAGGATTTCTCAGTATCAGCAGGACTGAAATTTGTGGTGCCATATTTCTAAGTGAAGTTACTCCTTGTCTTGTAAGATACTTAGCATCATCCTGATCTGAGCCATAAGATGCCAGTAGCACCTTTCCAGTTATGACAACCAAATATGTCTTTACAGATTGTCAAATGTCCTTCAAGCAGAAAGAAGGGTAATAGCACTACTGAGCAAGCGGGTACCGTTGCCTGCTGGTATGTATACCAAACTGGATGTCTACAGAGTCTGGAAAACTTGCCAAAGGCCATAGGGGATGGGAGTGAGGTCAGGCTTCAGTCCACTCTTCTCACCCTGGGGCATGCCCTTTGCTCTTTCCCACACCCTCTCTGTACTTGTGGTCCAGGCCCCCCCACCCTCACCCTGGCAGTGTAGCACATTTGCAGATCCGTGCTAATTACACAGCAACGTAAAACTTTATATGTGGTTTGTTATTTTATATCCAGGAACATGGTCCACAGCCTTCATTACATAAAGCAGCTGTGTGTATATTTGGGGTCTAAGTGCCATTTTGTGGTCAGCTTGATGGAGTATTTTGTTTCAAGCATCACATTTTCTTTTTCCCTTTCCATCCTTCAGTAGGGTCCTAAGTAGAGGAATGGAGCCTCACACAGCTTGGGCTAGAGTGACAGGCAAGTCCTAAGTGACAATTACCCTCTATCCTAATTAGATCAGAAGGCAGACAGAGCCCAGAGCTCCATCTGTGGCATGGATGTACTCTCTAGTGACTGTGTGTGCACAAGTGTGTTCACAAGCCACGCTGTTGTCTGCCTTCTACCTGCGCTGCGACTCTCCCCATTTGTGTCTTGGAGTGAATGAAGTGTTTATCAGAGGTTTAGACACGACTTTCTAACAATCAATGATTGGCTTGAGTGTGTCATTGCTCCCCTCTGAGACTTGTCCTCATCTTTACAATGAGAACAAGCACAGCTGGAGAAATGGCACAGACAGTAAAGTAGTTACTACACAAGCAAGAGGACCTGAGTTTAGATCGCCAGCATGCACATGAAAGCTGACATACACCTGTAATCCTGACACTGGGGAGGCAGAGACTTGAGGACCCCTGGGGCTTGCTGGCCAGCTCAGTGAGCTACTCTTTTAGTACCACCACTTGGTCCCTAGCCAGAACACTCTCTCCTCGATTCTCCTCCATCTTACCGCTTCCACCATTGTCCTTACGTAGAGAGTGAAAATAAAAGTGGCTTTCCTTCCATTGAACCTGCTTTCCCTTCAGAGACCAGTTCAAATCATGTCCCCTACAGAAAAGTGCCCTGAGACCCCTGGCTTTCACTAAGCCTGTATTTTTATGATAGTACATCACCCTGTCTTTGTATGACTTTTATAATGGTGCACATAACACCTAATCATTATATGGGTTTTTTTTTTCTTTATTTTAAATTCTTTTTTTTTTTCATCCTGAAATATTTACTGGACAGATTGTAAATGTTCAAAGCAATGATTTAAAAACATATAGACACTGTATAAGAATCATGACAGTTAAACTCAGAAGCACACACACTGCAATGTGAACTACACATTATTAGATCCCTAGAACTTACTTTGTAACTGAAACTTTGTCCTTTTGACCAATCCTTGCACTTATTGCTAGAAATGTTAAGTTAGTACAGCCATTATTTAAAAAAAAAAAAAAAAAAGTCTGGATGTTTGCTTGTTTGTTTGTTTGTTTGTTTTTAGAACAATGTAGCAAGTCTCACTTAGGGAATGTGTTATCAAAACAAATGAAATCAGTTTGTCAAAAAGATCTCAACCCTCCAGTACATTGCCACAGCACTCACTGAAATGTCTCTTAACTCAACACCTACAGGTGTTTCTTGTTCAAAAGTCACAAGTAGTTGGAGGAGGGCTACTCAGTCATACCACCAAACATATGGAGACAGCACATGAGAGCTGAGACATGGCTATCCCTGAGGGCTGCTCACAGGCATCTAGCCTTGCACACCTCCCACCTGGAGCCTGCTCTGTCAGCCACCCTCTGGGGTAGCCACAGTTTTTGCAGAGCAGAGCACGCTAAGATTGTCTCCTCTGATGGGCAGAGTAAAACACTTTCCGACTTCCTGCATAGTCTTTGCTGGCACTCATGGATTCTGACCATGTCTAATTCTAATCCTCCCGGACCATCTTTCCCAGTTCCCCTAATGCACCAAACTCAAACACACTCCTACTCCTATGTACACGAAATTCCCATGGCCCTTTATGCCTTATCTTTCTTGACCAGCTCCTGTTTATTCTTTTGTTGATTGCGATTTGGGAGCTGGGGTGAGGGACTCTAGGTGGCCCAGGCTGACCTCAAACTCTTCAGTCTACTGCTTCAGCTTCTAAGTGCAGAGATTATAGGGGTTGTACATTTCTGGGTTTTGCTTTGTTTCGTTTTATTTTTGAGCAGGGTCTCCTGAATTCATCATGTGGCTGAAGGTGATCTTCAATCCCTGATTCTCCTCCATCCACCTTGAAAGTGCTAAGATCGCAGACACTCACCACCACACCCAGTTTCCTGCTCACCCTTTAAAAGATTTTTTTTCACAGACTTGATCTTAGGTGAGTCTCACAGGCAACACCGATTGGACTCAGCAAGTCTAAAAACAATCACAAAAAGAGAATCGAGAGGGAGAGGTCTTACCCCAACCTCACCTTTTTGGCAAAGATCTTTGCTGATGTGATGTTCTATTTGTTTCCCCAAGCTCCATTTGTTTGTATCTCTGTCCTCTCTACTGGGTGGCAAGCTCCCTGAGGTCTAAATCTGGGCCTGATTCCTCTGTATCCAAGATTTCCCTACTGAACTGAGCAGATATAGTGTTAGTTTCAATGAATGCCAATCTGCTTCGTAACTCTGACCCCTTCCTACACTTCGTTTTCTACTTCGGTGACAGATTGCCCTTTGCCCGGTCATCTCAGTGTCTGCATTTTTTCAGGTGCTTTCTCTCACTCTAGACTGTTTTCCACACTGCCTGTCTAAGCCTGATTCTTTTTTTTATTTTTTTATTTTTTTTGGGTTTTCGAGACAGGGTTTCTCTGTGTAGCCCTGGCTGTCCTGGAACTCACTCTGTAGACCAGGCTGGCCTCGAACTCAGAAATCCACCTGCCTCTGCCTCCCAAGTGCTGGGATTAAAGGCATGCGCCACCACTGCCCAGCCTCTGCCTGATTCTTCAGTCCTCTTCCTTTCTCCCGAATCCCAGATGCAACCACGTTCTTCATTCATCAAGGATTAACTCAAGCAAGGCTGAGGTTAGAGAACACAGAACTTGGGGTCAGGGGATACACGCTGGCTATAGGAACTTGAAGGCAAAATATTGGGATGACCATTTCCTTTGAGCCAGAGGCTAAGTCCCTCATCTCTCACCCTGGAAGGGACACCCATCAGGAGCAGGGCTCCTGAGGCCAACTTTGTTGGTTTAGTTACGCTACAAGGCTTCTGCTCCTGCCCCTGTTGTTACAGCCTACAGATTCCTGGTACCAATCTGATTGAACAACTTAATTAAGATGCAATAAAAGAAAAGTGGTCTGCATGTGCCCCGAGGCAGAGCAGTCCAGAGTCTGCAGCCACCGCCTCCTCTTGCCGGGAGCCCTTTCTCACCCTGCCTAAATGCCCTAAACTGGCAATGGCCCTAAAGAAAGAGCTTTAGTGTTTGGTACAGAGGCCCTTAAAGGTTAGTCACACCACCAGCTTGTTTATGCTGGTTGTAGGTCACCTCAGTTCATTGTCATGTCCAGAGAGGATGTCCAAGTGCCATTGTCTCTAGGATTTAGGACTTAGCACAATCCAGAGTTTATCTTACAAGATCAAATGGGAGAGGGGAAATGTCTTAAAGCATCACACTGAAACTGAGCTGGAGAGATGGCTCAATGGCTAAGACAGCACATGTGCTCTTGCAGAGGGCTTGAGCTCACATCACCTGAAACTCTAGCTCCAGGGAATGCAACACCCTCTCAGGGCTTTCATGGGAATCTACACACACGCGACAGACACAGAGATACTCACACATAAATAAAAAATAAATTCTTTAAAAACCCCATTGAAACCCATGGTCTTATTCATTGCTATGGGTAACAGCTTCAGAAAACATAATTCACATACCATACACCTATTTAAAGTGGTTTTTTTTTCTTTTAGTTTGTTCGAAGTTGAGTAACCATCACTATTTAAGATTTTGTTTTTACTACTCCCTCCAAAACCCCAACATTTCTTCGGTACGGTCCCTCTATCTCCTTATCTAGCCTTGTTCTGGGTGATCACTCTCCTGCCTTCTGCCTCTGTACATATGCTCACTTCAGTCCTTTCTGAAGTCAAGTAATATCTTATCTTGACTATGCCTCTTTTTTAAAAAAATAGTATGTCTTTCAAGTGTATAGCCTGATGTCTTGACACATTATAGTTGACTTTCCACTTACTCACTCACTAGCTGGTGTTGGTTGGGTTGTTTCTACACACTGGCTGTTGTGAAGAACACTTTAATGCATGGAGATTTGTGCTGATATATGTCTCCAATTCCCTTGGATTGAAGCATTTATTTGCTCTTGTGTCTCATTAACAGCACCAGTGCCTAAGGCCTTATCACACACATTGAGTCACTGAAAAACAGTGAAGCCAGGAAGAAAGCTGAAGACAGACTCCAAGAGGCTGTGGTCTAAGCTTGCTGACTGCCCTATATGATGCAGTAAGGGAGAAAATGACAACAGTTCTCCCTGACAATTAGCTGCCAAACCTTTATCATTTTAGGGGAAGAGATATGACCTGAGAGAACTTTTATTTGAAATTCAGGGGAAGACATGAAAAACTACTAACTCATAGTCACACATACCCTCACTTTAAATTTGATCTGGTTGGTTTTGTATTCCCTATCTGCCATCTTCTAATTCCCTAGTGAAGACCATATTCCTACTTCTTGGTGGAAGCAGACTCTCACTCTCTAACCAACTCACTCTGTTCTTTCCAAGCAGATGGGTGCCTTTGAGGGAGAGAGGGAGCGGAGTCAGGGCAGTATCTCTCAAGGACTTCTCTTTCTTTTTGTCACAGCTGCAGATCTCAGAGCTCTGTGTGTGTGAGACACAGCTACTACATTATGCCCTGGTGCCCTCTTTTCTGGGCACTCTGGCTTGCTTAGCATCTCTCACCAAGTAGGTATGGGGATAAGAGGCTGAGCAGAGCAAATTGCTGCTGATACCTAGCAGTTTGAACTGTAGGCAATTGACAACATCCATTCATTTTTTTTCTAAAAAAAAAAAAAAAAAAAGTGGAAAATTCACAGCTGCCTCTAGTGCTTACACACTTCATCCTTCCCTCTTAGTCCCATTCTTAGTTGCTCACATTCTAGGCTCAGAGAGGCAAGTCGTTCTACTTTCCTCAAACTTTGAGTATTCATTTCTCTAGCAGCAAAATGTGCAACTGAGGCATGAGTGGAGAGGGGAGAGGAGAGCCCCTAGCTGGGAGTCAAGGGGCCTGGGATCAGACCTTGGCTCCCACTGGCCACTCTGCCTCTACTTGGTTCCCTCAGTCATGCACCCTGTAAGTAGAGATATGCCCTCACCACTTGCAACTTTGAATCTTGGAGTAACTTCCCATGACTGTATACATACAAAGACGTGCTCTCGGGCCTGGCATGAAGATGCAGGTTCCTGCCACCTGCTTTCTATAGGCAGTCCCTTGAAGGCCCTTCTCTCTCAGTTTTACACCTTGGCACCGGGTGGTCCATCTGCTTCCCTCCCTTCTATTAGCTACTGCTGATTTAAAGATCTTAAAGATCACCCCCTAGGTCTCTGCCCTGACTCCAGGAGCCCTCTGATATACCTCGAAGTGCCTACCCATATCCTGTCCTGCTGACTGCTTATGCTTGCCAAGCCTCCAAGATGTGTTCTGAGAAACTGGCCCATGTCCCCAAATTTGTCTCAGCCTGACCTTTGGGTTTCCACTTCTTAGCCTGAGGTCCACTGAGCCTGCCTTAGGAGCCCTTCCTTTGCCTGCCTTTCCTTGGTCTTCTGCTGTGACTGTATTTTAATTGTCTATTTGCATATCTGATCTTGTCTGTCAGCTATAGACTTCTGATAATATCACCCAATTTATCTTTAACCTCCAATGCCAATGCCAGGATAGAACAAATCTTGTTTAATAACAGCGGTGTGTGTGTGTGTGTGTGTGTGTGTGTGTGTCCAGAGAAACAGACAGGAGAATGACTGGCAGAATGGAACTTCCAAGGAATTCTGATGGTAATTGTTTTATGTTCTTTAGACATGTTTTACTTTAATGTAATGAGTCTTTACACAGTGCCTAGGAACACATATGCCAGTGTCAGGCACAGCAGCATGACAAAATGTTGTAAGTAAATACCACCCTCCCTGGATCTCCAGTGACCATCTCATTCTCCGATATACCTCAAAGTGCCTACTCAAATCCTGTCCTGTTGACTGCTTACTCTCGCCAGGTCTCTCAGATGTGCTCTGAGAAACTGGCCCATGTCTCTAAATTTGTCTCAGCTTGACCATTGGACGTCCACCTTTTCGCGGAGTTCCACTGAGCCAGACGCCCTCTGGCGGTGGCGCTCAGGAGCTACGTCCCGGCGCAGAGCTGGAGAGAGGAGAGGAGAGGGAGGAGGGAGGAGGCGCAGGCAGGGGAGGAGAGGAAAAAGTTGCGCTGGGAAGTTTGGAAAGTTAGGAAGTGGCTGCTGCGGGCTTCGCCTCCCTCCGCGCGCGTGCGAGGGAACGAGCGAGAGAGCGAGCGCGGAGCCAGCGAGCGCCTGCCATGCCCGGCAGACCCCGCCTCGCCGCGCCCGGGCGCCGAGCTCGCTCCGACTCCCTGCGGCCCGGCCCGGCCCGGCCCGGCGCGGCCCCGGCCCCCCGCCCCCCGCGCCGGGTCCTCCCCTCCCCCGCCCGGCGGCCCCAGCCCCCCGCCCGGCCGGGCTCCGCGCCGCTCTCCCGCCCTCCTCTCTCCCTCCCTCCCCGCCGCGGAGCAGCATGGCGGAGCCCGGGCAGCGGCCGCGCGGCCGCCCGCCGCCCCTCTGAGCCCGGCTCGGGGGCAGCCAGGCACCTCAGAGCCGACCCCCGCCCCGCCGCGCCCTCCGCCGCACTTGTCCCACTGCGCGCCCCCTGGAGCGCCGCGCACCCCTGGGACCCTTGCGCTCCCCGGGTGCCCAGCATAACCCGAGTTCCCCCGCTCACCCTGGGATCTCGGGACCGCCCCAGGAGCCCCGCGTACCCCTGGACCCTGACGCGGCTCCGGGACCCCCACGCGCTCTAGGACCCCTGCGCGCTCGCAGAATTCCGGGGCTCGGCCAACCCGGCTGCGCGCCCGGGTGAGGGGCCCCGCCCCAGAGGATCCCCTTCTTCCAACAGACGGAGCCCCGCCCCAGAGGGACCCCCAGGTCCGACAGGGACATCCAGCCACGCCCCAGCGGGCTCCCAGCATCTCGCGCCTGGAGCCCTGTGCTCCAGAAGATCCTCGGTGCCCAGCTGGGGGCTCCCCGCCCTGCTGAGGGGGCGCTGCCCAAGAGTGTCCCCCGCGTCCCGCGGGCCCGGGCAGGATGCACGCCGCCCTGGCGGGGCCGCTGCTAGCCGCCCTCCTTGCCACCGCCCGCGCCCGTCCGCAACCCCCAGACGGAGGACAGTGCCGGCCGCCCGGATCGGTGAGCGAGCGCCAGCCCCGCCACTCTCCCGCCTGCCTGGACACTCCTGCCTGAGGGGCCAGGGTTTGGGACCAGCCTTCTCCATTCAGCCCACTCGCTCCACCTCCGCCCTCTGGGCACAGCCCGGGCTCTCTTCCCTAGCATCTGTCCTCCCAGGCTCCAACTCTGAGCCCAGCCCAGCCCAGATGGTTCCTTCTTCACTCGCGGACAGTTTACCCTAGACTTTTGGTCTTGGTTGGACGGTTCCCCTCTCTGTACCAGCTTCTGATTCTCCTGTCTTTTATCCTACCTTTACCCTTTGGTCACTTTCTGCCTTCTTCTGACTTCATCTTCCCAACACCTAGTGCCCTTTTCTACACCCTGACTTCCAATCCTTTTGCTGTTTCATTCACACAGTACCCCAGGCCAGGCTTCCCTCCCTCTCCTTGCCCCTTTTTCTGACCTAAGTCTGGATTCCCTACTCCTGGTGCTCATTCTCACTCCTCTCCCTCTGTACCCCAGACCCTACCCAGGACCTATTGTCCCAAATGCCCCTGTTTCCTGAAAAGGGGTAAGAGACCAGAGGAGAGAAACGGAAATGACAGAATGAACTTGCTTGTCTAATATTTTCCTGAGGACACCAAGTAATTATTTCTTCTCCCAACTTTCTTCTCCAAACCGGGAATCTCTTGATTTTCCCTGCAATGCCCTTCTCTTCAAATATAGATTAATGCACTGGCAATCATCCTGAACTGGAGGCGGGGAGAGCAAGACCCTGTTGCAGGATCTTCCTGTGCTACCCTATTAGCAGGGCATAGGTTGGCCTTGGGCAAGGTGCACAGCTAGCAGTCTGCCTTGTGCAAGAAACCAGCTGGATAGCTGGTAGGCACTGTCTATTGTGCATTCAAGTTTACAAGGTTTGTTGGTAAAGTATGGTTCTGTTTCCACCTCCACAATAAATACTTTCATTTGTGCCAGAATCAGGTAGGAAGGAATGTGTACTGAGTTGACCTAAAGTTTGTAAGTGGTCAGAGGTCACTCTGGGGACTTTTCTAGATGGAAAATGACTTTGCTTGGGAGATAGCCCCCTACTCCTGTTTCTTTCCAAATCCTAATTGCTACTGGGAAAACAGCCCTGGTGTATGGGCCCCTTCTCGAGGGAGGCACAACCCTAGTGTGTGCCTAGGTCGCAGAAAGTTAGACTTGGAAATGGAGAGCCAGGTACACCGTTTTGGTGGAGAAGTTTAGAAAGCACTCAGAATATGTACATTTCTTGGGGTTACTTCTATGAAATCCTCTCCTCCCAAACCAGCAACGGAGACTTGATTTGGCTTTGCAAGATTTAAAACACTTTCTCACCCATGGTCTCAGCGAGTGGAGCAAAGTAGCTAACACCAGTTGACCTGCCCTCCAAGAAGAAAACCTTACCCACCCGATGAATGGGAAGTAGCTGTTGAAATAGGTGTGCTATTTTTAATAGGTGTTCTGCTTTCAGAGTGCTCTTGGCATGTGTCTTCTAATGGCTGTATTTAAAAGTTATATGACTTCCTCTTTTCTTGCCAGAGCAGGACTCTTGGTCCCCCCTCTCCCCACCCTCCACATGAAACACCCTGGTGAAGGTTTGGCTTGGCCAAGCATGAATGTTCTCAGGTGGTGTGGCAGCCCTTGGCTTTCACAGTGAAAGCTAGTCATAAAGAGAGCCTCCTTTCGTTGCCCACTTCCCCTGTGCCTGGCACCACTCTGAGGGCTTCAGATATGTATGTTCTGTTTTTCACTCCTACCAATAACTCCCATTTTCACCCCCATTTTGCAGAAGAGGAAACTGAGTCTGTGGGAAGTAAAATGATGTACTGCAAATTATTCACCTAAGAAAGGACAAAGCCAGCATTTGAATGTGGAACTTTTAGCTTGGAAAGCCCTTGCCGGCGGGCCTCTGCCTTCTGGCCCCATCTACCCCTGCCATCCCTCGGTGCCAACCCTGGCTCTGCTCTGCTGCCTTTGGCCTCACTGATCTGCCTCTCCTCTTCTCTCTCCTTGTAGCAGAGGGACCTGAACTCCTTCCTGTGGACTATTCGGCGCCATCCTCCTGCCTACTTGTTTGGCACCATCCACGTTCCCTATACCCGAGTCTGGGACTTCATTCCTGATAATTCCAAAGCAGCCTTCCAGGCCAGCGCTCGTGTCTACTTTGAGCTGGATCTGACAGATCCTTATACCATCTCAGCCTTGGCCAGTTGCCAGCTGCTGCCCCATGGGGAGAACCTGCAAGATGTGCTGCCACGGGAGCTCTACTGGCGTCTGAAGCGCCACCTGGACTATGTGAAGCTGATGATGCCCTCGTGGATGACACCGGCACAGCGAGGCAAGGGGTTGTATGCTGACTACCTGTTCAATGCTATTGCTGGTAACTGGGAGCGCAAGAGACCAGTGTGGGTGATGCTCATGGTGAACTCCCTCACAGAGACAGATGTGCGCTCCAGAGGTGTGCCTGTGCTGGACCTCTACCTGGCCCAACAGGCTGAGAAGATGAAGAAGAGCACTGGCGCTGTGGAGCGGGTTGAGGAGCAGTGTCATCCTCTCAATGGGCTCAACTTCTCCCAGGTAGGAACCCACTCGCCAGCCTAGCTAGCGGCCCCCAGTGTCTTGGTCCTAGTCTCTGACCTTTGCCATGCTCCAGCAGACAGCCAGAGCCAAGTCCCATCCTCCCTGTCCCCCACCCCAAGCAAAAGCAATCTCTCTGGTCCTGGAACGGCACTGGGCTACTCTATTGGGGTCAGGGGAAACTACTATGTGCCAGAGTTTGGGTGTTTCTTTCCATTTCAGTGGTTCCCTGTTGGGGATAGCCACTCTCCACCTGCTGTGCTTGCCTGAGCAGAAAGAATTTCCCTGGGAGCATCAGAGTGATTCAAAACAGAAAGAGGGAGTTGCCCATTTGTGGCAGTCTTCCCTAGGCCCTGGGGGCTTCGGAGCACAAGGCTGTCCCGAGGCTGTTTGGACACATACCTGTGGGTGTGTTTATAGAAACAGTGGTGGAAGGCGTGGTGCCTAGGCTGTGCTGTCAGGGAAGGTTTTGTGGACTTGGTTTCCACCAGCACTCCTTTGCTGATTAACAGCACTAAGTTCTTCAGGATTCCCTGGGCCTTTGCTAAGCTCTGTGACTGCCGGGCTGCCTCCCTAAGACTGGGGGAACTTCCAGTCAGCCAGGAGAGTTTGTGGGTAATCATTTCAGAGAAATGTGTTTGCTGCAGTTTGGCAGTTCTGATTTCTGAACCTAGGGAGTAAGGGAGAAAGGAGAGGCTTAAGAGGTTTAAAGTCTCTGGCTGTCAGAGACCTGATTCAGCAAAATGTCTTTAAAAGCCTGTCTCCATGGGCAGAGGTCATTCGCAACTCACCAGTCCCAAACTCAACTCTGAGGCCCTGGGAACAATAAGTTCACATCTGTGCCTAGAGAACAGAGCTGTTTACCCACGATGGGAGCTCCCGGACTTGTGGCTCCTACAAGGAGGCCCCAGTACACGGTCTGGGTTGATGCTCTGAGTGAAGTGTGGTCTGAAGACGTGTGCTCATCATTCAGGAGGCAGACTCGTAAAAAGCTTGGACCCCAGACTCTATCCCTGGAATCAGACCCAATTGCTCCAGAGATGCTGCAAGTGCGTCACCAGGGAACTGTTGTTGAAGCTGATCCCCCTTCTGAGATCTCTGGCCTTTGTTTTTCCAGGGGAAATGCAATATTGTCCCCAGGGAGGTAAGAAGCCAGATTGATTTGCAGGCCAAATGAAAGGCTGGTTTGTGAGTTCTCCTGCTGGCTCTCCCATAATTGTGGAGTCCTTACCCAGAGGGCCCGGTGGCAGGAATATTGGGGCAGTTAGTCACGCCCTGCAGGGTTCTGTCTATGCCTGCCTCCATCTCCACGGGGAAAATCCTGTGTATTCTCTGCCCCAGCGCCGAGCCCTCTGAACAGAGCGGCACTTTGCTTCTGAAGTGACTTTCCCCTTGCCAGCCTCATGAGCTGATATTATCTGTGGCAGAGGGGCCTCCAGCACTCACCGCCCATCTCATTTTGGAGGCAGTTTTGTGGGAGGCCTCTTTGCCCATAGTCCTTACGTCTGGCCCCCATAGATATCTATTTTAGGTTTAGGAGGTGAGGGACCCACTATCACTCTCTTTGTACCAACCACAGGGGAACCTGACAAGGGCTGAAGGAAGCACTGAAGCTCTCTGGTTAAACAGTCCCTGGCTTTAATCTGTCTCTCTTAAAACAACAAAACTATCTTTCTTCGGGAGTCTGGAAACACTGCTGTTCAACCAAATGACGGCTCTGGTGGGTTGAAAACATTTGCTGCGAAGTGTGTGAGCTTATGTTTTAGGAAAAGTTACTGAGAGCCGTTCATCGGCCAGCGAGGAGCCTGCTGACAGTCTCCAAAGCCTATGTTTGAAGATCAAACAGACTCCAATTTCTGTTGCAAAAACACTCCCACCCCACCACCAGCCTGGGCCCACTCTTCAAATTGTTCTTGGGTCCAGCTTCTTGAAAGGGCTGTAACAAACAAGTCTCAGGCAAAAGAAAACAGGAGTCCACTCCTTTCCTAATCTGCACACCCTTCACCACCTGCCCGAGAGCCTGAGGGCACCAATTTGTCCTCATATCATCTTGGAAGGAGGTGATGAAACCCCTCCTACATCCTCTTGGGCAGCCATGGGTGAACTGGGAAGAGTGGGAATCCAGAACCTGTGCAGATGGGGTCAGTGGGGATCTCCCACCTGGAAGTCAGAAATGCAACTGCCTTCTCCGTAAAGCTGTATGCATGCATGCACAGTTTGATAGGAACATCTGTGTTGCGTTATTGGGCTGAAATATCTGTTATGTGCATCAGATTTTTATTTTTTCTTTCCTCGAATCATTACTGTTATTGCAAAATCGAGGGGTGGGCAGTGAGCAAAGAAGATGAGGAAAATGCTTAAAAGACAGCTTTTATGCTACAGCCTGAGATTTCAGTTTTAATTTTATGTATTCTTTTTCTGCGTAGAAATATGCATTTTGCTAAATAGAGAACAAAGTTTAAATTGGACTTATCGGGCAGGAGGACAGGGGAAGCGTGGGAAGCTGGTAACTGCTCAGCTTGCAGAAAGCGCAAGCAAGTCTAGTGACAGGTTTTGACCTATGATTTCAAAAATAAACTCAAGGTGCTAGGTTCAGTATCACTAAAATTTTACCATGTGACCTTGGGCAAGTCAGTTCCTCTCCTTGGGCTCAGTTCACCCTGCCTGTGAAATCAGACACCAGGATTAGGTCATCTTTCATGCCCCTTCCAGCCCTGGCATTCCATAGGACCATTCTAATCAATTGCACGTGCCAGGCACCCAGCAGGAAGCTCCGTGTGCATTTCCATTTCATTGAATTCTCCTTGTAACCCTTTGGCTTTCTAAGGTGGGCACCGAGTATGGTTGAATGACTTGCCCAAGGCCACAAGGCTAATAAGGAACAGAGCCAGTCTGTGAGACTCTAAATGACTGAAGAACTTCCTATATGTGGTTTGTGTTCTTGGCAGGGAGTCTTAGTGGGCTCCAGGGCAGGGGGAAAGAGAGCTCCATGAGAAGTGGGCATGCCCTTTTTCCAGCAGCCGTATCCACTGCCCAGCTGTTGCTAGACAACATGAAGCTGGACTGTGTAAATGGTGGGGGAGACCACAGACCCATGACTGTAGTTCTCCAAGAGACTGAAGCAAGAGGTCACAAGTTCAAGCCTACCTGGCCACGTAGTGAGTTCATAGCCTGGCAACTTAGTGAGACCTTGTCTCAAAATGCAAAGTAAAAAGGCAGTTAGGGGTAAATAGCTGAGGGACAGGTATTTACTAGGTGTAAAGCACGAGACACTAGATACAGAAAATGTGAGGGTGGCAAGCCCCTGCTTTTGGAAGCCTGGGATGTTTAAGCCTTCAGGCCAGATCTTATGGTAGTCTTAGGATCTGGAGATCCTTATCAGCTTTGCTTGCTTTTTCCAGGGACTGATATTGGTTGCCACTACTTTCTCTGGGGCAGTGGTTCTCAACCTGTGAGTGGTGACCCCTTTGACAAATCTGTATCTCCAAAAAGTTTTCATTATGATTCATAACAGTAGCAAAATTAGTTATAAAGTAGCAACACAAATGATTTTATGGTTGGGGGTTCGCCACAACATGGGGAATTGTATGACAGAATTGCAGCATCAGAGAGTTGAGAACCATGGTGGGACTTCCTCGTCTGTCCACTCACATTACATGGTGGAGAACACTCTGAGTGAGGTGGTCTTTCTAGGTTTGGTAAGAGAACAAGGATCGTGCTGCTCTGTCCACTGCTGTTGTACCATCATGTCCTGGCGCTATCCGGGGTCTAAGAGCCATAATTGGAGCCTGCGTGCTGAAAGGGCACAAAATGTTTGTGAAATTCTTCAGTCTTCTCAGGGAGTTAGAAGTCACAGAATCAATTGCTGAGCTCCATCTCTGTGCTGGGTACAGCATTAGACCTCAAAGAATATTAAGTCTAGTCCCCAGGAAGTGCTAAATGCTTTATTGTCATCTCTATTGTAAAGACAATAAGCTGAGACTTGAAAAAGTTGGATCATTGGCTTTGGTTACATAGACAGGCCCAGGGGATCAGGAACATCCATTGCTAAAACCTATACTCTTTAATCTACAAGGTGGATTGATTTTGGTTTTTTTTTTTTCATAGTTCATGATATTATCTGGTGAATATATATATATATATATATATATATATATATATACATGCATGTATAGATATATATGTTTGGTATATCATTATTGATAAAGTAAAAATATAAAATACAAAAGAAAAATAATTTAAAAGTACTAAAACTTTTTCCCTCTGGCTTATAAATTAAATTTTAATGTATTCCAATATAGGTGTTCCCAAAGATGTTCTGGGTATTATCTCCCAGAAGTTTGTCTCCAGCTTCCCACGAGACTACTGTGAAGACAGCCCCCTAACTTAGGCTAAGCCTGTACAGTTGAATACCGAATGGTCTTCTGAGTTTACATATAGTCAGAGCTTCTGTATATGTGTCTGGTTCAACAACAGAAAGTACATTCTAAATATTTTCACAATGAATGATGACTGATGGCCAGCAACTATGATAAGCATGTGTTATCCCCTTCTCTAACCCAGCATGGGTGAGAAAATCAATGTATAAAGAAAGGTTGCATAAACCACAGCAATGGACCCCCTTTTGTAAACTCCAACAGCTTCAGTGCTTCCTGTAGGGACAAAAAATAGCAAAATCATCAAGTGAGCTGTTCCGGTCCCTATGAGATACTAAACATCCCTATGAGATACAAAATGTCTTATACTAAGTTATTTATAAACATTGTTCATGATTCTAGAGGCTTTGAGGTTGAAGATCAAGGTACCAGAAGGTTCAGTATGTGATGAAGGCTCGTGCTTCATAGATGGGACTTCTGTGGTGACATAGATGGGACTACATGACAAGGGACAAGAGAGAGTGGTGACTTTCCTCAGGCCTCTTTATTAGGTCAGTAATTCACAAGACTCTGTCATGAGTCAATCTCTCAGTCAGAGCCCTATCATCACTCCAGGGGTTAGGTGTAAGCATATGAACTTTGGAGAGACACAGACACTCAACACATATAGCATGGGGAGCTCTGATTCAAATCAAGCACCCCATTTCTCCCTTGCCAATGACTTCAGACTAGCCACTTTCCCTCCACGAGCCTACGTTATCTCTCTTTTTCCCATCATTGTATTTGAGCTAGGCAGCTTCCAGGGCCAACTCTGTTCTGCCTTTTGTAATTCTCATGTCTGGCTCCACACCTTAAAGGGTCTGAGCCAACCCACACCACAACTTAAAGCTTGACTTATCCATCTTTGGCAGGCTTATCCTTGGCTGACCATGGCCAATGCTTACCTGTCAGGAAGCTGGTTGGTTCCTGGGAGTGGGTGTGGGAGATCCTGCTGCAAGTCTGCTGAGCAGAGAGAACCTCTTGACATAGTCTGCTTGACCCCTGCCCAGGTTTGATTCTCTTCTTCATTAAGGTTCACCACTTTCTTCATCTTTTTACTCATTAACTAGAGCAGCCACAGTGCAGCACAGTGCAGTGCAGCGCAGGATCTGGGCCAGAGACCTGGAAATGAATGGCATAGATTTTCTCCTGCTGAGAACTCATTACCTGAGAGTACACATTGCTTTTGTACCCTGAGAGGTGGGTGTTACTAGTCCTACTTTAAGGAGTAGAAACTCAGTCCCACAGTATGTGAATATTAGTGGTTCCTATGTCCTGGTTCTTCCTCCTTCATAAGAGGCCTTACTCTTCCTTCTGCTCCCTGTCCCATGTCCAAAGCTTTCAGAACCAGTCACTAACTCCCAGATTCTCCAAGAATGCCTATTACTGAGGGCTGAGGCTCTCTCTGAGCTTCTGTGGCAGGCAACCCTCCAGTCCCCATTGTTTGGCCTCTCAGCTTGCCTTTTTGTGAGACCTGAGTGCTCACCTTTGAGTGGAGGAAATACACACGGGCCATGGAAGCTGGACACTGAGGGTGGACCTCAGGACACACTAACTCCCTTGTCTCTGACATTCTTAGTCAGGGCACAGACTCAGCACAGTCTGCTCTCAGGTGGCTTATTGTAGCTCTAGAACTGGGCCTGCAAAACAGGATTTCCTATACTTCAGCCCACTACCCCTGCCTTGCCTCCCACTCACAGTCCTGTGACCAGGAGCTGTTCTGGAACTGTCACATGGGAAGGCTGTCCCTCTGTCAACACAGCTTCATAGGTACTCATGGATTGCTTCTGGGTCCAAGTGTGGCAATTTGCAAAAAAGCTCCTAATGACACTGAAGGCTCCATCTGTCTGATCTTTGTGACCTAATTGACCCAAACCTTGATATCTATGTCTTGTCTGAGTGGGAGTCTGAGAGTCAGGTGGCAGACAGCAGAAACACAGGACAGCTTAGGCACCTCCTTCCCAAAGCTGAAGGTGATGAAGCTTGAATCATAAACTCACAGTAAAACTTCCAGGCTCAGGACTTCTCTACCCAGGAGCCCAAACTCTGAGGCTCAGAAAACCAAAGAATGGTGAAATCTTAGAACCTTCAGCTCTGAGACATTTTTGGACCGGAAGAATCTTCACGTCATGAAATCCTAGCCTCGGAGCTTTGAAGCATTTTCAGCTCATCAACACAGACTTCTAAAATCTTGGTGTTGGAAGGGGCCATTTCTCAAGAATTCCAAGAAGCCCCATCTGCAAGCATGTCTGATCCCCCCCCCTCCAGCCACTCTCTACTTCGTGGCCAGAGAGAAAGCCTTCCTTACCACCAAAGCACTTTCTGATGGAGATAAAACTGTGCGCGTGCCTTTGTTAATAGTTCCCATTTGGACTTCTCTCAAAGCCAGAAAGAGGTTGCCTGGTAAAGCAGCTCTCTCAAGGAGGAAACTGAAGAATGCAGGCAAGCACCACAGCTGCCAGCCCAATGGCTGACGTTCCTTCCCCTCTGAATTTGCTTCTAAATATTACCCACTTCACTCCCTTTTATCTCCCATCACTGGCTCTCTGTCCACCCACTTAATCCGCAGGCAGCCGGTGGCCCAGCCTTCAGCTCTGCTTCGTGGCTGCCAAGCAGTCTCGCCAGGCTGCTCCTCCAGGATCCCTAGGCTTTTAAATCTATGCAGTATATCCTGCCTCAAGCTTGGAAACACAGTGGCTTCGGCTGAGCCCCCTCCCTCTCCAGGAATTTCCTCCTTTTCTCTTTTGCTTCTGAATCCCCCATTTTTTGATTTTGAAGGCTCGGCTTAAAGCTGAACCTCTTCCAGGAAGTCTTCCTAGAATGCTGTCAGGTCTGAACTGGTAAAGACTTGGCCTGGAGATTTCTTTTATGGCCATGGTACATGTAGTGTTTCCCTCTGTGGAATTCTTTATGGAATTTTATGACATTCTTTCAACACTTCTATATTTGACTTTATTACTTGGGCAGACTTTCTTTCCTGATTCTAACCTAGCCCAACATGTACTCAGAAATGATTGCAAAACTGAGCTGGGTATGCTCCCGGTCGGAAGCCCATTTCTGTGGAGTAGCCTGGGCTGGGTGTTGGCTACACTAGCTAAAAGGTGAGGCTATGCTAGCTTCTTTGTCTCAGACTTCTACCTGAGATGTGTTCAGTGCCCTCAGCACCGACCCTGGCATCCATGAATCCCTCTTAGACTCATCACTCTCTATCCTAGTAGATGTTGTCATTTTCTCTTCCTTATTTGCCATTTCTGATGAAAACGCCCCTCCCCCATACCGGAAGTGCCAGCGCATCTCCAGGCTCATCTGCCTGCAATGTCTTTTCACATCCAACTATCTACTTTTGTCCTTCTGTGATCCTCTGGTTTGGGAGACTCCAATAACACTGAGCTGTACAAGATTTCTCTCTCTCTCCTCCCTTCATTACAGTCCTTGGTCATGGCTCCACATGTCATCTTATCCTTTCCCTGCTACTTGAGGGCCCTTCCCAGTTTTTATTGGCTGTCTAGCTCCTTCTCACCTGAATGGGCTGTCCTTGTTAGAAGCCTGCCTTTTCAGGCAAGCGTTGCTTCATAGAAAGACTTATCTTTGGTCACTGGGTTATGGAATAACATCATCTGACAGTTTAGTAGTTTAAATTTAGGTGCAACAATCTGGCTGGCTATTAGCACTGTGTTTTGAAAGGCCTGATGGATAGGTTGTACTTGGCCCACGCTGAATGTCTGGCTAACCATAAAGAGATCCAGGAAGTCATTAGAGGAGGCCCATAAGTGTCTGGGCCCCAGGACCATCTCTGCAGGACAGCCTTGAGCTTGGCATGTGTGTACTCTACACCTATTGCTGGGGCTATGTTCCTCCTGACTATCGCAGGGAAACCTGCCAGCAGCACCTCACCAGCATCCCCTGTCCTGCAGGCAGCGGGCATGCACATCTCGCTATCCTGAGTGCCCAGGCTTGCTCACCTTTTATTCCTAGGCTCCTTTCTTTCCTACCCACTGGGTCAAGAAGCACAGGAAGAAACATTGAAAGTTTCCTTTCCATTTGCTGTGACCGTGACCTGGGAACTTGTGTTCTTTGCAGAAGGCTCCCCAGTTCTCCGTCACTTCAGTAGCATCCTGGTTAGATTTTACCCTCAGAAACCATATTCATTCCTACCTAAAGTCACTTAGACCATGGGACAGATTCAGTTCAGGAGCACCCTTCATTGGAAGCACTCTATGTACTTATTAGGACCACAAGTGGCCCCTGGCAAGTTACACACCCTGTCTTTGCCTTTGTTTCCTGTCTGTCAGCCTCGTGGGGTGCTTTGAGGGTGGAGTGATCTAAAGCACCATAGCATAGTATTTGATTTTTTTCACTTTTAAAATCCCAATCAGTGTACAGTTCTTTTCCAGAAATGTTTCCAGCTCCTATGTGTGCCTGATATACATGATGTGTGCTAGAGGTGGGCATGAAGAACACCCACACTGATGTGTGTCGGTGTATGTGTGGGGGGGTGCTTCCTTTATTCAGGTGGAGAGAAGTCAGAAAGCAAGCTTGAGAACACAGTATGCACTGAGCAGCCCCTCCCCCACACTTCTGACTAGGACATGTCCAGGAGCCAAGAGGCACCTCTGAGATTCCTTCCTCAGTCTGGGAGAGTACAGCCCTGCCCAGAATCCCTGGTGCCAAGACAAAGGGCAACACCTCACAAACGACACCCAGTCCTTCCCTCCTTCCACCCTATCAAGGGTATTTAAGGTTTTCTGCTGTGTATTATCTCTATGGGCTTAATGTGCCTTAAGTGTCATTTAAACCTTGAGTCCCATTTGAAAGACCCATTTAGTAGTAAAGATAGAGTGGAGAAAGGCCGATTAGAAATCTGGCCATTTTAAAAGCCTTATTTCCCATAAGGTTCCCTTTGTTGAGCTGGTTGGCCTTAAGTTTGAGAAGTGACAAAAGTCTACCTGTCAACAACCTTTTCAACTACTTATGTCCCAGTTGCATGGGGGCTCTAGAGCTTTTCTTCCTGTCCTAGAACAGCTAGGACACCACCCCCACTCCCCTCCCTTTTGCTGCTCCATCCTCCACACTGCATTTCTCCCTGTGTGGTGACTGAGCTCAGAAATGGCTCAGGATTTGTTTTCTAGTCACTCAGACCAGGCGTTGGGACTCCAGGTGTGTCCCCCCACTCTCCAGCGGTGTAGACGTGGCATCACTCGACTACAAGCACTTTTGAGCACTAGGCTCCATGTGCAGCCTGAAGAGCTGTGGGTTGGTCATGGGTTGGATAAACTGATATACTTTGGGACACCTCCAGCCACAACACTCAGTCATTGTGCTTGATCTGCACTGGGATGTTTAGTTGACCCCGTAGTGGAGTCCTCATGCTGAGGCCAGCTGCTGGTCTTAGAGGTAATTTTATGTTCTTGGCTTCCATCAGAATAGTTTTGCTGGGAGGGTGGTGAGAAAGGAACGCCAGCCTCTTGGTGGAGGTGGCTTTGAAGTGCTCTTAGGAATGGGGATGGAAAGGGTGGTTCAGGAAGAAGGTGCCAGGGTGGGAAATTGTAGAAGGCAGGGATAAGAAATTCTTCCCACCTCCCTCCACTTGCTTCATCTTCACCCTGTCTCAAGACAGCTACTCTGACATAGTCTCTATTATGCGCTAGGCCTCAGGTTTATCACAGTAAATTCCTGAAACAGACCTGGGAGGTATTATGTCCCCAATTTTAAGGAAATTGAGAATAAAATACTTCTGTACAAATGAGGACACCTAGATTTAGGCTTAAATATGTTGATGCCTTAATTAAGAAACAGGACTGGAGCACCCTGCTTAGACTGGGTGAAAGGCATTGTGCTCACCCCGCTGAGTTTGCTATGAAGGCCCAGTGATACCTGCAAGCTGAGAGTCTAAGTTGTGGTGGTCTAGTGGTTAGAATGACTGGGCTCTGTCAGGGCCCCTGTGTACTGAGGTTTCGAAGCCCATCCTAAACTAAAGACACTTCTCTGTCCCTATGCTTGGTCTCCCCTGCTCACACACTGTGTTTGCTTGGTCAGCCTGATGGGAACTATGTGGTCTGACCAGCCTGTGGTCATGACCATCTGTGCTATGCAAGATCTGACCAAATCTATTCTGGCTCAGCATTGCCAGGTCTCCAGTTGTTCCCCAGGACAGGGACAGGCTGAAAGGAGGTTTTGAGAAGTTCAGGTTGGAGGCTCAGTGGTGTCATGGGTTCTGATGGTTATTCAAGAGGGGCCCTGTCTTGTCTAATCATCCTTTATCTCCATTGCTTAGACAAGTTAATAAACAGCATCAATTCGATCCTGGGGGCAGGGAGAGTAAAGCCTGAGAACACTTTATTAACAAGAGATCTCTGGTCTTAGCAGTGCTCAGCTGCATGTGGTTTCTTTCTTTTTTTCTTTCTTCTTTTTTCTTTTTCCTAAAGAGAAGTTCCTGGACACAGAGAACATGGAGACTGTGTATCCATAGCAACTGCTGTGTGGATGGCTAGGATGCTGCCTTGAGGTGCTATGTGACATAGCAGTCAGGACCGTAACAGTGTCTCCCTGTGACTCTCCTTGAGAACTGCCACACAGAGATCAACTGCATGGAATACTACTTCCCACCTGTCGATCACTGTTAAGTACTACCTGCAGATGGCAGGACCTTGGCTAGGGTTCTAAGGCTTCACCTTGTTATCCAGGAGAGCCTTATAGTTGCAGACACTCCACTGAGCATGGCAAATAGCCCAACATGAATGCTTGGGTGGGCTTTAGTCTGAGACCACAGGTTCAGAAGCAGCTGCAGGTATGGGGTGAGGTGAGGATGGAAATGCTGGCCCAGACTAGTCATTACTCACCCCAGAGAACACACTGGGTGGAAGCCATAGGGAGACAGATGCAGACACACGCATGGCCACGTTGTGGAGCCCTGTCAATCATGCTAGAAAGTCCAGGCTTAAGCTTGGATGCATCGGCAGGAACCCTACTCCATCACTGTGTTCTGCACTTCAGAAGTTCTTCTGGTTAATGACTGGCTCATTGGTTCATTTATTCATGGGTCTCAGACTGGAACACCTCACCCAGGCTTGCCTGTGCATTCCCAAGTCCTTTGCCCAGAGAAAGCCTCTGTTCTGTGAAGCTCTGTCACCTGACCTTTTGGATCCAGGATGTGCCCACTGCTGGCCCACAGCAGGGATCCCAGCTTCTGGAACTCCCAGTCATGTTTGCCCTTAGATAGTGCTGCAGACTGGTGTCTGAATGAGTCCAGCTAAGCTTATTTACTACAGGGCCTTTGGGGGAAAGCCTGATTCTCTCACCACCATTTCTAACATAGTTGCAAGGGATCACACAATCTATGAATTTCAGAGGATTTGCTTAAAAGCAGGTTGAGGGAAATGTCACCTTTTCACAGTAGGAGTGAGATGAGCTCTGTTTCTTGTATGCTGCCTGAGCAGAGGTGGGATATAGGAGGCCCTGGCATCCACACAGAGTAAGCACTCTGGTTATACATCTAATGGTGTGTGCCAGGGTGGGCTTTCCTTTAGCTAATCCCTTTAGTGGTGTGGGGTTGGTAAACCTGAAACCACACCTGTCCTGCATACCCACCTCCTCAGTTGGCTCTGAACCCCTCGGAGAATGGCATTTTGTTTGTTATGTGTTTATATTCTGACTTCTTCAGTGGACTGAAGTTCTCTGAAAATAGGAACCTCATCTAATGACCGACCTTAAGCTCCCTCAGGTCCTGACTGTATGCACATACTCAGGGGTTATGTGTAAAACTAGCAGGCACATCTCCATATCATCTCCTGAGTATGTGGGTGAAAAAGCAGTATACCCCAACTCCCCACCTTGTCCCCATCAGCACTGCTGATGTTCCAGATGTTCAGCTCTAGATGTTAAGATGGGTACTAGTCACCTGCATGCTCTACTGTAGCACCAGGCATTTGGGCTTTGAATGGCTCTAGCCACTGAAAGCCTTTTCTCCTTCTCATGCTCTGACCATGATGGGGCCATGCAGACAGTGACATCGCACCTTTTCCTTGTTTCCACGGTGGCCCATCCTGTAAGTGGGAGCTGTTTCGTGCATGGAAGGGATCTTGCCAGCCCTCCCCGACAGCCTTCTTCCTCATGCTTCTGTGTTTTTGTCCAGGGCATGGATCAGAGCTTCTGTTTGCTGGTCATTCCACCATCCTCACACAATATAAATGAAATCTGCTAAAACCAATAAATTCAAACCATGTGTGAGGCATTGGGAGGAGCCAGGACGTCAGAGGGCCACAGTGTGAGGTGGCGTCAGCTCTGACGGCACCCAAGCTGATTTGTATATGAGAAAAGTAAATATCCAAAGCCGTAAACAGCCCTGGGTCTCCCACTCTCACTGGGATTCAAAGGCCTTTAATAGGAACACACTCTCTGTTTCTTATAAACAGAGCCAGAGCCTCTATGTGTGCTGGCCTAAATTCTGTGTTTTCAATCCCAGGCAAGCCAGCCAGGCATCCCAGTCATAGGCTGCAGACAGGCTGGGCTGTCAGCTTGGGTTCCTTCTATTTGGTTTTGGCAATTGGACTAGCATTTGTGCTTTGTAAAGAGCGGCTTCTCCTTTTCTTTGTTGTGTGCAGCTCAGGGTGTCTGTTAAGTCTGTTTGTGCTGCTTTAACAGAGTGGCCTGGGCTGGCTATCTCAGAAAATGTGTTTCTGTCTGTTCTGGAGGCTGGGAAGATCAAGGTGTCAGCATCTGGCAAGCCTGCTGAGGAGTGGCTTCCTGGTTCACAGGTGGCAGCTCTCCACTGTGTGCTCACGCAGCAGAAGGCAGAGAACTCAGGTCTCTTTGGTCCCTTCTAACGGTCCTAATCCTACCACTACAGGCATCCCCAGGCCCTGCCTCCCACTATCTTGCAGGTTAATTTCAACATACAAAATTTAGGGTGAAGCATACAAGCAGTGGGTGGAATGAGGGGTCATTCAGCCTTCATGTGAGGTATATGGAGTCCAGGGATACTGTTTGTCTAAGATTGCACATTAAGTCACAGCTGAACTGGGGCTTCACAGTTTCTTCTTTAGAGCCCTGTAATGTTCGTTAAGTTTTCCCCGTGGATACTGACTCAGAACCCCAGAAGCATCTTTAGAGACACCTGCCTCATTTCTTCACCCTGTCCCCTGGAACCTGTCTCTCCCCTTGTTCACTAAGTCCTTTAGAGTTCTCTTTTCCATCCTGCAATTCTGGGCTTCAGAAAGAGTACCCAGAAAGAACAGTCGGAATGGAGCCGGTTTCTCTGCCCCTTAGCTGTGGGGACTTCAGAGACTTTCCACTGTGGTTTCACATATGTAAAGTCTCTGCCCCTTACCTGTGGGGACTTCTGAGAGTTTCCACTGTAGTTTCACATATGTAAAGCGAGGATGGGTATGCTGCACTTTCAAGATGGTTGCCTGGATAAGTGGAGCTCAGGCAGGCTGACCACCTAGTGTCACTTTACCGATTCTTCTGCAGCTCTAAACCCTTTAAAGGATCCCTTAACTTGGGTATTGAAGAGAAAACACCCATTAATACTACCTGAAAGGGCCAGGCTTGCACAGTCAAATACGCAGTGAGGTCAACAAAACTGATATCATATAAAAAAAAAAACTGATATAATGGTGTCCACTTCCTGGTTTTGATATTGGGCCCTATGTAAGGTGTCACCCCTGGGAAAGGCCGAATAAAGGGGATTTTCCTTCTAACTGTATATGGACTTACGATTAGCTTAGAATGAAAATTTTAGCTAAAATAAAGGAATTAGAACCGGAACTAGAACTTATCCAGTGCTTGCAACATAGCAAAAATCCTAGGTTTTATCTCCAGCTCTGGAAAGGAAGAGAAATAAAGGAAGGAGGAAGTGAGGAAGGAAGGAAGGAAGGAAGGAAGGAAGGAAGGAAGGAAGGGAGGGAGGGAGGGAGGGAGGGAGGGAGGGAGGGAGGAAGGAAGGAAGGAAGGAAGGAAGGAAGGAAGGAAGGAAGGAAGGAAGGAAGGAAGAAGGAAAGAAAAGAGAAAGAACAATGGGTTAGCCTTTCTAACCCCCTCCTTCCTTAATTATTCTGTACCTGCTGCACGATGCCAGGAACTGTCAGTGAGCACCAATGCCCGCATTCCCACCTCCATCTCCTAAGGGTACTCAAAGGAGGTTTCCCTGGATAACTCTATTTGTAATGGCAAGTCATCCCCTTAACCACCCATCTTCCCTTTTCTCCCACAGCATCCATCACCCGTTGGCAGCCTGTGTATTATGCCTGCATATTGCTTCTCACCACACCAGTTCCACTAATACAGAGATGTGTGTCCCTGTTGTCATGTCCTTAGCACCTAGGACATACCAGGCACAGAGCAGGTAGTCAGCTAATGTTTGCCAAGTGACTGAGAGGTGACAGACAGGCAACAAGTACACAAATGAGTAGTAAAAAGTCTAGGGAGGTAAATGAAGAAAACAAACCAGGAACAGGGTGGGGAGACAGGGTGGGGAGAGTGACTGTAGCTGTTTCTGAAAGCCTGGTAGAGTGAAGAGTAAGGCCCCAGCACTCTAGATCATAGTCTGTTTATCTCATCCCCTCTCATCTTCATCCACTAGCTTTGAGCTCTTGCTATGTGCAGGGCTCTGTGGCACAGGCTGAGATAAGGCAGACAACAGCTTGTCCCAGGAGGCTTGCTGATCAGTAGAAGAGGGAACAAGGACACAAGCAGCATATAGAAAGGAAGAAAGAAGAAGCACTTTCTGGTCTGACCTGTACTCAGTGGTCAGAACCCAATTTACCAGTTTCCTCCTCCCCTGCCCATCTAGGTGACCACATAGCTCTAATTAGACCCCTTTCTGCAATCTGAACTCTGGACTTCCTAGAGTGTCCTCACACTCCCTCTCTAGGTTCTGTTTCCCAGCCTTGCTCTTCCTATAGAAAGTCTTCCTTGACAGCCCCAGTTCCCACCACCTGGCTTCTCTAAGCACTCGTGCTATCTGTAGTCTGTGCTGCATCACTTGTCCCCAGCAGAGAGTCTTGCATTTGTTCATGTACAGCAGAAGCTGGCTGAGAAGCCCTACCGGGCTCAGGTGCATAGTGGGTCTTTGGCAGCATGTTTGTGGCTGAGAGCACAGGAAGCAGTGACTCATCATCAAAGAGGGCAAGCTTTGTTGTTTTTGTCATTGACCCAAACTCTCATTTAGCCACTGGTGGTTCAGTTAGGGGATAGGCTGAGACAGCCTTTACTGTGGTTCAAGTGCGTTGCAAACAAAGAAATCATGCAAACGATCTGCCCAGACAATGTTTAACAGACTTCAGGAGCTGGACTGTTTGCTCAAAAAATTCTCATAAAGCACACGAAAAATATTGGTGCAGTGTTTATTGCTGCACATCCATTCTTTGAACAAATGTGTTTTAGAAATAAACCTTTGACTGGAGAACAGCTTGGATTTGTTGTATTGTTATGAGGGTGGCACTGAGTGTTCCTCCCATCCACTTTGCCTATCATTAGCATCTTACATTTGTCACAATTAGTGAACCAATATTGATAAGCTGCTGTTCTCTAAACGCTACACTTCACTTGCATTTTCTTAAATTTTCCCTATTTTTTTTCTATTCTGCAACCACCCTTGGGTACCATAGCCCATCACTGTCTTCTCTCCAGTTGGCACTGATACTTTCTTGGACTTTCCTTGAGAGTATGAAATCACCCTGGTAGTTTTAAATATTGGTCTGATGCTTGTCCCTCAGGTAGGGTTTGAAGGCTATTTATGTTTTGCTTCTCACAATTAGACTGAAAATATGTTTTGGGGGAAGGAAGGCCTCAGAAGTACACTGTTGCTCTCATCTTAACACGGCAGGGTATACACTTCCTCAGTTGTCCTCAGTTTCCTGTATGAGGGAGTTTCTCAGGAGTTGTCCCAATCTTTCCACACTGTGTACTCTGGAAAGAGGTTGCTGTAAGCAGTCAATGCCTGAGGAAAGAGGGAAGTCACACTCCTTCAGCAAGTGTGATCCGACTCCTCACTGTGTGCCAGGCACCATGATGGGTGATGGAGGTAATTTAGGAACAGAGGAAGTCTTCCTCTCTGTAGAACTTTCTCTCTAGTAAGGGTTTAATAATGGCAATCAGAATAGTTCTAGGACATGAATAAAGAAGGCTAAGCTCCTCAGTCGAATTTACATCACAAACAACACAAAAAAGAACCGACATGGGACCACCATAACCCTAACCCTAACCCTACCCCTAACCTTAACCCTTAACCCTAAACCTAACCCTAACCCTATCCTTAACCTTAACCCTAACCCCTAACCCCTAACCCTAACCCTAACCCTAACCCTAACCCTAACCACTAACCCTAACCCTAACCCTAACCCTATCCTTAACCCTAACCCCTAACCCTAACCCTAACCCCTAACCCCTAATCCTAACCCTAACCTTAACCCTAACCCTAACCCTAACCCTAACCCTAACCCTAACCCTAACCCTAACCCTAACCCTAACCCTAACCCTGACACAGGGACAGTGTCAGGATGTGGATTAGAGGGAACATTCATGAGACCTCACTGAGCATGCAGAGCACTGGAAAAGGCACTGGGTTTTTATTCCAGTGGTAGAAACCATTGGTCTGAAGCATGGAAGATGACGACAATGATGACAACGATGACGACGACGATGATGATGATTAATTTATTTTTAAAAAGATGAATGTGTTTGGGGGTGCTCAGTGGGGGTGGGGTGCATTGGGAATCAAAGTGGAGGAAGCTAGGAGATCAGCATGGGTGCTATAGGAGTTGGGCAGGTGAAGGACGGTGGTGGCTTAGATCTGAGAACCAGGTCAGGAGGGCTGGCTTTGTTTCAGAGGTAGTGTATATAAGGGACCTGGTGGATCATGTATAGGGAGATTAAGAAACTGGTGCAGTGCTGGCATGTTTGAGCCCATAGTGGAGCCACTAACTAAAATATGGGAGGTGGGAGAGGAATAAAATTAGAAAATAAAAGTATGTATCTGGTGATGTGATTTCTTAGAGGAGGTCCACCTGAACCCCCGGTTTTAGGTAACGTGACAGCATCTCTAGCAGCTCTCTAAGTTATATCACATGTTGACTCATGTGGCATCTTTCTTGGTAGTCTACATTATTGAAAAATGGACTACAAATGTGGAGGGTTCATGGAGAGTGATCCTGGATCCTAGTAGAGAATATCTATCAGTCACTAGGGGCCCTGGCCTTAGGGATCATCTCTTGCTGGACTTAAGCTGTATGTTCTAGGCAGTAAGCATGATGACTTCTGGTCTCTCCCAAAGGCCAGAAGAAAGGAGTTTCTTTTTAGTAAGCATATTGGTTTGTGTATGTTTCCAGTAGATTCTGTCATCAAATTCTTACTGACTAGCAACTGCAGTGTTGTGCTTTCTTAGACGTGGATCCCTTTCTAGTTGGATACATAAAACATCAAGGAAGTCCAAAGGACAGAAACATGTGGAGCATGTCCAGCAAAGTGTGCACAGCCAAACGAGAGCAGTTAGCCTCCAGACAGCAGCCCTTGTCTTCAGAGACCAGATCCTAGGAGGGATGAAGCAGAATGGTCAGCTCGAAGGGATTCAAAAGGACCAGGTTTGTGGCCAGAGTTTCTGTTAGGGAATTGGAGAGAGGGCAGCTTTTGAGTTAGGGGCAACACATATTTATATTTCACAGTTGTCTTAGGGTTTTTATTGCTGTGATGAAATGCCATAACCAGGAGCAACTTGGAGAGGAAAGGTTCATTTAGCTTACGCTTCCACATCACTGTTCGTCATGGAAGAAGTTAGGACAGGAACTCAAACAGAGCAGGAACAAGGAGGCAGAAGCCAATGCAGAGACCATGAAGGGGTACTGCTACTGGGGCCTGGCCTTAGGGATCAGCCTGCTATCTTATAGAACCCAGGACCACCAACCCAGGAATGGCTGGTCCCTTCCCCATCAATCACTAATAAGAAAATACCCTACAGGCTTACCTATAGCTCTATCTTATGGAAACATTTTTCTCCATTTATTTATTTATTTATTTATTTATTTATTTATTTATTTATTTATTTATTTATTTATTTATTTAAATTTACATCCTGAAGCTGCCTCCCTCTCTTTCCAGCACCCCCTCCTCTTGCAGCCCTTCCCTAATTTCTCCTCCCTTTCTCCTCAAGTCACTGCAGGACTGGGCACATCCTCTCTCACTGAGGCCAGACAAGGTAGCCCAGTTAGGGGAACAGGATCCACAACAGACAACACAGTGAGGAACAGCACTCTGCTACATATGTGAGGGGCTTGGGGGGAGGGGAGGTTCAGCCCTTGTGTGCTCCTTGGTTGGTGGTTCAGTCTCTGAGAGCCCCCAGATGTCCAGGTTAGTTAACTCTGTTGGTCTTCCTGTGGAGTTCTTAATCTCTCTGGGTCCCTCAATCCTCACCTCAGTTCTCTCACAAGACTCCCTGAGCTCTGCCCAATGTTTGGCTATGGATCTCTTCATCTGTTTCAGTCAGCTGCTGGGTGGAGCCTCTCAGAGGTCAGTCACAGAAACATTTTCTTAATTGAGGCTCCATCCTCTCAGAGGACTTTAGCTTGTGTCAAGGTGACATAAAACTACGTACCATGAGAATCCTGAAGCCTGAAAATTTAGAATGAAGGCATCAGCACTCTTTCTGATTGTCGGCTGCTGTCTACTCATGACTTCACATGTTAGAGAACAGAGCTACTTAACTCTCTGGGGTTTTATAAGGGCTCTAATCATTCACAAGGGCTTTACCCTCATGACCTAATACCCCTCTCAGAGACCCTCCCCCAACACCATCTCGTCAAGGGGCAGGATTTCAACACACGGGTATGAGCTATACATACTCCAGAGCAGTGCTGAAACACTGGTTGTTGAGCAGGTGAATGATCGAAAAATTGATTTTTACCAGTGCCTGGAGGGCCTGCAATGCAAGATCAGGCGTCAGTGGTTTCCATGAGCAGAGTGGATCCACCACTGGATACAGCCAGTATGTAGAGGAACTGGTGGAAACCAGATCCTAAAGAAAGATATTTGAATCTCTAGCCAGTATTTAATTTATTATAATAATAATGATCCTGCTAATAATAACAATAATTTTTATAACTACTTAATTACTGTTATTTTTTGCCGGAAAGGCCTGGTTAGCTGCGTGCTTGGCTCGCTCTGTGTGTGATTAGAGGCTATTGACTTATCTTGAGATTCTGTTGTTTTCTTCGCTCACTGGTCTCTCCTGATAGCCCATCTCACTGTTGGTTCTTGGGCCTGTGTGTGTTCCACAAGATACCACAAAAGCACAATCTTTGACAAGGTAAATATGCCAAATCCTTATTATAACATTTAACCACTTAGGGAGGGTTTTGCTGTGGGGTGGGGGTGGGTGGGGCGGTGGGAATGGAAAGAAAAGTCCAGATTGCTTTGATTAGCTGCATTTTTCTCTCTGGGTGAATGGGAAGGCTTTGGTGGGAACCTCAGCATTTGAGACTGTTTCCAGGAAAGTGAGGGAAGCGGTGGTGGAGGTTCTGGAGTCTTGGTCCAGAGCACCTACGGTGCTGTGACACTGGGTCAGGTTCTTTCAGAGACATCAAAAACATATGCCCATCTCTTCTCCCTGCTGGGATGTAGTATCTGTAAGGCAGCTGGGAATTTAGGCTGGACAGGCCTCTGTGGTACAGAGGAGAGCTCCTCATTGGCTGGATCGGCCTTGCATTTCATGGAGACTCATTTCTTAAGAACTTGGTTGGGTAACAGATCATTTCTATGGCAATGCTGGACTTAACTCAAGGCCAGCTTCCTGTGAGTTTTCTCATGTTGCTTGTTTGGTTCTCCACCTTGGGCTGGGAAAAATGATACTCATATGATTAAGAGTTTATTTGTATGATCAGGAGAGCAGACACACTGCAGCTGCATTGTTCAGTAGTCTGGACTAGGATATAGCATATTCCTGTACATAGATTCTTAGTTCATGTACTGAAGTATTGGGAAGTACAGTGTCCAGACCCCTCAGCAGATAGGATATATAGCCATGATACAAACCAGCCTTTCCATTTTCAAGATTGGCAACTTCTTTTATTTTTATTGAAATGGTGTATTGGAATTCAATGGTTCTCAACCTGTGGGTCATGATCCCTTTGAGATTACATATCAGAAATCTATATTATGATTCATAACAGTAGCAAAATTGCAGTTATGAAGTAACAATGGAATAATTTTATGGATGGAGGTCACTACAACATGAAGAACTGTATTAAAGGGTTGCAGCATTAGGATGGTTGAAAACCACTAGAATTAGATGACAGTGTTGTCACAAATATTCACACACACACACCTCCACCCTCTAAGGATGTGGGGTTTGACAATGTGACTTGTTTCATTACTTTAGTAGATGAAATGTGTTCCCTTGCTTCTTGACTTTAGCCTTGGCCGTGTGACTTGCTTTGGCCAAACATTAAAAAAGCAAGCAGAGCCTTTGATGTGATGTGCATACTCAGTTGGGCTCACCCTCTCATGCTACCACTTGCTTCTGCCTCTTTAGCCTGTGCCCCAGAATGCAGGCAGAAGGTCTGAGTTCAGCCTACATGGGCAAACTCAGGACAATGAACACCCTGCTTGAGTGCAGTACAGCCCTGACTGATGCATGAGTTACAACAAATAACTATTGCTTTCAGTCAGAGCCTTGGGCTGATTTTAACCAAAGCTGACTAGTATGTCTCAACCAAGGAGTAAACCGCAAATACGCTGTGGATAGAACAGGAAGTGGGGACAGGTGAGGGCAAGAGCATGGACTTCAGCTAGTTCTCAGAGGGTCTTCAATGCCAGCGCCAAAAATCGGGTTATATTGCAGTAGGCAGTGGGAAGCATTGAAAGTCATTGAGCGGAGGAGGCATGAGATCCCAACCCAGTTATAGAGGGCAAGTCTGAAAGTAAGCAAAGAATGTTAAGTGGTCCCAAAGGACATGTTGGAAAGCTCTTGGTGTTTGTTTTCCAGTTGACCCTAGCCCCTGCCACTAAACCTTCTAGTAGATACTTCAGAAACATTTGGTAGGTGAAGAAATGTCTAAGAGAATTGTCTAGGCATTTGAGAATCAGGGCTTACTGTACACATCTCTAATAATTTACATCTTTGCTTACCTATCTACTTCCCTAGGAGTCTACTGAGCACTTATAGTTAGAAAATGCTTGTTTCTGGGGCCTGGGCTAGACAGCCTGTGGGAGAGCCATGTCCACCTTCCCTATGCTTTTTGAAAAGGTGCTCAGGTCACAAAGGAGATGAGACTGGAATGTGCCAGTAAGAAGTAATGGCAGATAATAAAGTTGTGTCCTGGGGAGGGAGGCTTCCAGAAAAAACATGGCAGTGGAGTGCCTGTCGTCTTCGGTGGCTCCACTGGGACCAGGACAATGTTTCCTATCCACCTGTCAAGGGCTGGGTCTGTAGGGGCCACTACGTCTATGAATAAGTATATCTGACCTTCCCTTTAGGCCACATTCCTAATGTCTCACTGTCCTATCTCTTTATGTTTTTGTTCTTTCGACTGCTTTAGCTAGGTCCTGGGGTGGGTATGGAGAAACACGGATGTCTGAGGAGCTCACAGCCCTGTGATTCCTAATTCTCAAAGGATGCTGCTCAGCACATTGTAAATATCTCCTAACCTTTGTCTTTATCTGTGAAATGGCAACAGAAAAGCCTGGATTCAAATCATATCTTGCTACTAGCTATGTGACTGTGAGAGAGACACTCACTGCCTGCCTGAGCCCCTCTGACAGGTGGTCTAATTCCCCTGCACAGTGACAGTTCTAGGGCATAGATGTGTGATAGAGGTGTAATGGGACCTTAAGGAATGCCATCTTGTTAGAAAGTACCCAGGGCTGCTTGAAATGAGAATAAAGTCCCAAGTCTGTGCCTTGCCTGGGAGGACCAGAGTCCTAGTTTAGATGTCACACCTGTGAGCATTTCTGGAACCAACTCTAGGTCAAGAAACATGTAATTCCTGCTTGTAGATATCCTTGGGTATAGTGGGTTTCAGCAAGCCAAAAGGCCCTCCAGGCCCCAGTGCTGTCTGCTTAGCTGGGAATGCTAAGAATCCCATTTCCTGTGATAATTGCAGCCTGGTGCTTAGAGCTTAAGGTGGATGTTTCTGAAGCTCCAGGGGATTTATTAGGACAGAGAGCTGCAGTAGCATATGGGGCAGATCCATGCTGGACGGATACAGTTCTTTAGGGTTACAAGAACAGATTTACCATTTATCATCTATTCAGCAACTTCTTTCTGAGCACCTTCTCTGTGTCAGGGAGGGTCTTAGCTGCAATGTTGTAATTGCGGTTCTCAATCTATACAATGTTCAGGACCTTTATGAAGCAGACACTGTTTGACAATATCATCCTCTAGCTGACACGACAACTATGAGTCATTGTTCCTCCATGGTCACTCACACCCCATATTCTGGCCTTTTGAAAGTGAGCTTGGGCACTTGGGGACTGGGGTCATAGCAGTAAAATGACAACCATTGCTGCAGGACACATATAGTTTACCTTCTTCGGCTCTCTCGGAAAATGAATTGCTAAGCAAATTAGAATGGTAATTATAGTGTGCGTCTGGGTCATGAACACAGAGTTATCACAAGGCAAGAATATTGTTATGAATCAAATATTAACATGCTAATTGCAAGAGTTCTTATCTCTCTGAAAGCAGGTATTAGAAGTGTCTCTAGCAGGTGATCTTTCTGCCTAGTTCTTGTTACCATGGGAACCAGTCATCCAGGGGCAGTGCCCAGCACATGCCCATCATGGCACTCCACATTACAATCACTAGTATCATTTGTCCTTGAAAACTGTGCTGTGCACTGGAAGATAACACACACTGAAACCTCAATTAGTCAGTCTCAGTAAAGAGTGATCACTTAATAAAACTATAACCCTCAGTTATCAAGATGTTAGCCAAGGCATTGGTTGGACAGCTTTTAAAAGTATGTTTTTACTATGTTCAACATCTGACTCTTTTCTTTGGAGACTTGGGCTCTCCAGTTGCCCTGGACATCAAACAATGTGGTATAATAGAGTTGCCTATTCTCTGGATGACCCTAGGCTGCTGTTGTTCTCCAATTTCTGGGGGTCTTCCCCATCAGAGACAAACTGAATAATTTTTACGTCTTACAGAAGCTGTCATCCTTTGCAATGTACTCATTGCTTTTAGTTTTCAGTGAACTTAGAAACCAGAGAACCAGTCTTATTAAATGTGAATTCAAACCATAATTGCAAATGGTGTCATGGCATTCTTCTGGAAGTCAAGGACATGAGTGCAGTGGGTTGTTAACTTTTTGTGTTTGTTTGAACCTTTGTTCTTGATATAGGAAGTTGCTCTATATGAGACTTCCTGATCACATGAGGTATATGTGTGTGCTCATGTTTATTCCCATACACACATGATACATAGGAGGTGGTTAATTCAGCTAATTTAGCTTCAGAAGTATTCTCTCTATCCACAGGAACCCAATCCACCCCTTGTGGCTCTTCTTGGTCCATGAAAGTGTCTAGTGTCTTGGAAACAAATATATCATCATATTAAAGGAAGATATGGCTGAGTGACAAGCGTGGTCTTGGAATAGCTGCCCTGGGGACCTAAGTTCCTATCTCAAGAGCAGCACCAACAAAGGCCAGGCATCAACTCATTCAAGCATGTGATTGAAAGGACCTAAATATTTCTGAGCTGATTGATCCAGTTTTTTTAACTTTTAGGACTTTTGAAGTATAGCCAAAACGCACTAAACTATCTATTTGAATGATCACCTTGACAGTTTTTTAAAATCCATTCCCGCCCCCTTTGAAATTGAGGAGTGATATGTTCAATGAATATACACCACCCATGTAGGGTCTGCTTACAGGTCAGGTGAACTGACCTCTTGCCAGTGGCATAGTCATGACTGAGGTCCCTGCTGCTTCTCATCAGGGAGTGTGGTGAGGTTCATTCTCATTGCAAGATGACTGAAAAGTGAGCCTTCTTGCCTTAGCTTTACCAAACTCAACTATAAAAGGGTCAAATGCCTGAGTGAGTGAGTAAGTCAGTCTCTCTCTCTCTCTCTCTCTCTCTCTCTCTCTCTCTCTCTCTCTCTCTCTCTCTCTCTCTCTCTCTCTTCTCTCTTCCTCTCTCTCTCCAGCTTGGGAAGTTAATTTCCATCATTTTGGAATTCATGGTAAAGGTCACAGGGTTCTTTAGTGTGTCCATGGGTAATTTTTGTGGACTCTTCCACACCTCCAATTGTGGGTCAGTCCAGGTTTGAGTCTGGAACATGCTAAGATCACACAAAGGTGCCTCCTTAACCCCCATACTTCCCTCAGGTAGGCATCCCATTTGTAATGTGACCTTAAGGCTCTCTTTGCATCTCCATTAATTTCCAAACTGGCTTGTTAAATCTGTACATTCCAGAGCGGCGGTCCAACATTCCAGGGAACCTCTCCATGGATGATCAGGGCAGGCGTTCTTTCCACCAGAGTTTGTTTAAGGGAAGGGAATGTTGGGGGTGGGGAATCCCCAAGAGCAACTTGTCTTCATTTCTACAGAGACCTCAGATTTCAGCCTCACAGTTCCTGAGGCCCCTGTCCCTCTTCTGCTCTGCCAAGTATCTCAGTCTGTCCAGAGCTTGGGCCTGGCCCAAGTTTGCTTGCTCACATGTTCCTTGAGTCCCCACTGCAGACAAGATATTGTCAGCTCACACTCTTACCAGAGGACCAGTGCAACACACTCCAGGATGATCTTTCGATTTCCTCTCTGCACCATCGTTGGGGACACAAACATGCAAGCATGTTTGAAGCATCAGCCGGCTGTTGCCAAGGGAGGTGTCAATCTTGCTGCCAGATGGGTACATAATGTACCACACATGTGAGCTGGGCATTGGAGCGTTTTAGCTGGAATTAATAATTGCACAAGAACTATAAACAAATAAATAAATAACTCAAGTGTTTGAGGGACTTGTATCAGTTCCTTGATCTCTACCACTAAATGCTAATTTCTTTCTTAACTTACCCTTTCTCTTTCTCTGCCCATCAGAATTCTTTCCCTCTTTTAGGATTAATTGAAGCTTCTCTAGCATTCTTATAATTCTGTTAGGAGAAATAGTCTGCTCTTTTTCTTTGGAGAGCTTCATTCCCTTCATTCACGAGGCAACTCCAGGCAGTGTGATAATGCCCTGGCCTGTGAGTCAGGAGTAATGGATGGGTTCTGATCTCCTTTCTAGTCTTCGGGCACCACTTGTAACCTGGGTAAGGCAGAAGGTCATTAGATGATATTTGAGTCTTGTCCAAGTATCACCAACTACATGCCTTGGATACCCAGTACAGGCATATTGGAAGACACCAATTTATGTAACAGTCATTGATCTTAGGAACCTGTTTATTACCATTTGGGAGAAGATGCATCAAATAATTGCATATGTATATTTAGGTCAATTTGTACTCACCACTCTGAGCAGCCATAGTAGCTACCAGTGATGGGTGTATAATCAACATGAAGCAAACAAATGAGTCAGTTCTCCTAGCACTACAGGGACGCAGGTCAGCTCCGAGCACCCAGCACTAAGGAGTCATAGGTCAGCTCTGAGGTCAGCTGGGCTCAGCTAGTGTAAACTGGGCAGCAAGTATAATCCTGTTATATGATACATAAGTAGATACTCTTTCCCTGTGTGTGTGCAGTCCCAGCCTGGGATCCTAAGCCACTCACTCATGGAAAAATTCTATAACTGAAATCCCAAGGCTGTTCACTGTTAACAAACATACAACGGACAAACCAAACCAAGTAAACAACAACCATAGAAAACCCACCAAAAACCTATTGGAGGCAAAACTGTGGAGATGCCTCACTGGGATGAATAGCTTGTCCTCCTGGGTGCATGGTCCTACCACGTAGGATAGGCATAAACATGGAGAAGTAAAGAGCCAATAGTCTGAAGCCCATACTGTGTTCGTGAGCCAGCTTCATTGCTTTGTTGCCAAATTTCCATCTGGGAAATGGAGATATGATAGGACCCACTTCAGGAAGTGCTCTGGAGAAAGCAATACATACCTTCCTGTTCTCTCCCCAGGAAGCTCTCAGGAGCCATTCCACATTCTCCTGTGTGCCTGCAGCCTTTGTCTTTCCATGATGCTTCTCTTTAAAGTACCCTCATCACCTTAAAGTTTACAAGTCTGAGGCCTCTGTGGCACCATAGCTGTGGTACGGAATGAGACTCTAAGTGGATACCAGCTGTTTCCAGAAAGGGGATGGAGCAAGTAGAGTCTGAAGAGAGTTTGAGGTGTTTGGCTATGGCCTTTGATGGAGTAGAAGGTGAAGAAGAAGAGCCATTGGAAGAGGCCTAGTCAGCCGAAATCAGCTGTGTTTCTCCTAGGAGCGTGTTTCCTACTGTCATCTACTGTATGATTTCAGTTCAGTTGGGTGTCCATTGGCCTTTTTTGTATTTCGTGCCTCTCTAGTCACTGACATCCTTTGGAACTGTAACTTGAATTTTGTAACTGGGCATACAGTAGGCCCTCAAGAAATGTTGTCTGATGGGGATGTATCTGACTAACATGAGGGCCATTAAAAGAGGAGAAGCTGTCCCTATTCAGAGAGCAGAACTGTGTCTACTTCAAAGAAGCTGCTTGAGCCCTAAGCAGGACTCCTGGGTGGACCACCCTTCTCAGCTGCCCAGCTAAAATTTTCATTTTCTAAGTTGTTACCAAAGCCAAACCAAGCTCACCACTGGTCTGAGTTCACTACTTTATCTAACAAACTTTGGGGGTGTCAAGTCATTGACTTCAGTACTCTATCTAGCAAACTTTGGGGGTACTGATTCATGTGCTGTTTCATTTTGTTCTATTTATTTAAGTTCTCTAATGAGAGAAAGAAGGGGTGTGGGTTTGGGGCTTGAGGAAGTGGGGAGAATCTGGGAAGACCTGGGGAAGGAGAAACTGTGATCAAAATATATTGTATTTAAAAATCTATTTTTAAGATTTTTTTTAAACGAGCTCAGAAATCTAGAGAAGCAGATCCCCAATTTCCCAAATGAGACTCTATAATTGTACATATGAAAGGAGAAGGCCTTTAAATGTCTTTTTTTTAAAAAGAGCAACACAGGGAAAGGCTGGGGATAGAAGCTCAGTAGTAGGGTGAGTGATTAAAGTAAGCAGAGACCTAGATTCCACTCCAACCCCTCCACACCACTAATGACACACACACACAGAGAGAGAGAGAGAGAGAGAGAGAGAGAGAGAGAGAGAGAGAACGCCTTAGAAAGTGAGAGTAGTAAGGCACAGGTTACCTGATCACATATAGCTTCCTGAGACTGAATGGCCCTCGGAAGTCCAGAGCTGCATTGGCCATCATGCCTGTCCAATGCAAATGCCCTGGCTACTTCTGTAAGCAGAGAAGCATCTGTCTGAAGATGGATAAGGGATGAGCCTTCAGGAAGATACAGCGCTGGCAAACTGCCCGTGGCCATTCGAGGCCTGTGATCCTAAGATCAAGGAAGTGTGGCTTGAGCATACAGCAGAATTCAGGGTCAAACTCTGACTTTGGTGCCATAAACATTTGACAGTATGGTATGAAAAAGCTATGAAAGTGTCCCCACGGCTTCAGGGAAGTAATTGGGCCTTCGCACGTATGTATACACTCAATTTTCAGCTGTCCTGATTTCTCTCAAAAGCTGCTATTTCTTCCCCAGAAATGATCCAAGCCTTTGTGTCTGTTCTGTAATAGGATAAAGTCCTGGATCCCTGGCCCCTCATGCTCCATCTCCCTAGGCTGGAAAGGTGGCTCTCTGTACTATTTTTCAATCACATACTGCCAGGAACTGTGAAAACTAAAATAAGGCATGGTGACCAGAACCCAGGGTGGCCATGTCCCCTGAGGCTTGAGCTAAACCCTGTCATAGACTGCGGCTCTCAGAGCATGCCCAGGCTTTCCTTCTGAAATGGAAAGGAAAGTCTGGCCTTGAAGAGCTCACTGTCTCCTAAGAGATGGGCACCTTATGAGAACAGTTCTGTAAGAGCAGGGTGGTTGTTCTTTTTTTAATGTCCAGCTAATGAGGAATGAACAGAGAAGCCATGGGCTACAGGTGCCCTAGTGGCCATCACTATACATTGCATCCAACCCTTGAGAGGCTCACTGAAGGGTGGGGGCAACAGTCTCTCTCTCTCTCTCTCTCTCTCTCTCTCTCTCTCTCTCTCTCTCTCTCTCTCTCTGTGTGTGTGTGTGTGTGTGTGTGTGTGTGTGTGTGTGTGTGTGTGTTGAGTGCTATGACAGAGGAGGTATGTCTGAGATCCATGGGTGTCAACAAGAGTCTTAGAGGAGCAAGTGGGGGACAGGTGTTGGAGTGATAGAGAAATTACCTTAGTTGTGTAAGGTAGATCCAGTGGAAGGTACCAGAAGCCTGAAGCAGTCAGCATGCTTGGCTTGGAACAGGGTAGGCTTAGCTGCCCCCTGTACCCTAGGAGCCTGTGCCTCAGTGGAGTTCAGCTGTCAGAACCCAGTAGAGGTTGTTGTCAGCTGGCTTAGCAGAGGTTAGAGGAAATAGCAGCATTCTCAGAAGTACTGGGCCTGGAGCCTCCATGAAGAACAGTGCTGGGCCAGCGGGAAGGAAAGCGGAGTAGTAGGCCAACAGGAGCAAGAACCAGCAGCAGGGGCAGCGCAGCACAGCACAGAGGGGTCCTTCAGTGGCACATTGCACAATGGCTGGTACCTTCCAGGAGTCTAGCTCACTCCTCAGAGCATCATCAAGGCTCAGTATGACTCTTTGAGTCAGAAGAGATGCCTGCAAAAGGCATGGCTACTCTAGTCAGGGCACTGTGGATGTTGAGAGCTTCAGGCATCAGATGACTAAGCTCCTGGCACCAGATGGTTTCTTTAACCACTCTGGGCCTCAGTTGGACCATCTAGCAAATGAGGTGTGAGGGGACTTGCCACTCCATCATCATCTTACCTTGTAGCTTGCCATAAGAGCCCATCGCTCCTAGGATGTCTTTAGAGTTGACAGAGGAAGCTGCTTCTTTGCCAGCTCCCTGGGTGTTTGGAAGAAGTGTGTAGATGGAGACAGGAATGGCTCCAGAGCAAACCCCAGATAAGATGCAGGTAAGGAAGACGCAAGCCCATGGAGCCTGATTTAGCCTACTCTCCTGCATCTAGACCCTCTCCTCTGGGGTACTACCCCCCACCCCAGCATTTGTTCCTTTAAACCTGAGAACTTCCCATCTGGTCAGGCCTGCCCCACATCCAGGCTCTTTTAGGCCAATGACCCTGCTCCTGGTCCCTACAGATGTGTTATAGGCCTAGGACAGGAATACAGGCAGGCTCACCTGGCAGAGGAGCCTCCCTTACCTAGGAAGGACAGCATCCAGTCTGCTCTGGGCCCAGGGTCCTGGCTCCAGTGTTCAGAGCTCACTGCAGTTTATTTATTTATCATTTGTTTGGGGTGAAACGGGAGAGAATCGAATCCAGTGGCTCCTTTAGCAGCAGTTGGTGGAAGAAAGGCATGTCTGTTTCTCCCGTAAGAATCCCCTGCATTGTGGCCCCAACTCCCTTGGTTGGGTTTCAGCAGACAATGTACTCCTTTCTCCCTGTGCCTGTGGCTTACCCTGCCTGCCTGCTGCCTGTCTGCCCTTGGTCCAGTAGGCCGTCTGCTGCCCACTTGGCTTGGCAGTGGGAAGGGAAGGGCAGAGAAGCCTGAGGCCTGGCCTGTCAAACTGCCTACCAAACTGGCAGCATTTCTGGGGTCACTCTCTACCCCTGGGACTCTTCCATAAGAATGTCAGCTACTCTGCTTAGAGATGTGAAGCCCCTCCCTCCTTGAGTGAGGACCAAGGACTTGGGTCCCAGGTGAGTCTGTGCCCAGGACATCTCTGGCTCCTGCTTTCCGCCACCATTTTCAGTTTGTAAAGTGGAGACTCCAAAGCAGTGGGTGATGGACCGAAGTCACACAGCAAGATGTTGTTGGCTGAGATATTTCCACCGCAGAGGCCGCAGGTGGCCTATGAGTTCTCTACCCATGTGCCTGCATGCAGACATGGCTTCTTCCTTTTGTAACCCGGCAGAAGAGCACACAGCAACACCTCCTCTGGGATTTGCTTCCTGTTTGCCTTTCCATGGTCAGCAAATGCTTATTCCTTTACTTTTCCCACTCAGCTCATTCCATCTTTGTCGTGTATTCTGTTCATCCTACTCATTTCTGCACGGGGCTCTTCTCTTTGGCAGTAACAGTAAATATAAAAGTGCCCACCTTTCCCCCAATGCCCATACTCCTCAGTGCCTACCTTTTCCTTTCCGTTTCACTTGTGGCTTCGGAGAATGATCTGTGAATAAATATGCTAGTCTTCTAAGATTGTCACAAGAAAGACAAAAAGTGCACACGAGCTTTACAGAGTCATGGGGGCTGAGGACCCGCAGACAGAGGGAGTTGCAGGGTAAGAGGAGGGGTCTGTGGAGGCCTGGCTCAAGGTGGGTGGCCCAGTCCAGATCTGCTGATTGAAAATCGGAGAACTGGAGTATAAGCAAATGGAGAGGAAGGGAACTATCTTGGAATTTTGAGGGAAGAATCTGGAGATTAAGGAGAGAGGGGGAGGGAGGGAAGGAGGGAGGGAGGGAGGGAGGGAGGGAAGGAGAGATGGGGAGAGGGAGAGATCATCTTATTTTGTCACTTAGGAGGGTCTGGGAAATCTAAAGAGAGGCAAGAACATTGCATTCCTCTTCCCAGCATGCCATGTGCAAAGTGAACCATCTGGGTAAAGTCTGGGACTGGATTTCCTCTCCTCTGCTCTCTGAAAATGAAATGAAGTGAAATGAAGACAGTCTTGTTTTTTAAAACCCAAAGGGTTGAGACAAGCAGGGAGGTCTAGACATCTGAGCTTTTTAAAAAGAAGAATCTGAAAGATGAGGCCCAGCAAGACAACTCAGTGAATAAAAGTGCTTGCTGCCAAGCCTGAGGACTGGAGTTCAATCCCCAGGACCCACAGAATGGTAGATGGGACCTGAATCCACAGTGTCCCCGGGGCCTGTGCATACATGCCACACGTGTATCTATGCTCTTTCTAAACTTTAAGTTCCTCACTATTAATGTGGAAAAAGCAACACACACACACACACACACACACACACACACACACACACACACACACACACACACCTTCTGTAGCTGCATGTGTGTGCTTTCAACACATGTACACACACACACACACACACACACACACACACCCCTTCTGTAGCTGCATGTGTGTGCTTTCCAACACATGTACAAAAACACATACTCACACAGCATCACAAACTAATTAATAAAAACAAAAAACCAAAACCCCTGAAGACTGCATTCTGCTGTCCAGTGTTGTCTCCTAGCCGTTCGGAGGTAAATTGCTAATGGCCTGATTGAGATGTGAGTTCCACCAGGGACTCCAGGGCCTCTCAGGTACTGTGGGTCATCTGGGGGGCTAGTCTTGCCTGTCTAGGAAGTTTAATGTTTTGCCAGACTCCTTTTTACCTTTTCAGTGCCATTTGGTTTGCTAGCCATTAGCTGGTCTGTCTGCTCCCCCTAAAGGCCATTCCTAGAGCGCTGTCACCCAGGAAATGCCTGTAGGATGCCAACAACAGCCTAGAGACTTAGTCCCACTGTTTCAGAGCCCGCCCCTTGTCATTGTTTCACAGTCTTTGACTGCAAAATGGTAGAGCTTGCATCATCTGGGTTTCAAACCACTCAGCCTCAAGATGCCAAAGCCCGTGACTCCCAAATTCCAGTTTCCTCAATGTTTTAAGGGTCCATGTCACCAAGGATCTGGAGCCATTTTGGGGTGGTGCTATGACCTTAGTCTATGGTAGCTGGCCTGTTCTGTAACTTGCTTTCTGCCTAAGGAGTGTTAGACTAGAAGTATGCCTGCACCTAGGCTTCTTCTACATCACACACACACACACACACACACACACACACACACACACCACTGGATTCAGCTTCCTCACTTGTAAAATCCAGGCAGTACCCTCACAGGGTGTTCCTGGGGATGGGAAGACAGTGGGCTGGGAAGGAGAGTGCTCTGCAGATGTCGGTGAGTCTATGCCAATGCTGTCAGCCCTGCTCAGCCTCAGGACCAAGATGCTGGAAAATCCAGCTACTACCCTGCTTGCTTTGGCTTCCGTTTGTGCCGTGGACTGTTTCCCACCCTTTGCTGTTTACCAAGATTTTTCGCTCAGTAGACTGGACTCCTCCAGGTCTCTCCTTCACTCTCCTCGATTGCCCTTTCCCTGGGTACCTTCCATGAGTGCCCTTGTCATAAATAAGCCCTCTCCTGCTTACAGCCCTGTTTATAACTCTGTTTATAAGATATGCTCTGTACAGGAGTCATATCTGTATTTGCATATAAGTTGTTACTTATACTGCCTGTTTGTCACTCATCTGGGTGTTTGAGATCTCATAGCACTGAGTGACCTTGGGTGGGGCTCTTGGCCTTTCTAAACCTTAATTCCCTCACTACTTATGTGGAAAAATCAACACACACACATACACACACACACACATACACACACACACATACACACACCCCCCTTCTGTAGCTCCATCAATGAATGGTGACAGGGAGTAAAGCATTTAAAGCAGTTACATTTAGTAGGTGTTCCTCAATATCAATAAAGATTAAGATGAGAAGAGCAGAAGTTTTGACCTTGTGTTTGAAGTCCCTATGAGATGGCAGCCACCTTAGATGGGATGGCTTAATGGTTCCGAGCAGTTTGGTGTTTGTATTCTAAATTCATAGAGATGCCTTTAGAGGTGTGAATGGGAGATGTAAATACTCAAAAGAAGACATAAGACGGCAAATGAGCACAGGAAAAGTTGTTAACATCTTTAGGTATTAGAAAAATGCAAATCAGTGGCCGGAACAATGTATAAATACAGAAATAGCTACACCGAGGGTTGGTGAGATCCTGAAGTAACTACAACTTTACGCACTGCGTCTGGGGATGCAGTGTGATAAGCATTCTGGAAAACACTTCTCTAGAGTCCAGTAAAGTTAAACATCCACTGACCACACCCAGAGGTTCCACTCCTAGGAATTTACACAAGCGTTATAAAGACTTAAGTTCAAATACATTATATTGTATAGGAAAGTGTCACCTTGAAATCCATTATTGTGTGCAATTAACATATGATAATACAAAAAGCCTTTGTGTGCACAGGATAGAATGCTGCACAATAATGAAAGCAATCCAAATGTCCCCAAACCAGGAAATTGATAAAGTGTGGTCCATCCACATACAGGAGTACTGCTTAGCAATGAGAAAGACAGCATGACTGACAAGTGCATCATGTCTGATACGTGCGATGCTGTGTGAAAGAGTCAAATTCAAACAGCAACGTGCCGTGTGAGTCGCTTATGCGACATTGTGGGAAAGGCAAAGCTGTATATATAGAGAAAACATGAGTGGGTGACAAGGGTGGGGGGGAGGGCAAGGTTTCCTACAGAAAGACACAGGGGAATTTTTTGGGACATGGAAATTCCTTTATATGTCAGTTTGGGTGGCAATTTGACTAAATTTTTAAAATCAAAACATACAACTGTCTGCTAAAAGGTACACCTAACTAACTATGTGAATTATGCCTGCAAAATGAGAATAGTGAAATGAGCAGGTTAGGAAAGGAAGAAGGCAGAGGGCATGCAGATGGTTGTTGGCCTCAGTGTGATCCTTTCTTAAGATTTGTCTCTGATACCAGCTTCAGAGCATCCAACCCAGGATGTGTTGTGCATTCTCACCATGGCTGTGGAACTTAGCCCCAGCCTGCTCCTGCTCGGCTTGCCCTTCTGTGCCTTCGACTACGTACTGTATGTACTACCATGAGACTCTAAAACAGAAATATCTACAAGCCCCTTCTTACACTGTCTCTCTTGCCTGAACCGTGAAACCTGAATCCATCCTGTAGTCCATAGATCTGAGATTTGTTCCCACCCCCACCTGATTTCCTGGTCTTTCCTAAGGTTCAGGTTCACTACTATCTACTGTGCCAGGCAGACTGGTCCCCATGTTGATGATTTTGGGGAACTTCTGCCTATTTCACAACCCCCAGCCCCTTTCTCTAAGTTTGTTTGCAACCTGCAAGTATCCCCTGAGGTGCTGGAGACTTCCCTTTTAACCTACTCGCTGGGTACACACCTCTGGCTATAGCAACTATAGTCTTATGGTGCTCACAGCTTCCTTCACGGAGAGCATGCTGCCAGGAGCGTAAAGATTTGCTGGTGTCCCCAGCCAATAGCTCATATCAGCTTGAAGGCATGGCTATCCCTGCCCAGTTCCTCCAGGGACAGTCCTTTCTTTGAATCCTCTCATTGACCTATATGAGACATTCTGAAAGGTTCAACCTGCAACTTTCTAATCTTGGTACTTCTACCTTCCTCTACCCTCTTCTCTTCCTGGAGTAGGGCTCCATCATAGTCTGAAGGTGTTCACTGCCTGCGTGTGTGCCTTGACTTTATCTTGTACAGGCATTGCTGGAAGTTAACCACTCATATCTCTAAGTGCTTTGGCTTTTGCTTGCCAAAGGACTTCCCAGTAATTACTCCTTCCCCCACCCACTGGTCTTTTCTTCTTCCAACATCTTTTAATTCTTGCATTTATTCATTTACTCAGCAAGTATTCCTCAAGGCTCACTATCCAGGATCTATTATCTGCAGCTCAATGCCAAGATTGTCCTCTTCCCACGAAACTCAACAGGATCTAACTTCTCCCTTCTCTCTCTCTCTCTCTCTCTCTCTCACACACACACACACACACACACACACACACACACACTGGATCACTAGTTCTGTGTCCTGTGGTTCCCCATTCCTTGATTCATGTGTCCCTATGTCATGCAATGGCATTCCTGTTCTCTCATTAGCTTCTTTTAAGGCCTTCTACACAGCCTGCCCCAGTGGCATTTGGCCTTCACAATTGCTCACAGCAGTATATCGTATGAGCTTGGTTGCAAAAACTAGTTGAGTGTCTTGACTGCATATTGTCAGGATAAATCAGAAGAGATAATGTGCGCCATCAAGCAAAGTCACATGGTAAATGCTCAGGGTTGCTCTCTGAGTCCTGTTTAATGGCATGGTCCATCAGCTGAAGGTGATGTTGTCCTCAGTACATCCCATATGTAGTTGGAAGAGACAGAGATGTAAATGAGCATGTCTCATGGGGCCACACATGACTGGAGCCAGGAGAATGAAGCTCTAGTCTGGGGTCTCTGCCAGTGCTGTTCGTCTCTGGGACTCAGTCTTCTCACATCTATTCAAAACTTGACTCTTGTTTCCTGGGATCTTACAGAAGGAAGATACTGTAGTATGGACAGATCCTTATCCACAAGGGAGGAGGAGCTTATGATATAGAAAGTAGAACCTCACTGCACACTTTATTACATGATACTAGTTACAACTTACAATTTTTCCTGTGGGTGTATATAGACAACTTCCATCTACAGTTGGCATTGTCAAAAGGGAAAGGGAAAAGCTAATATTTATTAAAGGATAGTTGTGTGGCATGACTCCATGTCAGAGTACACATCTAGGTTTTCATTAAGTCTCAAAACCCCCATTCTTCTATTCTTATTTCTTTATTGGTAGACCAGAGTCATGGGGAGGCAGGAAAATTACCTTAATATTCAGAACAAATAATTCGATTCCGAGCTTACAGATAGTGGGGTCAGTGTGTTTGGCTTTGGGTTCTCAAAATAGAAAACTAAAGTCCAGTGAAAACTGAATCTCTATGAGACCTATGAATATAAAGGTCTGAGAAGCATGAGAGCAGGAGCCCTCTAGTAGCCTCTTGTTCTCATCCTGTGGTTTTGACCTCTACCCCATCCATATACCTGTTCAAGGAATATTGTAATGCATCTGTCTCCTGGGTCATTAGCAGCTTCAAATATGTTAATAACCAAGGAAGGATCAATTATTGCTTGCCTGCTACCTAATAAATACATATGACTATTAGTAATTAATGTTATTACTGTCTTAGCCTAAGATGAGTGGGGAAGGGGTCTTCTTTTGTTCAAGAAATGGCCTTCTGGAGAGTGTCACTGGGATGCAGCCCCAGCCCCTTTGACTCCTTTGTTGCCCAACAGAGCAGAGCTTGCTGGAAAGGTACATACGGGGTGTTCCAGCAGAACACAGAACAAGCATTAGCAGATGCCACTTGCCTGCCCAGCCTCTTCACCCCACACCTTCCAGGACTTTACTCAAGTGCCTCAGAGCTCTAGGCCCATGAGCCAGGTAGCTCTGATAGGGTCTCCAAAGAGTGCTCGTTTCATCTGTTGGTGGGAATGTCACAGCCTAGATTTGTCATCCTTTTGAACTAGGGAATCTGAGACAAAAGTGGGGAGAAGCCACTTCACACTGCGTCTCCAGCACCATGTGGGAATAAACTGAATGGCATCACCTTCCCTCCTGATGCTTGCTCACAAAAACCACAGTTACTGAGGCAGGGCAGGGAAGTTAGTACCAACTGGAGAATAGTGTTCTTTTCACTAGGATTGATGAGCAGGCGATATTCCAGCCATTGTCCCAAAACTTCCCAACCATTCATTCATTTGATCCTCACACAAACATCTGTGAATATCCTACCTTGCAAATGAGAACTTTGAGGCAGAGATACGGAATTATTTTGCCCAGGGTCACACAGACAGTGTGTCCATGTGTTTGTGTGGGCTTCACATACACACATGTATCATTGTATCTGTGTATGCCTATGTAACATGTTAACGTATATACGTATATCTATGTGTGTATATTATGCTCACACTGCATGCAAACATATTGTTTAGGGTGGGGTTGGTGGTTTAGCAAGAGAAACCTGATAACCATGTCACTGGTGGAGATGCAGAGGGGCTTTGAACTATGAGTTCTAGACATCTATTCTGCTTCTACCACTGAGGTTCTGAGGATCTCAGTAAGTCCCCTCTGCTTCCCTGAGTCTCTCTGACACTATGAAGCCAGTGCCATGGGAGAAGCTGAGAAGCCTGCCTTGTGCCAGCATTCTGTGCAGCCCAGGCGAGCCAGTGAACAGAGAGGGGGTCTGCGAAGACTTAGTAGAGGAGATACATGAGGCACACGATGTTTGGGACAGAGACAGCCAGCCAGGATTGGCAACTGTGGGCAAAGAGTATCATTCATATGCCTGCTGCTCTTCTGGGCTAGGGTCCAGAAATAGCTGTGGTGAGAACTACATTTTTAAAGTGGGTCTTAATGTTTTTCACTGCTGGAAAATATGCCATTATGGGCATTTTTTCCCTCCAGATTCCTGGACCGCCATGCCCCCAAGTTCCTGCCCACATTGCTCACTTTATTTGCTCTGACTGAAGCCTGTCTGTTTTCATTTTTGTGTCTGTCCTGTCTCTGTCCCTTGATCGTGTGTGGAAGAGCTGGGCTGTGGCCTCCTTGTCTGTGCTGAGCCTTGCAGGATAAGACTTTGGTTGTAGCTGGCAGCAAGGGCTTGTCCAGGAAGTCAGCCTGGCAAATGAGTGCAGAGTGCCACAACGTGCTCAGAAGGCTGCTCTGCAGTTGATAAAGGAAAGACAGAGGCTGTTTTGTCACATACAGAGTGCTTTTGGAGATGGCAGTAATGACACAGACAGTCACATGTCAGTCTCAGGTTGATCCTTGCCAAGGTGCGCAAACATGGCAGACTCCTCTGTGACTGTGTGCCTTTTTCCGCAGGTATACAATGTGGTTGTACTAATATCTGTCCACAGAGCACCCTCAGCACCCACCGAGTTCCATCCTCCCCTCATGACCTTCACTGCCACTAGAAGACATGGCCACTTGCTTCTGAAAGGCTTGTAGAGATCATGGACCACCTGACTTTCTGTAACACAAGGAGCCTGTGATCCTATAGTATAGTCCTGTCTTGGTGGGGCCAAGTGCTAATAAGCATCTTCATTTCACCTGAAAGTCGGGAGAATGTCAACAAAGTTTAATCTTAAAGCCAAAATCATAGGCAAGAACAGTGATCAAAGAACATTGTGAACCTGAAGCCCACAGCACTGACAAGAGTCCCCAGATGGAGGCTGCATGGTGATTGGGGTTAGGGAGAAAGAAATGTGGGGGCATTGACAATGAAACATCAGACATGGTGTGTGACAACTGGGTGGAAGGTTAGATTGTGACAGGTTCTCCATGACAGTTTGAGCCATTAAGGCTTCTGATTTTGTTTGGATCTTAAAGGGGTTGTTTTGAGTGCAATGTGGAAGGTCAGTGAAAAGGCTTTGGGGGAGTCCAGAAAGAAGCAATAAAGCTTGGACTAGAGCATGGTCTGGTGCCTAGGGAGTCCTGAGTCGATACTTAAGTGAGTGACTTGGGCAGAGACTAAGTCATGTTGGCCTTGACTAAGTCCTCCTAGGGCTTCCATATTCCTATCTGTAACCATGACATAAAAACTATTAATGTCAGTGTTAAGACTATGAGCCCAACTTGTCACAAGATAGATGACTTGATGTTAATAAAAACTAATCCCTCATGACCATAGTGATCCTCTCAAAGCATAACACCTCCTGGACAGCACTGTTCACAGACATGAAAAAGAGAATACAGACAGCACACAGCATAATGCCTGGAAAATAGCAATTCTGTGTAGCAGTAAGTGAGCACTGTGTTACTTGTTACTATATTACTCTATGGTTTTTGTTACTGTCAGGGCTGCTCATGCAGGATCTTCTCTTCCTTGCCATTTTGTTGTCCTTTGACTTGAATATCTTCAAAAGCTTGCTACCTGCTTTTAAAATTCTATTTTCAGATGCCAAACCCCTTCCAAAGTGGATTTGATTAATTGATGGTAGTCGGAGAATTGTGGGGGACATTAGGAATTCCAGGTTCTTCCCCTGAGGCCTCAGAAACCCTTGTTACTTCCTTCAGCGTGTCACCCCAGGCACCTAACGCTGGAAACCTTTCCTGCTCCAGGTTCCGCAACACAGCCATCATTTCTTCCTCCCAAACCCCTGGGTCTATGAGATTCTAAATTCATCGATGTCAATTTCTTATCCCACCTCCCCAGAGAAACTGCTCTGGAGTTCTGCTCCAAGAAGAAATGAATCTCCTGGCCTCACCCAGAACATCTTTCTGTCTGTCTGCAGTGTGGCGTCTATCGCCCAGAGCTCTGTATGCATGGCTTCTCTCTATAGGTCTCAAACGCTGTGTTCTTCATGCTTCAGTTGAATGGAATCCAATCCAGCCCACTCATCTTACAAAGGGGACACAGGATCCCAGTGAGAGGAGAGTGGGAAAACCCTTCTGGTCCCTTCTAACCTCAATTGCAGAGAGCTTCTCTGGGGATCACACTCACCTCCAAATGTCTAAAGAGTCTAGTGACACAGAATACAGACTGTTTCGTGAAGCAGGAGATAAAAATGTTTTTCCCTTTGTTCCCAGTGGCTGCAAAATGAAGACAAGAGTGAGTGGAGCATGCGCCTTTTGCCACTCTCAGTGAACCGTCACCACCTTAACAATTAGCTCAGGGTTTGAAACAAAAGGTACCAGTGTTTTTTAAAAATGGGTAAAAATATTTTTACAGGACTACGTTCTAGAGCTGCGACCAATTTTTTTTTTTTTTTTTTTTTTTTTTTTTTTTTTTTTTTTTTTTTTAATGCAGGTTCTGACATGTTAGTCCCAAGCTTGTCTTACTTGGCCTCTCTGCTCACTTCTCCCTCTGGCCTTTCTGTAATGTCATCTTTGAACCCATTTAAGTACCCAGCACCCCAGAGATGAGACGTATCCTGCAAACAGCCTGTGTGTGCTGCTGTTTTTCTGGTTTCTTCTTCCAGGCCTGACTTTCCTTTGGCCTCACCTAATTTCCCTCAAGTCTTGTTTTATGGACCTGTGCCCAAGGTTTGGTGGCTACAATATGTAATTTAGGTCCCATTTGCGGCTGGCAAAACATATAATGGTAACAGAACTGGAAGCTGATAATATTGTTGTAGACCACTATGGGATTGGGGTAAGGAGATGGTTTTTCTTGTTTCCTCTTTTGAAAAGGAAGTTATGGCGGATGTGTGAATCCCCAAACCCTTCATTGAATCTGGGACATTGAATTCCTCCCTACGTGCGCTTGGAATAGTGTCCCTTGTCATTGGCTACAGATGGAGAGTTGGCCCCAACAGAGAAAAAAGATTGGCCTTGAGAGAGAATACCTATGAATAAACATGGATGGCCAGTCTCCACAACAACTCCTTCCTTATCAGAATCTCTGGGCTCACACTTATGTCAGTAAGCTTGCTTTTAGAACTCCTATGCTAAACAGTAAACAATAGGTTTGGGGCTGCCTCAAACTCTCCAGGTCACCTGGACAAACCCTTCCTTCTTCTCAACGTACTTTCCACACTGATTATGACGACTGCTTTGTTGGTGGTGATGACAGAGTGGCCATGATGGTGGTAATAGTGGTAATTATTATCATGATGGCGGTCTGTTGCTGTGTAAACACTGTGACTAGAAGCAACTTGGGGACAAAAGGATTTATTTCAGCTCACAGTTGTAATCTGTTATGAAGGGATGTCAGGGCACGAACTCAAGGTAGGAACCCGGGGCAGGAACTGAATGCAGCAGAGACCATGGAGGAACACTGATTACTGGATTGCTCACTCCTGGCTTGCTCTGTTTACTTTCTTATACAGCCCAGGACTGACTGCCAATCCCGGTATGGCACTGTCCACAGTGGGCTGGACTCTTCTACATCAATTCCAGTTAAGAAAATTGCCCATAGACTTGCTTATTTAAGGGTCTTCTTCCCAGATGACTCTAGATTGTGTCAGGCTGGCAAAAAAACCTAGCCAGTACAGCGGTGATGATAAGGATGGCGGTGGCGATGGTGATGGTGATAGTTGTGGCACTGTGATGGTGGTGGTAGCGAATTTAATAGAGATGGTAGCAGTGATGATAGTGGTGGTGATGATGGTGATGATGGTGGTGGTGGTGGTGATGATGGTGAAAATGATGGCAATCTTTATTAATTGATTAATATATTAATGTTTTCATCATATTTATTTCTTACCATATTCCAGAATTGTACATTCTATTATCCTTATGCTATAGCTAGGAAAAATGAAGTACTAATTAATTAACATGGCAAAGATCAAACAGCCCCTAAGTAGAAAAGCAGGATGCTTTTGTCAAAAGAAGGGTTTCGTGTATTGTTAATTCTCCCATAATAATCTCAAATATATTGGCAGTGTAGCTTGAAGAATTCTTATCTTCTCTCAGCCTTTTCCTTGTCTTAAGGAACTCCTTTGGGACCAGAAAGACTGTCCCCCAAGCTTCAGGCTCAGCTTGTCCACAAGTCTCTTCCCCAGGGGTAGAACTACTCACTTGCCTGTTCTTTATCCTCATTCTCCATGGGTCATTTCTTCTCCTTTCCTGTTATTTACCCATGCTAGTATACCATGGACCCTTCCACGGATAGGCAGAAACTGTCCGTTGCTCTGTTGCTGCCCCATGATAGAGTTCTTTTAGGGTGACCTGTAATTAGATCACATACAGTGAAGCATCTAAATAATGATCTCTCTCAGCCCCAGGCATCCTTTTCTCTCTGATTAGCAGTCTTTCAAAGGATCCTTCCACATCCAAGACATGACTTCACTTAAGGAAGGGAGAGTCTCTCAGCCCCTATGCTCTTCCAATGCCAAGGTCATCCTGATTGTTCTTCCATGTGATTTCCTTCTCTCAACAACACTGTGTGGCAGCAGCTTGCAGACCCCTGTGTGGATGGCAGCCTCAGCTGGAGGAAGTAATTTGTCCAAGACCCCACAGTAAACTATAGTATTAGAATCTGAGCACATGTCTCCCTGCCTGTAAAGTCAATTCATTCTCTGTCTCTATTTCTGTAAGTCTATCTGTCTGTCCCTGTCTGTCTGTGTTTATCTCTCTGTCACTCTCTCTCTTTCTCTCTGTCTCTCTCTGTCTCTGTCTCTCTGCCTCTCTATGTCTCTGCCACTCTGTGTCTCTGTCTCTCTGTGTCTCTGTCTCTCTCTGTCTCTCTCTGTCTCTCTCTGTCTCTCTGTCTCTGTCTCTCTGTCTCTCTGTCTCTCTGTCTCTCTGTCTCTCTCTCTCTCTCTCTCTCTCTCTCTGTGTGTGTGTGTGTGTGTGTGTGTGTGTGTGTGTATCTTTATTTCTGAAATCCCATATTCTATGAGATAGTGAGACTTTGGGGATTTCTCCTCTGCCATGAGAATGATTTAGACATAGACATACAGATATTAGAATTTCTAGGGCACTCTAGTGTCAGAAGAGGCTAATGAGAGATGGCATTTAAAATGAGGACAAACCCAGGAAATCCAGGTCTTTGAGTCCCTGTTGAGATGCAGCCCACAGCCCTGATTTCTGCAGTCACATCTGGCTCATTCAAGCCTTTCTCCATTGCATCTTTGAGTCTGCTTTAATAGCAAACCAGTAGTAAGAGGCCACCCTAATGTGCTACCTATTGTGTTGCAGTAAGGCTTTCTTTGAACAACAGATGCCCAAATGTCATTCGATGTTGGAACCAAACCAGTACCCTGCGAGAATATATGTGAGTGAATTCATAAGATACTGAGATCAAGTTCAGTTACAATCACCTCAGTTCAAGTTCTGCTTCATTATTTGACTGTGGTTTGACTTTGGGCAAGTCACCTAACTCCTTGGAGATTTTTTTCTCATCTATAAAACATGGCTAATGACCATGACCTATTTAGAGGGCTGGAGTGAAGATGATGAGTTATGACACATTATATTTGGAAAGGAGGAGACCCTTGGTAGATATTAGGCATGACTGTTATTACAGTGTGGAGCTTGACGGGATTTACAGAGATTGGGTCTGCTTTCCACCTGTGGGGAATGGAGAAGTAAGCACAGAATGTGACATCACCACCATCCACTCCCTCCCCCACCCCGGCCCCATCCCACTATAGTTTGCCAGGTAGATGGAGGAGAGGACATGGGCAAGGTGGAGCCGGGTGCCTTGGAACTGCCTGCACCTTCACTGTGTGTGCATCGTCCTACAGCTCAGACTGGACCTTGCTCTAGCCCTGAGACAGGGGACAGGCTCATCCTAGCATTGTTCCAGGAGTTCTTCAGGACCAGAGTCTGACTTGTTGGGCCACCAGGTCCTTCCCCTTACCTCCCCACTCTTGAGCTCTGAATCTATCCCTTGACCCTCTTCCTTGGGAAATGTGGCCAGGGACAAGACAGACACGAGTCCTATTTGTGGCTTTATCAACTTTGGAAGCAGATCATGAGAATTCTCTGAATCTGGGCCCCCCGCCAGAGGCATTCATAATCAGAGATGGAGCAGTCATTAGAGCAGAAACAGTAAATTATAGCAGCACCACCAGAACTCCCCAGAACTGATGCACACGAGGGGAACCCAGTGTGCAGTGCACCAGCAGGCTCTCAGAGGCTGACTTTTCCTCCTGCAGCTCAGTGCTCCAGTCCTACCATGTTCCAGTTGGACCCAAGACACATACTGTGAGCAACTGTAGCTTTCGATATAGGCTGGCACTGGGTATGGGGTGTGGAAGGGGGCTTGGGAAGGGAAAGGGTTCTCCACAATACCATTCCAGATCCAGGCCTCGTAGCAAGGTACAGCGAGTGCACGGTGGGAAGAATAAGAAACATGGTGACATCTCTTATTCTGTCATGCAGTCTGCAAGACACTGCCTCTCTTTAAGACTAACTTTCCATGCTATAAAGTGATAACCGTAGCATCAGCCATCACACATGATCACTGTAAATATTAGTATGTCATTCCGTGTTAATGGCCTTGCACACACTAACCAGTAAGTGAGCACACCAGTTCTTTCCAGCTCCCTTTTCCTACCCTCTGCCTGTGCTGTCCAGTACACCAGGCATTTTTTAAACTCAGAGTCTCCTACTAGAAGAAAATACTTCAAAGATAAAGGTACCAATAAAGAACTTCTTAAAAGGATTCTAATAGCACAGAAAATGATTCCAATAATTGATGCATGGGATTGCATAAAATTCAGAAGCTTCTGCATAGCAAAGGAAACGATCAGCAGATTTGCCAAATATACATACATGGGGGATAAGTACCAGTGATTTATAGGGAACTACAAAACTCAAACATCAAAAGCCAAAACCAGGCCTGTGAGATGGCTCAACATGTGTGCTGTGGCATGTGTATGCCTGTGCATACACACAGCATCATACGTATATGCACATAGTCCCACTAAACAAATATGAAAAAGGAAAACCAAATGACAGTATTGCTGGTGAGGATGTGGGGAAGTGTAAATGGTACAGCCATGTGGAAATGAGCGTGGCAGTTTCCCGAAAAACTGAAACTAGAACTGCCGGGTCTGGGCCTATGACCAGGGATTCTCTATTCATAAGGACGCTTGCATATCTACAGTCAATGATGCAGGATTCACAGTAGCCAGGAAATGATTTAGCCTAGATACCTCCCACAGGTCAATACAACAAGAAAGTGAGGTATGTACTCACAGTGGATTATAGGCAGCTGTAAAGAAATGAAATCATGACATTCACAGTAACAGCATCCTGTTGAACAAAATAAGCCAGACTTGGAAACTTAATACCTTGTTTCCTCTCATATGGACAATTTAGATTTTAATATAAATTTATGTATATGTATGTATATATACATATATATGTGCGTGTGTGTGAAGGGATATTTCTTACTTTTCTGTACATTATTTAGTGTGTATTTGGGAGAGATCTGCAGAGGTCACAGGATGACCTTCTGCAATCTATTCTTTCCTCCTATCATTTGTGCCCCAGAAATTGAACACGGGATGTCAGACTTGTCTGAAAATTTCTTAAGCCACTGAGCCATTTTACCAACCAGAGGAAGAGAGCTTAAGGGAGGTGGGAAATTGGTTAATAGAAAAGCAGTAAAGAGAACTGGGAAAGAAGGGAACCAGTGGGAGGGGAAAGAGGGTGGAATTTAGGGGTGGGGAGAAGAGCAGAATAGGAGGAAAATGTATGAAGAGGCTATGGTACCCTTATTTTTAATGCTAACCTGAAATGTTAATTAATTAATTTTTCAAAAGTGAAATACTTTAAAATCGTTATCTCAATTGCACCAGCATGTTTCAAGGACCCAGTAAGCCATGCCCTTGTGTCACACGTGTTGGACATTTGGGCCCAGAACATTCCTGTCCTTAAAGAACTAGACAGTGTTACCTGCCTCACGGTTTGTCTACAGCCTAGGAGAAGTTTGGGTCAGCCAATCCCCACTGGACCAGGTTACCAAGATGGTTGTGTCTCTTCTGCTCCTCAAGAGGCATACTGTGGACCAGTAATGGTGGGTAGGAAGCTCAGCCCAGAGACAAGGGCACCCAAATGAGGATTCGGGGAATGATTTTCTGCAGGGGCACATTTAAAGTCTAAGCTAACATTTAAAGGATCTGAGATACAGGGTGACATTCTGAGTAGAGTGGCCTGAATGATAGTGTTTCCTACAATTCCAGGCTGATGGCAGCAGAATGTGTTTGCACACATGGGGTACTGCCAGAAGGTCCTTACTACCAGAGCATGGGGTCAAGGCAGAGAACATCAGGGACTCCCTCATAAAGGACGTGGAATGTCTGGAAGGTGTGAGCCGGACTTCTCTTCTACTCTACTGACTTCCAGCTCTGCTCTCAGAGGGGCTCAGACCCAGGGGCTTTGCTGAATGACCAGATCACATGACTTGAGCCCCACTTCCAGGACCACTGGCCTCGGTAGTTGCTAGAACTCGTGTTTTCTACGCTGGTTACTGGACAGCAATGAACCTGTGTAACCCTTGCCCAACTCCAGCAGCCCCGAGAGATGGGGACAGTTTATTCTCATGCTAACAAGAAGAAACAGAAACTTTTTCAGAGTCCCTAACCTTACTGGTGATCACTTGTCTCTGACCATTGCAAGTTCTGATATATCATGGCTGTGACTGGAAGAGCTACGTTCACTTGGTAGCTTGCTATCTGCTCCTGTGCTGAGCCTTTGCATTATTTCCCATCGTGGGTAATCACCAGCACACATGTGAGCTGTATGGTCCTCTTCTAGAAACAGCTTCCTTGACCCAAGTTCCCTCCCAGCTCCTGCCCTATCTCTCTGGTTCCCTATATAACTCAAGTTCAATGGCTTGCACATCCTCACAGTCTCTCCTTTTCTCCCTTCCCGTTCCTGTTCTCTTCTCACCTCCCCCACTCTTCTCACCTCAGCTCCACCACTGCTGCCCCGGGACCACTTTTCTTAAGTCTGATCATACATGCTCTGTTGGACAGACCGTCCCTGTCTACCCTTCAGATATTCCCACCCCCTTGCAAAGCCTTCAATCCCATGCTGGCATGTCACTTGTTTCATGTGTTTATATTATGGTCACCTACAAGGTCTTAGAATTTGGGCCAGGATTCACAGGAACTAGATAAATCCGAACCAACTTGCAACATGGTGGTTACACCTCACGTTATATTGCTAGTGTTGAGCTGACCATCAGGAGTCTTAAATTTAACATGTTCATAACCAAACTCCAATTCATGCTTTTCCCTCAGATTTCTGAAAACCTCCCTCCCCAAGTTTAATCTTGGTGAGTTCCTCAAAGCCAAAGTGCAGGAGCTCACCTTGAACTCTTTCTCTCTGCCTCAAGACCAGACAATACAGGTAGACCAGCTGCACTGAGTGCTGCGTCCTGCCTCTGCTACCTTCCCCAGCACCACCACCTCATCCTAGCCATCTGTGTTCATGACAATGACCTCCTAGTGCATACCTTTCCCATGGTGCTGGTTCCTCCACAGCTATTTTGTAGACTCCAGAGCGGTCCAGCATTGAGCTAGGTCAGATGAGAATCAAGGCCAGAGCCTGCAGTGGGCTGCAGGCCTTCTGTTGTTGGATCCTGGTGGATCTCTCTGTGACTTGCCACCTTCTCACCTGGCAGCCTCTCCATCTTCCTGTAGTTCTCTTGCTGTTCTACTGCTCCTCAAAGAAGCTCCCATTCTCTCCTGTAGGCCCCTTACCTGGCAGCTCATCTCTGAATCATCCCATGGCTGCTCTTATTTAAACATCTAATCAAATACGTTCACAGAGACATCCTCAGAAGGTAGCTCTCCTATCTCCATGTCCCTTTTCTCTGCTTTTTCTTCTCTCATGAGAAGGAAACAGATGGGGGGAGGGGATTGTCATGACCTGGCTTTCTGAGCTATCTTTTGCAACCATAATAAACCATCCCAGACTTAATGAATTACTGGCTTTCATCTAGTTCCTAAGCTGTCAGCAAGGCATTCAGGCAGTGGGCACTCGTCATGTGAGTTCTCTGGTGTTCTTGGCTATAACTACAGTGACATGGAAGCTCTGTCCTATGGCATAATCTCAGGGGCTTACTACATAGTGTCTCCAGAAACATAGCTCCTCACTCCAGAAATTTTACCCCTTACAATACCTCCCAGGAATACAACAGTGCAAATTCTACTGGTGTCAGGAAGAAAAAAACATTATTCTTAACCCTGAGCCAGAAAACAGGCAGAGTTTTACTTCCACCTCAGTCAAAGTAGAAACTAAGATCTTAGACATGGAATGCTCCTCTTGATGAGAGCAACCCCAAAGATCAGAAGTGGCCCCTGCAGTCTGCTTCTCTAACCTGCCACCCTGGTCATCCACAGTTTTGAGTGTTTGTATCATTCTCTGAGATGCAGGCTCTGAGCAGCCACAGTCTTCCCTTCCTTATTAACCCTTTGCTTACCCTGTTCATAAGTCACCTGACAAAAGCATAATGGACAAACCAGTGGCCACATGGAGAACAAGCCACTTGTTTCTCTCAAATCTTAGGTTCCTTTGGAGCAATGGAAATAACCATTGTTTTTGTTTTGCTTTATTGTGGAGCCTTGGAATGGTCCCAGAGCTAGAAGAATACTAAAAAGACTCCAATTTGGCTCTAAGAATCTGTAGCTATGCCTTTCTTTCCCCACAAGGAACTACACCTTGCTTTTATATCTCATCTGGACAATTGTGCCAAGAGGACCCATGAGCATGGTCTTTGGAAGCCCCACAGTGAATAGCCCACATCAGGGGATCTGCTTGTGTTGTCAGCAGGGCTCTGGATTAGTCCCTTTCCCTCTCTGGGCCTTAATATTCTCACTCCTCAGGGCCTAGAAGTGAGGACCACTGAGGAGTGGACGACTTGCAGCTTTTCTGAAATCTTCTCCTGGACTAGGGCTGCCTAGAGGCTAAATGGGGAATTAGGCTCTATATGTATGCTGCCAACAAAGAAGTCACGCTGTCACACAGCTGCTTCTAAATCTGTCCTTGGTGGAGCTTTAGAGAGGAGGGAGGGGTAAGGCATGTCTAACCATCACTAGCAATGTGTTCCCTTTTCACATCCCCAAGCTGACAGCAGGCTTGGCCTGTATCAAGCTGAAGGACAGGGGATTGCCAGAGTGAGCCAGGAGCCAAACACTGATCCACGAGGATCACAATACAGAGCTGTGGAGAAGTCCACATCCCTGAGGAAGGAGCTGTACTATGCTCCTGCCCACCTCTGGGGCTATGACTTTGTCCAAGCTGACTTTCCTCGTAAATCTTAGGCCCCCTGGTCTTTCTCTTTCTTGGCGTCTTCTGTCTGACATGGAAGCATTCAGGAAATTGAACTCTAAACCTTGGCCGGCCATGCCTTACACTCTGCCTTCAGGTGGGAGGGCTGCTGGTGTGAGTTCCAGGAGGCTTAAGATAGACTTTTCAGTCTACACTGCACCTGAGGACATAATTGCCTGGGTGCTGAGATCTGGAAGAGGAGAGAGTCAGTGTGGGAGGGGGGAGAGGAAGAGGAAGAGGAGAAAGCCAGTCCATGAGCCAGGTCCATTTTCTTATGGAAACAGTGCAGGGAATTGTGGGAGCATGTAGCTCAGGACAGTTATGCAGGTGCCCAGAGTAATAGGAAAGGTATATAAACAGAAGGAACAGCATGTCTGCAAGCTCAGGGGACAAAGAGGAGGATCAGGGGGCTCCCTGGAAAACAAGGAGGTGCTGGGAGCCACAAAAAGAGGTATGGGGGAAGACCGTTCCAAGAGAGGGACTAGTGTGGATGAGGGACATAGTACAAAATGCTGGGGGGGGGGGATGTACATGGGGGCGGATATGAATACCGTGAGCAGGGAGGGAGTGCTCAGGCTGTAGTGACAGGGGCCTGGTGGGAGGCAGCAGGCATGGTTTGGAGAGATGGGAATTATGACTCCAACTAATAGAAGATTGGTTTTGCAGTTTCTAGACACTACACAGTCATGTTTTTACCAGACTTTGTGGATGGTAGGAAGAGAACGGTGTTGGCCTTTTCCCATACAGTCCAGTCCCAGAGTCCCAGTCTCACACAGGGACAGGAGCCCCTCCATTCACTTAACCCCCCCTCATGTGTGGTATGCAAGAGTGTGTGTGTGTGTGTGTGTGTGTGTGTGTGTGTGTGTGTGTGTGTGTGTGTGTGTGTTCAATGTCTACCAGGTCCCAGGTTGGGATGCTGAACCCACACTGGCTCACAGTGAGCTCAGATAGCCACCTGAGGGACAGCTTTGTAGAGTGAAAGTAGAGGGGTGCTCAATAGAGGGGACCAGGTGTTACTGTGCATACATTAGATGGTGACAGGAGGCCTGCTGTACCAGGCCTTGGGAGATCATGCATGTGTGGAACCAGACAGGAGTGGGCATGACAGTGGAGAAGAGTAGACTGAGGTGTTCCCAAGCTGCTCACAGTCTTCTTCCAGAAAGACACAGGGCAGGGCTCTGAGACAGTGAGACTCCAGAAGATGGGAATGAGCTGGGTGAGGCAAAGGAGTCATCCAAGACTAGAATCTCCCTGCCCTTTCCATTCAAGGAACTGTCTGAGAGCCAGAATTTTCTTTACTTCTGTGTTCTGGGTTCCTCTTTTGTCTCAGCTTAGCCCTGGCTGTGTAAGAAAAGGCTGGGCAAACTTTACAGGAAGAACGTCTCAGACAAGAGCAAAGCCCTTGAGGACGAAATCAGCTGTGCTCGCAGACCCACCAGCCATCAGGTCCAGCCAAATAGGGCAAATACCAGACTGAGATACTCCAGCCTTTTAAGTTTGCCCTTGGGGAGTTGTCTGGACATCAGTTCCAACAGGGATGCCAGCAATAGGCTTGTTTGAAGAGATGGGGTTTGCCTTGGGCCTTGAAAGGAGCCAAAAGTCAGACACATGGATAGACACCTCACTTGCAGAGTGGTCCATGTGCTGCACTTGGGTGCCAAACTAACTGGTTTGCAGACTGACTTCCTTCTAGAAGGTTCCACTCAGACCTTTTCAAAATATAGGCCTTAGGTGCCTGAGTGTCTCTGCAGGAGCTTTGCCCTCTTCTCAGTAAGGCAGCTGTCTGCATTGCTGCTGGCAGAAAAATAATCTTTTCACGGTATCTTGAGCCCAGCCATTCCATGTGTAGTACCCAGAACCTGTGGGAAACAGAGGAGGCAAATTTTGTGATCAGGCAGTATGTGAGGGAGACATATCATACAATGGACCTGCTATGGAATATCATTTGGTCCTCACCAAAAACGCACTTATCACTCCTGTTTTACAGATGGCAACACTAAAGTTCGGAGACATTACCTAGCATTCTCCCCAGGCTACAAAGCCTATTGATGTCACCAAGGGAGGAGCTGAGCTTGGGTCACTCTGATTTCAGGCTCCAAGACCCTTTCTCTGTACTGTACTGTTTGATGGCCCCATGCCTGTCACAATTAATTGTGGTGTGGTAGAAGTGGGCTGTTGTTTCTCCACTGACAACATGAGAATGACTGAATACTGGGGACTAGAATGGTATTTCTTGAATTTGACTGTGACCATAAACCACTTGAGGACCTTATTAAATTACAGATTCTACTTTATAAGGTCTGGGCTGAGGCATACCCACATGCTCAGGACACTTTCAGTCCACAGAGCACATTCTGAGTACCGAAGGCCAGGCTATCTCTAATGGCCACCCATCCACCAATATAGATACTGACTGGAGTGAGGAAGAGATGTCTTGTTCAGACCACATTGATTCTTGCAATTCCTGCCTATTCTATCCAGCTTCTTGGAAGTGGTTGGGCAAGGAGGAAATGTCTCCTCACCTTACAGATGAGGAGTCAGGTTCTGAGTTAAAACAAGGCTTGCCCTACTGTGTCCTAGCCTGGCCCTGGCTCAGCACCCTTCCCTGCCATTCCTGCTGCCTTATCTTCTGTATTTCTCCTTTTCAGTAGCCTCTTCTTGGCAACTAGTTGGGGGAGAGGGGGACAGCATCTCTACCCCCATCATAGGTATCCCTACTTTTTCCTCCTGACAAAGTTGAAGTATCCTTCATGGCTTTAGGAATTTTTCTGCTACAGGTGTCTTTGGCATGTGTCTGCTCCTCGAATGAAGCCTGAGACTGAATGGAGCCTTGCTTTCTAGAGGGTGGTTCCAGAAGCAGGCGCCAGCTCCACCGGGGGAAGTCAGTCTTCCTGCCTGCAGGCTGGCTCCACCCCAGGGCTGGGCATACCATGCTCATGGGATGGCTTTGGGCTTGTTACTTGGAAGCGTAGATGTTTGCAAATGGATTTATGGGTCCCATGTTTACCATATTGTCAGGGAAACAGAGCTTCGAGAGACTGAGTCACCCAGAGCAGGAAAACTGAACCTAGCATCTAGGGTGGGCTCCACCACCCAAGCCCAGGGGCCCACTGTTCACACATGCCAGAGAAAAGGTCAAGTTAGCCCTGTCCTAGAGCTCTGACTGGAACACACCCCCTTTACATAGTCCCTTATCTTCGTGCCTTTCTCCATTTCTAGTTTTTCCTAGTCCTCCAAGGTACTTAGAGTTCTTGAACATGCATCCGTGTGCACACGTGTGCGTGCACATGAGCACAAATACATACACATGCACACACACCATCTGCTCTTGCTGTGAAGGGTGTCTGCCTCATGGCCATGTAACCCAGCACTTGCCTGTTTGGCCTGTGTGTATTTCAATGCTATCTGATCCTGTTTTCATGGCTTTTGCTTCCCATTCACTTCTTGACCTAGGAGTCAAGGTTTTATACCCAGCTAATACTTCTCAGTGGAATACATAGCTAGCATTTAATAATGGCAGCTAGAAGGCAGCGAGCCTTCTAGAGTAGGAGGGGGGAAGGGACAGAGATTCTGACCTCATGGAAGTCACCTCGGCTTCTCTTCTCTGTGAAAACCATTGAGTGCCTTCATCCCTCCATCCTGACATCCTCATTAGTCCTCACGAAACCCATGAGTTTCTGTGGCTCTGCCTCTCAACAGGAGAGCTAACTGACGCTCAGTTCTTACCCATAGCTAGCAGCCTCCTGACAGGATCTAGAAGTGCTGTGAGTGAATTCTCAGTGAAGGGGTTATAGAAAGAGAGGCCTCCTTTGGGGCTGCTTGGACCAGCAGTCCTACTATATGGAAACTCCCTATCAAACCAAGGCAAGTGGAGACGAAGCCTTCCTAACTAAGAGCCAGAGTCTATAGGAGGAAGCCTTGAACCTTCTCCAGGTGCTAGGAAGAATCCACTCCTGCAGCCTCCAGGAGTCATTACTTGACCCAGCATATTCAGAGAAAGGTGGAAAACACAGTCTTGAGCTATGCAGCTCCTTGTATGGGGTGCAGTCATCCACCCCCAATTACCCTCAGACTGTGGTCTCTTTTCCTCCAGGATGTAGTAAGCAGCTTAGTGGATAAGGCCCCCCTTTGTTTTCTTCCCTCTTTTTTTCCTTTGAGGGACAATAATTTCATTTTTATTATCCACAGCTAAACATGGTTTGCCAAAAATATTCAAAGAAACATACAGACGATATGCAAGAATTGTCAGAAAAATTTAGGAAAATTACTTTTTTATACATTCATTTATGAAAATCAGTTATATTTCTATGCATCAGAAACAAGTGAAGCATGAAGGTTATATAACTTTACCATTTATGGTACCACATTTACATGAACTACACAGAGAAAAGTTGAGTAAAAAAAAAGTGCACTTCTTCTATCCCAAAGCTTAACGATAGTTGAGCTAAGAATTAGGCAAAAACATTAGTCATGTTTGGTTTAACACATGCCATGTAGTCATGTTTGGTTTAGCACATGCCATGTAGTCATGTTTGGCTTAGCACATGCCATGTAGTCATGTTTGGTTTAGCACATGCCATGTAGTCATGTTTGGTTTAGCACATGCCATGTAGTCATGTTTGGTTTAGCACATGCCATGTAGTCATGTTTGGTTTAGCACATGCCATGTAGTCATGTTTGGTTTAACACATGCCATGTAGCTCATATGCATATCCACGTATATCCCTATCTTTTGAACCCTCAGAAAGTCTTTATAGAATAAACAACATGGTTCCGGGGTTTCTGTGTCGTCTGAGATCCAATCTCAAACACACTAGGATTTAAGTTAAGGTCTTTGAAGTATTTTGAGTTGATTTGTGTGCAGAGTAGAAGATGTGGATCTGATTTCATCCTTCTGTAGGTAGATGTCCAGTTTTGCCCACACTATTTGCTGACTAGGCTTTTTGCTAGTAAGTGTTTTTGACACCTTGGTCAAGTATTAAGTGGCCATACTCATGTGAGTTTATTTCAGGGTCCTCTGCCCTGTTCCTTTGGTCTTCATGTCTGGTTCTGTACTGCCTGTGGCTCCATACTGTAACTTGAAGTTGGGCATTGCATAGTTTCCTTCAGCAGTGTTCTTTCTGTGTAAGATTGCTTTGACTATTCATGGGTGGCATTTGTTCATTTGTTTGTTTGTCCCATATGAAATTTTGGATTTCTTTTGTAGTTCTGAAGAGCATGTTATTTGGAATTTTGATGGAATTGCTCTGAGACTTTGGTTACCTTTGGTAATATGGCCATTTATACAGTATTAATTCTGCCTATCCAGGAACACAGAAGGTCTTCCATCATTTAGTATCTTCTTCAATTTCTTTTTTCCATGTCTTAAATTTTTTATTGAAAAGCATTTTACTTCCTCAGTTAGGTTATTTTTACATTATTTGTCTTTTCTCTCTCCTATATGGTTCCTAGCTTTAAAGGCATATGTAAGTGTGGTTGTGGGCATAGGTCTTATAACCAGAAGGGGGATCATACAGGGAGGGGGTGTTGAGAAAGAGGGAAGATAAATAGAGCATTATGACATGAAAGCGGAAAGAAGCTGCTGAAGCTAGGAAGGTTCAAGGATGGTGGCTGCTAAGAGATGAATCAACACATTCTGGCCTTCTAGAATATTCCACAGACTGTTGGAAAATGGTGGGGAAAACAGCCAGGAGCAGGATCTTTCCTCTCCAGATGAGAAATGATACAAGGGTTAATTATATGTGTCCACTTGCTGGGTCACACATACTTGGTCAAATGATATTCTTGCTGTTCTTACTAGTGCATCTTTTCAGATGACACTAAATCAGTGGGGCTCTAAGTAAAGTTTATTACCTCCTTAATCTGGATAGACCTTACTAAATCAAGTGGAGGCCTCAGGAGAAGCAGACAGACCACTATGGAGAAGGATGGAATTCTGCCAAAAGCCTTGGCTTCTTGCCTAGACCTCTGGTCTGCCAACCTACCCTGAAAATTAGGATATAGACTCATGAACCAAATCTTAAAATCAATCAATCAATCTCCATCTCTCTCTCTCTCTCTCTCTCTCTCTCTCTCTCTCTCTCTCTCTCTCTCTCCCTATGTACCTATTTATCTAACACACACACACATACACACACACACACACACACACACACACACACACACACACAATTCATACACCACATCAGTTCTGCATCTCTGGAGAACTCTAATACAGGCAATTGTCTAGAATGACCTTGGCTCTGAGCATTTGATTCACACTCAGAGGGGAAGCATCATAGGCTGAAGCCTACAAATAAAGCAGAGTCGTGACATTGCCATTAAAGATGTGAATAGTCTCCTCATACCAGAGCCCAGCTGCAATCCCTTAGGTAAAAGATGGTTTGAGTGAAGCCTGCCTGACTTAAGGGTCTTGGCAGCTTGCAGGAACCAGACTTTGGAAAGCCATGCTTTCCATCTTTGGAATAGTACTAAGAGATGACATTAGATCACCATGAGCAGGTTAGAGTAGAAGGAACTCAAATATCCATGGAGCACAGGAAGTAGTAGTACTGGGCACAGATAGGAGTAAGGCCAAATCCTGCCCTAGAATCAAGTCAGGGAGGGAACTAAAAGAGCAGTAGATCCATGAGCTGTGAGTATGGCTCCAGCCCATTACAGCCTGGTCTGGTCCTTCTCTTGTCACATCTGCCCCATGCCCAGGTGGGTGCTACCAGGACTGAAATGGCTGTGGGACCAGTTGTGTGGCACTATTTGCCACCCTCAGTTTTCATGCTTTTAGTTTAAAAGAATACCAGTAACTGAATGGAAGACACAGAAGTTCCAACTTCAGACTGTTCTACAAGCAGAGCAGCTTCTCTCTATGGAAGGAACTTCCTCTGGAACCTAGGACCCTCTCCATACCTGCCTGGTGTGGACAGGATACAGAGACCTATGCCTCCTTCATCAGTCATGTCGTTTAGTAACTGAAAAGTGTATCTAGGTGTACTGGCTGGTTTTGTGTCTACTTGACACAAGCTGGAGTTATCTCAGAGAAAGGAGCTTCAGTTGAGAAAATGCCTCCATGAGATCCAGCTGTAAGACATTTTCTCAATTAGTGATCAAGGGGGGAGGGCCCCTTGTGAGTGGTACCATCTGTGGGCTGGTAATCTTGGGTTCTATAAGAAAGCAAGCTGAGCAAGCCAGGGGAAGCAAGCCAGTAAGAAACATCCCTTCATGGCCTCTGCATCAGCTCCTGCTTCCTGACCTGCTTGAGTTCCAGTCCTGACTTCCTTTAGTGATGAACAGCAACGTGGAAGAATAGGCTGAATAAACCCTTTCCTCCCCAACTTGCTTCTTGGTCATGATGTTTGTGAGCCAGTCAGAGGGAAAATATTCTCAGGTACCAACCTCCTTAGAGATCTTCTGAGTCTGTTCTAATAAAGTGTCCTTACAAACTATGTGGTCTAGCCTAGACCTCTTGTTTTGCACCTGTGGAGACTGAGGCCCATACAAAAGTCACTATGGGCAAGCAACAGTGGGACCAATGCTCTTTCCCCAGTTTCCCATAAATATAGAAGATAGGGACTCCCTCGCTACCTTCTTCCCCTGCCAGGCTCTGCCGGTAGCTCCTGGTAGCCTCCAGAATGGATTTGTCCGTCCTACATTTCTGGAGTTCCCAATACTAAGAGATTTGTAATTTTCTGGGGTAGGTAGTTCCCTGTGGTGGGGGCTGAGACATATGGTTCATCTACTCATCCAGCCAGGCACCCACTCTTTCCAGTCACACACTCGGTCACTCTCACCTTCACTGATTATTTACTTCCCTTTTCATTAGTCCATTTGCTTGTTTATCCATTCACACATTCAGTGATCCATTCATCTGTTTACTGACCCATTCATTTCACAATCCCAAAGAGAACACCATGACTGGCCTAATTAGAAAGACTCATAATAAGCAGAGAACCATAGCACAAAATGACTATAGATTGGGCAGCCCTAGAGGATCATAGACTCCAGAGAGCATGACCAACTGGGAGATAACAAGAAAGCACCTCAAGGGTGAGCAAGAGCACTCCAGGTAAGGGAAGAGAAAGGCTTTCTGGGGCCACTCGTGTCTGAGTAGTCTTGCCCCCTCTGACCCTAGCAACTTAGAAAGAACCACAACCAACTCTGATGATCAGCTCAAGCTCCTGGATATGTTTCCTTCCCTCAAGTCCTGGCTCAGTGACCTTGGCCAGTGGTTTCTCCAGGCTGCCAGTACTGTAAGAGGGAGTCTGGTTGGGTGTGAAGAGTTTGCTCTACTTTCTTCCCAGCCCAATTTGGCTGGTGGCCAGTCTTGAAGATTATTATCTGGATGCTTATTTCCATGAGGCTGTTACTGCCTCTGTTTGCCTGCCTCAGAGGAAGGAAAAAGAGGGACAAACATACTAGCAAGTCACTGAGAATCTCTTTCTGTGAAGGACAGTAGTTAAGGTTGTTGGCTTTGAAATTAGACAGACCTGAATTCTGATTCTGTGTTTCCCTTACTGGCTCTTATCTATCCTTCAGATAGGGTGCTTGTGTCCTATTCATCCACTTGCTATGCAGCTGGTGAGCATTTGCTGTATGCAGAACTGCTTGAATGGTGCTCTAGCTCTGGGGCCAGGCAGGGACTGCTTCAACTACCTGGATTCCCAGTACCTTGGGCTTCTGTGGGACCTCCTGGGGTATTGGATGCCCATGCTTGCACTGTCCAGGCAGTATAATACACGGGAATCTGATACGCCAGGAGGTTACAGAAGCTCAAGAGAGGGGGGAGGCCAGAAAGATGACATTCTTGTCAGCATTCCTGAGAATTGACTTCCTTCAGAGGTGAAGTGACATCTCTGGCTGGTCAGTTACTTTATTCTGACTCTTAATTCATCCACCTGCAAAATGGAAATAATGCCTGTAACAGTCCATTGAATTAATTGGGTGGTATAAAAGGAAAATGTACTCCTCACAAACACAGAACTGAACCCAGAGTCTAAAGCAGCCACTTCGTGGCGTATGCATGTGTATGTCATACTTTCTAGAAGAAACTCAGAATGTAATGGAAACAGGCAAAAGGGAGGCAGTAGTGTTACTTTCTAGCCTCTTGGACTTTAGAAGAATGTACTGAGTGACAGAGATGATAGTTTATCTTCTCCATACCTCTGTACCATCATTGGACCAGACCCTGATGAGTAGAGTCTCCAAACTATTGGACAAGCATCTGGATGTGCACCTCTAGCCCATCACTAGTGGATTTAGGGATTCTTACCCTGCCCAGAAGGTCTACTATGGACATGTGGAACTCTCTTCACACCTTGCTGGCCATGATCTTTCAACAGAGTCCTTAGGGTTGGTGTTCCATGTACCGGACTCAGTTTATGACACCTGACCCAGTCCTTGGTTCTGATCACCACCCCTGTGTCTGCTCTGCCAAAGCAGTGACCCACTTAACTGCTCAAAACTTGCTATCACATCTATAAAATGAGAGAGTTGAATCTGCTCCACGGCACAGATTTAAGTGAAAGCATTAAACTACCCAGAGCTTCGGCTGATTCCAGAGATGGCTGAACTTTCTAGATTGTACCTCTTAATCACAGCTGTAATGGGAAGAGGGGAGAATAGTGAATTGGGTGAATATGAAGAATACTAGGAACAAGAGAGCACCAAGCAGAAGGAGGTTTGACTAGAAGAGAGAAGGACATTAAAAGGGGTGAAGAGTCTCCCATATTGTCCAGGTGCCCCATGGCCTGTAGCTTCCCATGCATTTCTCTGGCCTCACAGAACTTCTCCCCATTTAGCCACTATGAAATTTCCCATTTCCTGTGTCTTGTGAACCGTGGCTTGTCAGCTGTGCTTGACTTCCAAGTCTCCAGGAAGTGCCCCTTCTCCTGAAAGCCTTCCTTGACAAATAGGCTTCTCAGTAACCAGAGGCTCCAGTCCTGCACCCTTTCTCAGTCCTTAGCTGATTGCCTTCGTAGCTCTTCAACAGCCTCTGCCTTTTGGTCCTCACTGCACACTAGGAGCCCCTGAACCCAGGGGACATGTTTGGCTTACCTTTGTGGTTCCTGGGCTCCTAGCAGGAGCAGGCACTTTTTAAATTAAGTGATGGAATGTTCAATGAATGAATAAAGGATCAAATGAAGGTATGATTGCACGGGGAGGCAGTGATGTAGTGTCTCTTTTGTAAGGGCCTGTCTGTATTTTCCTCTCTCCGCTGTGCTGTGCCTCTGTTCACAGTCCGTGGTTCCACTGTTAGTGGAGAGTCGGTTGGTGGCGAACAGCCCAGCATCTGCCATGCTCCCAGGGATGCCCCGCTCTGCTTTTCCTTCAGGCTGTCTGTGGCCTCCTAAGCAACCCCTGGAGACCTGCAGAAACAATGTTTTACTCCCATACTGAATCCTCCCTCCAAAAACAAACACAGCCACTGCCAAGAGCCTTCAGGACTTGCAATGAAAAACAGGTGTTGCCTGGAGACCTATCATACAGGGACAGCAGCTTGGGGTCACTACCTGGGGACAAGGAAGAGCAATGGCAACAAGGCACACCATACACCTGCAGCTCTGGAGTCCAGCCTCAGGGACATCAGCTCCTTTTGTCATAGGAAACTGCACCCTACACTGCCCCCATGAGTCAGAGTATCAGGATACCCTTACTCAGCACGGGTAGATACACAAAGACAGATACCTGGCTCTGTTTTCCCCTCATGTCTCTGACTCGGCTTCCCCGAAGTGAAGGAGCATTTGCTATCTGCAGTCACCTAGCTGAGGGTCCTTCCTTGCCTCCTGTACCTCATTTTTCTTCTTGGAGTCTAATCGAACTCATCCTCTCAATGAGGTTTTGAACCTGCTATGGGGTGATGGCTTAGATGTGTATGAATGGACCCCAGGGATTCTACTCAGGCTCCAGCATCACAGTTGACAGGCTGTGTAAGCCTTGAGCAAGGTGTTGTTAGCTCTCCATCTCACTCTGCTTACCTAACCTCCTGAGGCAGTTCCAGGGCAGCATTACATCTGCTCTCCTGCACAGCTCACCCCACTCTGCTTCTCCCAACCTTTATGTAAGATGTCTTGTCTGCCTGCAAAGCTTTGCCCAGGTGTCTTACTTCTTTTCGTATGAAGACATGTTTACTGAGCATCTGCTATGCACCGGACACTGTTCTCAGCACGTGTCCATGCCTGGCATCTTATGCTTACTGGCATCTCTGTTTACTGACACACCTACCCACCTTGAGGTGTTTAGCTATGTCCCGGAGTAGGTTCTTTTCATGTCTGCATGACCTATAACTGAGCTTCTGGTAGTAGAGGCTGTGCTTAACCACTCCTATACCGAGGCCACTGGTCACAAAAGACTATACCTGCATAGTTCACTACTGATTCTCCAGCATCCCACCTACAGCCTAGTACAGTTAGGGTCCAGTCAGTGCACACCGGAAAAGAAATGGAGAGGGCTGGAGAGATGGCTCAGTGGTTAAGATCACTAGCTGCTCTTCTACAGGTCCTGAGTTCAATGGAGTATTCATACAAGCCCGGCTTGTTCACCCCGTGGCCCTTGTAGGAAAGATTCATCTCCTGTCACCTATTCTCATCGTCCTACACTGAGACTCTGTAAAGGGACCAGGTCCCTGTACCCCGAGTGGCTTGGGAGGAGCCCAGGCCAATAGGTGCTACAGCAATCATCTCTATTTGTGCTGGAGCCAGTTCCTTGCTCCCCAGACCTCACCTCTGATTTCAATTATCCAATTGCACATTGCTGCTGAAACTGCCTCCAAGCAAAGGAGCTGGCCTGGCCCTGCCTTCATTTTTCCCACATCCCTTCACCTTACACCCAGCTCTTGGCCACCCTAACATGCCCCTGCTCTCTTCCCCTCCTCCCCTAGTTCAGCCTGGTCATGAGCACCCTGGACTCTGCCAGATGTCCCTGCCTCTAATCCTACTCTCCTACTTATCTACAATAAACCTTCCCTGCCACTATAGCTGGGACCAGTCATGTTTTTCCTTTCCTTTTTCTTTTTCTTTCTTTTTTTCCATTCAGTGAGCACTCCACTGGGTTTGCAGGAACCAGGAGAGCATCTTTCTCCTATTAGAAATACCGTTTGTTTTCAAGGCTGCAGGGCGAGCTTGGGCTACTCCCAAGCATACTACTTCCAGCAGGGACAACCTCTGGAAGTCTCACTGTCCCTTGGGGTGGAGGATGGGGAGGGACAGAGAAACAGAAAACTGAGGCCTAGCACAGAGAAGGGAAGCACAGCAGGAACAACACTACTGTCCCTAAGTATCCAGCAGGCTGTCCTGTAGCACAGAAGACGGTGTCACAGAAGCTGGAACTGACCCAGCAAGCAAAGAGCAAGTGACAGTGGCTGCTCCCTGTCTGCAGCTGCCTGCCACTTGGACTTGGTGATCAGCAACCTACTGTCAAGAGGTGGCCTGGCCCCTGCTGGGGACTGCAGGGAAAGCAGCCTGGGTTCTAGGAGAGGGAATGCCTTGGAGGTCCTGGGTTGCCTCCTGTCTTCACTGTTACAAATGAGTCATCTCTGCCGAGCCTGGCTTGGCCCTGTCCTGTGGGGATAGGAATGGCTAGGTTGTATGAAGTGCTTTCTCTTGGGGCATGCTGACCCTGAGAAGATGGGAGGGTGCCCCTGCCCACAGTGATTGAGACAAGGTTCCCAGGTTACTTCAGCCCTGGGGCTGCCCTGTCCTCACTCCCACCAACCCCTCCCCGAGTTGGCATTCTACTACTCCAGGAAATGTTGTTACAAATTTTTTTCCACAAGAGCACATGCTGGATTTTCCATGCCACCTCCAGCACATTTTCGGGAAGTCCCAGGTGGTTGGGATAGCGGCTGAGACCCTCCAGAAAGGCCAAAGATTCAACAAACCGAAAGAAGGCTGGCTTTTATTTAGTCATAAGTATATATACATCTCAACTTTTGAATACTGGAAAGGAAAAAAAAAGTTCAGCAAACCAAAAAAACACACACATCGCTTTGCTTTGGAGGGTAATTACTCTGAATTCAGTTAAACCAACTTGCTCTAGCTAACTAGATTAGTTTACATCTTGTGGTAGAAAAAGAAATACAAATTACTTAGATTGCAATAAACCATGTTTTTCTAACTAAGTAGATTAGTTTATATCTTGTGGCAAGAAACGAGGAGAGCAGCTCAGCAAAGCCTGGTGCTTGCTCATGCCACTTGCTTGTTCAGGGAAGGCTGTTTGCTAGGTGACCTCTAGCCTCTGATCCCCCAGGTCTCTCTCACCCACTTCTTCCAAGAAATGCTAAGAACTGGGTCTGGGGAAAAGAATAAAAAGCACATTGAGCCCAACTCCCCTGAGGATGAAGCCAGAGCACTGAGGTTGTACACTGTGTACAGACTCTATTCTCGCCAGCAATGCATCCCCTGTAACTCCTACTGTGTGCAGCCAAAGCCTGGGCCTAAATGAATGGGACCAGCTGCTTGAATGTGAGGCACAAATGCCACCTAGGGCCCATGCTTATCTTGTGCTCGGCTGACCCCATTTTTGAGACTGGAAATAATTTATAAATTAGGGGTTCCTCATCATTTTGTTCCAGAACTTGCAAATTATGTAGCTAATCCTAATGGTCAGACACGGGCAGCAGTAATGGACAGACACGGGCGGAAGGAGGAGGACAATAGAGGAGGAGGGGACTGCCTTCGGGAGCTGTGGTTTCCTGGAGGACACAAGAGTCCATGTTCTCTAATGAAACGGGTACCATGGGCACACAAATGGATGTCACCCATGTGTGGCAGTGTCTACAAAGTGATTATTTTTTTCAGGGAACAGATCAAGAGGCATTGTCCCAAGTGAGTCCAGCAGTTTCAATGACTTGGTGAATCTTTGGCTTGTTTTTTGTTGTTGTTGTTGTTTTGTTGTTGTTGTTATTGTTATTGTTGTTGTTTTGCTTAGTTTTTTTTCCTAAGAAGAAAGATACTTGCTGCCTGAGGTCTGTGCCTTTCTGTCAGCTCTGTCCTTTCTATCATGTCTGATGCCTTCTGTCATAGGAAAGGCGCATGGGGGGGGCAGTTATAACTGTCAAGCACTGAGCAGTTTTTGAAGAGTCAGATTTTTCTGGATGGGGTTACAGAGCGGTTCCCCAATGGTCACTCCAGTAGAGAACATCATTTTGCCCAACAGATGCCACCCATGTATTACACCCCACTGAGGGTCTCATCTAACTGTCACGGAGACCTTGTAAGTCTGTTAAAAAGAATATGAATTTGATTTACAAGCAGAGTGGTTTTATGCCAGACACTTATATTTCCTCTTGTGAAAATCCTGGCTGAGAGTGTGCTCTGCTCCAGGAGGCTGGGAAAGGTTTGGAGGCCTTTCCCTTGCTTCTGTTGCCAGGCGTTTTGGCATTTTCTGCAGTGCAAGGTGGTCCAACACCCTATCTGCGTTCCAGACCTAGGGAAGAAGAGCAGAGTTTGGGGTTGGACTCATGGACCCTCTCATACCCATTACTACAGCTTGGTCACTTGGTTACCCTTACCTCCAAGCTCTCTGCTGGGTGGCTTTGTTCCTGGATAAAAGTGAGGAGAGCTACAACAAGGAGGCTGAGGCTGCAGGGGAAAGGGCAGTGTGTACGTGCTGCATGCTTTAGGTTTGGGGTAGTTGGTTTTTGTAAACAATCAGCAGTTCATATATGAGAAGATAATGAGAGAAAGCTCTGTGGTTTACTTATTTACAATTCAGGGTTTGGGGATTTGGAGAGAAGGCCCCTGAACTCTCATTGAATGCATACACACACACACACACACACACACACACACACACACACATGAAATCGCCCTGCAGGGCTCTATAGCTGAGGGTCATCACTTTGTTCTCTAACTTTTGGAGCGACACTGTGCTCCCACTTCCAGTGTCATCATAGAGCTTTCTCCGTTATCATTGCTGCTGCAGTTTGGTTGATAGTAGTCAGGCCAACCTGGAAACACAGCGGTGGGGCTGAGAGAAGTCCAGCCTAGGGAGTCCAGGCTAGGGAGTCCAGGCTAGGGAGTCCAGGCTAGGGAGTTCAGGCTAGGGAGTCCAGGCTAGGGAGTCAAGCTAGGCCTCCTAAAGAAATCCCATCCCTAGGGCCCCGGAGTGAGATGGGGTGGGGTTATTGTCTAGCCCCTTGTTCTCAGGCAGGTCACCAAACTCTCCGCATGGATTTTCTTGCCTGAAAAATGACACCTTTCTCACGGTTGCAGTGAGGACCACAGCATGTGCATACCCAGCAGAAAAGTAAGGATGAAGTGAGGGCCATCAGTAGGGCCCATGAGGCAGGCTTCACAGTAGGAAGTTAGAGGCTGGTGGCAACAGGAGATGAGACTGTGTAGCTTAGGAGGAAGGCCCTTCCTCATGTTGGCTCTTCTCTTGGCCTGGGCTATGCCCATTTTCTAGAAGCTGAAGTTGTACAGAGCTGTACCAGGAATGGCTGCCTTGTACACCTGGGATACAAGGGACATCTGTGTCCCTCCTCCCAAACCATTTCTATTAGTGAACTGAGATCATGTGGTCTACAGGAACTGTTGAGTCCCCACTAGGACATTGGTGGTACTTGGATATTTGGGCAGAGCTGGCTCCTTACTCATTGTGGGTTGAGGACAAGTGCGAGCGGTTTGGAGGAGAAAATGCTACAGGTAGGACATGGAGGGAAAGGGGATGAAGGGGCGGCAGGAATGAGGAAAGGGAAAATAGGAGACTGAACAGAAGCCAACCTAGGACAACCAGGCTCTCCTGTGAGGTACAGCTAAACCGGAGCAGCCTCAGGGATGCGTAGAGGCCCTATCTTGCACATGGGAAAGCCAAGGTTCCATGGACTCCTAATTTGTCTAAGTTCACCCTGTCAGTGATCCACTTAGAATGATTTGTACTTTTTCTCCTCTTCAAAATCAACTGTACAAGTAGGTATTGTACAGTATGTAATTGTTGTAAGAGGCATAAACAAAAGATTATAAAATTCCACAATCTGGCGGAGTAACCACTGTTAACATTTGATGTATATACTTCTCGACATTTCCCCATGTGAATCTGTGTCTCTCTATACATGCACATACTAAGAAATACATATTTAGAAAACCGAGATCATTTCTATACGTGCTATTTAGAAACCTCCCATGTTCAGGTCATTGAGTGTCATGAGCGTCTTCCCACTACAGTAAACACACACCAAAGCATCTTATTTTTAGTGGCCATAGAATACATTTAGACATTCCCCAGGTTCCACAGTTTCATGGCAGAGAACACTTATCAGGTTAGTTTTGTTTTGTTTTTGGGTTTTTTGTTTGTTTGTTTGTTTGTTTAAATGAAAAAGAAATCCCGAGTATTTGAAGGGAGAGATGAGGCAATACCTCTCACGTCTCTAGTCTCACATTTCCCAAGCTACCCCAGTCTGCCTTGCTGGGCAGAGTCTACGATGTCCCAGCCCCAGTGAACCCAGAAGTCCCTGACTTCATTGCGCAAAGACCCTGAGGGCTCACTTTCAATCAGTTATTGCACAGAAGGTGAAAAAGTCACATAAACTCTCAGGATGATTTCCTACCGCCCTGGTTTCTAGAGCAATAGCTCCTTCCTCTCAGTTTTTCTTGTGTTCCCCGAAGGCCTGGGATTCTCCTCGGCCAGATAGATGAAGAGTGGGAACTTACATGACGGCATTAGCCCCTAGTTACCTACTCCTAATGTCATGATGAAATGGAAAAGGGGCCAGGCCTGAAATTCACACAAACCAGATTACACAAACCCCACCCCACCCCCTGCCATGTTAACAGGGTAACTTCCAGCCCTGGCATATATCTGGGTCTGTTTCTCCATCTGTTAAAAGGTAGGAAAAAGAGTGTGAAAGGTGTCTGGTAGGCGTGTAACGTGGGCAGCGCTGTTTAGCCATCTTGAAGATCGCTGCTTAAGCATTTCTAGCCTGAAATCTCACATGCTCCAAAAACCTGAAATTGTTTTTGTATCACTGACATGAGGCTCCTGAGTGGAAACTTCCATGCTGTGAAACTTTGTTTCATGTGTAAAATTATTTAAAATAATGTATACAATTTCTTCAGGAAATATCAAGATATATATGAAACATACAGGAATTTCACTTTTAGACTTAGGTCTCATCCCTCCCCCCAAACCTCATTGTACATAAGCAAATATGCCACAGCCTCCCAACTCCCAAATGCTTCTGGTCCAAGCACCTCAGATAAGGGATCTACAGCCTGGAGAGTGCCTGCTTGAGGTTTAATATCTCATCTCCTCAATGGCTTGAGGAGTGCTGGAGAACAGATCTGGTCACCATAAGCCTCCCTTGTAAAGAGCCATATTAGTAGCTCCACCCAGCTAATGAACAAATGCCTGGTCATGAAAGAAAGTGTTTCTAATAAGCATGCAAGTGTATCTGCCAAGGCAGCCCGGCCCACAGCCCCAGCTGCTAGAGGTTACAGCATCCTGTGTGAACAGCCCCACTTTTGTGCTTGGAACATGCGTGTTATTGGAGCCAGACGCCCCCCTCCTCATGCCAGCAACAGGCTGGTGTTCACATGGGCTGTCCATTGTGAGCAGGCAGAGACTCCCAGCCTGTTCCAGAGCTGGGACCACAACTGTCAGTGGCCAGGCCCAAAGCTGGACAAGCTCTGTGTTCTCCTAGGTCACTTTGTGCCTCATGCCAGATGGGGACAGACAGAACAAGAGATTGGTGTTGGCAGGTCCCCCCCACTGGGCTCTGGCTCCCAAGAGCCAGGCTGAGGGACTTGTGTTTTCTTTGCTGTGCTATTAAGCTGTCTTTTGCTTTTAAGGTTCCCGGACCTGTCATAATACAGGCCATCCCAGCCAAGATCCTGGGCCCCTGTTCCTTTGAACCTCGGGGGCAGCTGTAGAGAAATCCCACTTTTCCTGTGGTGTGGCTGACAGCCGGCTGACAGCTCACAGCCAGGCTGCTACCAAGCAGGCTACAACATAGACGGGCTGGGAGTTGGGAACCAGTCGGTCCCCACACAGGGAGAGCTTATAGAACTCTGCCACATTTGGACCCTAGCAGGAGATAGTAGAGATGAGATCCGCATGTAAGCAAGCTCCACAATGCGGTCAGAACTCCTACGTTCTCCGAAGCTATTGCTTCAGTGTGGAGTTTGTGTGGGATGTCTTGGATTGAGTCTAGCTGCAAGATGTCTTTGCTGTTGATCTTCAGCAAGTTCCTTAACCTCTCTGAGCGTTGCTTCTATAAGTGAGAAAAAAAAAAAAAAAAAACAACTAGTTCATCTCACAGAGTTGTTAGTAAGGCTAAATAGGCTATGTGTTTCTTCAATGTATCTCCGACAGCACTGAGTCCAGTGCCCGGCACACCATATATTTTCCTTTTCTGGGACCCCAGTCAGTGCTGAGGTGGCCATGGGAATGAGGGACACTCAGCACCCCCATGGCCAGGAAGTCCAGATTCTGATTCCATCCATCATAGTCCCATAATAAGTCAGTCCTACGTTCTCAGCCACTCTTTGCTTGTTTCTCAGCACAAAAAATTGAGAAGCAGCCGTGCTGAGCCAACCTCTAAACCCAAGAGTACCTAGCTCGCCAGGGTAGGACTGGCGGGTGTGGAGGGTGGGGCCGGTTAAATGTTGGGTAGCATTCACCCCAAAGGAAAGCTTTTCTCCTTTTTCTCATACCCCTTCCCTCTTCCTGGTCCACATACGCCTGTGTGCATCTCTCACACCGTGAATCAGAGCGAGAAAGTCTGGTTGGGGGAGAGAGCATGGGAAAGGGGGAAGAGAATGGGAGAGGAAGCAGGGGAGACAGGTATGCAGAGGCAGACGGATGAGCCAGGGGACTGACAGCCCTGAGAGCCGAGCCGTTAAGTGAAGGATGTGAAATGGACATTTCCCACTTTGAGTGGAAGCTCAGCCAGGGGTCACACACAGATACCGGACATTGATACATTTTTACTTCTGCTATGGTGTACGGGGTGGGAATCACATTTCCTCTCCTCACATCTCAGTCAGGTCAAACTCAAAGATCCTTCAGATGTCTGGTTTCCATCCTCACCCTCCTGTACCCCCTCCCCAACCCCCATCTTTAAGCCTGATGCTCTGAAGTTGGTTCCCATTGCTTTGCTCACCTGAAAAACACCGCTGACCAGACCTGGTCTTGCATCCCTTGAGAAAAATGAAGGAATTAGGCTTATTTTTAGCACACGTTTCTCGAGGAGCTGCTGTTCTCCAGGTACAATCTGGACGCACACCCTTTAATGCTCACCCTTTCTTCCCATGAATCATTCAGCCTGTAGCTGTAAGCCTCCACCCATTTCTCCGGTTTCTGCTAACAGAGTTTCACCCTCATTTCTCCCTTTGGCTATGAGCCCCTCAAGGGAAGACCCAGGGAGACCATTGTGTCTGCCACAGACAGTACTGTGGGCCAGCCTCTGTTGTATTAGAATATGCTGAACTTGTCTCTGTTGACAGAGGTGTGATGAACCCAGATGGTTTGCAGCCTCTGTGTGTGTGTGTGTGTGTGTGTGTGTGTGTGTGTGTGTGTGTGTGTGTGTGTGTGTGTTATGGAGAACGGTGTTTCCCTTAAAGGGAGGATGACACAGGGGAGAATTCCTGCTGCGCAGGCCGGTGGGATAGGGAGGCCTTTGGATGAATGGTGGAAGTGAGTCCCCAGCTGGGACGAAGATCAGCTCGGCTTCCCAGGCTCCCCTTTCCCTACGTTGCCTTCTCAACTCATGGCCTCCCAGACCTGACCTCTCATTTCCCTACAGTAGCTCCTCTGGTGCCCACTGTCACAGTTTCCTGTGCAGGCCTCATGCTGGTTTATGATTTAGGTGGCCTCGAAGAGCACAGCCTTCCTCTCTTCTTCAGCTCTATGGAAGCACTGCATCACACAGGGCCTGGCCCACTGGACATACCCAGTGGATGCCTGCCTGACTAGAAGGTTGATCCTGTAGCCCAGGCCAGTATGGGCTAAGTAGGGGTACATGAAATCAATAAATATTTACTGGGTGTTAAGTTTTTAGCCTAATGTAGAAATTAGCAGCCATTCTCACTTATGGTAATAAGAGACATGTGTGCTCCCTTGGGAGTTGGGGCAGGAACTCTCTCCACCTGAGGGTAGACTGTTTGGAACCCATACGGCACTAGCCCCTGACTGGGCCTAGCCAGGACACCCTAGGAAGCTCCTTGGAAAGGTAGTGTTAACAGTTGTGACTCTCCCCTAGAGGGTTCCCAATGCCTTCCTACCCTCTCGGCTCAGCTCTGTGTTGGGTGCAGGGGACACTGACCATTAAGAACAAGGCTTCTCCTGCAAGGGTGTCCTGTCCTTATATATGATCCCAACACTTCTTGCCATGTTTTCTCAGAGGCACTACCAGAGATCTCTGGGGAAGACAGAGCTTGACCAGTATACAGAACCATGGATTTAGAGGTGTGTGGGGACCTCCAGGTTTAGGGGTGTGTGCAGAGCTGCCTTCGGGGGAGGAAGTGTAGAAGTCCCCAGGTCTGAGGGGACAGAAGACATAGGTTATGTGATGAACAGTCTCTAAGGGTGTCCTCCTCAGACATCAGTGTTCTGGAAGCTGAGATAGACACAAATAGGCAACATTACACATGGTGGCTCCTGCAGCCAGAGGAAGCAGTGAGAGGAGGCTTCACCTCCGGCAGCAAGGCGGAACAAGAAGCAGGATGGCATTTCAGGCCGATGGAAGAAACCTGCAGATAGGCCAAGGCTAGAGGCAGAACAAAGGCTGGCTGACTGGAGAGACCGAGATAAACTGAGTTGACTTGTGCTGTGTGGTTCAGCGGCTACTAGCCATGTGGCTATTTTAATAGTTAAATTTTGGAAGGGGGTTTGGAGAAATGACTCAGTGGTTAAGAACATTGGCTGCTCTTGCAGAAAGGATCTGAGTTCAGTTCCTATCACCCACAGATCAACTCACACTGGTCTGTAATTCCAGTACCAGGGGATTCAACACTTCTTTTGGCTTTTAAGGGCACCAGGAACATACATGGTATGCATACATAGCTGGGGAAACACTCATACATAAAACACATAAAACAAAACAAACCGATTTTTTTAAAAGTTAAGTGAAATTAACTCGTTACCAGAAGTGATATCTCAGAGGCATGGGATCCCAGGCGTCCTTGAGAAGCAGCAAGCTCAGCTACTCTGCCTCAGTGAATTCTTGGAAACAGCCTGTGTGTTAGGGCCAACATGGGAAGAGGCTGCTGTGTGAGGCTTGCTTGGTGTCATGGTTCATGAACAATCATCACCAGGGCCACTATGGGGACCTGACCAGGTGGCAGCTGTACTGGAAAGGAAAAAGAAGAGAGAAGAGTTGTTCCACTCATCAGGAGAAGGAGCATTGATGGGAAAGAGGGACTGCCTTTTCCTTAGTCACCCCGCTCCTTCTTCCCCAAGGAAAGCTTCTCGAATGTTCAGTTCCAAGTTTCACCTCTTCCATGAAGCCTTTCCACATCTTCTAAGAAGCCCCAGCTGCCCCTCAGCCTGGATTTTTTTTTATTAGACATGTACCTCAAGGTTGCTTATATGTCAGTCTTCCTACTGAGGCCCTGTGTTCATTGAAAATCCAACCTCTTCAGTTATTGGAGCTCTTGTATTAGGCTGGACCACCCCTACTCATAAATTCACCTCCTACAGCTGCTGTGGGTCAGTGTCAGGATTACCTGTCCGCATGTCAGTGCCTGCATTAGACCTCAGACTCCTTGAGTGCAGAGGCCATGTCCTGTTGTGCTCTTGGACTTTCCTGGTGAATGGGGGATGTCAAGAGAGTGAAGACTAGCCTATGGCAGTGAAGAGAGCCTGTCTGCTCCTCCTGGCCTCCAACTTCCTTTCTGGGCCCCTGGCTCCTGCTGATTGCTGCAGAGAAGATAATGGCAGATCCCTTTATTTCTTGGACCAGCCTCCAGGCAGAAGGACTTGTTCAAAGTGCCACTTGGTGACTCTTGCAAATTGTGTCTGACAGCACTGCGGAAGGCCAGGCCATCTGCCTTGTCTCCTCCCAGGATGGAAGGGGCTAAGGTATTAGGTTTCCACTCTGATCCACACTTTGATGTTCAAAGCTGTTTAATATTCATTAAACCAGCCCTTCAGTTGTAACTGCAGTCATTACCCTCCCTTTTATGATCAGCTGTAAATGTTATGGGACAGACGGCACAGCTATCCTAATGAAGGGGCTTGATGATGGATAAAAGGTTGAATAGAGCCCTTCTTGCTGGTCCTCTTGCTCCTTGGCACCCACTCCTACCCATGTCTGCCTCCTTTTCCTCTGAAAAGGCAGTGTTTGGATTCAGAGCGCAGGATGATGATAGTGGGGTCAAGGTTAGCTAATTTTACTGAGACAAAAGTGCAGACTTAACCTGAACTCCCAACAAGCCTGGGTCTTGATTGGGGCTGGCTTGGATACTATCACTGACATAAGCTGATTTATGGCCTGGCCTGCTCCATGGATACGAGAAGAAAATTGAGTTTTATCTTCTCCATTTAGAAAACAGAGGGTTTTAACAGATTAGGTCCATGGAAGGACTGTACTTTTTTTGAGTTGGGGTCAATACTGAGGGAAATTCAAGGTCAGAATTTTGATCAGAATTTCCATTTGACCCACACACTTTCACATTTAGCCCCCAGAATCTGGGCAGTGTGAACCTCTCCAGTGGTTAGTTTCTTCACCTAGAAAGAATGAGGAAGTGTAGTGCCTACAGATGCTGTGCAGATCCCTCTAACGCAGGTGTGCACTGCCTGGGAGAATGTGTGAAACAGAGCGTGGTGCTGGGTTCCTACGAGTCACAGCCTTACCTTCTTCCTGAACGCCTGCAAGAGCAGCTAGTCCTGTGGTAAGAACATCACATCTACCTGGGGACTATGACCATAATACCCTAGTAGATGGTAGAGCCTGTAACTTGAAGGGCAGGGAGGTCTTTGCCTGCTTGTCCAGTCTTACTTCCAATAGTCCGCTTTGTGAGCTTCCCACGGGTCTCAGGCAAGTTGTCTCAGAAGCATGCACAAAAGTTCTGGGTACATATTTCAGGAGGAAGCAAATTGCACAGAGCTAAGGGAGAAGTCAAGCCAAGGTGCAGTGCTAAGGAATTTCCTATGAGAAAAGCCATTTATTACGCCTATCTGGGTCCATCACCAAATGTGGATCTCACCAGATTTGGGTCATGTCTGGAGGGCAGAGCTTTGGTGAGGCACCTCTGATATCTGAAGGCTACATTCTAACCATACTACTTGCAGCTGAGACATTATTACATCCTTTACTTATGCAGAATGGGGGTTGCATCATCCTGTCAACCCTAGCCAATGTTCATCATTATGGCCACGCACCCCCATCCGAGTTTACTCATGTCCACTGTGATCACAAACCAAATCTCTTAGAGCTCCCAAGATTCATGGGTAGAATTCCAGGAAGACAGATGCCCTCTCTTCAGGAAGCAGTTTTCTCAAAACTAGCATGATGGTGATAGAGGGGCTCTCAACAGTGCCCAGGTGGTCTTGGCAGGGCTTTTGTGCCTTTCTGGCTTGTGACTCCCTGAAATGCCACTCAGGTTACCTGCTGTTCTAGGTATAAATCATGGGTGTTCTTAAAGAGCTAAGCCTGGCTTTCTTTATGTCAGTAGGAGGCCTGAGGACACAAGTGTATCTATGGACCTTGAACAGAAAATCAGATAAAAATAGGACCAGTACAATAATGGTGGGTGTTCAAGGGGAGCCTGGCTGGGTCCAACTCATGATATACCCAGAAACTTAGCTGCCTTGCCAATGAATGTGTAGGTGACTGGAACCTTCTCCTACAGCAAAGGGGACATGTAGGTGTCTAATGTAGGAAAGACAGAGTGGCTGTGTGGGAGAATGAATCAACCATTTAAAGAAGTCTAAATCCATCTCATTTCTTTATCAAAAACTTTGATACAATTCTATTTAGAATTAGAATTTGGGAGTTTTACAGTGTCACAAAGGGCATACGCATGTTTAACACCCTATAGGGTCCTGGAGCAGCATCCATAACCTAGCAAATTAATATCTGTGGAACAAACATTAACATTCACAAAAGTGATCTAGATTAGTACAGAATGTACTGTGAAAATTAAGGTCAAGCTAGCAAGAACCTGTAGACCTTTAGTGTTTTCTGGATTTCTAACTTGTGGCTCGATGTCGGGTAAGAGGGCACATCACTAGCAGGGTTAGTTCTCTGGGGCCTCAGGCCCTGTGCAGAGCACTCACCTCTCCTGACTGCGCTGCCTGTGTCTCCTGAACTTGTACCTTAAGCTGGCCTTCAGTTCTCAGGGTCTTTTCCTTTCTCCACCTCTAAAGCAAAGTTCAGTCACCTGAGGTCAGTGGGAAAGGGAGTCTCACTCCAGCTCTAATCACAACTCATTAGCACTCTAGTGGCATCTAAGTGAGAGGGTGGTGACTTTAATCAGGGGGAGGGCCAGAGCAGGCTGGGCTCAGAGATTCCTGGAGGCCACCTGGGGACCCAGAAGTTGTGTTGGTTTCTAGCCATCCTTAAAGCTGGGGCTCCAGCACTGCAGAAGCCTCAACTGCCCAAAGGCTTACTCCACAGGCCTCCCAGCACATCGCAGGTAGATTACTGTGGGTCTTTGCACCCGGCTTTCTTCTTGCTTTCACTTGTTCTTTCTGGGCCTGTGCTGTGTGTCAGCCCCACTGTGTGAAACCCGCACAGACAGTCCGGACAGGGTAGATAGTGACAGAAACCTCCTCTAAGATGAAAGTAAAAATCAGCTACTTTTTCTGATGGCAGATATTCTCTCTCTCTCTCTCTCTCTCTCTCTCTCTCTCTCTCTCTCTCTCTCTCTCTCTCTGTGTGTGTGTGTGTGTGTATTGACAGGAAAAAGATGAATTGCCCAGATGATGCAGGGTGTGAGACTTTGGAAGAGAAGTAATACAAAACAAACACCCACACTGGTTTTTTTTTTTTTTTTTTATCTAGTGGCCCCACCTTGCCTAAAAGAGTTAGAGTAAAACTTTTACCAATTTACATAAAAATCCTTCTAGGTGCTCTACCTATGGGAAACACTGGTTTCCCCCTCACTCCCCCACCCCTTGCCTGGACACAGCTTTTATCTTTCTTGCTCCTTGGTGCAGTAAATTCCTCCACACCTCAAAAGGCCATGTTTCAGGTTGAGCCTTCTGTGGTAGCCCAAGAAATAGCTGTACAATAACCTATGGGGTACAAAATGATGAGCGACTCCATCCTCTCTGATTTATCTCCTACCCTGACTACAGCCTCCTGGCTCCCATTCTGTCTCGGGTGTGGTGACCCCATCTTCTTGAAAGCCATTGTTCTGGCCTCTCCCTATGCCTTCGCCTTGCTTCCCTCGGGGTGAGCACAGACAGCATACTCATCTGCGTGCCTTCATTCTGGGGTTCCTGCTGAATGACCTCTCCTCATGAAACTGTAGCCCTGTGCTCCTGCCTCACTGTTTCCTTTCCCCATTTGCACTTTAAGCTGTCAACACGCTACCTAAGCTTACTCTGTTTGCTGTCTCACCTATCCCAGTATGTTCAGGGCACTGTAAGATCAAGAGCAGGGAATTCGTTCCACTGTGTACTGCACATCCCTGGGCCTAGCACACTGCACAACGTATGGCAGTGGCTCAATTTGTATTTGCTCTGATGCCTCAGAAACTTTATTTAGAAGTAACTCCCTCCTCTGCATTGTTTGTTCAACCCTGTTAATTAGACAGGGCTCTCTGGGAGTTGTCTTACATATCTCTACTCATTTAGAAGTCCAGGCTTACGTGGAAAGAAAGCTGGCTTTTTCTGCTTATGCAGGTACATTTGCTGTGGCTATCTTGTTTAGTCTGTGTGACATGGCTTTCCATTTAGTTGCCTTGCTCTGATGCTAAGAGTAATGGAGTTTATCCCACAAAGTGACAGGATAGAACCAGGCACACCTGACCCCAGGTCAGGTTCTCTACCCTTCTGAGAGGATAAACTCAGCCAGTGAGCAGGAAATAGACAGGCTGAAGCCTGACATCAGTGGCCCCACAAACTGGGCCACTCCTGCTTCCTGCTATGGGGCTTTGGGCATGGTGTAGTCTAAGGTTTCCTCTGTCCCAACCTTCGTTTCAGAGCACTGATTTCAGCCTAGAGTGAGACTTGGCACTTTTGGCTTTGCTATTAGAGACTGAAGAGTGCCATGCCTAGGACATAGAGTGATTCAGTCCCGAGAGTGGGGAATGGGCAGAAGAGCTCTCTTTGGACCCAGAGTTTCTTTGTTAGCCTTGGGCTTCCACTGCCCTCATTGCTGCCTCCCCTAACCCACCCTCTTGTCTGTAACCCCAAAGCCTCATGCTCCCTATCCTCTCTTCCCTCTGGGCCCCAGGCCAAGCCTCCACTGGCTTCCCTCTGCCAGCCTGTGAATGTGTCTTTGTGCGGTGACCCTGACGTGAAGGCCTTCCTGGGAAGGTGTTATTTTAATATATGAAGGGCAGTCATTGCGTTTCATAAAGATATCTTGTTTGGAGGGGCCAGCAGGGGCCCAGGAGAGATCACACTTGACAGATATAGGGACAGCCTGTGGTTTGGGGACTAGAAATCACAGTACAAGCCTGTGCAGCTCAGTGCTGGGCACCATGCCCCTGACAGCCAACATTGGAGTGAGGCCTGCTGTCTGGGTGGAGTTACACAGAGTTTGCCCCCCTTGCACTGGTGGGGGCAATTACAAGTGGTACAGCATGTGATCTAAAGAGAGCCAGATGGACACAGGGCTCAGGCCTTCATGATTACAGGAGCCAGGGGCAGGGTCTGTGCCAGCTCCATCCTGGTCCCTCTCTCCTAACTATGAACCTGAAGAAATCTCTGTTCCACAGGTCTTAAGAAACCCAGCAGGTCCCCCAGGGGCTTTCTGTCACTGTCCTTTCAAAAGACTTAACCCACCCTCTCAGAGGGGCATGTTGAAAATTAATGAGGAGTGAACTCCATCTCCTGCCACCTTGGGCTCTACAGCCAAACCTGGGTGATGAACGGGGTGACAGAGATTGAACAGAACAAGTTCCAGAACAGCCCTGGTTTGCTGCAGAGCAAAACACCTGGTCCTTGGGGAAGTGAGACATAGAGATGGCTGCACCAGCTCCTCCCTGATGAGGAGCCTTCTGTGCTCAGCAGGAAGAGAGGCAGGCAGGGACAGCCAGTCCCAGGGCTCCTACTGCCAACCATGATGTTGTTGAACTTGGAGATGTGTGTACTGCTTGTTGCTCAGCAGAGCAGCCACATACTACTCAGCACCGCACAGAGGGACCAGACACAAGTCTGTGCATCATAGTAGCCACAGAGAAGGAATATGGTACGATGAATTTCCAAGTAGAAAGACAGGGGCCAAGTAGATCAAAGGGACCATTTGTACTTTCTGGCTCATCTTCCACATTTAGAGTGCAGGTCAGACCGGGAAAGTTCCTCCCTCTCCTAGACAGTCCCTTGGCAAGTGTCAAGTCCATCTCTGTGGATAACAGAAGAGTGACAGAGCTGACTTCTGTTATCAAAAGACCCCTTTGATAAATACATTGAGATAGCTCATCACATCAGAGTCAGAGCTGGGTGAACTGGTGGGCGGATGGGCAGGAGTTCAACAGTCTGGTTCCTACCCTGCGTTGGCTGAGCTCTTTCTCCCGAGTGTTGCTTGGTGGAATCTTGGTGGTTTGTGGGTATGTCTGACTGTTTCCTTCAGGGAGGGTATGTCACCTGAACCACACCTGTGTTCTTAGCACTGACTGTAGAGCATGCATCAATGCTGTGTGGCACACTGTAGGATGAGTGACACATGAGTAACTCTGCAGCCACATGCTTTGTTCCCAGCTTCTGCACCCTCCTGCTGAAAGTTCTCTGTGCTTTTTCATGATACTCTCTGAACCTGCAATGCTCCCCTAGTGCTGTAGGACTCAAATGGACACAACTGCATCTGAAAACATAAGGATGATCAAAGCTAAGCACAGTCTTCAGCCTGGGTCTCCAAAGACATGTGTCATCACCAAAAGAACACACAAAAATATTTAACCTCATTACTATCATAAAGGTACAAATTACCCACAAAGTCCATGCCTTAGTTACTTTTCTATTAATTTGATAAGGCACCATGACCATGGCAATTTAAAAAGAGTCTATTGTGGGCTTGCAGTTTGAGAGGATGAGAGTTCATGACCATAGTGAGGAGCATGACAGCAGGTGGGCAGGCCTACCACTGGGAGCTTTCTCGGTGAGGCAGATTTCTAAAGCTGCTGCAGGCTTGCAAGAGTCGGGGCAAGAAAGACTCCAGGTGAGTAAGTACCCAAGCAGTGATGAAGGGAATTGGTGAGCAAGTGAGCCCTCCAGGTCTGTCTAAGGCTTAATCACTGAGGTAAAATACTGCAACCAAAGGAAATTTGGGATGGAAAGGGTTTGTTTCAGCTTACAACACTCAGGTCACAGTCCATCACTAGGGAAATCAGGACAGGAACTCCAGCCAGAAACCTGGAGGCAGGATCTGAGGCAGAAGCAATGAAGGAGTAGTGATTACTTGCTTGCTCCTATGACTTGCTCAGCCTGCTTTCTCAGGCAACTCAGGGCAATCTGCCTAGAGATGGCTCCCTTGGTTGGCTTGGGCTTGCCCACAATTATTACAGAGTGAGAAAACTCACTATGCCTACAGACAATCTGATAGGGGGCATTTTCTCAATTGAAGGTTCTTTTCCCAGATATGTCCAGGTCCAGGTTTGTGTCAAGTTGACAAAAAAACAACCAGCACAGTGGCCCTGAAATGTCAAATCACTCTGAGGTTTGCTTGGGCTCTCTGAGTTCCCGGCAGCAGGAGGTTGAGAGTCCACACTCCTGCTTCTCACAGAATGGTCTAAGAGTTATAGACACCTGCAATTGGAAAGGGAAGACATACTTTTCCACATTGCACTTCCCCCATGAGACCACTCCCTCCGTTGACAGCCACAGGACTCACTTCAGCATGCTCAGAGTATCCCCAAGCACTCTGCCCAGCATATCCCCAGACACCTCCTGTCACCTTGTCTCAGTAACTCACCCTGGTCACATTCTGTTCCCATATCCCACTCTGGTGTTCCTTATGGAATTCATCAGCACTGAACAAAACACTTGAGAATAGCCGAAGCTAAGAAGCCGAAGAAAACAGTGCAGCAACCTCACGTCAGTGTAATTTAGGGTTCTGAACTAGGAACTGATCTTGATTACCTGACTTCCCACACATAAAACTGTCCATTTTCTTATCAGACCAAAAAGAAAGAAAGAAAATGAAAATGAAAGTGAAAATTAATAGCTAAAATAACTGAACCTGTGTTCTGAATCAGGCATTGTTCAAGACACTTTGTGGGCAACATGTATAAACCCAGTGACCTAGTTCTGTTCCATCTCAGTATATAGAAAATGGGGTATAATGCTCAGTAACCTAAGTCCAGGGTCACACTACTAAATGTTAAAACCAGGATGTGAGCCAAGGCAATTTTTCTCTCAACTCTGGACTCCTTGGTACCCCTGTTATCCATGTCCACCGTCCTCCCACCCAACACTGCTTATACCACATCCCCGGCAGACAGAACAATGCCTGCCATGTTCTAATCATCCAATACATTTGAGTGAGTGAAGAAAAGAGCAAATGAATGAATGTTGGCTGGGATGAGGTACAATGAAGAACACAGTTTGTCCTCAGAGGATACATAGGTGCTGTAGGTTATGTATGAATGGGGCTTTAGAGATCATTCTTCAATTATGGACTCCAGGCCTGGAAGATCATGACTTCACAAAACCAGATTTTGAAAACCCCATCACCAAATCCAAATTCCTGAAACAACCTGAGAAGTTGAGGCCGCGTAGAACCTTGGAGTTCACATACACACCGCAGCCCTTATTCTGGGCATAGAGATTTTTCTCAGAACTTTTCTTCATCCCTGGGACAGCTCTAGGAAGGCAGAGAAAGGCCTTTATTCAACGGTTATAGATATCTGCATTGTCAGATAGGATCCAGGGGCTCCTCTCAAGGGCCATGTAGTGGACTGTCAGCAAGCTTGCCAGCGCTAAAGAACACAAAGAGACAGTCTAGGATCACAGTGGGGCAGGAAACCAAACCCACCTTGGTGAGAGGACAGGTGAGCAGGGATTTCCTGAAAAGTGATCACCAAGGAGACACAACCTGAATGAGGTCAAATCGGTCAGTCGTCATCAACCTGCTTGTAAGAGACAGAGGGAGACTTCATTTTCAGGACTGATTCGAGAAACGTATTACCGTCACAGGGAGTCCTGTCACCTACTCCCACCCCTCAGAAGAAGGACAATGATCCATAGAGAGCAAAGTGGGGTGTGAGGGGGTGGGTTTTAGCTTTATTTTTATTTTACATGTATGTGTGCTTTGCTGGCTTGTACATATGTGCACCGTGTGCGTGCCTGGTACCTACAGAAGTCAGAAGATCTTCTAGAACTATAATTACAGACAGTTTGGAGCCATTGTGTGTGGGATAAAACTCAGGTCCCCAAAAAGAAAGCAAGAACAATAAGTGTGCTTAATAACTAAACAACCTCTCCAGCACCCAAATTGCTTTAAAAAAAAAAAACTATTTGTGTGTGTGTGTGTGTGTGTGTGTGTGTGTGTGTGTGTGTGTGTGTGTTGCATATATAGCCAACAGAATTGAAATGGGAAGCAGAAAACAATAAGGAAGCCTGCAACTTTATCTGTTCCGCTTGGTAACTGAGGGGATGGTGAGACTTGTCCATCAGCTGAGGAGCCATCTGGCCAGACAATGTTATGGATGTTATGTCTGGCCTTGATAGAACTGTCCCACTGCTGACCTCAGGGTGGCTTCTGCCTGGTGCCCAGAGTCCATGGCCCCATCTGTGAGGTTGCATATAAATCAGTCCCCGCCAACTTGCTTCTTTCCCCTCCTATGCCTGTAGATGCCCTCATAAAAATTTAAAAGACTTGCTCGTCAGACTGCACTTCGCAAGGCTTTAAACTGCAGCCTGGGTTCATGCCTGCTGCTTCACTTGCTGGACCTGTAGACAACTGTCTTTTCAGTGACAACTTCCTTTTCCTCCAAGTTAGCTGCTATTGCCTCTTTCCCATTCATTCAAACTGTGCAGCATCTGCCCATTTCTTGCCCGGTCTTCCTTCACCAAACAGTACACTGTAGTTTGAAGCATTTGCCATTTACAACGGCCACTCTCTCCATGTCTCTCTCATCTCAACTGGTGAGTGTCCAGTTCCTTGCCAGTTCCCCTTCTCCCTGGCTTCCAAACTTGATAGGGTCCCAGGCTTGAGCTCCAGGCCTCTTCTTGTCTTTCTGTACTTCGTCATAGTCTCTTCACCAAGGACTCTACACTGATATCATCAGTCTCAAATTCCTTTGTGTAAACTCTCCAGACTCACTTATCACTTGGGTAGACTCTCCACTTGAGTAGCAAATCCCCATGTCAGACTTAATAACTTCAGAACCAAAGGGATCATTCTCCCTGTCACTGGGTCCTGGCCTGACTCAGCCTGGCCAGCTCCATTCTACCAGTTTTTCAGTCCAGAAGTGTGAGACCTGCCCTGGAGTGCCGCCTTCCTCTGAATACTCCACATTCAAACCAAACTGCCCCCATGAACACATGTGGGATTCTACTGTTTTTACACCCTCCCATCACCGAAGCCGCAATCACCACTTGCATGTGATATGTAGTCTTTTATGTTACATTCCCAACTCTGATTCCCCACTTTCCAAGGCTCATGGAACAGTCCTTCAAACCATGGTCAACTCACACTTCCTCTATCAAAACCCTCCCTCCATGGGCTTCCACTTTTACCCTTAGCTTGAAAGACTCTGCATAATCAGCCTCCAGCTTCTTCACCCTGCTCCTCACTTACCCCTCCACACAACCTCCACTCCACCCCAGTCACATTGGTCCCTTGCTTTTCTGGAAGCATGCAAAGCCTATCTCTGCCACTGTCAACAACCCTTTGACCCAGGTGGTACCAGTTTACATCTCCCTTCATCCAAGCCTTTCTCAAGTATTCAGAAAAGACCACATAGCTACCTGAACAGTAGTAGCTTTTGGTGTTCACTGTCTCTGCTCTCTAAAGTGTTCCTCACAGCAGTAGTTCCTACCTGACCTTTATTTAGCAACTGCCACCTGCTGAGACAATCACTCTGGAAGAACTGAAACTTGTCCAGCTTGCAGTGTGGCCAATGCTACCATGATCCCCAGCATTCTTACAGCTGGCATTTCCACGGCGTTGCTGTGTGCAGTCAGCACTAATCACGTCCCTTACAGTAATAATCCTGTAGTTCTCACAGAAAACCAGCAGACTGCGAGCACTATGAACATCCTCAGTCTGCAGTTGAAGAAGCCAAAGCAGAGATCAAGCACCTCACCCGGGGTCATACTGAACCAGGACTGGGATTTCCTAATAGCATTTTACCACTGTCCCCTGCGCCTCTCTATGAAAGGTTCTCAAACCGTCTGTTGGATGAAGGAGGTCCGGTTATTATTCCATGCTGGCCCAGGTGAGAGTGCGGTCATCCCTGGAGCTGCCTACTTTCCACAACAAAGATGTACACATGACTCCTCCACAGCTGGACATCATTTTGTTCTTCTCCGGGACCTATTAAAGGAAGGCCTCCACTAGATACGTACTGAATAGGTGTTCAGGAACGGTGAAAGGAAGAACAGCCTGCTTCGCTTAGGCGATTCTTGAAGGCTCCTCAAGGTATTCGTTTGGTAGACCAGAGGCTTGAAGCAACAGGCCAACTGACCCTTTGTGCATTTGTGAGTACACAGTCCCACAATGGTAGCCTGAGAAAATGACACTCACTTCTGGGCACAATGGGAACTGTTAGTATTTGTTATGGGCTACAGCCAAATTGGTTTTGTCCAGGAAAGCAGAAACAGCAAGGGGCCAGTATGGTTTCAGTATAGTGATGGCTTCTGTCATGACTGCTGCCTCTAGCCTGTCACTATGGCCAGTTCTACAGCAGCTGCCACCTCAGTGACCACACCAGCCACTACCACTACCACATCAGAGGCAGTGCTAGATGTTGGTCACCCTCCCTGCTATTATCTTCTCCACAGCATGTCTGTAATTGCTACCCAACGGATCCTCTGACCCAGCTCTGTGGCTGGTCCTTCTAGCACTTTAAATAGCTACCAAACTATTATTAAAACTACTAGCAGCTATTAACAACTCACAGATATAGCTAAGTCTACAGTTTGAAAGTAAGAGTGACATCCATGCTTGCTTTGACTATCACAGCAGGCTATTGGGTCACGAAGGACACTTTTCTAAGATGAGAAAAGGGGACACAGCTATTAACACTAATAACATCCAGGTAATAAAAAGCCTATAGTGGATGTAGCCAAGTTGGCAGAGCACTTGCCTAGTATGTGCAAGGCCCTGGGCTCAATCTCTAGCACTGTATAAACCAGACATGGTAGTGCATTCCTCTAATCCCCTAATCTCAACCTTCAAGAAATCAAGGTCACCCTGGACTACATAAGCAATTTTAAGGCCAACCTAGAATACACAAGAACCTTTCTTTTAAAAGAAAGGAAAAGTAAAAGTGGTGTGAGAACCAGAGAACCAAGGGGGTTGGTGGTTTAAGTTTTGGGCAACTCCATGCTAAGCATGTTCACACATTTGTAAATCCATTTCAACTGTAGAAACATTCAGAAGTGAATTTTGTGTTCTTAATTTACAGAGCTAAGGCCCAGTGGGGGTAAAGGTCATGCGCCAGCTTGCACAGCTGGTAGAACTATGTGTCTTCATAGCCATGCCCCAGAGACAGAGAAGCCTCATCCAGGAGAAATGCTAGTCCAGGATTCCAGACACCTGGAGGGTGGTCTTCCCACTGTGTCCTCAGTTATAGTCACCGAGGCTTAGTGGCTGTGTATCTTTAACCTAGCAGCTTAACCTTTCAGGGCCTTGTTTTGACAGTCTCCTGGTAATGCTGGCCTTATGCCCTTCACAATCTGTCTAGGGATAATGCATACTGGATTTATCACCTCTAAGGACCCATCTGTCCCCAACTCTCTCAGGTTCAAGTTTTTGTTGTTACCATGACACTGACTGTGTTCCCTAAACCCTGAGAGTAAGAACGCTCTCTGTTCCTATGACAAATAAGAACAACTGACGCTTAGAGATATGGAGAAAAGTACTTGGCTTCCGTGTGGCAGAGCCAAGTTCTAAATCAGGCTCCTAACTTCATACTTGGCAGTTGCCCAAAGCTCAGGAGTGCAGCTGTGATACCTAGGCTAGCACACAGTAGGTGTACATTGGGTTCTCTCTGTGTTCCAGGTGCTGTGTTAGGCTCACATTTTCTATGGGGAAGAGGAGACATGGCTTCTCTCCCCTGTATAGGAAAGAGACAGATGCCCTGCTATTTACTCCAGAGAATGGGATGAGAGCAGAGATACTGAGCAGGGACTAGAGAACTGTGTACCTCAGGGACCAAGCTTTAGACAACACTAATTGTCATGCCAACAGACATCCATATTCAATGGCTTCACAGCCCCAGTATGGTGTTTGTAGTGGACCAGGGAAATCCCAGAGGCCCAGCCCTGAGCAGAGATTCCAGCAAATTAGCATGGATCATACTAGAGAGGGCCTTAGAGCCCAGACTTGGAAGCAACCTATATTCTCTAAGCCAGCCTGAGTCATTTGGTCTTGTTCACCTGCCAGAGAGGCTGTCTGCCCCAGAGGAAGAGGATATGGGTTTGGTGAACAGGTAGCAGTCATTGTCCCACAGTTTGGAAGTGGTCAAGAGCAATTTTCCCAAAGAAGTAACATTCCAGAGGAGACCTGGATAGAGATAAAAGGGAACAGTGGCAGGTATCTGATTGCTTTGGGCCAGAAGGCACAGGCCCAGCTGTGGAGGGCAGCAAACACCTTGTGGGGAGGATGTCCTGAGCCCCACTCCTCACCTCCCAGCATTCCTAGAGTTCTGCGCCTGCAAATGAGAACAATCTTGGGAACAAACAGAGTGGGACACCCCTCTGAGTAGAGGCCATACTCTGCTCCCAGATTGAATAAGGGAATCCCGTAGTCCCTCCAGAGAGGACCCAGATGGTCATGCCAAGGTTACTTCTTTACTGCTAGAAGCTACTTTGTAGACCTATCTGACTAGACTGAGATTTTAACCCAAGATTTAAAAGGACTAGAGATCAAAAGCAGATGCTCCTGGAAGACGCTCCAGCCTTCCTAGCCGTCTGGGGACAGAACTATGGAGGAGAAGACCATTCATCACAGAACCGTGCAAGCCCCTGTTCAATAATAAACAGATGTATTACGGGGAAAGGAAGAGATGGGCGTCAGCCCAGTGATTCATTCGTCTCCCTCTCAAAGTCACCTTCATCCCAGGCTTCAGAGGGCAGGCAAGGGCGCTTTGATGCAGAGGCATCATGTCAGGGAAATGGAAACATTTCACGTTGTAAATCCTCAGGTTGTCAGAGAAACCCTAATGAGAAAGGAGACTGGCAAGGAGCACCCAGGGCTGCTAGAGGAGGGGATGCTCAAGACTCTGAGAGACAGAAACGTAGCCTGTCGCTCCATTGACATGCTTTCTACACTGTTCTCCTGCAACTATAAGAGGCAGGCAGTTCTCTCCGGGCCCACTGGGCTGGAAGCCATGGCATTTAGCAGTTGGTTCAAATGCTTTGGTCAGTTGAAGCCACCCAGAGCTAAAAGTATTTTTGGAAGGTCTGAGATTTGAGTCTGATTACCTCTCCAAACAAGAAAGCTCTTGGGTTGATTTAGGAGAAACTGAGTCACAACTCCCAAGCTCTATTCCATTCAAAGCCACAGATAAAATTATTAGTCATAAATAGTGCACCTTACCACTATCAGAAAGAGATAGTAGAATGCCAAGGTTAAGATGGGGGCAGGGTGCTCCAGGGTCAATCTTACCTACAGAATTCCATTTCTACACTTGCAGGTGTATGACTTTGAGCATACCATTTAGCCTCTCAAAGCCCCAGATTCTACATCGCAGAATGGGATTAGCATAAATAACAACTACTGGGGCTGGACTAAGAATGCTTGCTGATCTTCCAGAGGACCCCAAATTCCATTCCCGGCACCCATTTCATGTAACTCGCAACCACCTGTAATTCTAGTTCCAGGGAATCCAGTGCCCTCTTCTGACTTCCACAGGTACCTACCACACACATGGTATTTACTGACATAGACAGATACACATACATACATAAAAGTAAATCTTGGAAAAAATAAGAAAAATAAAAAAGAAATAGCAGCTGCTATTTGAGACTTGGCAGGAGTGAGCTAATGCAATTAGGGGGCTCAACCTGTTAAACATTGGCTCCTGCTCCTACTTAGGAGCCTCCACAGTAGAAGAGTTGTTTTTAAAGGGTTGTGCATGGATGTAAGCATGTTCCTCTGTGTGTGTGTGTGTGTGTGTGTGTGTGTGTGTGTGTGCAAATGTGTGCATATGTGAGTGGAGGAGGCTCCAGTGTCTTCCTTTATCATTCTGTACCTTATAGACTGAGACAAGTGTAACTTTAATTTTTTCAAAAACTTTTTAATGATGGTTCTTAAACACTTTAACCTCCCTTTTAGCCCACCTCCCACCAGAGGTAGTAAGAAAGAAAGGATATGGGGGGAGTGGACCTGTTTAGAAAGGTTCTTTGGAGCAACTTCCATCCGTGTTGTCTGGAAATCGACAGTTCAGTTTATAGGTTAGCAGCGGCAGCTCAATCCGCTTGCAAATACTTCATGGATACACCAGCAGTGCAGTTTGGTAGAGTCCGGTTAGCAACTGCGGTGACATGACATAGCAGAGACAGGCAGGCCTCAGCCTCGGCACAAGTCAGCAGGAGGGACTAGAAGGAATGCTGGAAGTTCTCTGCTGTGCCTCTCAGTGAAGATGTGAGACCCACAAGTGTTGCACAGCTAGCTCTGTAAGCAAGCCTAGCTCTGCCTCTGTCACTGTCCACCAAGTCCTATTTATACTCTCTCCAAACATCATGTGTCCTCTACATGTCTTGCCTCAGCACATGTACCTGTCTCAGCTGACATCACCCTACCAATCAGCCCCAGTCTGTGAAAGCAGCAAGAAACTACAGCACACCACTAGAAGTTTGTTGGTGTGTTTCTCTCTATGGAGTCCCAACAAATGCAGCTCAACTATGCAATGTAAGGTGCACCAATACATGTGTGTTGTTAGGAAAGAATCCTTCATCACGTGTCCTTTCACGTGCTTGCTTTAGCAGAATATCCTTTCTCCTTTGTCTGCTTCAGCTAAACATTCCTTCAAGAGTCTGTCTTAGTCTCTCACCTGTGTCCACTTCAGGAAAACACTCCTTCACGTGTTTGCCCCAGCAAAAAAATAAAAGTCCAACCAACTTTCCAAAGAACCTTTAAGTTTCCACTTCGGGCAAGACTCTTACTGAACTCAGGCTCATTAGTTCATCTAGTCTAGCTAGCCATGAATTCTTTGTCTCCTCTTCCTCCTGCTTCCTGGAACTACAGGTAGGCCGCCATGCCCATTCAGCTTTTATGTGGGTTCTGGGGATCTGACCTGTGGTCCTCACTTCACCCACTGATTCATCTTTCCAGAGTGGAGTATAGACTTTAATCCATTTTACCTTGGAAAACACTGGGAAAGGCTAGCCCAGCTCTCACTGGGGCACTGTTACATGGTTCCTCTAATTTGTCATCCAGAGTTCTCTCTACTCTTCTTCACACCATCCACTTAACATTATGCAGCACCTATGATGAGATGGGGTGAAGATGCTCGAGGCAGAGGGCCAGGTAGGAGCCTTTAGAGATGAGAAGGCTCTAGATCAAGAATATAACCTTGTTTGTAAGTGGACAAGAGAAATAATTTGACAACTCTGTGGAAAGCAAAGTCCCACATTATGTTGGCTTCTCACTACTGTTTGTCCCCAGATTCCAGCTTAGGCCCTAGTACTGAGTAAGCATATAAGGCTTTGCAGTTGTTATTTGTGGTTAATTGAATGTGAGAATTGACAATGAATAAATGAATGAATGGATGGATGGATAGATGGATGGATGGACAAATGGATAGATGGATAGATGAATTTACAGAGGTGGAGGAAGGATTCTCAGATACTCCCAGGCATATGGGATGATGTGGTCACTGAGATAGGGAGCACAGGGACAAGAGCAGGGACCAGTGAATGATTGACCATAGAAGTAAACTATAGTAAATATTTAGAGCTCCTCTGTGGACATAGCCCAGAGGCTCTAACTTCTAACTTCAGTGCTTTTCATTAATCCAGCGAAATGTCCAGCAGCTTGGAAAGGTAGAGAGAAGGGAGTAGAAATGTCTGCCTGCCCCCAGGGAAGCTACAAGAGGAGTAAGGGTAAAATCACTCAAGATGCAAAGCAATATAAATGCCCTGTGTGGGTCAGAGCAAGGATCCCTCAGAAGATAACCTGGCTCGGTTAGTCATGGAGAGCTCCCTGGAGCAGGGTAAGTTCAGTGACAAACTGGATTTGAACTAAAGAGTTGGATAATAAATAGGACACAGATTTGGACCTGAGGATGGTTCTGGGTGTGAGGGATCTGATTCATATCCAGCCTGACATCTCTAACATCGGTGGGTGATCTGCCATTGACCCAGGCAACAGTGCACTTGCATTCTTTCTCCCACTTTCCTCTAGTCTTGTCCGGTAGTTAAAGAACAAAGATCCTCTTCGGCTGTATGCCTGAAGGTTGAAGGCATTCCAGACCCATAAATATTATTTGCAAAACTAACTGATGCATAAAACTAGACTTTGATTAAATATTACAACCAGCGTTTGGTAATGGAGCATGCGACTGTCATTTATCAGCGAGCAATGGGGACATAATAATTCATTAAGCTCCTTTAAGCAATACCTCAGCCAAGCGCTCAGGACAGAGGGGCCAGTGAAGGTTAAGTTTTGTTTCAACTACTGCAGGACTCCCTCCCAAACTGCTCCTGAAAACCATTAGCTCCCCAGGAGGTCCAGGCTGCTGCCCTCCAAGTGTCCCGGCCACTGAGCCACTTTAAAGGCCTCCATTTATCACCACGAACTCTCTTGCTTTTCCCATCAAGCAGAGATTTGGGGTGGTTGTGCATGGAAACTGTCCTGCTTTGTTAAGACACTGTTCCCTCCCTCCATCAGAGGGCTCACAGATGGAGGATCTCACTGTCCATTCATTCAGCGGTGCTCCACAGTTCCCATGTGGTAGACACAATGACAGGAACTGGAGAGTCTAATGGACAAAATAGACAACGGCCTTACTCTCTAAGAGTGCACAGCCTGAAGGAGGACTGAATGTAAGCCAACAAAACAGATACCATGCAGAGATGCAAACGCTTAAGAGTAGAGGTCCTAGGTGGCCACCACACCTGGGCTAGGAGTCAGGGAAGGCTTCATGGAGAAGGTAGGATCAGGTGAAAACTGATGGACATTCAGGAGCTGGTTAAGTGAGGAGGACAAGTAAGTATTTTAGGCATGGGAATAAGATGAGCAAAGCTCTAGAAGAGCAAAGCGTGTCTCCTTGGAATAGCTGAAATAACTTTGGTCTGAATGGAGCTTAGAAGATGAAGCAAGAGTTGATGAGAGTTGAGGCCAGAGCGATGAAGTGAACAATCCACAGAGTCCTTGAACCTTATCTGGGGCTGTCATGTGAAGAAGGCGGTGTATACAACATACTGAGCTAAGATTGAGACAAACCAGACATCCGTGTGGCTCTGGGCACCCCCAGCAGGCATGTGGGCCCAGGAAGTGTTTAGATAGTTGTGTGTGCTGCTTAATGACCATCCCCCAAACCCTTAATAGCTTCAAAAGACAAAGGTCTATTTCTTGCATGTACGTGTGAATGTTCCATTTCATCAGTGGAGCTCAGAGCATCCACTGTGGAGAAACTGGAGAAGGAAAGAAGCCACATTTGATGCCTGCCTCCACAGCCACACAGAAGCAGCCAGCACCACTCCCAATCACATCTCCCTGGTCACAGGAAAGCATTGACAGCTTCCATTTCCAGAAGGATTGTGGAAGTCACCCTACAGGGGCACAAAGATTAAGAGACAGACTGTTGGCAGATCGCCCTACAATGGAGCATCAAGAGCCTGGCGTTTCTGCATCTTCGCATTATGTAACTACCCCAAGCATTGATCCAGAGCTGTCAATCTTGTTCACAGACCATCCTCCTACCAGCTGTGGGAGACTGACACAGTGGTTCTGTCTAAGCTCTAAGCTTAACCTCCCCAAACTCCCCAGGAAGTGACAAGTACTAATTTAATAATTTCAGAGCCTCTAAGACAGTTGTATGAGATGTGGAATTCCCAAATGCTTTGTGGAAGCATTTACTTTCACTAAAATGAACAATACAAGTGACTTGCTAAATACAAATTAAGCCAGTGACACTTACACATCTAAGTGGGACATCACAGAGACGAAGCAGAAGCATTGCATTTGCCACCTCTGTGAGCATCTGCCTCCTTGTATTTGGAAAACAAAGATTATAAGTGTGTTTCGTTTCAGTGAAGACTCCAGATATGCCCTCGGGCATTTGTTTATTCTGGGTCTGATTAGCCACCCAGATGTCCTGGTGATGGGATACAACCAAAGGCTTCAGGTTCCTAGTTCTGACTTTTCTCAACTTTGGCCGTGGTCCTTCTCACAGCAATAGAAAACAAGCTAAGACAACAGTCCTCTGAGCTAAAGAACAAGGCAATGCCAACAATAAGGGCTCAGGGAGAGCAACGACATGGGGCCCAACCCTGATTCTGCTGCTCTGATGCGGTACAGCCTTGAGCCAGGGAAATCAGTCCAAACCTTCATCTCCTCTACTCCAGCCTGGGAAATGGGGGAGAAGTACTGAAGGGATGCTGTAAGGTAGATACATCATCGGAAGTGGTGAGGACACTAGAGTGAGGGACTTGTCATTTGTAAGTTTTCAAAAATCCCCTCTCCTGGTGAAAGCTTACCTTGTTGTTGACATCCCCAAAGTCATACATTAGTGACATATGGTGGGACCTGCACAGTCCTGGAATGACCAGCTTCTCTAGACCCTTTTTATCAATCCCCATGGTTACTGGCTCCCTCTGCAGAGCCTTACCTGCTCACCCAGATATGCAGCTTCTCTTTGACCCCAGGAGCCTCCTTCCTTCCTTCCTCAGGCTCTCCCAACTTCCTCAACCTAAACATGGCCTTTTCTTGATGACCTAATCTGAAAATCTATGTGACCCCTGCTGCCCTTTACAATTATTAATACACAGTCTGGAGCCTGTCACTGTGGGGCCAGCACTGGAACCCACAGTGTAGAGACTATCATAGGTGATTGCTTCTGAACATGAGCTCTCTGGTGCTCAGCTCAGTGCTACAGCCTCCAACACTTCCATGTGTGCGGCAAAGTCACAGATTGTCTGAAACAGCCATCAGACTGATCTACATTTTACTCCTACAAGGAAGGTAGGCCAGTGCAGAGAGAGGAGACCTGAGACCCTGCTTCCCTGCCAAGGTTCTTGCAGGAGTCCAGTCTGTAGCTGATGAGGCTTGACTCCACATGGGTCAAACCAGGGAATGAGGAGACCATTTCTAGGTACATATCCTGAGGGAAGATCCTGAGACCCTTGGAACAGGCACTTAGGCACACATGTGCTTACCACAGTGAGGCCTTTACACGGTGGCAACATGGAGGGGGAGGGGAGATTGGACAAGACATGCTTCTGCCTTTGGAGCCCAGTGTTTATTAGTGTTTACAGTGGGAGTGGAATTAATTAAATGCCACAGGGCCTCCTTGGTTGCCGAAAATAAACTGAGCCAGGCCCCCAGCAGTGCTGCCTGCTGGCCTGCTTGCCTGAAGAGAAATAGGGCTGTTTCTGCTTCAGAGGACAGAGGCATATAGAGCTTCCATGGTGGGACTGCTGTGGCAGCCATAGCAGAGAGCATGACAAAGTCAGATGTGGCTCAGAGCCCTAACTCTTGACAGCTGTACAGATGCCCAACCAGGCCACATACAGCCAGCTCCCCAATACAGGCAAACAGACAGACAGACAGACAGACACACACACACACACACACATACACACACTCAGCAAGACACACATGGATAGCTTCATAATCAAGAAGCTGTAGTCTCTCCAGTCACCCTAAAAGCATGACCTTGGGTTGTCTTCCTGTGCTGCAGTCTCTTAGCTGTACAGTGGTGTATCAGCAGTGTGTCCTAAGATAAGAAAATGAGCAAGCATAATGTTCTCAGCAGAGCTTCAGCTGTGTTTCTAAGCACTCCACAGAGTGTAGCTGGTGTGAGTGTCATTCAATAGCCTTAGCCTTCTCCTAGGGAAGCCTGGAGCCCTCAGACATATGAAGATAAATATGGACCAAGTGGCCCATAAAATCGAAAAGGGCAGCCTGACCTGTGCCTCTATCCCCTAGTTCAATTTCTTACCAGACTACTGTATAGACCAACACCCAGGAGGCCTATGCCTAGACATTCACCCCATCTCCACCACTGCTGCCACCACCAGCCAGCCCAAGTTGTCATAGGCATATTACCAAACTATGCAGTGTTGAGGAAAACCAAAGGCATTCTTGGCCAAAGAATCACACGCTGTGCGGCATGGGTTTTAGCCACTAAGCCACATAGGCTCTTCTGTGGCTCCCCAGGACCTGTGGGCCAAGGCCCAACCTCCTGAGCCTGGCCTATGAGTAGTCATGCCGTGCCTCTGTCTCTCAGTAACCTTGCCTACTTGACTGCTTCTGGATCAGGGAAGGTAACAAACAGGATTCTGAACACTGAAAATAGAAAGAAAGGATAAAAAGTGGAGGCCTAGGTGTCATCCTTATTACTTTGAAAATCCAGATGAGTCCCCCTGGCTGACTTATTTTGAGAAGAAAGAGGCTGCTAGCTAGATTCTAGAAGCAAGCAGTCTTAACTTTGGTGGCTCCACACTGTGGGAAGGGCAGGCCCAGGTAAGACTTTGTTGGGTTACTTTATCCCCAGGACACGTTTTCTTCATTCGTCCTCGTCACAGTTCAAAGATCAACCTCCCCCTATTCTGTCCTCCCATAGCCCTTCTGACCTCACCAGGGTCACATGCTGGGTATAATCTGATTCCCTAACCTAGCAGCTTAAAACAACCTCAGTTACTCCACAGGATCTTTGTAGCTGCTATTTCTCCACTCAAAAAATAAAAACCTTAGCCCAGGCAGGATCGACAGCCTGGCTGGTTGACTAATCAATACACTTCTCTATGTGCCTCTCTAAGCAGACACCACTGTCCTGGATACTGAAAGTGACACTGTAGCTTGAATGTTCAATGCCCTCCAAGCTCCCATGGTGACGCTGTTGGAAGGTGGACGCAGTGAGAGGTCCTCAAGCTCTTGGCGGATGCTGTTGAAGGAGACTGTGGGATCTGCGCCTTCTTCCTTTTGACTTCTTGGCTCTTAAGACACACACTTCACTCCACCACAACACTCTGACCATTACTGTCCTTCCTGAGAACAATTCGTGAATGGCCTTAGGATTCTCTCTCTCTCTCTCTCTCTCTCTCTCTCTCTCTCTCTCTCTCTTTCTCTCTCTCATTAAATAGTATGAATTTATTGTGGAAATAGAGAAGCATACAATTATTTTTAAAAAATCAAAAATAATTATTACCATTTCAGTATATTGTTTTGTTATTCGTCTTTGAGGTATATATATATATATATATATATATATATATATAAATTAAAACCAGTATTTTGTCAGCATATCTGCTGTATGCCATGTTACCATCGCTAGGCAGTAAATGAGTTTTATTTGTAAAGAATATAATAAATAACTGTGGAGCTCCCATGTAGCCCAAGAACTAAAATCTTTCCACCAATTCACCTAGACCTATGTGCTTCCCTTCTGCACTGCCCCAGGCTCTTCAGAGATAACTTGGTCTAAGTTTTCTATTTCTCATTCCTTTGGGGTTTTTTAAATATTTATTTATTTATTTTATGTGAGTACACTGTTGCTCTCTTCAGACACACCAAAAGAGGGCATCGGATCCCATTACAGATGGTTGTGAGCCACCATGTGGTGGCTGGGAATTGAACTCAGGACCTCTAGAAGAGCAGTCAGTGCTCTTACCTGCCGAGCCACCACTCCAGCCCCTGTTCCTTCAGGTTTTAATACTACAGCTGGGCCATGCATGCGCCTTGCTGTACTGTGTCAGTGTCTTTTCATGATGTGGTCTCTTCTGAGTGGATGCCGTTGTTCCTTTACAGTTCACTCATTGATCAGAGTTTGCAAACACGTCAATAGCTGCATCTTCTCTGTTTCTAGAAGACTATCTTTTATCATGTCTCTATTTCTGACTTTTAGGTGATTCGTAGTGCTATGAATGGTTGCACTACAGACATCACTTTGGATAATGGTTGCATGCCTCTAACGTGGAAATACTACTCGAGAAGGATGTACATTTCAATAAAGATTGCAGCATCCCTTCAAGGGAGGTCCCATTAATCCCTATTTTCATGGCACCAGCCAATACAGGGTGCTGTCATTGTGAAAGGAAGAGAGGAGGAAGTGAAAGGGAATGAGGAAGGGTAAACACATGCACACATGCACAAATATGTCTGTCTCTTATAAAGGACCAAAGCCAAGGGGACATTGGAGTTTCCCTAGTAGAATTCTCATCTCGCAAAGCACCTAAATCCTTTGCTACGGCTGCGTTCTTGTGCTTTGAGCCTTCAGTAATGTTTCACCATGTTGTAGAGTCCTTTCCAGTTGCCTATGTGGATCCACCCACAGTCTCTTGCTCACTCCCAACATTCTTCTCTACCCCTACCTTGATTTCCTCTGGTAAGCATGAGTTATAACATGTTCTCTTTGTCCCTTCCCCACTCAAGTGCACTTTAATATGAACAGGGTCACATATGCCTCTCTCACTACTAGATCTACCTGGCACATAAGGAGGGTTCAGTAAACATTGGTTATTACTGGATTGGTGAATGAAGGGATGAATGCAGGCGTGGCCCAGCCTGTAACCCAGAGCCAGCACGTAGTTGGCACTTACGTGCCTATTTAACAAGTAATCACAAATATGAATGAGTACTGCTGCTGTCATCAGTCTCTGAATAATGGTAGCACTCACTGACAGCCTCCACCTCACCACCCTCTCAGCTCTTTTGGCACTTATGGGCAGGTCCTGGACCAGAGGCGTTTCTAGAATAGTCACAAGTATGCTTCTGGGAAGCCATGTTGTGGCTTTTTTGAGTCCACCTGCAGCTCCTTTTCCAGAAAGCTCTGATCCTAAGGCCCCAAGGTTTCCTAGCCCATCCTCACCATGGCTACACACAGAGCCCTGCTCCCAGACTGGCCCTGTGCCCTTTATCTTAATGATTCCATGCTCCAGGGCTGGGAGCAGCAGGCTCATCAGTCTGCACCAGTGGCCCATAGCCATAGTTAGCTTTCCAGGGTTGCTAGGCTTACACACCCCAATCCTGGATCTCTACTTCATCCTCTCCTAATCATGGCAACGATGACATCACATTGTTCTCTGTAACAGTTTACATGGCTCTTTCCCATGAGTCATTTATTTGATTTTTCCCAGCAGCCTTACGATCTGAGGGCTTCCCCCCTACTTGAGTTGACAGCACTGAGACTTGGAGGGTGAACAACTTTTTCAAGGCTATGTGGCTACTCAGTACAGAGCAGGCATATCTCCCTCCTGACTCTTCTTTACAGCCACAGAAGGAATTAGGAAGTGACCTTTCAGGAGGCTGGAACCCTGTGGGGCAGAGGGAATACTGTTTCTTTTTGGTTTCCACAAGCCTTGATTCTCAGTTGTGGAACATGATGTCTGTCTTGGGTTTCTTCACATGTTTATTCTGTAAATACATGCTAAATGTTTCTGTAGCACGCGGTCCAATAGAAAGCTCAGCAGGAATCACAAGAATAAAGAGTCATGCACATCCCCAGGGCCAGGACATTTGGCTGGGGTCTTTGTCAGGGCTCAGGGTCAGGCTGTTAGATGCCTTGGGATATTGAGATAGTACAGTAACATCCCCAAGAACAGAGTGACTTACTATGGTCTCCTCAGCTGAAGGCTGAAATTATAAGTTTTGTGAGCATCATATACAGAGTCAGTGTGTATGACAGGGGTGGGGAGGTGAGAGAGAGAGAGAGAGAGAGAGAGAGAGAGAGAGAGAGAGAGAGAGAGAGAGAGAGAGAGAGAGAGAAAATAGAGTAGGAATTTCCAGCCTCCACCGGACTGAGGACTAGTCTCTACAGAATGCTGACATTCTGTTGACTCTGAACAGAGTCTTCTTCCTTTGGGAGCTGGTCTTCTTTTGATACTCACACTTATCCTGCCCTAGACACATTCCAGACCTCTCATGGTGAACTTGAGCCCCACAGCTTGGACCCTGCCATAGCCTTCAGTGCTCTGTTAGAAAGAGCCTATCTCCTTCCATCATCCCATTCTCATCAGGCTGCTTCAGCCAGGAGAGAGGTGGGAGGAGCTCCCAGGTCAGAGGCAGGAAGAGACTTCTGAAGACACAGGACCTTTGCACTCCTCATTCCTGGGCCTCACTACTATCTCTGAAGTGAGCGGACAAGGAAGAGGATCTTACAGATCTCTCCCTGTTCTGGCTTCCAATTCTTCCTTATCTCTCAAGAGCAGTGAGGAGTCTGTGTGTTGATTTTGTCTCCCTTATCCCTTTATGTTTGCATCTCCTATCTTGTTACCTCTGTGAAAGGCCCTAGAAGGTACTAAACAGAAGTGAGGAGAGGTAGAGACAGAATTTTAATTCCCATTTTCATAACTATGATAACCAAGATTCTTTCTATATTTGTTCTCATAGTTCCTTGAACAATAGTTGGGCATGGTGCCAGGATCTTGACCACTGCTTCCCACCATGCTTTTCTTGGTGCCCATGTGAAACCTCTAGATGGCAGATACTTGTCTCCATTTAGCTGAGCATTAAGCTCAAGATGGTCTCTCGTGTATTTACATACAACCTTACAAATGACCATGAACTTATACTAGGACCATGGTGACCCAAATTGAAGTGCACCATACCCTTTGGTTGACACTATCTCCCTTCTCTTTGCATAGACATACCGGCCGCCTTCACATTGGCTCTTTACTGAAGAGGTCAGTGGCGTGTTCTTCAGCCTTCTCTTCTGCTCTTCCTTTACCCTGAACACTCTTCCTCTTCATGTCTACTTGGAAATTCCTAATTATCCCTTTTGAAAGCTTGCTTGAAAACTGCCTTGGAGAGTATGTTGCCAGGCTACTTACCTACGAACCATATTGTTTGTTGAAAACTCAGCATCTCATGTCATTCCCATCTCTCCATGAATGGATGAGCTGTGCACTCTCCCCTGACCCCCATGAGGCAGGCTCTTCCTTTCTCAGCAGCTCACAGTCCAGCCATGGTCAGTGCCAAGGCACGTGACAACAAGCCTCCATCACACTGTCCGCCTAGCACTGGCATCCTCTCCTGTCCCATGTTATGAAACCCAATGTTTTATCTTGAGAAGCCAAGAACCACTTCACTGAGCATTCAAATATTTCACAAGCCCATGGCTAGAGTTCAACTTTTACATGAACTCAAGTGGGTTCTGAGCTAGTAAAATAACATTCTAGGGAAGGTTCTGTTCCTCGGGGCCTGGCTCATAATAAATAGTCTGGATGCTGCTTCCTGGGCTCCATGTGGTCACCAAAGCTGTATATTGTTGGACATGAGTTCAGAACTTCTCCCCAAGAGTGAGAAATCAGTTGTGTGATCTACACACACACACACACACACACGCACACACACACACACACACACACACACACACATCTGGTGGTGTAGACACATCTGAAAGATGTGTCTTGAAGGACAACTAATGTTCTCCCTTGCTCACTACCCTGGTCCTGTGGCTTGTGTGTTGCACCGTCCTTTCCCCCAGCCAAACACCACCTGCTGCTTCTTCAGTTATGGAGTATGTGTGAGCTTTTGAGACAGTAAGCCCAAATGGAGGCAGCTGCTCAAAATCTTCTAAGGGAATCTCACTGTCCACAGTCTGATAGGATTATAAGTAGACACTTATTACCTTGCATCAGATGTAATATGGCTCACTCAGATATCTCTGGAAGCTCTTGAATAGATAGAGGCATAGATACCTGTCTGCTCTTTGGATCTTCCCCTTCCTTGGGAAGCCCCTGATCATTCCAGAGGGCAATGACCTCATGAAGATCTACAGTGTGCTGGTGCAAAGACCAAAAGACTGTCAGGAGGGAAGGAAGAGATGAGTCATTGAGGCAAGAAGCACTGGGCCTGAGGGCTGAGGACCAAGATCCTTGAGAAGCATCCTCCCTCTAACCTACTCACAGGTTGTAAAGGTCATTGCCTGCTTTTCTATGTCTCACCTTTCCCACCTATGAGATGAAGCACAGGACCACGCCATTCCACCTGTGCTGACACCTCCCTGGTGAGCACAGAACATCAGGCACTGGCCATCAGTGAAACTGGTGTACCTAATGTGAGCCATCTTCATGCTGGTAACTGTGAGTCCATTCAGGGTTCAGTGTCCTGCTCAGATGACATCCTGGTGGCAGGATGGAGGAAGGGGTCTTTTCATTTTAAAACTGTCCATTTTGGAAGTGAGTGACTTTATGTCTGAGCTAGTTGCCCCTGACCAGTCCTTAGTCTAGATCTGTTCCTGGTTAGTGTGGGGATAGAGGGGCAGGTAAGTCTTAGAGGGCACACTTGTAAACGGCTACACTGGGTTTCCTGGACCTTCCTACCCATCTCTTGCTCTCACTATAGTAACTCTCAGGTCCTCTTTGACTGTAGGATGCAGATGATGGTGGCTGCTCCATGTGCTCATCCATGAAGACTAAGAGAACCCAGCCCATGTAACACTCAAAGTACCATCTGGCATGCAGGGAGATGCAAAACTATCTGAGTTAAACATCATTGCTAAGACTCTGATGGTCCTTATGCTGTGTGCCCTAACTTAAAGGAGCATCTCACTGATGTCCTAAGGCTTTCTGAAATGTACTGTTTCTCTCTCCACCCAGATGCCCTTCCCTATCTGATCAGACTGGCATATGTCTACTTCCCCCTCTGTGCTCATCTCAAGCTGGCCCGCCCTCTCTGACACCAATTTGAAGAGCCCACCAGATGCCCTGCTGCATTTCCTTCACATTGAGCTGTCACACTGTCTTGTCATTTGCCCTTGAGTCATTTAAGAGCAAGAATCATACCAGACTTATCTCTGCCCTGACACATGACAAGGTTTGGGGCATGCCATAAAGAACAAGAGGGGGACATGTAAGCAAGAAGTTATAGTGCACGGTGACAAATGTCATAGTAGGGGAACAGGCAGAGCAGAAATGGAACCCAGGAAAGGGATTCATATCACTGAAGTTGGTTTACAAGGAGTTAGGAATTGAGGAAGGAGAGATGAAGCTGTGGGCTTTTGGACTAGTTTTGAATGTTTATTACAGGAAATCAATTATTCTGCTAATTCCCATGGGTTTCCTTTTTGCAACTCAGCAATGTCATTGTTAAATAGCTTGCTATATGTTTTATTATCATCAACATTGGCCCAGGTCTGCATCTCTAACGTGATGGAGCTCCACCCAGTGCTCCCCAGGCTCCTGCCCTAACCTGTATCACATCCTCCACCCTGAGATGAAGATGCACTGTTCCCCTAGGGCCACCACAGGTGGATGGGAACACAAGAGATCCCAGCCAGCCTACTGTGGGTAAATGTTTAGCTGCAGGTTTCCTGGGCAGCTAGACAAAGACACTCATTATCTGTGGTGAGTAACTGAGGTGTTAGCCCAGCTCTTGGGGACCTAGTTAGGATAATTACATCTGTTCAGATTTCTGCACAGTTTCTGTATCCTGGCTGTAGCTGACTGATACCCTCAGGTATCCCTTGTATCTGACGGACTTTGAGCATCAAAGGGCACCTTGTGAAAGTCAGTTCATGTTGGTCCAGGAACAGAACTTGTGTCATCGGGTTTGGCAGCAAGCCTTTGCCTCTTCTTGATGGTTCTCTACCACGAGGGATAATAGATAGTCAGAGTAGAGACTAGAGGCTCTTGGGAGCCTGTATACCATCACAGCTTCACCTTTCCTTATGGACCACGTGGCACACATCTTATCAACTACATTTCAGCGGCTGATTAGTTATTAGTTACTAGTTTGCCTCCAACTCCCATCCTGTATATGAGGTGCCTTTTGCTCAAAACAAAAAATATATTTGGTTTCTTTTATGCCCAACAAGTCTTGAGATGTTGCCTTTTCTATCTCCTGCTAATCACAGCAGTAGCTACACGTCTTCAGTCAAATTGTATTGAGAATCCAAACAATATGAATACACACGACTATTTAACTAGTGCCTACCTGCAAGATGCGAGAGATGAACAGCTGAAGAGAGAATTCTGTGATATGAGCTTCTTATGGAGGGTACAGGGAGAGTGTGAGCCTAATTCATTTGAGAAGAACATAGAGGGGATAAAAAAGGAAGCAGACCAAGCAGAGGGCTCTCCCCAGGGGCATTAAACATTTCTCTGACCACTGTGTGATCCTTACAGGCAAAGTCAAGAATGAGGATCCAGGAAGAATAGTTGGCTTGGTTAACAAGTTCCAGTTTGCCAATAAATAAAGGAAGACATCTCAAGTTTTATAAAAAGACTGAGGGTATATGCCAAGCTAGGGAAACTAAGGTATTATATCTCAGAATTCCCATATTCTTTTTGCTGATTGCACCTGACCAAAGAAAAATTTCCTCACTCTGGACCACACTTCAGAGTTTACAGAACCCACTCAGGGTCTCAGTCTATTGTCTTCCCCACTTTTGTCCCCCCCTTCATTCCTCCCTCCCTCACCCCTCCGTCTCTTCATCTTTTCTTTCCATCTTCCCTCCAATGTTTACTGAAGAACAGCCCTAAGTCAGGTGCTCTACTAAGCTAAGCAGGGCAGGCCACACCGGCCTTGACTGCAGAAGTTCGGGTTGTTTAAAATTAGAACATGACACAGTTCCTGTATGTACCAGATGCCAGCAGTGCTCAGGGACGGCAGAGCTTCTCCACCTCGATGTTTTCTATAAAAGCATTTCCTTTTCCTCACTTCACGTTGGGAAAGAATTCAAGAGAGAAAGAACAAGGAGCTGGTGTTTTCTCAGGAATCTGACTCACCTCCTTTTCCCTCCAACAACAGCACCCCGCTTCCTACCCCTGAGGTATGAAGGCAAGTCCGACCCCATTCCAGGCCTCCCAGCATCTTTCCCCAACAGAGCGTCAGCTTCAGTGGTCCATCTCCAGAAGCTTTGTTATTGATTCCAGCCACATTTTGCAACACTCTGCAGGCTGCTGGGGTTTAAAAGCAGCACATTTCACATTTGCTTTTTTGAGCCCGTTTCTTGTTATTTCCCACATATTTTCAGTGAATGAACAGATTAGTAAATGCGTCTCTCTTTTTATTTTTTTTCCTTAAAGGACAAAAGTTAAACATCCTGTTCTGACTGCAGAGGAACTTTTAAGGTTTCTGGAATCCATTAAAACCCAGAATGTCACAGGAAAGTTATTCTGGAGCTTGCAAAAACACAATTTTACACTTCTGATGTCCATTGGACATGTTTGCCTGTCCTTGGAAGGCATCTTCAGTTCTTTCTTCATTCCCTTTGTCCTCTCTCCTTCCTTCCAGAAACATGGAAGGAAGCCAGATGTGTAATGCTAAGTACTTTACAAACATTCTCTTATTTAATCATCAAACAACCCTTTTGTGAAGTTGGGATGCGCTGGCTAACTTGGCCCAGGTTGTCCAGCTAGGAAGCAGTGCATGAGCATTTCATCTACCTATCACATTTCACTCTGCCCCCTACCTTCCCCTCGCAGCTCCTGGATTCACACACTGAGGCTTTACCGACTTCCCCAGTCTCTATAGAAAGGTGGATGTAAATAGTGGAAGCACAGCCACTCGTGTGGTCTAGAGGAGAACCGGGCTTCTTGCCTTCCCTCTTGGATGAAGACTAAGTATCACCATTTCTCAGTGGATATGCCAACTGCAAACCTTACAAACCTTACCGTTGAGATTGAGCACAGAGCATCTGGGTCCACAAAACTATAAATACCGCTGTCGTTACATATCGTACTTCTTGGCAGGAGACAGGCAGGTGGCTCTGCAGTTGGACAGTATGACTGAATGTAGGGAAATCTCTCACCTCTGGGAAGGGCCAGATTGGCTATGACAGAGCTTGAGAAGGAGGGTCTAGCTGGCTGCAGCTTTGCAGTCAAAACTGTGCCTTTGAAATCTGCTAATGGCCTGTTCCTGGACATCGAGGCCTCCGGGGCCTTCCAGCCTGCCTTCATTTGAACTCTTGTTAGAAAGTGACAGAATAACAGGCCTGGACGGTATGGGAGGAAGGGGAGGGGTCCGAGGGGGAGCACAACCAGTAAATTGCATCATGCGCACAGCCAAGTTCTAAAGCACAAGAGGTACACAGCCAAAGGGCCTCCTCTGGAGCAGCCCTCACCCTCATTCCATCATGTGCCTGGGGCTTTTTCCAGGCCTCTTCTAGCTGGGGAAGGGCTTGGGAGGTCTGTGTAGTGATAGTGCATTTAAAAATCAGAGGCACTGTCTGGCTGGGTCAGTTATGGCTCAGAAGCATCATGAAAACTTCCCTCTCAGAGCGTGAACCCTGTCTGGGAAGCAGAAAGGACAGGCCGCCTCTTGGCCTCACAGTACTGACCCCAGAGGAAGGGAGGATGCAGAGAAACAGGTCACACACAGTGGAATGATGTTTCTTGATCCTTCTCTCATCTCCTTAGAAAAGACTCCCTTGGGAATTTGCATGGGAATGCTTTCTCTTTGCTCTTGGCAATCTTAGGCAGCCCTGAGCTCAGATGCCTTGCCTAATTCTGAGTCCCTAAAGCTTTCCCTGTGACTCTTGAGGAACAAAATACCTCAGAAACTCATGTTGTGCTCAGGACACAGTCCTACTTGTGTCTGCAGTTTATATGACAAGGCAGATATCCCATCAGCCTGGAAACCATCAAATACACAGACAGGGCTTCTGCTAGCACTCAGGACAGAGGGCTGGTCCATATAAATGAATTCTTTGGCCTTTGTGATGAATTACAGTTGTCCTAATAGCCTAATAGACTCCCCATGTTCATTCAGTGTTTCAAGTTGAACACAGTGTCAGTGTATACCTTTACAGAGCAATACCCAAAGCCCAGAGGATGAAGAAAACTGCTGTTTCTATAACTGTAACTGTAACTGTAACTAAGAGATGAATCCAGGCCCAACTAAGTCCAAATCATTGCGTGCATAGTAACATCTCTTCCCAGTTTATGCTTGTTTCAGGGAAGTTCCCTGGACTGAATTATCATCACTATTCAAAGGAAGTATCCAGCATACTAGTCAGGAAGACCATTAGAAACCAATGTATGGGTGTACACAGCTGTAAGTCCAGCACTGAAGCAAGGAAACTTAGAGTTTGGTGCTAGCCTGGGCTACATGAAAAGACAAAGGAGGAAGGGAAAGATGGAGAGGGAGGACACTCAGTGGATGAAAACTCTTACTTTCCAAATGAGAACACCATGCTTAGAATGGGGACAGAAACCAGAGGCATACAGCCACTCATTTGTAAGTTTCATAGCCTGTCTCCTTGACCTTTGGGAGTAACTACCCCCCATACAGTGAAGTTTTATTCTTTTGCATTACATGAACTATCAAACATGGAACAAAATTCTAGATATTAAGTCTTCAGTGAAACTTTTTCCAGAGTGTTAGCTGGCCAAGTAAAGCAAAACTGCAGTATCCGGAAGGCCAGGTACATGAGAAGTCAGCTTGTAGAGAAAGCAGAGTCCAGAAAAGTGAGGTTTGCTTGACTGGTAGTCCATCAGCACAGAGGATACTAAGCCTCATCTCCCACTACTGGCTTGCTAGTCTCATCTTCAGGTCAAGGGTATGACTGCCCACAGAGGAAGCCTGAGCCAACTGTGGTTCTGAGAGTAGACATGAGCGTTGGCACACAGGAAGAGGGCTCCTTACGGCTGGGAACAAATTGCCAGAAATTGTGTCCAGTTCTGGGGGTACCTTAGCAATCTCATCTCTTCCAATACTCAGGTCTTCCTGCAGACTACACCTGGTTCTGTGCAAGATTCTCCAACCCCAGTCTTAGAGCACCAGAGGCCAAGGCCAAGGAACCAGCTTTAGTGATCTGCCCAGGCAGAAAGGAGCAAGGACTTAGCACACCCAAGGCAAAGCCCAGAGTGGCTAGCAATTATGGAAGGAGAAACTTAAATCCTACTGGGGTATCTGTACCTCAGTCATTACCCAGCTCATGGGGATAAGGAGAAGACGGGAGCTCCGTGTTGATATACAAGTACATTCCTCTTCCAGTAGCATGCCCTGCTCAGGCAAAGACCACTTGGGACTAGTCCACAACACTCTCTGGATTCGGCAGACCCAGTGTTCTAGGGCCACACCAGCAAGCTTGGAAGGGAGGTTTTTCTAGAACTCCAGCTCCAATTGCTTTGTCACTCAAGGCATAGCCCTTCACAGTGCTTCAGTTTTCTTATTTGTGAAATAGACACAAATGTCCACTTTCCAGGATTACCATAAGAAGTAATGCTGAGGTGTCGCTCCTAGCTCAGAGCAAGAATGCTTGCTGACTGTCATCTCTACCAATAGCTCCATAATGCCAGCCTAGGTGCCCACCTGGGCCTCCCGGAGACTTTGTGGAGGGCTGTTTTGATATGCAAACCCATTTTGATAGGTGAATGTCAAGGCAAATCTAAGAATCAGTTCCCTCCTTCCTTTAATGGGGGTTCTAGATATGAAACCCAAGTCGTCAGGCTTAGAGGCAGTGTTCCCACCTGAGACATCTCGCTGGCCTCAGTCTCCATTCTGAGGGAGGACTTCCGACTCTTTCCATTGCTGTAGTTTCTGTGTGGATGGCCCCTTTTATGACCATGGGAGGATCAAAAGGAAAATATGGAAGTGCTTGATTGTGCAGTGAAGCCTGGGCCTTTCTCTTTCTGCCACTCAAAGTCTGCTCTGGTCCATGTCCTAGACTGTCATGGGGCATACACACAAGGTGCAGTGCCAGCCCGCAGCAGTTCACATCCCAGGTCCACCATAACACAAAGAGTTGTCACTGTGACCTAGGGTCCAGGAAGGATCACTGGAGAGTCCAGACAACAGCACTGGAATCTGGGGCTGAGAGAAGAGCAGGAACTTTCTGTGGTGGAGCTGGGTCAATAGGTTTTCCCATATACAGTGCTGTCTGCTCACATGGCAGGAGGTATGGAAGGCCCCAGCATTTAATACTGGGACATACAGTGTGACTGTATTCAAGGTGTCTCGGTGCATGGCCCTTAAAGCTCCATGGGGAAGAGCAGAGCCCAAAATTCCAAAGGATCCTGACTTTATCCTTCAGACACAAAGCTCCTGAGCACAGACGGGAGCTCTGTTCCAGAAGAACCAAAGGGAGGTACAGGTGTGACAATTATAAAAAGGAAGGAGACCCATAGCTGGGGGCAAGGACACCTGGTCATGATGGGACCGTGATGTTTGGGTAGGAGGAAATACATCCACAGGGGCTTTTCGGGGTGGGTAGAAGTAAGTCCTGACCCTTCCTGCAGTCCAGCCAAAGAGGACAGGAGAGAAGGGAGGGCCAAGGGAAAACCTCAGCCTCCAATTCATCCCAGCTTTACTCAGATCCAGACTGCAGTGAGTGACGCCAGCACCCAGTTGGATGGGGCAAGGAGAGGAGAGGGTGGCACTGGATGTCAGCGACTCCTACCAGTAAGCACTGGGCATCAGTTCCATAAAAGTACACCCACATGGCAATCCACAAGTGTCTGTCACTCTAGTTCCAGGGAATCCATCACCTTCTTCTGGCTTCCACAGGGACCAGGCGTGCACATGGCACACAGACAAACATGCAGGTAAAACACTCGTACACATAAAGTAAAATAAAACCTTAAAAATCACAATTTAAGCACTGTGCAGGCTTCTGTATTGCTGTAGATCTTTTGGGTGAACATTAAGCAATGTGACTGGCAGGTTACATGGCATTTCCTTTTTTTTTTTTTTTTTTTTCCTTTTCTTTTCTTTTTTTTTTTTTTTCCTTTTCTTTTTTTAAGAAAGCACCCAATCAACTTCCGAAGCAGCTTCTGTACTTTTCATCCCCACCAGTGCTGGCTCTATTCCTGATGCTCCACATCCTCCCCAGCCTCTGGTGTTGTCAGAGCTCTGGGCTTTGGTCTTCTGACAGCTGTGAGCTCATGCCTTTTGATGGCATGAGGCAATTGTACAGAACCTTCTATTTGAACATTTGGAGTCAAACTTCTGTTTGTTGGGGTGTCTTTTAGTTACAGCCATTGGCATTGATTTATTGGATTATTTATTTATTTATTTATTTATTTATTTATTTATTTATTTATTTATTGAATATTAAGAGCTCTTTGTATATTTTAGGTAACTGTTCTTTATCAGATTTGTCTTTCCAATACATCTTCCCAGGCTGGGTCTTGTATTTCATTCTTTTGATAGTATCTTCAGGGAGTTTTAATGAAGTCCAGCTTAACACTCCTTTTTTTCATACATTGTGACTTTAGTATTTAATCTAAACAGCCATCAACAAACCCAAAGCCATCTAGATCTTTTCCCGTGGTGTCTTCTAAGCCTTTCTTTTAATTATTGAAAATAGATTCTTTTCTCACATAATATATCCCAAGCACAGTTCCCCCTCCCTCCACTGCTCCTTCCCTCCCATCCCCAGTATCTCCTCCTTTGTCTCCTTTTCATGAAACAGCAGGCCTCTGAGAGACAACAGCCAGGCAGGACAAAACAAGATAATAAGCAAAACAAGATTTATATTGAGATTGGACAAGGCAATCCAATTGGACGAAAAGAGACTCAAGAGCAGACAGATGAGTAAGAGATATACACTCTCCCACTGTTAGGAGTCCCACAGAAACACTAAGCTAAAAGCCATAACATGTGCAGAGGACCTGGTGCAGACACATGCAGGCCCATGCGTGGCTTCTAAGCCTTTTAAAGGTTTTATATTGCATTGAGGTCTGCCATCCACTTTGAATTAAATTTTCCGGAGAGTATCTTCTTTAATATTTTGCACATAGGTGTCCAATTGTTCTATTATTATCTGCTGCAAAGATAGTCTTTGCTCTTTTGAATTGCTTTTGAGCTTTTGTCCAGGGACATTTAACAAAGGTCTGCTGTGCTTCTAGAGTCTATGGATAGGCCCCCCACTCTGTTCTGCTTGAGCTGTTTATCCTTTCCCCAGCACACATTGTCTTACTGAATACCTATACCGTAAGTTGAGAAGCATCATTCCTTCAATTTTGTGTTCGCTAGTATGAGTCTTTTGCCTCTTTATATAAACTTTAGTTTGTTGATATTTGAAAATTTTTTTTCTTGGAATTTGGATAAGATTTAGTTAAATCTATAGCCCAGGTTAGAAAAACACTTGACATTGCTGAATCTTTTTATCCATGAACATGGGATATCTTATCATTCATATTTAGCTCTTCTTGGTCTTTTCCTTCATAATGATTTTGTAGCCTTCTACATACATGTTTTGCTAGATGCATACCTAAGCATTTAATATTGATATTAATGTAAATGCTATTTTGTTTTTAATTTCCAGTTCCACCCAATCATTGCTGGTACATAAGGAAACAACTGACTTTTTATATTACTATTATATCCTACAAATTTGAAATCACTGTTATTGTCTACCAAAAGATTTTGTTTTGTTTTGGTGTGCTGTGTTGTGTTTTATTTAGCCTGCATTTGTCCTTTTTTAGGGGTTTGGCAATTGCTTCAGATTTTCGGCATAGATTCTCATGTCACCTGTGAACAGAGATGTTATATTTCTTCCTTTCCAATGAGCACCTCTTTCACTTGTTTTCCTAATCACACTATCTAGGATTTTTCAGATCATGTTGGAAATGGAGAGAGGGAACATCCTGGCTTGTTCCTAAGTTTAGTTGAAATCTTCAGTTTTTTACCATTAAGTCTGATGTTAGCTGTAGACTTTCTGTGGATATTCTTTATGAACCTGAGGGTGTTCCTCTCTATTCTTTACTTTTCCTGACTTTTTTTATTATTAGTAGCACTTTTCTGAATCTATCTTATTATATATTTTTTCTTTTGTGCTGTTGATGTGATGATTTACATCAGTTAATAGTTTTAACAAATTGTCTCCACTTGTAACAATCAAGTAGCTAATGTTTTGCTGAGCATTTTTGTGTTGGTGTTCATATGTGATATTAGCTTTGTAATGTTTTGGTCTTGTCTGAGTGTTAGATAGATGACTTCACAGAGTAAGTTGGGAAATATTCCCTCTGCTTCTGTGTTCTGAAAGAGATTGGTGAACTGGAGTAACTTACTCTTTGAATGTTTGGTGGAGTTCACTGGAAAACCTGGTGAGCTAGCCTGGTGCTTTGTCTATAGGAAAGTTATTAGTTATCTAATTTTTTATGGAGATGTACCTATCTATATTGTCTTCCTTCTTGCTTGAATTTCAGCAGACTGTGTCTTTTCAAGAAACTGGGCCATTTCCTCTAGGTTATCAAATATTGGAGCATAGAGTTGTTCATTAGATTCTTTTATTGTCATTTTAATGTTTGTGGGGTCTGCAACCTGTCTTCTGCTTCATTTCTGGTATTAGCGTCGTATCCCTAGTTACTGGTTATTTGGGGAGGAGGGGAATTTTGTGCTTTGTAGGATGTTTCACACCACCTCTGGCCTCTAACTGCTAGAGATCTTGAAGAAACCTTTCCCAGTTTATAACAACCAATAATACCCCCTTGGACATTGTTGACTTTTTCCTGGAATCAGAAGTGGCTAAACAACCCCCAGATTACAAGTCATTGCTGCACATAATCAAATAATTTAAAGTCAGAAGGGATTATTGGAATCATCTAAGCCAGACCAGGTCCCGTCTCCTTCAGAGGAAGGTTGAGAAACATGAGCACCAAGATCCATGGGAGCCTTATGTTAATAATAAAATGCTGGATCCCAGAGGAGAAAACTGACTCACCTGCTCTCACTCAGGGATCAAGGACCTACCCTGATCTCTGGGTCATTTGTCAGATTTGGCAATTGGGACTATTTCCCAGAAGTCTCGGGTCACTAGATAGTCTGTGGGGTGTATTTTCTGGGTGCCAGTCTTGAATGAGGAGGTACTCATTAGTGACCCAGCTCACTCCAGTCCCAGCACCGGTTGCACCTGCACACAATCACACAGTTGTGGTGGCTTGAAGGAGGAAGAAACTTCTGGGAGCAAGTAAACATAAGCTAAACAATTGGACATTTTCAGCATGGTTTGAAGGTATCAAAATGCCAAGAATAAAGAGGAGAAGGGGAGTGACCAGCCTGGGCTCTCCAGCAGAGAGAATAAAAGCTTTGGGTTGTCAAGGACCACTTGCCTGCCCTGCCACCATCGCTGTCTGGCACCTTTGCTACCTGGAGGCAGCTGTGTACTCCAGATTATGCAGTATACTCAGGCAGGTTCTGAGGCCACTGCATCAAACTTGGGTGACTCCAGGCAGAATACCTCACCTCCGAGTTTCATTTCACACCACCGAAGTACCAGCTGGATTGCGGCGAGGGAGAAATGAGCTCATGAACAACTGAGGGTTGGTTAACCACAAAGAGGAGCACCCAGAGCAATGAGATCAGCACCAATGGCGGTGAAGGTACTGAGGTTCACCTCATGAGGCAGTGGGTGGAGCCTTGCCAGATGCATCTGATCTGGACAGGTGGAAACCAAGGAGTAGAATCACTCCGCCAGAAGGATGTGACCCCCAGTGGTTTCTGCCAAGCTCTACCCTATATCTGCTGGAGCATGCAAAGCCTCTCAACCCATAGTCAGGGCAGAAAGGGATCATCTCAGGAAGAATTATAAATTCTATAACCAGAGCTTTTCAGGTCAGGATGAAAGCACACCGTACCAGGCAGTACCTGACCCTGTTCTCAGATCTGGTTGTTAAAGAGAGCTGCCAATGGAGGCAAGCAGGGAGGCCTACAGTTCATTCCCTCCATTTAACAGCCAGAGTATGACTGGCCCTGAGTACCCACCAGGCCCACAGCATTGGCACTGGGAGGCTCAGGTGGAAAGGACAGGGCAGGGTAGAGAACATGGGAAAGAGAGAACAGAGTATGAGAGACGAGTCATGGCCAGGCCCATAGAGCTGGGTCTCTGGAACAAAACACCCTGTCAGTCTCAGGAAGGACCTCTTTGTATCTGAGGAAAGGAAGAGATCCCCTGCAGGATCTCTTTTGCTCCTTGACCACCAATTAGAGCTCTGGATTTCTGGCTGCACCGCTTACCTCCCAGTGGATTAAGCCCTGTGTGTGAGGAAACACACAGCCCTATGTGTGTGGAGTTGGGAGCTGGGAACATTTGGCTTTGGTCAGGCAAACAGGGTCACCCCAATCCCCATGACCAGAAAAAAAATCTTTTTGCTAGGCCTAGATACCCTTCCTGCCTCCACCTGACCTGCAGCCTGGGGCCCTTCCCCAAGGTGTCTGAAGCTTCATCTGCTCCAGGAAGGTCAAGCTGGCCTCTGCCTGCCTACCAGGCTTCTGAACAAAATGGCTTCATTCTCTACCCATCACAGCTCAGCAAGAAGCAACATGAGGCCCAGGGCTGCCAGCTGACATGTCCTGTTTGAATGCTGGCTCACAAACTCTGGGATTTGCATCCCTTTGGTGATAACCTCACCCTGTCATTCAACAGGGTACAGTAGACCACAGGGCATTAGCTGAAAGGTGAGGTATGGGACAGTGCCTAGGGTACAGGAAACTGTTGCAGAGTCCTGTTCATTAAACACTCATTGTTTGTCACAGTGATGTTCAAAGAATGAGATTGCCATGGGGAGCAGCACTGCTCAGATCCTCAGGAATTTGCTCACCCTTCCACATCTTTATTGTTCTTGATTCAAGGAAGGCTTCTCCCAGTTGCTACCAGCATGTCACACCTTTGGACAAGGCCAGAGCAATAACCATGGCCTGGACGTGGCTCATTATGCCTGAGTGGAGCACCTATCAGGCTAGGGTGATTAATGTCCAGACAACATGCTCTGGGATTGGCTTCCTGGAAGAGGAAGGCTAGGGACTCTAAGAGATGCTAGGAGCACTTCCTAAGGTTGCCAGGACTGAGAGAAAGGAGGCTGTATCCTCTAAGGCTGCTCACTTCAAATGCAGAAGCACAATGTGATGGTCAAGATCAAAGGCAAACCTGAGCTGCGTTGGGGGCTGGGGGTCACAGCTGGCCTGGCTGCATGATCATCTCCCAGCAGACTCATGAAGTGGAGTGAAGGTGAACAGAGGTGAAGATGGTACTGTGACCATCTCCTAGCCAGCTGTGGCCTTCAGGTAGCCACCTAGACTAAAATTGTCACAAAACTTGTTCTAGCAGGGTTTTCCAGACACAGAGGAATGGAGAGTGGCAGCCTGTCCAGCAATCAGTGGTCAGACATCCTGGTACTCTGAGTCTCCCTCCTCCTAGCTGGCCTCACACCCACTCTGCTCTCTGCCCATGAGACCTGGCCTCATCATTTATCAAGATAAAATCCATCCGTCTCTGGGCAGGGGGAGGATGAAAAGAGCTTGTGGGTGTCATAAATCTCCTTTACCATAGGTGATGAGCAAGGAATTCAGTCCAGACTCTGTACTTGAAAAATGAGAGGCTGTGTGCGGACAGTGTGGAGCCAGGGCGTGGGGGTGGGCTGCACTGGGCCTAGGACCAAGCTCCAAGACTCAGCTTCCCCAGGTGGAAAGAGACAGTCTGCCCAGTCCAAACTTACTTTGCATCTCAGAACTGGCTGCCCGCACCACCCAGTCCTTTCAGGACTCAGTTCCTTGCCAACACCTTTTGTATATCCTTACTAAGATGCCTCAAGTACCTACTGTGTACTGAGAATCATGCCCATAGTGGGTCTTTGAAGATCACAGCAGGATACAGAGGGTGGAGGAGGATCTCTGCTGCCCAGCTGTCCTCCCAACACGCACTGAGAATGCCACAGACCTGTACATAGTCAAAGAAACACTGGGCCATCTCCCAGCTATGTGCCCAGGCTGAACAGTCTGGTGGGCCTCAGACTGGATCCAGCCACACACATGGACAGGGCTTGTCCGCCTTGGAGGGAAAATGGCATCTTCCCACATGCCACTTCATGGTAGTGCAGTACCAAAAAACATTAGAAGGAACTGAAGCAGCCTGGGCCAATGTCCATGGAGAGGTGTCTTTAACCTTTCATGCTGCTCTCACAGATCACTATACAGTGGGTGACCTCAATAACTAACAGTTATTTTTCCCAGTTCTGACAACATGATGGACTCGAGTGAGAATCAGCTTTCTGGTCTACAAAAGGGCATCTCCTCTCCTCTCTGTGACCTCACATGGAAGAGCAGAAGCAAACTCCCTGCGGTCCCATTTCTAATAGCATCCCACTGGAGGTTAGAGTTTGGGGGTCAGGGAAGCACAAGCACAAGTCTGTAGTAGTGGATGAACAGGTGAATCCTGTAGCCCCTCAATACAATAGCAGTTAGAGTGGATGGCGAGGGACTCGGCCCCTAGAGCTTTGGGTGGCAATGTATGCAAAGCATAGGGCATCTTCAGCTTCTACAAATTTAAAGCAGATTGTAGGTCCCATGCCAGTAATCAAAGGCTGCAAGAGGTAGATAGAAAGGACACAACACAACCTTACAGACAATGATCCCTAGGGAGGAGAAGAGATCCCTAGGACCCAGGACGAGCATCGAGCCTATGATTCTACCCATAGCATTTCTTTCAAGAGATAATGACGTGAATTAAACAATAGAAGATCCCTGTGGCTACAGCTCTGTGGTAAATGTGTATTTGCTAGATATTTTTCTTTACTTTTATGTCTATTCAAAACATTTTCATTTCTTTCTTTTCTTATCCAACCTTGGATTTTATACGTACTAGGCAGGGCCACTATCCCTGATCTTGAAATGCTTCATTTTAGACAAAATGAGAAGAGACTGACTTGGAACCATGCACATAAAGGCCTGAAGACCAAGCACAGTTCAAGGAAATGTACTGAATCTTACCATACTAAGCTTTTCCATCATCCCGAAGTGTATCATCCCCATTTCACAGCAGAGGAAATAGGTTCAGAGAGGCAAACCACTTGCCTAGGATTGTACAATGGATGATCTGAGCTTTGGACTCTGACATACATGACTCCAGGCCCACCATCTGTCCCCTACCACTCCCTGTCTCTCTGAGCTGCATTCATTAATAAAATATAATACGTTCAAGCACCTCAAAATATGTATGTTAGTTCGGAGATGAATTCTGACTCTTACCAGCAGTCTGTGGGCCTGGAGAAAGCCTGCCAGAGCTCCACTCTACCACCTGCAAAGCGCAAATCATGACACCACTTCTCTGGGTAGTTTATGATCTCTTGCTAAGTGGTTTGCAAAGCCTTACACTCATGCTTGGGATGCTAACTACCAAGCTGATGACAGGCAGTTAGCAAAGTGACTTGATAAAACATTTCTAATTCATTTGTATCTGGATTATGAGACTCTGAATTATGAGTCTCATAATAGGGCATAACCTAGATCATCCCCCATTCTGTCAGTGAAGTAAGAGAAGAGGAAAGAAGAGATGCTAGGAAAGTCTCCTGAGGGGCAGGAGAGATGGCTCAGTGGGCAAAAACACTTGTTCTACAAGCATAAAGACCTGAGTTCCAATCCCCAGGACTCGGGAACAAACCAGGCAGGCCTGGCTATGGGTACCTGTAACTCCAGCACTGTGGGGGATGGGCACAAAAGGATGCTGGTGCTTGTTGGCTGCCAGCCAAGCTGCAGAGTCAGTGAAAGGTCCTGTCTCAGGAGTAAGGAGGACCGTGATAGAGCAGAGCACCAGGTGTCCTCCTCTTACCTCTGTGCATAGTTATGACCATTATAAGCATACAAACACACACACACATACAAGTATCATTGCATGCTCACACTTGTACACACACATAAGAAAGTGTTGGGCACCCTCCCATAGCCCATCTCCATTTTCTGGGTTGTCCCCTGACTATCTTCTAATTTTGAAGGCAATAGGCATTGTGCTAAGAACACATCTCTTTTCCTTTCATGCTCAAGAGTCCACCTTCATTTTACAGATGTTCTGAAATTTGACTGGCAGGAGATAACACAGCTAGCAAGTGTCAGTATTGTAACCTTTGTGAATTCAAGCCTCTGCTTGTGGTTTTCAGACCTATGAAATGTCCAGGAGATGCCAAAAAGTGGCCAGAAAGGGAAAGAAGCAGCTATGGCCTTTGCAAGCCATTTGAGGTTCTAACAGGTAGCAGAAGCCCTTCAGGGATTAAGGGAAAGACAGGGCCCTATTTTGTGGAGAAAATCCACTCGAGCTGAAGCCTGGTGAATAAGCAAGACAAGAATCAGGGAATTCAGGTAGGCCGTTGCAGTTGCCCAGGCCAAGAGGGGTTGAGCTTTGGGAGGGAGAGAGGGAGAAGTAAGCTGTCATACAGAGCTGTTTAACTGTTGTGGGGATGAGTGGGCAGGTGGATGGGTGGGTGGTAAAGTTTAGAAGGAGCAAAGAATTAGAAGATGGCTCCAGAACATCCCATTCTAACCAATATGGTCACCAAGAAGCCCCTGAGCTGTGCTCCCAGAGAAGCCTTTAAGTTTTCCCTTTCATGATTCTCCTGGTCCTGAGGTGTGTAAAGAGAAGGGTCAGACACTAAGAAATCTCATCTAACTTAACCCGAACTCTCGGGCTCTAAGCCCAGTGGCAGCTACCCTGTTGGACCCAGCATGACTCTGGAAAGAGATGCAGGGCAGTGGGAAGCAGGGCTGTCCAAACACAGATGCTGCTGGAAGTTGAACCCAATGTGTACCTGCAAATATTGATCCTGCCCCTTGGCCAGCTCAGGTCACTGCTGGACAATGCTGGGGCCCATTGATGGGTTTGGGCCCCAGGCTGCAAGCTGAGGAATGTGGATCCCGGAGCATGTGTTTGCTCATCCTCCAGAGCTTGACATTTCCCAGTGTGACCAGTCTCCAGCGAGTGGCCCTCTGCCCCAGCCACAACCAAGCCCCTGCTCAGGATATTTGCACAGCAGCTGCTTTACTTAGCCAGTATTCATTAAGAAAGTTTTTTTTCTTTGTTACGCCTGTTTCTAGTCTCCCCTAGGCTTCCCTTTTACCTGCTCTGCCACCTCTGGCCGCTGTGGAAGCCATGGAAGTGAAATCTAATATCAAAGAGAATGTGAGACTTGAACAGGTCTTTCAATGAGGTGTTAGTCTCCATCATTCATTTTAAGGGTGACCATGTAAAGATCGATGCAAAGTGTAGCTTTGGAACGGGTATCTGTGTAAATGTGTCTGCATTCAATGTCCCAGGACAAAGTTGGGCAGATGATCTCATCAGAACACCACTATCATCCTAGGTCATTATCTTCACACTAGAGATATAATAATAGTGCCTACACCTCCTAGATGAAGTCAAATCAGTTATAATCAGTGCTGCAAGCACAGCAGGAGTGGCTAAGCACAGAGGACACTGGGACAATCACAGTGGCTGTGTAAGTCCACCAGTCCTACAAGAGAGCTGCAGTTCCCGGGGGCTCAGGCCAGACATGGCCGGAAAGGGGTGGCCCTGCTGAACTTCGGGAAAGGCCAGGATTCTTGGCGCTGTGTGGACACACGGGACCCATTTTCAGCCTTCATAACAGGCTCACACCATTCAAAAAGAATCATGAAAATGAATCCTTCAGCAGATCGGGAGGTAGGGAGCCTGAAACTCAATTCCCTTCATGCTTCCGTTAGATTACTTTAGCCTGGAATTCCTTCCCTTCAAAACACCAACAAAGGCCACCTTAGAGTCCTTATGAGTACAGTTCCTTGGGGCAGGATCCCCTCAGGCCTTATGCAGAAGCAGCTCTGCTCTGGTACTCTCTCAGCCTCATCTGTCCCCAGCTACGTTCTGGGTTCAGATGTCATTTCTGAGATCCATCAAAGTTTCATGGGTATTTGAATTAAGGGTTATCCTGTGGACAGTTTCTATCTCTGTGTTTAGCCTCCCCAGCTATGAGGTGACCTGATAGTGTCCCCAGCATTTGCCTGTATTATTTTGTGTTTTGTCACTTCTAAGACACTTGTCAGGGGCCACTATGCTAGTCACATTTTCTGAAAGCATAGATTATAAAACCAAATAGTCAAGGTTTAAGTCTTACCTCTGCCATGTGGTAGCTGAATGGTCCCAGCTTGACTTCTCTGGTCCTCTGCTTCCTTAATAGCTCTTACATCCTAGGGCCAAGTGGAAGTTTCTGGAGAGAGACATATAGAAAAGTGTCTTCAGGTCTGATATAGTCTTTTCATGGTATCTGTAGGAACAAGATCCAGGACACAAAAGCCCTCAATATAAAATGACACAGTATTTTCATATAACCTACATATCTTCCTGAATACTTACGGAATGCTTGTAGATTACCTAAAATATGTTATACAAGGTAAATGCTATGTAAATTGTTGTTATACTGTATTTAAAGAATTTTGACAAGGGAAAAGGCCTCTCCATGTATAGATGCTGGTTTTTCAGTCCACAGTTGATTGAATCTGCAGTTTGTTTCACAGAATCTTATAGTTGCCCTAGGAAATCTGGATTGATGCACCCATTGTCTTGGAAACAATGGATACCATTTACCTAAGTAAATGCCAAAAGCCTCCAAATCCAGAAAAGCACCTGGTATTATTTCATCTCAAGTACAAGTTCAGCCCAAGTGGTAAAGTGCTTACCTAGGCCTTACATTCAATACTGAGTAGTAGGGAAAAACAGAACTCTGAATCTCTTAGTTCCCTGCTGAGCTTAGTATCAAACCTTCCTCTCTCCAGGTCTCTTCCCTTCCATAAGCACCTGCATCCCCTCTGTCTCTACCTCTGAACCTGTGAGTCTCCTTAGGCCCCAGATGCCTATAAGGGGCTAGGTACCCATTTTGATCATTATCTATTTGTTGTATTTCAGGAGCTGACAGGATGCTTCAGTATTCAAGAGTTAACCTGAGGGTGGGGCCTGGGATGGGAAAAAGGAACACGTGTACAAATGATACAGGCCAGAAGAGACTTCCAGAAGTGGGGGAGGAAGACTTGGATGGGTGTGGACCGGAAGTATAAGTACTGAGACAGGAAAGAAACAGGCAGGTTTGGTTCTCAGAAAGGATGGATCTGTGGTGGAATGAATGCAGCCTCCGTCTGGTTTTTGACTGGTAAGGAGACCACTCTGGCTCCTTGTTCTTCTGTCTTCTACACAGGGAAGCTGAGCCTTCCCCACTAGCTGAGCTGCCCTTGTATGTTTGAGAATTCTTCTCTCTTGAAAGAGCCTCAGCAATAAAGTCTTCTGGAGAAAGTTCAGTCTGCTCCATGCTAGGAATGGCTTCAAGAACACACCCCAGACCTGTCCATCAGAGTGGTAGGGAAGCAAATGTCCACACTCCACTTACTGTCCTGAGTGGTCCAGAGGGTAGCCTGCATTCCTCAGCCTGGATCATTCAGAGTGGAGCTTGCAGGCCAGTGTACTTTTAGAAAAAAAATTAAAATATATAAAATGAAATAAATAATTTTTTAATTTTTTGATACTTTATTTACATTTCAAATGTTTCCCCCTTTCCAGGTCTCCACTTTGGAAACCCCCTATTCCCTCCTCCTCCCCCTGCCTCTATGAGGGTATTCCCCCACCCACCTGCCCACCCACTCCCATCTTCCCACCTTGGCATTCCCCTATACTGGGGCCTCTAACACTCTCAGGCCCAAGGGCCTCTCCTCCCCCTGATGGCTAGCAAGACCCTCCTCTGCCATATATGTGGTCCGAACCATGGGTCCCTCCATGTGTATTCTTTGGTTGGTGGTCCAGTCTCCAGGAGCACCAGGGGGTCAGGCCAGTTGACACTGTTGCTCCCTCCATGGGGCAGCAAACTCCCTCAGCTCCTTCAGTCCCTTCTCCAAAATACTGCACTGTAAGTAGAAGTCAACCAGGAGCATCGTAGAATGGAGACGGATGTGGGCATGACTGGGAAAGCACACCCTGGGCCTTCATCTGAAACTGCACATGAGCCCCACCCCTACGTGCACATGTACATGGGCGTGTGTGTCCGAACGTGCAGGCACTAGCAGATACACATGCAAAGAATCCTGCATCCTCAACACAGGCCTGATAGGTACTTTGGCAAATGACTGTTTATTGAAGCAATGCCAAGATTCATAGACTTCTGTTCTTTCAAGGCTTAGAGGCCTCTTGAGGTCATTTTGGTCAACTTGCCATATCATATGACATTGGAGTCTTTCCTCTGCTTCCAACAGTAGCTTAAATACCGCCCTTACTGATAAGCTTGGCACCGTTAAAATAGCCTACTCCCTCCTGAAATGGCAATGAGCATGAGAAAGTCCTCTATCAGCTGTCACTCTGTAGTATCCAGATCGTCGTCCCTGGTTTGGCCAAGGAGGGCTGAATTAACTCCTTCAGGAAGTCTGAGACATCCTCTAGGGACCTGTGACCTATGGAAGGCTCCCCCAGAAGCCACACTTTCTATGCTGTGTTCTGCAGTCCAGTCACCACACAGCTGAGGGTGGGAAATAGATTTTCTTCTACATAAAGTAGCTCAAAGACCCAAGGCAGGGGATTCAACCTGAATAAATGCCTTGGGTTTTGCAATTCTCCTGTGAGTCTGTGGGCCAGTGTTGGCCGGGTCAGCAACTTCTTCTGGAAGGAACAGGCCTGTGAAACCCTGGATTGAGCCAAATGGCCCATCGGGGGATTCTACTTTTGGCTGCAGGGGTTGAGCAAGAAGACCGTTGCATGAGGACTAGTGCTGACCACAGCTGTAACAAAGGCTCTAGGAGCCAAGCTTCCTTGGGGGCCAGCTTGGCCTGCCCTCCTCTGCTCCAGAGCTAACCGTTCAGATCTCCCAGGGTATGCCAGCAAACACTCACAGTGTCTGCTGCCAAATGGAAATCTGCAGTGTGCAGCTGCTGTCTTCTCAAAATGTACACACTGACTGTTGGGGATTTTGAGATGTGCTCATGTGCTTTTTTCTCCGTGGTGGGGAAAGTCAGAACTGAGAGGCAGAAGACTCAGGTTCAAGTCTCATCTGACAGCAACATAAAGTAATGTTTTATTCTGCTGGAACTGATATACCGAGGTATTGCAGACTGGATGGTGCCATCAATTGGAATTTAGTCCATCTTCATCTTAGAGATGGACTCCAGGGTTCAGGTGCTGGCAAGGCTGGTTCCTCCTAAGGCTTCTCTCCTTGGATTGCAGACAGCAGCCTTCTTGTTGTCTCATTACATTGTTGTTCTGCTGTATATACCCCTGGAGTCTATGTGTCCCTATCCCCTTTCATAAAGATGACAGTTGGGTTGGATTAGGACCCATATGAAAGGCCTCTTATTGGCATGGTTACCAAGAGATCATTTGATCTCCAAATACAATTGCTCTCTGAAAGACTGTCATAAGCTGGGATGAGAGAGACACAGTGCAACCTATAACATCCTCTTAACAGCTTTTGGTTCTCAAAAACCAAATGCAGTCTACTTGCCTGGTCAGGGAGACCCTTTTAGACATTCCCAGTGTCCTGGACTGTTGCAAAGCTCAGACTAGGCAGCACACATGCAACTTGCCATAGGTTATATGACCTTTCAAAGGTGGAAGGATGAACAATTGTATAGCAAAATTGATGAAGGTCATAGTGGTGTGCCCTAAGGGGAGAGATTTAGAGGCATGTGACTATCTAAGAAGACAAACAGACCCTCCATTTTCCATGTTCAGTAAGAGCCAGGATTTTTACGGCCACGGAGTTGGGACTTAGCATCCATGACTCACCAGCACTGCTGCACAGGGGGGGAAGGGAAGGCAACTAGGCAATTGTTGGGGTAAGGGTAAGGTGACCTTGACCTGCTTTTCTCCTCTTCCGGATCACTACTCCAGGATTAATGGAATGCTTCTAGGACCTTGATGTCCTCACTGGTTCTGTGGACAGGGAAAAAACTTAAGCTACACGAGCTCTGTGTGCTGATGGACAGCTGTAATAGAGGTGGGAAGCTGAAGGTGTCTTCAGGGGTTAGGGCTGGGTCAATCATTCTCTGTTATGACTGTGACTTTATAATCCCGAATCACCTATGGGCCTATGACATGGTCCATTTATAAACACTTTGTGTAGCATGAGCCCTGATCCTGGTTACATGTCAACTTGGCGAGACGTGAGTAGAATAGTTAAGAATACACCTAAAATTGAGAGCACCATTTTGTGTATCCCTTTCTTCTTGGTGCTATATTTCTTATTAGGCCAAACTGCTAAATAGATCAGTCTACCTGATCAGAGCAAAGCTAGGCCGCCACTCCTGTCCTCCAACTGTGTTTTGTGGTCCTCAGGCGAGGGGCCAGGGCAAGAGGCCATCTTCTCTTGGCAGCAGCAAAGAACATCTAGGGCAGCATAGGCACAGGAGATAATATCTCCCCAAAGCTCTGTCCCGAGCTTCAGGCTCTCAGGTAGACGGAATTTATGGCTTCAGCCCCACCCCATGTCATTAATAAAGTAAAATTAGCCCTCTCTGGGTGAGGACATTTTTCACTGGAGTCTGAGAGCTGTAACGAGGAGCTATCAAAGCCCCAAAGCGCCATGAGAATTTTATGTGCCCTGTTTCCTACAAGTTCTGAACAGCTTGGCCAATTTATAAGGTAGTGATTTTTCCATCCATAATTTCTTTCATACGATTTTTGTAATGTGGACAATTTCCCTCCTGACCGGGCTTCACACACCTAGTTGAGTGGATTAAGGTAGCCCAGGGTTTGGGGGCTCTTCTGAAGGCAAAAAACAATATGCAGAAGCTGCCGTGTACAGACCACAGCTTGTGCTGTTTCCTGCAGACCTGGAGGACTTGACTTCATCACACTGTTTTTAGCCAGTCTGTGCAACTGTCATGAACTCTTCATTTCTTTTCAACCCTGTCCTTTATATCAGGCATCTCAACCCATGCCAGGTACTGTGCCGACACTGGGGACATAAGGTAGTCAAAGTGGAACCCCCATGCCCAGAAGGTTCATGAGAACATAGGTGATAAGTTCTGAGGGGTGGGTGGAGTAATTTTGCAGAGCATATCTCAGGGAATGCAGTCTACTTGCCTGACCAGAGGAGACTCTTTTAGACATTCCTAGTGTCCTGATCAGCCCTTGATGGCACTTTGGCATAGACTTAGATGACCTGAATGTGGGACCACTGCCAAAGGATCCTCCCCACCCCCTACCCCACACACACAAAATACTTCTGAGGAAGAGTTGTTTCCAGAAAAATCCTTTATTCTCTCTCCCGTTCTTCCTTCCCAAGGCCAGTGCCTGTCCAGATGCACAAGAGGGGAGGGGACAGGAGCAAAAGTCTCTAGGAGGAGCCCACACACACTCATAAATCTGTTCCTCTCCATCCTTTGATCCAAACACTCCTTTTCCCCAGAATCAATGCCCAGGAGGCAGTTAGTGAGCCAAGGGTCAGAGAGCACCTAGCCCTCACTTTTGGTTGTTTCTGTGTATGTGTGTGTGTGTCTCACACACACACACACACACACACACACACACACACACACACACACACACACTTTAACCCAACCTGGCCTGAGTTAGGCAAAGACAGAATGCCTAAAGTATATGAATCATCCCCAGCTTACTTGAGCACCAGACTCCCGTTTAGTCTTACGACGTCCATGTACCTGCTTAACAGGGTTCAAACTGTAAGAGACCCTCAGACATTGAGTCTGCAGGATCCACTGGTCCCCTGTAGATATTGACCAGGTACCCCAAGAGCCAGCCTCAGTATTCATGCACCTTTTTATCTCTCTGCATCTACTAAGCACTCAGAGGTAGGGCCACAATCAGTCCCTTTGGTAGGTGGGAAATAGATCCTAGCAGTCACAGCCCAGGACTGAAGCTCTCTGACTCCCAGAAGATCGCTCACTGTTTCAGCATATGCTGCTCTTGTTGCTGAGCCCACATCACAGATATACTAGCTGGGTAGTGGGGCCCACATGTCCAGGCCTGGAGGAAGACAGGGGAGGGCATGAGCCACTCTTGGCACCCCTCTTATCCACCTCTCAGAAGTTAGTGCATTTCCCTTGGAAAGAAAAGTCACTTCAGCTTTCCTGTAATAAAGTATTCTAATTAACTAGAGAGACGCATGCTGGATACATTAACCGAATCTTAGCGGTGCACTGCTTACCCCCGCTAAGCTCCTTTGCTGAGAGATTTTAGGAGTCTTTACACAGCAGCTGTTAAAGCACTGCCAGAGAGCCAGACAGGCCTACGACTGGCCACATACCCAGACCGTTTAGCAAGCTCAGAGCTCCCTTCAGTCCCTCCCAGAGCACATAGGACTCTAGAGAGAAGAGACCCACTGTGTCACTTCAGAATACAGCTGGTTAGTTCACTGGGCATTTACTGAGCACCTCTCACATGCCAGGCATTTCACTAATGTATTCATTTCCCTTAAGAAATCCACAGGTTAATGAAGAAAAAAAACAATATGTTAATTACTTGCATTACAGAGATGTATTTTTCCATTCCCCAGAAATAAGTTTTGAAAACACACCACCTCTGACTACATGCTCTCAGACCTTATACCTAAAGTCCCTAAAGGCGGACTTTAACCATTCACTAATGTCTTTGCCACACACACACGTGAGGAAGGATGGCATATGTATTACTATCCCCATTGTCAATAGCACATGCTCTGAATGAAATTCCTCTGGTCCTTCTGTCTGCATCATGGATTACTAGCTGGGTGACCATGAACAAATTACCTTCCTTCTTGAACCTGTGTTTTAGGAGACATAGCAAGAGACTATAGCTTATTTTGAAGTTTAGCAGTCATGCCTACAAAGCACTTAATCCAGTGCCAGACACTTTAATAAGAGTGCTCACTACTGTGGCTAGTATTTTCCTAATATCAAAGAAGAGGAAATTATGGGTTGGGAGGGTGAAGTGTGGCCTGCTTGGTTAGACCTGAGTCCTATGTGCTAGCAGGAGATCCTAACTGGTTTTCAGTTTACCACCACACTAATAGCCCTGCCACTCTGCCAGGCCAGGTAAAAGTTGGGCTTTGCTTGTGAGTGGGAGGATGGAAGTGTCCTTGAGGCCCAGTGAGTCAAAGCTGGTCACAAGCACACATCGGAATAGTATCTGGAGGTTGATAGACGAGGGGGAAAGCTATGGAGCAAATGTTGCTGTCAGATAAAACTCTAGCCCACATCCGCAGTCATCAGAGAAGGTACCAGCCTCCAGAGGAATCTGCCCAGTTACACTTCTTCCAGCACAGAGCCTTCATTCTTCCGTGATGCTCCTGAATCCACACTCCCTGCTGCATTTGCCCCTTATGATGTAATTAGTTTCTTCTGCTTTACATTTAGAGCAGAATTTCTCCAAAGTTGCTGCATTTGCATGAGCCACATCTGGGCACAGTTAAACATAGGGGCTCATCTCAGAGAATGGCCCAGTAGAAGGTGGTTGAAATGATGCAGATTTGAGCTGAAGGACTAAATGGTGTCCGGGTAGTAGGCAAAGGGCTGTGAGATAACACAGGCAAATGACACAGAAAGGATAGACCTCACATCTGGGACGCCAGCCAGCTGTGGACTGGTCTCAAGTCACATGGACCTTGTCTATGAAGGAGGCCCCAAGAGCCATCCTCCTTACTCCTGAGGAGACATTGGGGGCACACATGACTCTTGTGAGCTCTTAGAGACAGAGACCCATTCAAAGGGTGATCTATAAAACCTTTTGGCTCACACTCATGGGCTTATATCACTCTTAAAAGTGTGGTCAGCATGATGTTATTACATGGACACTACAGGGGACAATGACATGATTTACTTCATAACTAACTGTTTGCTGTGCCCAAACTCTAAGCAAATACAATACACTTGGCTGAAGTGACCTGCTTCCGAGCTCCACCTCTTCTTGTGGGGCTGAAAGACATCTAAGAATTAAGAATGAAGAGGCAGCTTCTACAGGGGCTTTCCTTCCCAGATCAGGACCAAGGTGAGGACCCCTCTCGAGAGGCCCATCAGCCACGCCCCTCCATTTCCAAGCAGAGCCCTTCTGAGCTGGAAGGATAACCGACCTCATGCTTGGTTGCCTCTCCTCCCTTTGCTTATGAAAGTGTCAGCCAGCCAGTGGCTTTTGCTCAAGGTGACAGATTTCCCCTGTCCTTGATCTCTAAATGCTGAGGGCATCCGAGACATCTCCTTAAACCTCTACTTTCCTATGCCTTTGTTTATCTTCAGAGTCATCTCCTCACTTCCCATCTCCATCTTGATCTTGGACACAAGACTTCCCGTCCACTGGCCTCCTTAGCATCTCTGCCTGCTTGTCCAGCTGGCACTTCGAAAAGAGCGCATCCCAAGTTGAGCTTTGACAAGGCCCCTGACTGTACCCACACTATACCACCCTTAGTATCTGTACCAGGAAGTGGGCCTCCTTTCCCAGTTACATCAGCACAACACAGCTAGACTCACACTTAACTCCTCCTTTTCTGGCACCTTCTTTCCAGTTTGTCGGCAAGCTCTTTGGTCTATACCCTTCAGATATGCCCTGAGCACCCACAGCTCACATTCACTTCCACCAGCTCCCCAGCCCAAAGCCTACCATCTCTCCTGGAGTCACTGCGGTAGGCTGAGCTCCCTGATTCTACTCTTGCCGTTTGCATCTATCCTCCAAATGACAGGCAGAGAGGTTTCATAATGAGGTGTAGTGTCCAGCTCAGTAGTGGAGCCTTTGCTTCTCACTATGAGGCACTGGTTCAAATCCAGCCCCCCACAAGGTAACAGCAATAACAGTCATGAGAATAGTACAATATGATGCTCATTGGATCTTACTGCCTGTAGCGAAAATGCCTCTAACAGCTTCCCTCTTGCCCAGGGAAAAGCCTATATCCTCAGGATGGCCCAAAAGCCCTACATGCTAATCAGGACCTTAATCGCTGTCCCCACATTGCTACCTCTCTGACCTCACTCCTCATCTCCCAATCCCTCCACTGCGCACAACCGCTCTGGCCTTTGGCTGCCCTTCACACAGGCTTGCCATACTCTAGAGTGTTCTTCAGAGAACTCAGTGATTGCTATCTCTGTCCCTCCATTATTCTCATCTCACAAAAGCCGTCGCTTGACTAGAACAGCACACAAACCCCAAACACACAATCCCTGAACTGCCCTCCCCCTCTGTGTCTCTCCACACAGGGTCTCACCCTAAGCATGCAGAATATGGACTTGTTGGCCCCCCGAATCTTTCACTAAAATGGTACCTGAATGTGGTAAAGTTTATTTCCTTCATTGCTGTTTCTCTAGACTCCTAAACAGTTTCAAACTGGGCGAGGCACGTTCATATGGATGAATCACCCTAATTAACTGTCTTGTAAACACTGTGGAGAAGGAAAACAAAGCCGAGAGAGGTAAACCACACGTACACAGTTGCACAGCTAGCGTGTGGCCACCGTGGGGGCTCCCTTTATTTTGGGCTGCATTCTTCTGTCATAGAAAACACCTCTCCTTCCTGGAGTATGGGCTGCCAAACTGCAGAAGCTTTCTGGAGGGTCTGGTGCTGAGAGGGAGAAAGATCTGACTGTAGGAGTGGAGTAGTCTGGCTTCTGATGGGAGGACCTGGCAGGGGGAGAAAAGCAAAGTGGGTGGTGAGGCAGGCTAGGGTGGCATCCATGTCCTAGGCATGACTCTGAACAGTGTCACTAAACACAAGTCCCCGAGAAAAGTCTGAGAGGACCAGAGGAGTGACCTGCAGCAGTGGGCAGCCTTTGCCTTGCATTCCGGTGTTCTCTGCCAATATTCATGGTCCACCTGAGCCTTCACACAGAAAAGCTTGGAAAGAGAACCAAATGTCACACTAAGTCAGGCCTCTGTACAGGGCTTTTAAGCGTTCGCAGTAGCTAGCCTTCTTGTCAATAGGGCAGAAGAGAAGATTGGCTAGGCACTGTAGGATCCATGCAGGGAGACTTGGTTCTCTTCACATCTAGCTCCAGAAGTTTCCAGTTAGTCCTTCCAACTCTTCGCCAGCTGATTTTGTGTGCCTGGTGTGACTTTCCCCAAGTACCTCTGTTCATGCTTTCCTACTGGGCTGTAGGCCTCTTCTCACTCAGCTCTTTCTCCTCTCAGATTCCTGGAGCCTGGGTATTAGGTGATCATGACAATGAGTGAATGAAGGCACCGTTCCAGGACTCAAGCTCTGGTCCCAGGCACTCTTGTCAGCTTCAGAGCACATAAGGGTCTGAAGGATCTCTATCCAGGCAGGCAGAAGCCTCATCTTATTATTGTAGCTTCTGACAAGAAGCCTAGCCTATCTTGGGAGAGGATCTAGGTATAGCAGACTGAGTGTGGATTCCATCAAGAAAGTCCCAAAGTCACATGTGAGCTCCAGTATAGGTCCTGAAAAATGGTTCCATTGTGTAGGTCTAGCATCTCAACATTCTGAAAATCCGAGAAGGCTTTCTGGAGGAAGAGAAATGTGACAGGATGGTGACCACGGCCATAGAGCTTGAGTTGAAGGCCATCCATGCTTACACTAAAACAGTGACTTTCCCTCTCTCTCTCTCTCTCTCTCTCTCTCTCTCTCTCTCTCTCTCTGCTTCCTAATCCTTGAGAAATGTCATCATGCCCTAAGTTGATTTCTCCTCCCTGGGCCCCAATTCAGGCAGAAGCTGTGCTGCCAACAGGGAGTTTGGAGCTCATAACTCAGCTGTGGGCAGGGCCTGGGGGGCCTGATTCCAATTAAAGATGTCAAATGTATTTATGGATTATGCATTCAACAGGTATGCGGCAGCCTCAATAGCCGACGGGGCCACCCTGAAGATAGGCCTGTAATTAATTAATCCCAGTGGGTCTGCCAAGTTCTGCTTCCAAAATGAGTCTTTGTGCTCATAGGGATGCTGAGGAATAGGGCTTACTTCTAATCCTGATTTGTTTTTGAGAGGGACAAGGAGCTGGTCCTAGAAAGTCTATCTACACAGAGAAAAGAATGACAGACAGACAGACAGACAGACAGACAGACACAGGGGATGTGGGCTTGAACCACATGGACCACTTACCAGAAACAGTAGTGTGACCTGGAACAAGTCATAGAATCCCTGAACTTGGACAGGATGGTACACACTTCTAGAGGCAGCATATTTGGAAGGGCTTCATGCAGTAGGTGCCCACTGATTGTTGAATGAATAAGAGAATGCCCTGGAGAGGGTTTGCTTCACTTCGCCCAGCAGCAATCCATCTGTAGACAGCAGTACCTGCTACCAGGCTATGGGAAGGGGCGCACGCTCTCCAACCCTGATCTCTGAGCCACACTTTTCTCTCTTTAGAATGGGCTTGCAGACCTGCCCTTTCATTCTTTACTGCCCCTGAGCTCTTACAACTTGATGGAGACCCAAACAGAAACCTCAGATTTCTTTGGTCTACAGTTTAGGCTCTGGCCAAGTCCTGAACTGGACCCCAGGTTGCAGGACTGTATCTAAAGACATGACTACTCTCAAGAAAGGCCCAGTCTAAAGAGTGCGGATGTCCACACCAACAGAGATGGTCAGTGTGATGATAATGGCAGCAGTGAGCTCGGCTTTCACCCTGTTGGAGGCTGTGCTCAACGCTGCCGGCTTGCCAGTTTGTCGCCCTGGTCATCCGCCCTGGCCATCATCCTGCCAGGTAGGCAGGTCTCCATATAATGTCTGGAAAGAAGTGTCAGAGATAGACAAGGTAGTGTGGCACACATCAGCATGTGACTTTTAGATGCTATTGGTGGAGGCTATGGTAACAGCAGTGGTGACAGAGTAGAGATGCTATTGTGACAGCCCCATCATTACACATGCAACATAGAAGCTGGGATCCTCCAGAGCTACTGTATTGGGAATTCTTTACGTCAGAGGCATGGGTACAAAGTTCACTCTGGCTACAGGGAGGATATGAGCTCTCGTCACAGGAGGTTCCAGCATGGGAAAGTGGTTATGGTACTAAAGACATTCAGGTAGCCACATCTATCAGCTTGGAGGCAGATCAGGTATGAGTGTGAATACATGTGTGCATGTGTGTGTGAAACATATGTCAACATATGATGTGGTGAGATATGAAGAGACAGAGTAAAGGAGCCAAGCTCCTGGAACCTGCCATGGAAACATAATACACAATGTGTTTCCCACTTGTCCCCTACTAGGTCACTGAGTATCCATCAAAGGTTGCCAGTGGCATCCTCTTTGTGAGCAGACTGCTAGGTAATGTGACTGTACAAATGACATTTACCCCTGGGTATCAGGTTCTGTCAGCAGAGTGCTATGCAGCTAATAACCTCACTGGGCCCCATGCAATTTATAAGCTGGGTTCTCTTCCATCCCACAGGGCTTGAAGCTGAGAGAAGTAGCTTTCTCCAGTCCCTTATGTACCAGGAAAGACAGCTTCTGTGCCTGCCTCGAGCCTGTGACCACCTATATTTATCCAGGAGGGGCAAGGGCAGGAACCTCCCCCACAGCAGTAGAGCAGGTGGGGCTCCAGCCTTAGCCTTTCACGGGCATCTTTCCCATGTCCTCTCAGAAGACAGAGCTGCCAGTCTTAACCCTATAAATAACCCTCTGTCTGTCTCTCCTCCAGGCAGGTCCCAGTGGCCTGAATCTTCTGTGGCACCCAGTGCATCCTGAGCTTATCTAGACTCTTAATCTTCTCATCTATCTGTTGCCCAGTTTTTAGTCAAGATTTTCTAGAACTGACCACTAGTGGTTTACACTATGCTACCAGCTGGGCATGGTGACATATGTCTGTAGTCCAAGCAATCAAAAGACTGAGGCAAAAGGGCAAAGAGTTCAAGACCAGTCTATCTTAAAACAAAAACCTATCCCCAAAGGGATGCATCTTCTTCAGTGTATGATTTGAGTGAATTTCTAATCCTTTTAGTAACTCACCACAGAGAACTGTGTTCAACATCTGCATGTCACTGACCAAGAAACAGAACCTTTGGGGTGATCAATGAATTGACCAGGGGCAGCCAACCAGCTGTAGACAGAATTGAGCCTCCCAGAGTCAACAGAACCCTCCCAGGTGACCTGCAAGCTCTGCTTGTTGTGCGACTTCCTTTTAGTCCAGGGTTAAGGGTCGCCTCCTTATTGAGAAGTCCATTCTGTGCAGCACTGATTAATTACCTCAGAAACTTTGGCCTCCTTTGCCCTACCTCCTAAACAGGACAGGTAGCATTTGTTTTCTAGCTAGCATCCTCCTAGGTCCAGGGCAAGTGGTTTCCAGAAAGTTTGGCCTGGCTCAGAAGCTGGCCACAGACATATCTCAGAAGAAACCAATGTTCCTAGAAAGGGAAGGGTGACAGAGAGGATAAAGCTGGATTACGCCCTCTCCTCACTGTTGGCCTACTTCCTCCTGGTGTTGAATGTATGAGCACTGAACTGAACCAAAGCAGGCCTCTGCTGCCCTCCTTGGCCTCCCTGGGACCAGGGATCTTTTCTGGAGTGGCTGAACAGATTGGGGCAAATCCTATGGGCTCTGCCTTGAGAGTGCTTGGATGCCAGTAGTGGCCACACCAATCTCTGTGATTAAACTAGGGTCATGGTAGTATTTATTTCACATGGTCCTTGTAAGGACAACAGGAGCAGAGATGTGGAAAAGCCTACCCACAGTCAGCATCATCTCTCCCCTTCTCTGCTCATTCACACCTGTGAGTAACTGGGTTGGTACCCACCCTCCAAGATTATTCTCAACTCATCAGAAGTATTCAGGAGGCTGCAGAAAGTATCTCCAGAAGATAATTCCCTTCTCTCTGACCTCTGCAAAAACCTGATGGGATAATTGGTATAGGTAGTTAGGAGAATCTAAGGCTCTAGATTTGGATTCAGTTGAGAAGCCTCTCTTGGGTGAGGTGGCAAGATAAGACTCGTGGAAGTGTCTGGGTTAGTGTCATGCTGGAATGTGTGGGGAACAGGAGATTCCATCTAGAGACTACCAAGGTCAGCAGTGAAAGAAGGGAAGCAGTACATAGTCCAGAGAGAATGTGGTGGTCCCTTTAAGAGATTGTAAATAGGCCCAGTCACCCTTGAATCCCAAATATCTCCCTCAGGACCAAGGAACCCATTCTTAGCTAGATGTCCTAATGTGGGAAAAACGCACATCTGCTCCCTCTGGGTGCCAAGGTTATGGCATTTCCTGCTGAAGAGTCCATTACATTGCCAAGTCTGGCCCTGGACTCTCAATGGATCCCACAGTGACTCCTCTCCTGACTCCAGCTGGGGTCCCCTGAGCCTCAGTTTTCTCCATTTTGGAATGCATTTTAGCAGGAACTTAGACTTTGGCTGGATGATAAAAGAGATAGTCCATCTGAAGGGTTCCTAACCCGAATTCCTAATGCTGTAGAACAACTCAGTTGGTGACTAATTCTAGCTTTTATATGTGTGTCATCTCCAAGTTCATGTTTCAAAATGTAATCCCCTGTGTGATTAGATTCAGGGTCGGAGCCTTTGAGAAGTGATTACATCATGAGGTTGAAGTTGTCATAAATGAGATTAACGTGCTTATAAAAGAGACTCTAAAGAGCTCCTTTGTCCCTACCCCCATACCCCATGGACACAGTAGATCTTGTGAACCAAATAAGACTTCACCAGACACCTAATCTGCTGATGCCTCAATCTTGGGTTTTGAAGACTCCAAAACTGAGCAATGAACTTCCCTTGTTTATCAACTACTTAGTCTCTGGTGTTCTGTTTTTATATATTTTCTTAAAGTCTTTACTTCTCTATGTTTGAAGGATAGTTTTGCTAGATATAGAATTCTTCATCTGCAGCAAAATAAATTGCCTTCCAGTCTTCATGACTTCTGGTGAGAAATCTGCTGTGAATTGAATCTGCTGTGCTTGGGGTCACCTCTTGTCTGTCATTGTCAAGGTTCAGTCTCTGTCTTGGGTTTTTAACAGTTTAATTATGATGCATCTATTTATATATCTCTTTGAATGTACCCAACTTGGAGGTCATGGAGCTGTGGACTATGTCGGTTTGTTGTTTAATGACTGTAGGCTGTTTTCAGACATTACTTTTCAGTATTCGTTCTGCTTCTTTCTTTGCTATTTCTTCTCAATACACATGTTAACACACTTACGGTGTCTCATTTTTCTTCATTATTTTATTTCTCTCCTGGGCTGAATAATTTCATTTGAACTTTCTTCAGATTTGTGAATTCTCTGACCAATAAAAATGTGTATTGACACCCTTTCATGAAATTTTAATTTCAGCAACTGGACTTTTCAGCCACTATATAATGTGTGGGTGTTTACTGGATTTATAAATGTCTGTATATGCATAGGTGTATATAGACAAACATGTATAGCTGCTACTTCTATTGATACCTGTAGTTAGTGAGACATCATTTTTTATGCTTTAACTACCTTTTAAGATTTATTGAATTTTATGTGTATGAATGTTTTGTTGGCTCTACATACATGTCTGATGTCCACTGAGATCAAAAGAGGGCATCAGATCCCCTAGAACCAGAGTTACAGGTGGTTGTGAGCCACCAATTGGTGCTGGTAACTGAACCTGAGTCCCTGAAAAAGCAACAAGTGGTCTTAAACTCTAAACCATTTCTCTATCTCCAATGCTTTGGTTCTTTAGACACTGTTTCTTTCTTTTATATTTAAATTAAGTGGTTTAAAATCCTTGCTTAGGAAATCAAACCTCTGTACTTCTTCAAGAATATTCCCAATTAACTATATTTTTTTAAACATTCATGGATATATTTTATTATTTCTATGCATGCCTACTAATTTCTGGTTGTAACTGGGCATTTAAAATAATATGATGCCTCAAATTTAGGATTTATAGATCTTCCCTTGTCAGAGTTTGCTGTGACTGTTGTCAGTTGACAGTGTTTAATTGGTGGTTTTTCAGAGCCAGTTCTATCATTCTCTTTTCACATTGACATGTGTGGACATCGAAATGTCTGCTCAATTACCCTAATAAGTGGTTAATAGGTAGACAGAGATTTTCTAAAATGACTAAAGCCAATAATCCTTCCTGAAGAGCCTTTTGGGTTAGCCAGAGACAAGAGCTTGGAGTCATTTCAGGTCTTTCCCGAGCAAGCACAAAGCACTGGACATCCCAATGCATGCACACTGCTTTCTAGATTCCCAGGTATCTTTTGGAGTTTCTCATTAGACTGCTATGATGTTAACCAATTGCCTCTGGTTGCTTTCAAAAAACACCCTGCGAAAAGGCTATACAGCCGTAGCAGTGGGGGCTTCCAGAAAGCCACCAGTCATGTCACATACGGAAGGCGCTCTAGGAATGGAGCTTCAAAGACAAACCTCGCTGTTGTGCCCCTTTTAGTAGCAGCCAGGCAGCTGCTCACTGCGATTGCAGGGGATGATTCTCACAGCTACTGATGAGGCAGTGTGGGAGAATGGAGTAAGTTATCATGCCACAGAGCATGTTGTTCTTACTGGGAGCTATTTTTCTTGATTAAATTTTTCCTGAATCATGCAAGCCTTTGGTTCATATCCAGAGTTCTGAAAAAGGTTGATTCTGACAATTTGCCCAGTGTTCTTTTTGGTTTTGAGGAGGAAGTTTTCAGAGGTCCTCAGCCTGCTCCAATAGCTCCCTGGTAGCCGACATGAGCCAAGAGGGAAGTTGGCTGTAAAAGGACTCAAAGATATATTACACGCCCAAAGGCATGGCCATGACAGTAAGAGTCACAATCTTCAGAAGGGTGTAATCAGGCCAAACTGAAACGCAGAGAGGAGTGTCATTAGCAGAGGTGAGACTGGCTTGCCACAGCCGCCTCCCGGAAAGACTGAGCAGTTCCATCTGCCAGCACTGTTCGTTTGTCACCTCGGACCTCTTGTATTAGTGCTTGCCAGCCTGGCCAGACCTTTAACCAAGACCTCAGCTTTCTCACCCACTGCTCCATCTACAGAAGTCATGTTCATGTTTTAAGTTTCAAACAATCACACCTTTGGACCTGTCAGACAGGGCCAGAGTCTTATCTTAAACCCATAAGTTATACACATAACTATGTTCTCATATGCAGTGTATCCGTTCCTTCTGACCTGAGTTCCAAGCTAGTAAACAGGGCCTCCAAACCCTCACCACCATCCCCCAGCACCTGCAATTCCGCCATCACCACAACATCATTGCCTTGCCCTTTAAAAAGTTAATATTTTCTGACAATCAAGCCCCAGACATCAAGCCATATTGATTCTGCCTCTTACCTTAAACATGCCCAGGATACACGCTACTACCTTCCATACCCAAATAAGAGAGAAGTTTTACTCAATAAACAGAGAAAGCTAGGAACCTCTGACTGTAACACTTGGTTCAAATCACTTTCTCTGAACCTACCTCTGGTCTGTATTGATCACCCCCAAATAGCCGACAAGTTTACATTTCCTCCATAGCTACCCTAAATGTAAAATGGTCAAAAATAGTATGTCTGACTCTTCGACAGGCATCTAGACTTGAATACACTCTGTGCTCCAGTGCTGTTAGTCTCTGCAGTAGGACACTCAGGAATGATCAGGTTTTCTGATTGTGTCCCTTTCATATGAAGCCTTAGTACATATGGGGAAGTGTCATAGCTAAGGTTTCTATTGCTCTGCTAAAACTCCTTGGCCAAAAGCAGCTCAGGGAGTAAGGGTTTATTTCATCTTACAAGTCTGTGGTCCCTCCGTCAGAGAAGTCACAGCAGAGGCCATGGAGGAGTGCAGCTTACTGACTTGCTCAGTTTGCTATCTTATAGTACCCATAAGTACCACCCCCAGGATGACACACCCACATTTCATCAATCAAGAAAATGCACTACAGGCCTACCCACAGGCTAGTATAGTAGGAACATTTTCTCAGTGGAGATTCCTTCTTCCCAAATGACTCTAGCTTGTGTCAAGTTGACATAAAAGTAGCCAGTAAGTATATGACAGGAAAAGAGAAGGAAGATTGCATACCTCTCAAGTTCACCAATATTTTTTATATCTTTAAGCTCTTCACAATCAAAAACTTAAAATGTCCCTAGAGGGGCCACACTTTCCCCCCACCCCAAAAGGGTTGTTAACAGTTATTCATGTTCTGAGAGACTATGTGCCTCCCTTCCCCCATAGAGAATGTCTGTCTGACTCTGGCCATCCTGGGTACCTCCTACGTCCAGCCTTTTTGGGTCTGACCCTAGGACAGATGGGAACCAAGTATTATAAGTCAGAAACTCTAGAGGGCATGGGTTTTCAGCTCTCTTTCTCTCTCTCCATGCCTAGACTGGTGTCAGAACAGCTGGTGGTCAGTAAATGCTCATCAAATGAATGAATCTTCTTAAGTGATAGCAAGCTTTGAAACAAGAAGACAGCATGAGCAGAGAGGGTCACATGCACACGTCCTGTTCCAGGCATGTTTGAGATTCATTTCATTCCCTCATCTTCCCTGAGGAGGAGTGAGAACAACACATGGACACCAAGGGACTGTACCAACTTGCCTAGATCGCCCAGACAATTCAGTAGTCAGCTGGGCATGTGCACTCCCTCCATCCTCCAGTGCTTTGGCTGCCCAAGTTAGAAGGGCCCTTAGAACTAGTTAATTCACTCCCCGGACTTTATGGGGAGGAGCAGGGAGTGAGTGATAGCCCTGCACAGCAGCTCGGCTGCTGGGCTGTCATTCTTGGCACTTAACAAGTTGCCCAGAGCACACACCCTGTGAGCTGACAAAGGTCCCAGAACCCAGAAGTGTGGACACATGCCTATGAACACACAAAGACATTCATGCTGAGCCTGCCACAGCAAAGGAGCCCCAGGCTCCTCAAACTGTATTTTAAATCCATTCTGACTCCCCAGAAAGTCTGGTTTTGTTATTCACGCCGACCTTTTAAACTCCATGCAGTCCTGCATTTTTCCCAAGGCCTAGGTAGGACCTGTTAATAATTGTGCTCTCCCACCGAGGCGCTGGGCCACAGCCGGCTTTCTTATGTGCTGTAAAAGCCAGTCCCCCCAACTGCTGGCAAGCTCACCCCTCTCCAGATGATCAGAAGGAAAACCCCAGCGCCCCAGTCTCCAGCCATGGGAAGAGGAGGCTGCCTGCCTGCTTCAAAGGTGAGGACAGGTGGTCCAGCAGCGACCACGGACTGAATAAGGGCATGAGAGTGCTGGGGGCATGTGGCTGAGTTGGGCCCCCTGCCTCTAGCTGCTTTCTTCTCTCTCTGAGCAAACATCTCTGCAAATAAATCTCCCTTTCTTCCTTTCTCTCTCTCTCTGGGTTACTGCTTCAGTTTCATTAGAGACTCTGGAAACATTCTTTGGGCTCAGCTGAGATATATAATGCGGAGAACAGAGATTTACTTCATAACCCACAAACTATTAAAAATATTAGTGTCCCCCAGAGAGTCTCTCTTAAAGATCCCTGCTCCCTTTCTGCCGCCCTCTCCCCCTGGTTCCTAGTGCCAACAATAATGCAGGCGGACTGGTTGGAGCCATTTCCTTGAAAGAAAATAAAGAAGAGATAACAGACCTCGGAGAAACCTCTCTTTGTGCCTGAGTAACATCCGTCATCCTGTGTGTCTGGTGCGAGCTTTGCACTCATCAAAGCCCCTTTCACCACCAAATATCTTGTCTGATCTCAAAGGCGTGCAGAGCAGGGTCATGTCCCCTTTGTTAAGAGGGAAAATTAAAGTCAAAGTGAAAGGAGGTGATTTGGCTTTCGGGCAAAACTGGGACTAGAACCCAGTTCCTTCTGATTCCCAGCCTATGAAGCTTTCTTTTTATTAAGAAAGCCCTATTGTAATTATTATTTAGATTAAGGCTTTTGTAAAATAGAAAACTATAGACTAATCATTAGCTACTTTTAATTAATACTTTTAATCTTTGTGTGAGAGTGGAGAGGGAGGGGGGAGGGGAGGAGAGAGGGGAACAACCTTGAGTATTGGCACTCACCGTCCACCTTGTTTGAGCCAGGGCCACTCTTGCCAGTTGCTTCCATATACTGCATGCTTACTGGCATGCAAGGACTCCTCTGTCTCCACTTCCCATCTTGAAATAAGAGCACCAGGATTACAGACATGAGCTACCGTGCTCAACCTTTCATGGCTTCTGGGGATTCAGATTGGGTTTCTGGTGCTTGCACAGCACTAAGCCATGCCCCCAGCCCCACTGAGTGTTTTAAAAATGTATTTTCTTTTTCATTGACATATAGTAGTTTAGATATTCAGGAAATATATTGTGACATTTCAATACATTGTTGCTATGTGTATCAGGTCAAGGTAACTGATATATTGTCCCATACCTCAGACATTTTTGACATTTTTTGTTCATTCATGTGTTTATTTAGGAAGGTGTATGTGCTATGGTACATACGTGGAGATCAGACAGGGGGAGGGGGAATTAGTTCTCTTCTTCTACCATGTAGGTCCTAAGGAGGGAGCTCAGGCTGTCAGGTTTGGCACCAACACTTTTACTCTCTCAGCCATCTTGCTGGCCACCTCGGACATTTATCATTTGTGTGTGTGTGTGTGTGTGTGTGTGTGTGTGTGTGTGTGTGTGTGTGTGTGTGTGTAGCATTCAGAATCCTTTCTATTAGTTATTTGGGGTATTCAGTTAACCCATAATTATCCTGTGTGTGATGGTATAGCAGTGATAAGTTCTTCCTCTTATCCACCTGTCTTTGGCACCCTTTGCCCACACTCCAGCCCTCCCTCCCCACACTCCAGCCCTCCCTCCCTCCCCACACTCCTCAGGGTCTGCTTGCCACAATTCTACTCTTCTGCTGGGTCAACCCTTCAGATTACACATGAAAGTGAGAGCATGTGAGTTTGTCTTTCTGTGCCTGGCTTATTTCTTCAACAAAATGCCTAATAGTTCTATCCATGTTATTACAAATGACAAAATTTCACTCTTTTATGTCCAAATATTCATCATGTATAAATAACCCATTTGCTTATCTGTAGACACTCAGGTTGAGTTCCTGTCTTGACTACTGTGACTAGGATATCAGTGAACATGTGCAGATGTCTCTTCGACATAATGGTTTCATTTCCTTTGGACATATACCCAGTAGTGGGATGGCCGGATCATGTGTTTTCCATTTGCTGAGCAACTTTTGAACTGTTTTCCATAATATCTGTGCTAATTTACATTCCCACCAACAGTATATGACAAGTCTCCCTCTGCATCCACACCAACATGTGGGTTTTTCATTTTGTTTTAGTTTTTTGGTTTTTATTTTATTTTTGTGGTTTTTGTTTTGTTTTTTGTTTTGTTGTTTTTTGGGTTTTTTGTTTGTTTGTTTGTTGTTGGTTTGTTTTTTGCTAGCCATTCTAACTGCAGTGAGTGATAGTTCCTTATGATTTTGATACATTTGCCTGATCACTAGTAATGTTAAGCATTTCTGAATGGTTTTCTCATACAAATGGATCTATGAAGTTAATTCATCTCTTGATAACAATGCCAGGTCCATAGGTAACCTTGACCACCTCTGTCCCGATTAGCTGCAGGTCTAGTATTGAATGTCATTACAAGTAACGTACATGTTCTTTGTTTACCAATGAAATATTGAGGAGATGCACAGAGCCAGACCCACTTTGGGACTAAGATGCAGCATGAGAGGTTCGTGAGGGTGTGTAGCAATTGGTTTTGCTACCCCGAATTAAGCTCCCAGTGGACTGAGCTACCAGTCTCACCCAGATTCCCTTAAATCCACAGATAAAACCAACATCAAAACACACACGCAAGCACACATGCGCACGCCAGTTAATCATAAAATGCCTTTGCTAACTCAATGATTGGGCACTCCTAAACCTCTCCTGCCACCTCAGGCATTGAGCACTCCAAAATAAAAATTAAAAAAAAAAATTGTGATAAAGATGCTGAAGTATAGCTCTCCACAGTAGATGCTACTGGTGGAGGTGGGGAAGGACTCACGTTTCTTTAAGGGGCTGGTCACTCAGGAGTTTGACCATGCTCCACTGACTATACGGACAACACAAATTGGACTATTTTGTTTGTTTGATCATTTTTTGGAGGAAGGCCACAAGGGTAAGGGGGGGCCAAAACTGGGAGAACTGGGTGTATTATGTGAAAGTTCCAAATAATAAAAATTATGTTAAAAAAAAAAAAAGAAAGAAAAGAAAACTCCCATGGCTGGTTAGCTTTATCTCCTGCCTGGACTGCCTCCTTCTTCCCCAGTTCTCCTGATCCTCTTTGAGTCCTCCTGCTCAACTCTAAGTGTCCTGCCCCATCCTCTATCATTGGTCACTGGTATCTTTATTGCTCTATCAAGAACCAATTGGAGGAACAGGGTCTTAGCATCAGAACCACCCTCTACAATGGTGAGATGCAGCTACCTTCAGGAAGATCTCATCTAGGATGAAGCCATTCTGGGACTCTCAGTGAGGGTCCAGATAAAACAGAGCACAGGAAGAGTCCTGGCCAGACAAGACAGGGATTCTGAGATTACTTTCAGGTGCGATTTCCCAAGATGGACAGAAGGGAAGGGCATGGAAAGGGCTTGAGGTGAAATAGAGAAGCAAGTTCAAGGTTTAGAATCTAAAGAGGATCTAGTATTTTGACAGATCTGGGAATCCTAGCATACTTGCGTGCGACATAACCATGGGGTAGCAAGTGACAAGAGGCAAAGCTATCTTCTTCCCTGATGTTCAGAGCTAAAGTTGACTTTATCCTAAGAATAGTAGAATATAGCACAGGACTTGTGGTTGGTAGTATTTTACGAAGTGTCTTTGTGTTGTTTATGAATTTATTTTTGTAATGCTCATTGAATGTGCTACGGATGCCAGTGTTCCAGACTGGATATTCAAACTTTTACAGAGGGAAGCAGGAGATAGGGATGAGGAAGGGAGGGCAGAGAGACTGCCTGATGGATGAGAAGTCTAGAATAGTGGTGGATTGAAGAGGTGGGAGGTAGATTTAGGAGTTCATTGCAGTGGTAACTGAGAAGGTGAGGACCAAGTTGACCTCAAGACCAGGGCATCTAATCCTGCAGGTAAATCTAGATTATAAGACTTCTACAGTGTGTGTCACACATCCCCCAAAAGCCTATTAAAAGCTTTCATTCTCAGAGTTAGCAATAGCAGAGCATTTAGAAGGCAGGAAATCCTTAGGAGCCGTACCCTCTTAGGAGATTATGAGATGCTTTGTCTTCATCTTTCTCCTGACTCTCTCTCTTTTACTTTCTAGCCATGACATGAGCACTCTGCTGTACCATGCCCTACATTGTCCTCCAACACCTCCACCAGATACCTAAAATCAGCAGTTGTCCTCAGTCACTGTCAGGATTCTTCAAAACTATGAACCAAAATCGCCCTTTTCCTGAGTATTCTGTTAAAGGAATGGAGAATTGACAAACACAAGTCCCACTGAGTGTGAGCTCTAGATCCTTTAACTGACCTGTGAAACGGCTGTTGCTCCCAATAGTTATGACCTTTTTTCTTTTTAATCCTCCATGTTAATCATGGTAAGGATGTCTCATTGTAGCCAAAATATAGGTGGCTGCTCCTTTCTGGCCCCCAGCTCCTGTTCTCAGAACATTCAGACTGACCGTGGGAGTGGTTTTATGAATAACCATGTTCAGACTGCCCTTTGCTTCCTCAGGTGTGGGAAACCTCGACCACACCACCACAAGGACAGGGGCTATCTCAGAATTCAGGGGAGGGAAATGCTTCAAGTTTCTGCATCCTTCAGAAGCTTCTTTGTCTCCATCCCAGAGTCATGTCGCTGCAACCTAACACCCCCCCTCACAACCCCCTTCCCAGTGCAGAGTGTAGAAACTAAGGAACATGCCACGTGTCCTATAGAGATAGTGAGTTGGGCACTGGAACCATGTGGTCCAGCTGCAGACAGAGCAGGTGCAGATGCTGCCTGGTAGTTGGAGAGATCAAGCCCATCCTTGGGGCTGCCACACATTTCCCACTCCTTTTACACTTCTGGAACCCCCAACCAGCTTCTGAAGAAATTTTTTTGAAGAATTTTATTTTATGTAAAAATTTTTCAGCATGTTTGGTTCTTTTACATTTTTTACATCCCAAATACTGCGCCCCCGTCTCTCCTCCCCCTCCCCCTCGCTTCTGGATACTTTTTTGCTATTTTCTGAGGCTAACACTGGGAAGCCTGCTGAGATGGGTGAGATCAAATACAACAAAGGATGCTGAGAAACACGGGTGGGAGCCCGTGGAACGCCCTCCTCACCACCCTGTAGATGCAGTCTCCTCACCTTCTCTTGCAGGAAATTCGTACCCATTGACAGAGGAGGCCTGGAGGGTCCGTGCTTTACTTGGCCTTGCCCAGTCTCTCAGGGTCACTGCAGAAACAACACAGAATACTTTCTAGAGGCTCCTAAAGGGTCTCTTCTCCAGGAATGGCTCCCTAGACTCATCCTTCACCCAGTTAACTGATGGAGGCTGAACCTGTCCCCTGCCCTAACTCCCAGTCCAAGGACCTCATACTGTTTGAACCCCAGAGAACCTCTTTTTCTTAAGAATGGGAAAGACAGCTACATGCAGGGACCCCAGCAGTTTCCTCCCAATTAGTTCACACTGAAGAAAGCAGATAGTGGCAACATAGCATCTTTCTGAAAAGGGCTGTGTCCAGGAGATCCGCAAATTCATCCAAGCAAATCCATGGAAAAAAAAAAAAAAAAGGTGTCCATCCTAGGTGGGTGCCCACCTGGGGGTAGTGTGATAGGAAAAACTTCAGCTTCGTATAAGAAACCAGAGGCCTTGGGGAACTTGGCGGTAGTAAATGGCTTTGTGTATGGTGGGCACATGCATGTGTGTGTGTGTGTGTGTGTGTGTGTGTGTGTGTGTGTGTGCGCATGGCTGTGAAGGCCAGAACTTAGTCTCAAGTGTTATTCTTCAGGAGATATTGGCCTTGTTCTTTGAGGAAACATGCTTAGGAGATTAGGCTGCTGGCCAGTGAGCCCCAAGGATCTGTCTCTGTGTACTCGCCACTGTGATTACAAGTGTCTGCCACTGAGCCTGCCTTGTAAATTGATTTTTCAGGACCACAAGGTGTGTGAGAAGTGAACATAAAGTTAAAGTCATGGGGGAGCCATGCAGGGTTTCAGAGCAAGATGGTGCAACCTTCATGTTGCTATCAACTAGACATTCTAATGGTAACAGGTCGTGGCTCTCCTGCTCCAAGCTTCCGCGTCTGTGTGTATACACTGGTTACTTCATGTTTGATGCAGATTTGGCAGTGCCTCAGAGAACACCAGCAGGCCAGTCCTCATCTCTGCTGGTGTTTCTTGCAACAAAGGTGTTCAGTTCCCTCTCCTCCCACAGCCCCTGCTCACTCGGCAGCTTTGGAAAAGCCATTCCTGGGGTAAAACTGGGCTGGTCACTCAGTGTCTTCACAGGGCATATGATAAGGACAGAGTCTGTGCTGGCCAGGCTGGTCTCCAGTAAGCAGCCATTCCTAATCACGGTTCTGAGGGCTATGTCTGGCCCAGGGAGGGTGTGAGCTGGACTCCCTGGGCCTTTTACAGACTGTTTATGATGTGCGGCTGTGGTAACTGCCCATGATTAGCCACTCTGCAGGCCACTCAGGGCCAGGAACAATGGAACAAACAGAAGGAGAGGAACTATTAAAAGCTTGGGAGCCTCAAATGTCACCCTCAGTAATTCATCCTGCACCTGCGCCCAGCTTCTTGATTTCTAGGCCCTCTCTCCCACACGGCCCTTCTCTGCCCTGTCTTCTGATGCCAATGGGTTTGAGGTTGGACTAGACATGGCATGGCCTTAGGAGTCATGCAGATATAGGGTCAAGTGTCACTGCCACTACTTCTCAGGTGATCTTTGTGCCTGGGCAACCTGCGGCACTGTTCTGGGCTCGGCTTCCTCTTTGTAAAGTGGAAGCAGGCAGAGCAGCCCCATCCAGCCACCCATGGTGGCAGTAAGATCTCTAGGTGGGAACTCATGTGTCACATTGTGGTGGCCAGTAGTGGTGGGATTGCAGGAGCTCAGAAGCTAGCCTGCATAACTTTGGGTGGAGTTGGAATCTTCCCCACAACCCAGTCTTGGCAGAAGTGGGAAAAATTAGTTTATGGGTGTCAGTTGCTTAAAGAGGTGAGTCTTCCCTGACATTGCCTCTCTAAGTGAAGGGGGAGCAAAGGGTTTCTTGGGAAATCTCTCCACATTACAGCAAGGATTGGGTGTGCTTCCTTTTCCTATATTCCTTGATCCTGCTCCCAGCCTGTGGGTCCTTGTCCAAATGTCCTAGTATGAGTCCTGAGTGACTCACTGTGGGTCGTGATTCACAGCGCCCCGGTAAGATTGGTACACATTGCCAGGAGGAATTCTGGGCTCAGGAAGAATAAGGGAGTTGCCAACCTGCCTCCCAGGACCAGAACAGACCCGTTCTCTGTAGTTCCCTGAAAGCTGTTCACATTAACAGACATCTGAGACCCTCCTAACTGAGAGAGGGTGTCTAGGTACTGTCTCTGTGCTGTGGTCAGGCCCGGGTAGGGCCTAATTCCTGGAGCCTCTCAACTGTCACTCTCTGCACAACTTCCCAGCAGAAGATTTCTGAGATGGGCATCATGATTCTTCACTGCTGGGCCATGCCTCTGCCTTGTAGAAAGACAAAGGATGAGCCTAAAAAGAAGATCACTCTTGGAAGCCTGTATGCTGACCCCTTATGCCCATCGCTGCTTACCTGAACAGCAGGATGAAGCCCTGCCCCTCCCCCACATCCATTCTCTGTTTGCAAGGAGACTTTACCTCCCTCCTCCCAGACCATTATCTCCACCAGCACCACCTGCCCCAGCAAGAGCATGTACTCGGTCTTTTGAATCAACTGTACCTACCAAGAAGGCCTCCCCCAGCTGAAGGCACCAGCCAGAGAATGAATGCAAGCAGGAGCCGGTGCTCTGGGGTGAGGAGGCCAGGAGAGGTGAGAAGACCTGCCTCAGCAGAGGCAGACCACGGCTGGCAAAGCTCCAAGGCTTCCCCATACCCCAAGCCTGCAGCTCCAGTCAGTGACCCGGGCATGACCCTGCTGGGACAGAGAGGCCCTCGTTCTTACTTAGGAGTGAAGTCAAGGCGGCTTTGCAGTACATTGCCCCAAGAATGTGCTGACTGTGCAGCAGCTTGGCTGGCTTTCCACCTCCCATCTAGGGACCATCCCTTTGCCTTCTGAGTCTGCACCAGGGCTCCAGACCACAACCTATGGCATCTCAGGGGACTCATGAACATGACAAAACCTTGTCACACTAGTGGCTCTGCTAGGCCAGGCCATTGCTCTCTGGCTTCCTGCAGGTCTGACCAACACCATGTCTCTGCTGCTCTTCCATCCAGGTGAGGAAGAAATCCAACCCTGGAATGAGAGGTCTTTAAAGGGAGCATCTCCCTTTGATGTGGGAGGTGGAGCTCTCCTTGTAGAGCATGCTGCCTAGGGCCACAGCCCTTCCAGCAAAACTGCCTGTGTAGGAGTAATGCCCCATCTTGGGCACACATCAGTCATACTCTTATGGGATGATGGAGTCTGGAGTCCACTAGCTCAGATTTCCAGGTTCTTATGTTCTGGAACAAAGACCTGGACAGAGACAGACAAATAATCAAAGAAGCAGAGACAAAAGAGAGGAAACTGCTTTCCAGGACAGAAGTAGGCCAGAGCTGGAGAAGTGTCAAAGGCTCAAAGCACTCCCCTCAGAAAAGTCAGACTGAACTCCATCATCAATCCTCTAGCTCAGGGCTTTTCAAGGTTTGCCCACTCATACCTTTACACAGAAATTTTTCCACAACCCATTGTATATGGATACATAAAATAGATACAAAACCCAAATATACTGATAAAAGGTCACAAAGGGTTTATGTATTTTATGTGTGAGTGATCTGCCTGCATGTATGTATGTGTACCACATGTGTGTCTGATGCTCTTGGAGATCAGAAGGTGTCAAACGCCCTGGTACCGCAGTTAAATGGGTGGATGTGAGCCACTGTGTGGATGCGAGGAGCTGATCCTACGTCCCCTGCAAGAGCAGCAAGTGTTCTTAACCAGTGAGTTTTCTCTCCAGCCCCAGGAGTTTACTTTAAAGCAAGTCTTTGGGTTACTGTTTATTAAAGTTGGGCATGGCGAGATGGCTGTCCTTGCTCATTTTTAATAAAGGATTAAATCTTGCCTGAGTACTTGACTCTGTGGTCTATAGAGCATCTTCAACATTGTTCAGGGCTTATTGGATACTTTGGTCTCATAACCATCTATTCAAGAATACAACTGTGCATAAATACATAATACCAAATGGAAACAGCTTGTTTAAGGCCATTTCAGAACCTGTTTGAAATTCTGTCTTAAGCCCATGCCAAAATTCATTTAATGATTTGTTTTAAATGAAACTCAAGTCAGCAATATAAATAATTTTAAAATTCATACATTCTAACACAATACAATCCAAAGATATGTTAATGTGACACTTACATGCTGAGGAATTATAGCAGGAGAAAAATGCAAAGTCTTTGTTTCTAGAATTAACCCATTGTGTCTTCACAAGAAGAGAAAGCTGAATGTGTACAGCAGAAACTCTGCAGTTCATGTCATGAAGCCATCTGCATCTTTGCCTGGGTAGAGGGGTTTCAGGTGGCATCCGTTAGCATTGCATGGCATGGCTTATGCGTGCAAGGTACACGTTTTGTGTTCAGAACCGCGTCTGCCACGAATGCCCATGACGCAACATAGGTCAGTACCGCCAGAAACATGTCCGGTCAAGCACGCATTTGATTCCTTGAAATAATTTTTGGTCATCACAGGTTCAGGAATCTTTTACTTTGCCAATTTGTATGTGTGTGTGTATGTGTGTGTATGTGTGTTCTCCACATCTAGTTATTAACTAGGTCTCAACAGAGAGTTGTGACCCACAATCTAAGAAGATGATCACAAGCTGATCCTAACTCCCTCACACCCAGGGTCAAAGAAGCTTAGGTCCGTAAGTGATGAGACATGAAGGGCCTGTTCAAGACTAAGACAGCTAAATATCTGCCCTGCATCCCAGGAACCAAAGCCAAGTAATAGCAGCCTCTGGGGTTCACAGATACTCAGAGCCAGGCCTGAGAGTACTATTCTCAAAGCTGAACCACAGAGGTGTTGGAGAGGAAGAACACCCTGAAAGAACTGTTGCCAGTGGACAGGTCAGGCCTGTAGATGTGTGTGTGTAGAGGGCTAGGATTGTGTAAGATAGTGAGAGTATTCACGCCTGGATGTGTCCCAGCACAGGGGCTGTGGAAGGCCTCAGGAAGAGTTTTGGTGTCTGTATATGACTGAGTACTTGTGCGTGGCGAGAGCAGTGAGTGTTTGTGCACATGCCATATGCAGGGCTTGAGTGGGCAGTGAGGTTAATTACATTTTCTGGTTGGCTGAGAGGTAGTCAGCGATGGCTTCTTCCAACCCAATGAATGTTTGTCTCCTCAGATGTCTATATCCACTGCTTTGGAAGAAGGGTGCTGACAACCTGAAGCGTGTGGAAGACGTGATGGGGGGCGGGATGGCCTGACTCACAGGAGTATTTGTGGCCATAGGTCTCTCTAGCCTTTCCAGAGTTACAGGGTGCAGATGAATTCTGGAGAGTCACAGGCCAGACTGAGACAGGCAGGCAGGCTCCTGTTTCATATAAGGAGAGATGATGTGATGGACTAATGTTGGGACACAGAGATGTGGTCCAGCCATCTGAGTGCCTGCCTAGAAAGTACACTGCCAGACCAACTCCATGTCCTGAGATCTGGGACCACTGATGCCTGTTTCTCGAGCTTGATCCCAGCTCCTGACACAAACAGGTTCCTGCAGGCTCACCATGCCACTAATACCTCAGGGCTTTCTTACATGGGAGTGAGCATTTGAAAGAGATAAATAGATTTACCTTAATTGTGTAGGTGAATGTCAACCCGGGACCCTTGATTGCTGGTTGCGAGTCTCAGCACATCGCCTAGCTCCATAGAACATAGAGCTTTCTACAAAACAGCCATGGGGGCAAGTGGCCATGCCTGCTTCTCCACTGCCTGGCTGTTCACTGCCTGGCTAGCTACCTGCTTAGCACCACATGTGAAAAGGATACACTGAAGACGCTAGGGCATTGCTAGGAACTGGAGGGAGTGTTCAGCACGGAGCTGAGTCTGTGCAGCTGGGAAGAAGCTTTCTAAAAGAAAGCAGTAAGGCGAACACCAGCCCACATGTCCAGAGGAGGCTGAAGGCAGAGGTGACCAAAGACCCAGGAGAAAAGATAGAAAATTCCAAGATCGAATCCCGAAGTTATCTGTGTGACCTTGGCAAGTTGTTCGACCTCTCCGGACTTTCGTGCTGTTGTCTTGAAAACAAATGTTAATTGTTTCATAAGAATTGGCAAGCAGGAGGGCATACAGTGGAGATGGACTTGAGACCAGAAGGATAAGTCTCTGATCTACATTATAGAGGAAGAAGACTAGCCCAGCTGGAAGGGGGTGGGAAAGGGCACCCCAGAAGCAACATCCTGGCCTGCCCAACACTCTAGCCTTGCTGAGAGCTTCACACTTCTCCTTTTCAGTTCTTCTCCCCTTCAGATACTCTTTCCTGGGACCTTGTAGCCAGCTGGGGAGCAAAACGATCCACAGCTCCATCCATAGACATAGCCCAGGAAATGTCTGAGCAGACTTCCTCATGCTGTGTGAACTTGGTTATTTCTTCCCTCTCTGAGCTTTGTAAAACGAGCAGTTGACCTGGTTGGTGTCCAAGACCATCTTGCTCTTCCCCAAGTACTAACACTTTGAAAGGATGGAGCCCAGCCACAGGGGTACAGCTTTGCATGAAAAGGACCAGGAATGGTGATGAAATGAAATGCCCAGAGTATCACTCATTCATTCATGAGACACTGGGCATGTTTTCAGTGCCAGGGCTAGAGACATGTTTATGAATAGAAATCACTGGGCTTCCTCCAACATGGGATTTCTGTTTGGAAGGTGGCACAATAATGTGGGAGACAAGTCACTAATAGAATGTGTTTAAAGATGTAGAAGAAAGGATGGCAGAGAAACTTGCAATAGGAGAACCTAGGAAGGGGTCCATACAGGGAAAATAAAGGCGAGTGGGACAGATTTCTCTTCTGTGGCTCCAAAGAGAAGTTGCCAAGCCCAGATATTGCCTGTGCAAATTTATTCTGAGATCCCTGGTCTTTACTGCAGAGAACAGCACTGTGTCTAAGCCCACCTCGGAATCCTATGTGCCACCAGACACCAGGGCTGGAAAGAATGAGGCAGGCGTCCCTGAGCACTGATTAACTTTCAAGTTGCTATGCTGGGTGCAGTTGAAGTTTTAGCAAGTCTCCCGGGATCACAGGCAGCTTTAGCTTCAGCCTGAAAGAACTATTAAGATCCAATCAAAATAAATAAAGTCAGGTCCAGGAAAGCGGCGTGTTTGTGACTGCAGACCAAACACTCAGGATATTCATACAGAAACCCAGCACCCACTGCTTACAGAGATTTCTTACTGGACTGGCATGGACCCATACTTACCAGTACCTCCTCTCAAAGGTCCAGAGCCATGGTACATAGCCAGGGCCCAGCTCTGGGCTCAGCTGGGACTTGTGGTGAGTAAAGAGAACAGGCAGTCCCATAGATGGATCACAGGAGGTGTCTGAACATGCGTTCCCATGATGCATGGCCAGGCTGGCTGCAAGGAGAATCCTGACCATGGGCAACAGGAATGGAAAAGGCGGGCCTTAGAGCACATGATCTAACAGAATCAAAAACTAAATAAGGAGCCTGGTGTGGTATACACAGTGATCCCATCTCTAGGATGGCTGAGGCAGAAAGATCGTGGATTTGAGACTACATAGTGAGTCTGTCTCAAGAAACAGAAAGAAAAGGAAAACAAAAAGAAAGATGAAGAAGAGGAGGAGGAGGGAGAAGACTCTAAAATCAGTGGTTCTCAACCTTCCTAATGCTGTGACCCTTTAATATAGTTCCTCATTGCTACTTAGTAACTGTAATGTTGCTACTATTATGAATAGTAATGTAAGTATCTGATATACAAGATATCTGAAATGTGAGTCCTGTGGGGGCGTCGGAGGGGGACCGTTTACCTCATAAACGGTCATGACCCACAGATTGAAAACCACTGATCTAAATCATAAGAGATTCAAAGACAGTGAATGTGAATGCTAGCCTGCATTGTCACCAGGCAACAGAACCCCAATGAGTCAAGCTAAGATGCAAACCCCTACTCTTAGGACGAGATAACACTAGATACCTATGCAAAGTTCTAGACATTCAAGTAAAAGAAATGAAAGCCAGGACAAAGCTAAGAAGAGGCATGACCATCCCTGATCTTTCCCACTCCACCTCCACCCCCATCCCCACCCCCACCCCACCTTCCTTCCTAGCATTACTGAATATTTGCTGAATATTCAGCTAGCATTGCTCATTGATCCATGAAAGAGAATCGAAGGACTATGGAGAGAAATCACCAGCAATACCAGAGGCACCTGCCCATTCTTAAGGTTCAGAGCAGCCAACTGAAAGCCACTGAGACCCCAGCAGCCTGCTGAACGCTAAGTGCACTGGCCCTGTTGGAGACTGGCCTGGAGCAGCTGTTTTCTCCACAGGCTCAGGATCCCTTCTTTGACACTGCCTGGCTCCCTGCTTCCTTTTGCAAGCTTCCTAGAGTCCTAGATGGTGGCTGGCCTCCTGTGCCTGCCCTGAAGTCCTGCAAACCCTCCTTCCCTCTGCCTTGCCCCCCAGGCAGCAGCTCAAAGGCCCCTTGTGCCTGATGAGGCCACAGGGCCTGCACACAGAGCTGGTCTCTTACCTCATAAACGGCTAATTTGTTACATATTTTCTGACGCTGTAAATGGGAGAACAAAGACCTTTTCTCTCTCATATTTTTGTTCAATTATGTTTGTGGGGGAACCTGATCCCTTTCAAAGTGGGGGCTGGGGCTGCTGGTCTGGAAGCCTCCTAGGCTAGCTGACATGCTCCTGAGCCAACAGCGCACAAGGGTGACTGAGGCCTGCTGGGCCTGGGTGCCAAGAGTATGGTGGGGAAGGAGGTACTAGGAAAGACTGGGAGAGCAGCTGCCAGGCTTAGAAGCAGCCCAGATGAAGGTGGACTCCTTCAAGGCAAGGGACCTCCTCGGAGGAAGAACCTCTTTCTCAGCCATCCACCACTGTGCTGGCAGTGGCATAAAGGACAGGCTTCTTGTCACTGAGCTGACAGTCATGTGTTACAGGCCACAGGTGGGGAGGGTGTGCACCTGGGAAAGAAGTTCCACACTGAGAACCCTGGGTCATTCCTGAGCCTCTCTCATTCTGAGCCCCTCAACCACAGTCAGTCTCCACCTCTGGGTTCTCAACACATCTCCTTCCCCTCTACAGTACACTTACTGGTTTTGAGCCAGGGCTGACAGCTGTGCCTAATGCAGGTGGGTGCCCTCAGGGTGTCACAGCTGTGTCCTAAGTACCAGGGATATAAAAATGAGTAAGGAGAACTTGGTCCCCTACTCTTGTCATAGTTGCAAAGAAGGAGGCAGGACCAGTTTAGCACATGATAGAAATCCTCAGATATTCTTCATTCATCTGCCACTTGCTATATGGCCTTAGGCAAGTCACTTATCTACTGTGTTTCTTCTACCCTCCACCCCAATAAAAAGGGAGTAAAGATGAAAACTATCTCGTAATTGTTGGAACATGTACTAAAACTGGTATAGAAATTTGTTCAGTGCCTGGCACAGTACAGTCGTTGGTAATTGATAACACTACAGCAAGACCTCATGTGTAGATGAAGACAAACTCTTTATCAGTGCTCAAAAGAAAGCGGAAAGGAAGTAAGAGAGCTTGGAAGGAAATCCCTGAGCTGATCTATGCAGCCAGGGAAGGAATCTTTTCAGGAGATGGTACTTGAATCTTAGCTGAAATGTTAAAGTTTGCACAGCAAAACAAAGGCATGATGGGAAAGGTGTGTGTGGACCATCATGTGCAAAGACCCTGAAGTGTGAAGGAAGTAGCACACTCAGACACAAAGCTGTAAATCAGCACATGAAGTTAGTTAAAAATGTAGGGCTCAGGGGACAAGGGGCAAGGGAAACCAAGGGACAGAAGCCGGGTCTTAAGGATCACGGGAGGTGGCACAGAAGCAGTTTGTCATTGTTTTTAGAGCAGAGGTGTGCTCCCGTTTATAGTGTTCATGGTTCACAGTGTCCACTGCTGGCCTGTCAGCTAGGGATGCTCAGGGTATCAGATGCAGTCTAAGGTCATGGTGTGCAGTATCCCCATGGAGAATCAATAGGAAAGAGTGGGCGGATGAGGCTGAGGACAGAGAGAGAGAGAGAGAGAGAGAGAGAGAGAGAGAGAGAGAGAGAGAGCGCCAGGTCACAGGGCCCGGCCAGCTAATCCAAGACCAGATTATGGAGAGAGGTAGAGAGGCCACTTGGTGTTAGTTTGTAAGCAAGACTGAGTCATATCAATGTCTCCAGGACTCCTGGACCATACTGGCTCAGGTCATAAGCCATATGGTTGACCATGAATCTCTCTGTGACTAGAATAGTGTGATTTCTATCCTGTCTTTGATCTCTGTCTTTCCCTTGCACATGTGTAGACTCATACAATCTCAGATATCACTCAGAGACCTCATTTCTAATCCCAGGGCAGACCAACACTTTGGTGTGTGTCTGACCCTTCTGGTCACAAGAACCCAGAAAAGGGAACCCCAGACTGGAGCTAGGATCTAGGAAACTACAGAAGGAAGGTATAGGCTGGAAATAGGCTGAGACCAAGAACTCCAGGGCCCCAGAGAAAGGGTAAGGCAGGGTCATGAAAACCCATCATAGACCTGAGACCCGGGAGAAGATTCTGGTCAGGAGCTAAAAGGCTGGGCGGTAGCCTTCCTGCCCACCTGTGATGGAGCCTGAAAGCACATGAACCCTTAAGATCTGCCCTTTCTGTGGGAGTGGGAGTTCCACCCTCCTCATTGCACATCTAGTCCACCCTCCTAGTGAGATCTCTGCAGCAAGGAGACTGATTAGCTCCTATCTAATCCAAGCACAGAGTTTTACTCATCCTGAATGAGTTTATAGTTTCTGTGGTCTTACCCCAAGACTGAGGCTTGGGCTTCCGTCTGATATTCTTCTATCTTATAGTCTATCTGTAGTAGAGGGAACAAGCAGATAAGGGGCCACAGAGACTTGGTAAGAGCAAGCCAAGCAGACAGTTGCCTCACCCCTGAGTTTATCTGCATCCTCTGGCTGGTTGTATGGCCTTAGCTTTAGGTGTCTTCTTATCTGCTCTGGGCCTTGGTGGCCTCTGCATTGTAAAGATGCCAGCTGAGGGTCCTCTATCACCTATTTCTAGTGTCCAATACTCCCATCTGTTGTTGGTGTGTGTTCTGTGCTTTCAAACAGACTAAAACCGGAGTTGGAACTGCTTCGCCATTTCCTGAGGCTCTTTGCAGCTTCTTTCTCCTTTGATGTTTTCTGGGAAGGTTGTATCCTCCTTGACTATCAGCACCCAGGGTCTCATGTAGCACTACAGAGCCTTCTGTCTTTCCTTCCACTCTGAGCTGCCCTTCTCCTGTGCAGCTGCTGCCCCAGTATGGGGTTTGAAAGTAAAGGGGGCAGGAGGTGAGAGCTCATCCTCAGATAGTGGGGCCAGTGCTGGGCCATGAGGGAGCCTAGAAGCCCTGACCAGAGTGCCCTAGAAGCCAAAGTCAGGAGAGAGTTATGGTTCTCGCCTGCTTCCAGTCTCCTTCCACATCTCCAGGGCCTGGGCCTTGGCAGGAGTTCCTAGCCTTTCTTGGCCCCAGAGCTGAAACTGCCTGCTACTCACCAGGGTGCCCTCTAATCTTTCTTGCAGGTACTCCAAAAGTGGGCTTCTAAATCCAAAACCTGGCTGATCCTTGCTCCATCAATTCAGTTATCCCTACATTCTACCAGTAAAGCCTGAGGTCTGGATCCTGCACACACACACACACTCCAGCACCAGGTCCTCTCTGTGTTCTCTTCCACCAGCCTTGATGTCGCCCTCCAGCCCAAGGCAGCTATTGACATGGCTGTGAAGCTGTGGGGTCCACCTGGTCTCCTTTCCTTTTCTGAGGCTGCACTCAGCCCTCAGAGGAGCCACAAAGCACCTCTCTTATTCATCGGCGTTACCTGCAACTTACTTCCTTCCCCCATGCAAACACGCTTTCATAGTCTACTTGCTACAGTCACTGTCTTTAAGAGTGCCTGATTGTGGTCTCTGCACCTTTGCAGGACTCCAGTGGCATAGTGTCCGACCCTTGACGCTGGCCTTAACAAGTATTGCTTGATCGCAGCAATTTCTCCCCATGTGCCACCCCACACCTGGAACTGATTTGATCCATCAATCAAGCAACCAGCACAGCCTAACCAGGAACCCTGGCCACATTTGCTTGCACTCTAGCCCCTCCTCTGCAGTCCTGCAGCATAGCCTTTGGAGACCACTTCAGCTCATATGAAGCAAGTGTTCTATGTGTGTCCCTGTCCTAAGGAAGAAATACGTACTTGATAAGATTTTTAAAATGCTAGCCTCAAACAGGCAGGATTAATATTACACACACACACACACACACACACACACACACACACACACACACACACACACACCTGATAGATGGGTAAGATGAGGCCCAGAGAGGAGCAAGGCCTGACCTACATGGAAAGATCCAGAGCAAGGGTTCTGTGGTCTGTAAGCACAGTCAGGTCTGAAGCCCATCAGAGCCCTTTCTTGTCCTCCATTATTTGTATCAGAAGCACTTGGCAATGGTGGCTAAGCAGGCAAGCAGGGTGGCTGTTACCATCTCTCTCTGTTCTATGTGCTCACAGCCAGGCCCTCCCACACTGGGCTCCCAACAGGTGTCCACTCCAGTCCAGCCCTCCCCAGCTATTGCTCAAGGCCAAGGAGAGCAGAGGTCCCCACACAGCTGGTGAGCCTGGGAGGCCAGTCCCCCTCCTCTGTAAATGGATAATTGCTGTGTGGTCAGACCAGAGGAATTGGAGGAGCCCTCTAGGAATTCCATACTGATTTTGCAAATGAATGTGGAGTCTTGCCTTTTGATGTCCAGGCAGCTGTGTCAGCAGGGTAGGTCTGAGGCTGAAGCAGAGGGACATGTAACAGGCTTGGAGGCCATGGTTGCAGCTGGTTAGGAACAAGAATGGGGGTGGGGATGGTGGCTGCCCAACCCATCACCTCCCAGGGAAACTGGATTCTCCCTGTATCTCTCACTCATGCCTTGTCTCCATCCATGGCCACTCTGCAGGGAAGGTGGATAGGCCTTCTCCCGAGGTTCGCCCCTCTGCTCTATGCTGACATATCTCAACAGGCTGCACGTCCATAGTTTCTGGCCTGAACACGAACACTTTCCTCTCCACCCCATGCTCTTTCTCAGCTCAGCAAACATCGATACCTTCCCCTTCCTAGGCTGTGTCAGGAAGCCCCCGTGTGCTCTGGGTTCCACTTCTCACTAGCTTGTCACCAGGCTAGAGCCAACTGGCTCTCTTCAGCTTCATCCCTTGAACTTGCTCCCAGCTTTGTGACTGGGAGAGGCTTGTCTAGATGCTTTCCTGGGACTTTAAGAGTGTACGTTCTTTTCTTGTCCTTGTGTGGAGTGTAATGGATTTAGAGGCTCAGAGGTTATGACCTCTGGGAACAGATGGAGAGGTGGGCAACAGGATGAGCATCAGGGAGAGTGCTGTGGGTTCCGGGAGGAGCCACAGCACTCCTGGGGACTCCAGCTCAGAGAACGTGGGTGGGACTATTGCCTCCTTTCCTGAGCCTTAGGCTCTCTGTCTATAAAATGAGGTCAGTAATACCATCTACCTATCAAAAGGACACAGCATGCCAGGAACCATGGTCTGTTGATCCATGAAAGGGTGGCTGTCATAGCCAAGGATATCAAGTCCTGGAATAGGGCCCCAGAGCCAAGAGCTGCTGCCACACCCCACCTCCTCTTTCACTAGGATCCTACAGCTTTGCTGCCGTCTTCCTGCTGGTCTGGTCTGCAGCACTAGATCCTGAGTGCCAAGTCTCCCTTAATCTGTCTGTGCTGAAAACAAAGGTGTCCTCCCTTCACAGGACAGAGTCCACACAGACTCCTTTCTAGAGCTCACTACTCACCAGCCTCCCTGCCCAGCAAGCACCACTAGGCTCACATGGGTGATTCAGTTTGAAGGACAGATGAAGAACCCCAGTTCTAGGGTGGCCTATTGGAGGAACAGCTTGGGCCTCAGAGAACAGAAGGGAATTGAGCACAGTCAGCCCCCACTGCAGACCAGAGGAGGGTCTGCTGCCACCACAGGGTCCACCCTGTAGAGTCCACAGAACAGGGACATTTGTGTGTGAGATTGAGTCCATGGTTCTCTGGGTGGTAGCTGAGAGTGGGAAGAACGACAGATAAAGCTGCCTTGCCTTCACGCTGGCCTCCTCCTTCATGAATGCCTCCGCCACTCCACACCCAATACTTGCCAACAAGAGATCTCCCCTCCACCACCCTCTTCCCTACAGCCTTTCCTACTCGCCTGCTTCAGACTGACAAGATAGCACCTGACCCCAAGGCCATATCCTGATTTCAGAGGCAGATAATAGCAACTGGCTGGTGAGTGGGTAAGGAGCTTCAGATCCAGGCCTTGCTGGGGGCAACTGGACTCCCCTTCCTGGGAGTCTGTGGTACATTCAGGTTCCCAAGGCCTAGGCATCTTTCCATACCTTCGAATATCCTCATCCTTGAAGGAGCTCCAATCACAGTCTCTCCTTCACGATGCCTCCTATTCCTCAACACCCACCTCCTCTTCTGCCTCAGGCCTTTGCTCAAATACTCTTTTATATCTCCACAGGGCTCCTCCCTTAGCATCTTTCCCTAAATATTTTCCCACTGTCTAATCCAAAATGTCAACATCAAATAACGCATGGAACACACACATACACACACAAATACACACAGCACATACACACCACACACACTACATATACACACACCACACCAGATATACCACACACATGCTACATACACACACCTAACACCAAACACACAAACACACATACCACATGAATCCATGGTACACATATAGCACATACACACACATAGCACATACCACACATACACACACACACACACACACACACCACATACACACACTACATACACACCACACATACACACCACACCACACACATAACACACACGCACATGCACATACCTGTGCATGCACACATACAGTCCCTTCCTTCCCCTTGGTTTCTCCTTAGCAGCAGCTGCCACTCTCTTTGTTATTACTTCTCTCAGTGTGAGTATTCTCCTAATGTAATGAAGACTCCACTAGGTCAGGCGTCTTTGCTTGCTGTATTTACTATTGTGCCCCTAGCCTGTGCCAGCAAGCTGCTGTGTGAGTGCTCCATAAATCTTCAGGCAATGAGTGTGTAAATTGGTTCCTGTCACAGGTGGGTAAACCAAGGCCTCAGGAAGAAAAATGATCCACTCTGGGCTTCCTAGTGACAAATCAGATGGTGGCTAGATCTCTGGTCCCTGAACTAGCCCTAAGTCAGGCCCCAGCTCCAGGAAACCTTGTATTTATTTGGATGCCTGCTGCTCCATAACCTGGTATGTGTTGACAGAATCGGTGCTGAGGCCTGGGAGACTGTGGAGCCAGTCCTCTAGTGGGAAGCTAGGATGTAAGCAGTAGTACTTCGGTGCTATCTGTGGAGCAAGGAAAGTAAGCAAATAAACGTCAGTGCCAGCACTGATGGCTGCAGCCTCTGTATTAGTGCCCCTCCCCAGACTGTTCAATGAGGTAGACTGACCTCCACTCCTGCACTGGGTGCTGACAAAGTAGTCGGACCTCAGGTCCGGGATAGCAGTGCTGCTTCATATGGGTCCTGGTGGAGAGCTGCTAGGGTGAGGGTCATGGGATGAGTGATGCCCTCAGCTTCCTATGCACTGACATGTTCATTTTAGAAGTATATCTCCAGTATCTACTGTGTATGTGGCTGGCACTGTCTTCTCTCTAGAGAATAGCCAAGGCCAAGCTGGAGAGTGGACCTCTCTGAGGGGTCCCGGACTGGCCTGAGGTTCCATCAGGCTGGCACAGAGTAAAGATAGTGGGAAGCTAGATACCAATGGTTGGAGCCCAAATGGTGGCCTTTTCCCTTCTCATTTGTCAATCTTGATAATACCTGATAACCAAGTCGATCTCTCTCTCCCCCCCCCGTGTGTGTCTGTCTCTCTCTGTCTCTCTCTTTCTGTCTCTCTCTTTCTGTCTGTCTCTTTCTGTCTCTCTTTCTCTCTATGTGTCTCTCTCTCTCTCTCTCTCTCTCTCTCTCTCTCTCTCTCTCTCTCTCTCTCTCTCTCTGTCTCTCTCTCCCCCCAGCTAAGCAATCAGAATATGGGTCCCAGTAGCTAGACCCAGCTATCTGTTTGTGTCTGTCCTTGTACTAATAGATGAATGGAGGTAGCTTGGGAGGTGGCAAAGTTCTTGAGTAGTGACTTCACCATCCAGAGGGCCTGAGTTTCCTGTTTGTCACATGGGAATGACAATCCTCGTCTGGAAGGGTTTTAGTATACGATGGTTTTCCATTGTCTCTGCCATGGTCCATGTCATCCAGCATGCTTGTCACCTCCAGCTGTACACTCCCATCACTCTCCTGTGTGTCAGCTCTACTTGTCTTCTCTCTTGTCCTCTGCTTCCCACCATGTGTGCACACAGGGCTTTTCTACCTGCTGGTCCCTCCATGCCTCTACACCCCTGCCCCACTTCCTTGATTTTTTCTGAAACACCTACTATTTTTGTTATTCAAGAAATGGACCACTAGAAAGTATGTACACATGCCCACCCTAGCAACTGATCCAGCCATGTGCAGCTTAAAAACGGGAATATGTTCATGGAAATGAACTGTTAGCTGATTCTGTCATTGTGTACATATCACAGTGTGTGTACAACCTAGAAGCCCAGCCTTCTACACACCTAGGCTATACAGTACAAGCTATTGTCACTAGCTACAAATCTGCACAGATGCTACTTATTGTACAGAATAGTGTAGACAATTGTAATTTACATCTAAATGCAGAAATGGTATAATTAAAAGATACTAGGCCTACTGTAATCTGGCTCTACTGTAATTTTATTAGGACTTGTTCATATGTGTACTTCACTATTGATCAAAACATCATAATATAGTACATTTGATATGTGACGGCAAGTGTGCATGCCGGAATTCGTGGAGGGGCATAAGGACACAGAGATGCACAGAGAGACAGAGATTTATTTCAAGGAATTGGCCCAATGGTATAAAAGATGGCAAATCCAAAATCCCCATGACTAGCGCAGTCTGGAAGTTCAGGGAGAGCTGATGCAGCAGTTCTGTTGCTGGCAGAGAGCAAAAAGTCACTTTTTCTTAAAACTATCAGTTGATTGATATTCCCTATGGAGAATTACTCATTTTCTTCAAAGTTTACTAAATTAATATTAATCTTGCCTAAAAATACCCATATAGAAATGTCTAGAAAATGGGGTAGCCTACTCAATAAAAGGCACTGGCAAAAATACTCACAGAATGATGAAGTTAGGTTTATACCTCTCACTTTGTACCAAACCAATTCAAACAAGTTCAAAGACCTTAGTTTAAAACCCAGAACACTGAAATTTACAGGAAAAATATGGGGATACCCTTCAAAATGTTCAGAGGGGCAGGAGCATTTAAACAGAACACCAACACTCAAGGGTCAACAGATGGGGCTGCATGAAAACAAATGTTTCTCTACAGCAAAGGCAACAATGGCAGAGTTAGACAATCGAGAGTGGAAGAAGATCTACCAGCCACGCTTCAGACAGGATGCTAATATCCAGAATTACAGAGAATTGCAGAAATGAAAAACAGAAGGAATAAAACTGCTGGTTAAAAAAAAAAAGGCAAGTGGACTAAATAGACACTGAGAGAGAGAGAGAGAGAGAGAGAGAGAGAGAGAGAGAGAGAGAGAACAAATGGCATGCCTTTAATCCAAGCACTCAGGAGGAAGAGGCAGGTGAATCTCTGTGAGTTTGAGGCTAGCCTGGTCTACAGAGTGAGTTCCAGGATAGACAGGGCTATGCAGAAAAACCCTATTTCAAAAACAAACAAACAAACAAACAAAAACGTGTTCAGTATCTCTAACTATCAGGGAGATGCATCAAGACAACTTTGTGATACCACGTCACCCCGGTCAGAATGGCTATCATCAACAAATCTGATAACAAATGCTGGAGAGGAAATGAAGAGACAGGAACCCATATTCATGTTGATAGGGATACAAACTAACACAGTCATTGTGGAAATCAGTTTGGAGAGTTCTCAAAAACTTTAAAAGTGAACCAGGTATTTCCTTCCTGGGCACACACTCAAGTCCATACCCTGCCCTAGAGATATTGCTACCCACATAGTTATTGCTACTATATTCACTATAGGAAAGAACTGGAATCAAACTCATTGCCCAAACAGATGAATGGATATGAAAACTCAGCATATTTATAAAATGAAATTCATCTCAGCTCTAAAGAAAAGTGAAGTTTGGAAATTTGCAGGAAAATGGATGGACTTAATGTGTATAACATTCAGTGAGATCACACAATCTCAGAGATAAATAAGCCACGTGTTCTCTCTCATATGTAGACTCTAGCTAATAATAGGTGTATATATGTAAACACATGTGCATACAAGATCATATGAAATGAGAACAAGAAAGGCTAAATATGGGGCTGGAGAGATGGCTCAGCGATTAAGAGCACTTACTGCTCTCACAAAGGTCCTCAGTTCAAATCCCAGCCACCATCCGTAATGAGATCTGATGCCCTCTTCTGGGGTTCTGAAGATAGCTACAGTGTACTAACATATAATAAATAAATAAATCTTAAAAACAATAAAAAAGAAAGGCTCAGTATAAGTGGGTGACAAAGGACTGAGTTATGAAAGAGGATGCAAAGCTAATTGTTTTTCTCTAATTCTGTCAAGGACTGTTGTTTGTTTGATTTGGGTGGTAGAAAAATGCATAAAGTATATCCAATACTGGAAGTGTAAGATTTAATGTAAAGGTCACAGCTTCCATTCTGAATACCAACTCTAACTGCACAGAGTTTCATTGAATTGTACAGACTTTGGGTTTAGTTCATTTTGGTATGTGATGCTTTATTTGCAAGGATTTTTATTTTTTAAATAATGACAGTTTGTTTTAGGAGAGAAACATCTAGAGAAATATTTCACTAAATCTCTGGGACCTCAACTGAGTCCATTTGACACATAAAATTAACCACCATGGGTCTCCTTGGTGTCTATGTGCATTTCTTTAAGCCATACCTTTGCTTAAAATATGGAAGGGGCGGCAGGAAACTTCTCCCTGGGACACTAGGATTCCATAGACAGGCAGCTCCAGGAGACAATCCTCTCTCTCCCAGGAACGCAGAAAAGCTCATAGCAGGGGCAACGCGTCCC
>CM052702.1:105185151-105235489 GCA_028551405.1 Uromys caudimaculatus
GGTGGGAGGAGGAATTCCCTCACAGAGGCGGGGAGGGGGAGGGGACACGGGGTTTCTAAAGAAAAGGGGAATCATCGGAAATGTAAATAAAATATCAAGAAAAAAATAAATAAATAAAACAGTTATAAAAAAAAAAAATATGGATGGGGCAAGACTGTAGCTCTGCTTAACATGGAGTAGCTGTCATGTACACAACCAAAAACATAGTAGGTCTTCCCCAGGAGAGGATGCTAGGCACTCATCCACTTATTCTTTCCCCTTGACATCCTGTAACTAAGTTATGTAAAGTTAAGAACACTTAGACATCAAGGCAGAGGCTGTGTTATAATGCTAAGAGGCTGAGAAAGCAAAGATCTGTGAGATAAATACACACAGACATGCATTCACACTTACCTCTCACACAAAATAAACATATTCAGGGCTGGGGACACTTGCTTAGCATCCACAAAGTCCTGGGCTCAATCCCCAGCACCGCATAAGCTTTGATTGGTGGCTCATGTCTGTATTCCTCACATTTGGGAAGTGGAGGAAGGAGGATCAGAAGTTCAAGATCATCCTCAGCTACATGAGTTCAAGGCTAGCCTGGGTTATACAAGACTGAATTTATAGCAATTACAGTCTGTTATTTCTTGTGACTGACCACACATGCTGGCCCTGTTACTGCCCATCTTCTTTTCTACCTTTCATTCTGCACTTCCTTTGCTTTAGCAAGAACATCAGCTTCCAAGGTTCAGAACCTAGCTGGGGACCTAAAGCACTATTCCCAGGAATGGTTCACGGAAGGATCTTTCTGAGTCTGAGCGCAAGTGCTGTCATTTTCGAGTGATTCTAGTCACAGGGCATGGGAGCACTGAGTCACCTGAAGAGACCCTATGCTCTACATACTCTCTTCACCCACAGGGTGAGGAAAGTAAACTACTTCTTTTGGTGTTCGGGACCCAGCCTGCCACTGCCCTGGCTGTTCTGTTTGCTTCGCCTGCAGACACAGAACCAGGAGGCAGCTTCACTACCGATTCAGCAGGATCAGCACTGTATCTCCTCCATGTATATTAATATTTTACTGGTGAAATTGTCCCTTCTGTGTATACCTAGCAAGTATGCAGTATGAGAGTGAGGCTTTTGTCTGTGATGACCTTGCCTGGTGCACTGGTACCTAGGAGGTGCTCGGTGAGCATTGTCAACCTGCTTAGGACTTTGCTGTCATCACTCTGGGCTCTGATCTGGGTGAAAGTTCTCATTTGTCACCCCAGACCCTTAGCCTGAGAGCCAGATCTGTCCCAGGAACCCTGGGTCCAAATCTTCCCTTCAGGTGATACAGGCGACCACGTGAACACAGGCCTCAAGTCTAGCATCCTAGTCTATCTAGGACTATTTACTGGACTGTTCTAGAACAATAAACCTGTTTCTAGACTCCTGGCGCCTGCCTTTCTCCACCATAGTAGTCTGTCTGAAGACCTGTTTAGATTCCAAGCCTACATGCAACAGACACCTCCAGTTACCTTGTGTCCCATGAGCCCTGGTGGAGGGGGGAAGTAGAAGATGCACAGGGTTTCTTGGTGACCAGAGTGGCTGGGACTCCACACAGGCATCCAGGGGGAATAAGGCTTTCTACTCTTCACCCAATGTTTGTTTTTCCATGTCATAGCCTTAGCATAAACATTATCCTAGTGTGGGCCACGGAGGCTCCTTGTGAGGAAGGTTTGTTGTTCTAAGGTGGCTGAAAGTAGAAGGCACAGAGACCTGGGGAATTCTGGGAGTTGAAGGAGGCAGAAGTCAGGGTAATACTTCATTCTAAAGCTTGTGCCTCTGTCACCCTGGTGTGAAGGTCAGTGGCATGTCTGCCTTCTCCATGAGATCCATGTGTTTACAAATCAAGTCCTATTTCTCCATCAAATTTGAGTCTCTGCTGAAAAGCTGCTGGAAGCCAATGTTTAAGGAAGGAAGGAAGGAAGGAAGGAAGGAAGGAAGGAAGGAAGGAAGGAAGGAAGGAAGGAAGGAAGGAAGGAAGGAAAGGAGGGAGGCAAGGAGGGAGGAGTTGGGGATAGAGCTTCCCTCTGCTTGTTGGAAGTACCAGGAATGCTCACAAAAGAGGACATACTCCTAAAGTTCTGTTTGTAGTAAGGCAGACATCTGAATACCTCAGCCCTACCTCTAGTGAGCTGTGTAGCCATCACTACCTCTGCTTCTGTGGCGCCCATCTGTACATTCCTGCTGTGTCTCTCCTTGACAAAACAGAGAGAGGCCCCCGTGAGCAGTGACTAAGAGGACATGTGCCAAATGCCCACTCACCTCTCCAGTCTTCTCATCTTGGGAAGGTATTTAATGTCTCTTTGCTGTGGGTCATTATTTTAATATTAAATTGGAGCTTCTGTAAAGATTAAATGATAAATCCACTTAGGAAGTTTGCAATGCATAGTAAGTACTCAATAAAGCCAGGGGTCTTTGTATGAATGTGTGATGACTCCTCTGTGAGCAGGAAGTGGGGAGCACATAATTCAGAGTTGGCATCCTTCCTTCTGTAGGGTTTCCTCAGTGTGTGACTTTGGTGACATTGAGGTTCAACAGGGAACACAAAGGCAGAATGCTGAATCAATCCCCATAAGATATATAATATACCTCTGAAGTGCTCTGTGCATGGGGAGTCTGTGGCAGGTACCAGATCCCACCAGATACAGTTAATGTCACAAACTAGCTGAGGCATGCAGAGAGCTCTCAACCTGTTAGATGGTCTGGCCTTGGCTTCCTGTCTAATGCTCCAAGAGTAAACACCCCTGGCTGCTTTACAATGATCCAGAGAAACTGTGGGTGTGGCTGTGCCAGTAGACACCAGAAGGTCCTGCATCATCAGCCTTTTGTGGGTTTTTTTTGTTTGTTTTTGGTTTTGTTTTGCTTTTTTGATATTTTATTTACATTCCAAATGTTTCCATGTTTCCAGGTCTCCTCTTTGGAACACCCCTATCTCCTCCCCCCTCCCCTTGCCTCTATGAGGGTATTCCCCCACCCACACTCGTCTTCCCTCCTTGGCATTCCCTATACCAGGGCACCTAACACCTTCAGGCCCAAGGGCCTCTCCTCCCCCTGATGGCTAACAAGGCCCTCCTCTACCACATATGTGGCCAGCACCATGGGTCCCTCCATGTGTATTCTTTGGTTGGTGATCCAGTCTCTGGGAGCATCGAGGGTCAGGCCAGTTGACACTGTTGCTCCCTCCATGGGGCTGCAAACTCCCTCAGCTCCTTCAGTCCCTTCTCCAACTCCTCCATCTGGGACCTCACACTCATCCCAACAGTTGATGTGAAGTGAATCTTGGGTATTCCAAACTTTTGGGCTAATATCCACTTATCAGTGAGTACATACCGTGTTCATTCTTTTGTGACTGAGTTACCTCGCTCAGGATGATATTTTCAATTTCCATCCATTTGCCTGAGAATCTCATGAAGTCATTGTTTTTAATAGCTGAGTAGTACTCCATTGTGTAAATGTACCACATTTTCTGTATCCATTCCTCTGATGAGGGACATCTGGGTTGTTTCCAGCTTCTGGCTATTATAAATATGGCTGCTATGAACCTAGTGGAGCATGTGTCTTTATTACATGTTGGAGCATCTCCTGGGTATATTCCCAGGAGTGGAATAGCTGGGTCCTCAGGTAGTATTATGTCCATTTTTCTGAGGGTCCACCAAACTGATTTCCAGAGTGGTTGTACCAGCTTGCAATCCCACCAGCAATAGAGGAGTGTTCCTCTTTCTCCACATCCTCGACAGCATCTGCTGTCACCTGAGTTTTTGATCTTAGCCATTCTGACTGGTGTGAGGTGGAATCTCAGGGTTGTTTTGATTTGCATTTCCCTGATGGCTAAGGATGTCGAACATTTCTTTAGGTGCTTCTCAACCCTTCATATTTCCTCAGTTGAGAATTCTCTGTTTAGCTCTGTTCCCCATTTTTTGGGTTATTTGGATCTCTGGAGTCTAACTGCTTAAGTTCTTTGTATATATTGAATATTAGCCCTCTATCAGATGTAGGATTGGTTAAGATCTTTTACCAATCTGTTAGTTGCCGTTTTGTCCTATTGACAGTGTCCTTTGCCTTACAGAAGCTTTGCAATTTCATGAGGTCCCATTTGTCAATTCTTGATCTTAGAGCATAAGCCATTGGTGTTCTGTTCAGGAACTTTTCCCCTGTGCCCAAATGTTCAAGACTTTTCCCCACTTTCTCTTCTATTAGATTCAGTGTATCTGGTTTTATGTGGAGGTCCTTGATCCACTTGGACTTGAGCTTTGTACAGGGAGATAGGTATGGATCAATTTGCATTCTTCTACATGTAGACCGCCAGTTGAACCAGCACCATTCGTTGAAAATGCTGTCTTTTTTCCACTGGATGGTTTTAGCTCTTTTGTCAAAAATCAAGTGACCATATGTGTGTGGGTTCATTTCTGGGTCTTCAATTCTATTCCATTGATCTACCTGCCTATCACTGTACCAATACCATGCAGTTTTTATCACTACTGCTCTGTAGTACAGCTTGAGGTCAGGAATGCTGATTTCCCCCAGAAGATCTTTTATTGTTGAGAATAGTTTTTGCTAGCCTGGGTTTTTTTGTTATTCCAAATGAATCTGAGACTTGCTCTTTCTAAGTCTCAGAAGAATTGAGTTGGAATTTTGATGGGGATTGCATTGAATCTGTAGATTGCTTTCGGCAGGATGGTCATTTTTACTATATTAATCCTGCCAATCCATGAGCATGGGAGATCTTTCCATCTTCTGAGGTCTTCTTCAATTTCTTTCTTTTCCTAGCCTTTGTATCCAAGGCTAGGAGTCAGGACCCTTGGTTGGAGCCCACTCTGCCCAGCTCACTGTATGGATTCATGCACACTCCATCCTACTGCCTGGGACGATGCTGTCTCCTCTCTTCTCTTACATTATGAGGGCACAGAATGATATCAGAGGGTCCTTAACCTGGGCTCCAGGGTCCATGAAAATCCCTGCAGCAAGAGAGCATTGAGTCCCACCCTGACTCCTTTATATCAACCAGGACTTTTACATTTTTATTTGTTCCACATTCAAAACTCCAAATGAGATTCCTTTGGAAGACAACAACAATAGCAACAACAATAAAAGAATTCTACAGCTAAAAGCAGTTTGAAACCTCTGCACCAGATGAATTCTCAGACCCTCTCTCTCCCAGTACCAACCTAGGAAGATCTGAAACTATTTCCTCCTAGGTTTTATTTAGCAAACACATACTCAGTGCTCACTTCATGCCAGGACTGTTCTTAACACTGTGCAGCCTGGAATATACTTAATCCTCTGGAATACCTCCCAGCTTCATGAAAGCTGCGCCATTGGAGACCTGACTTCATGAGTCAAGCAGGTCCAGGGAAGACATTTACCCTCCAGCCAGGTCTTCTGGCGCCCAGACTGATGACCTCACCACAGGTCAGGTAGTGCCTTGGCCAGGCTGATCTAAGAAGCAGCAGAGCAGGTGTGTGCAGCAGCTGGGTGTAGCCACAGGAAGTCCCTCTGTCTTAGACCCTCAGAGGAGGAGAGTGGATCAGCTTGACATGGACACTTTCACTGAAGGCATGTACCCTGTGGGAGGAAGTGCTTATTGCCTTAGCAATGTCCACAGCAGAAAAAGTCACTGCCTCCTGTAATTCATCCCCAACCACCACGCTGCCATCGACACTCTGCACCAGATGGCTGCAGATCTGATTTCAGTGGTGGCAGCCAAAGCCCAGGGGCCTGGAGAAGGCCCAGATGTGGGGCGAGGGGTCTGACCTCACCTCCAGCCCTCTCATTAAGGGGAACAGTGGGGGTTGCTACAGCTCATGCAATCTAGTTCTTTTGCCATTAACAAACACAGAGGGGACCCAAGTGTGGCCTTATTGCCTGTGTCCATGTTGTCCTGGCCCTGTATACTTATTTCAAAGCTTTTTATTCAGATTATATGTCTTTGTGGGAATTTATGCCAGTCTTCTAGATGTTTTTCTTCAAGGCTTCTAAAGTACCTTTGAACTATGAAGGAAACAGCAGGTCCCCAGGTCCTAAAGAGAAATGAAGATCACAGTACCCTCTTTTCCCCAGGCACAGTGCTGAGAGCGGTAGATTGGAGAGCCAGGAAAAAAAAAATGCATTTCCTATGTTCAGGAATCTCAACCTGCTGTGAGGCTGGCAGTTAAACACAATGGAAAGCAAGTATGCACACACTGGTGGAAGGAAGCATAGTGTATCAGTCATCTCTCACTGAGATTATGCTGTGTAACAACAGCATCCAGAGCTCAGGGTGCCAGGACCAGTTGCTTTGAGGCCCCACTGATCTTGCTGATCTCCCTGGTCTGGAAGTTGGCTATCTGTCCATTGGTCTGAGTGCTACCCAGTGCTATGTAAGTTTAGCTCTGTGTGTCTATCGCCCTCCAGCAGGGTGGAGTCAAAGGCAAAGAGTATATGAAGGGAAGTCGCCTCAGCAAGCAGGTACTTCTCGGGTTTTCTTTCGTAATGCTTGTAGCCATTGTCTTATTGACTGAAGCTGGTTCAGCACCAGAATGAGTGGGATCTTTGTTGATCCCTTGGTTGGCCAAAAGAGTCTGGGGTCCCAGGATCTTGGGATGCAGACTCTAGCTCAAGCCCTGTGGGTAAAGCGTCTCCCATGCCTTCGGCCTCAATTTCCCCATCTAAAATTGGGGTTGTTGGCCAGGCCATGTATGGTGGTCTGTGCCTATAATCCCAACACTTGGGAGGTAAGGCAGGACTGTGAGTTCAAGGCAGCTGAGGCTACATAATAAGAACCTGTCTCTAATAAACAAACTAAAATGAGGAGGCTGAAGCAGATAGTCTCCCAGGGCTTGTGTATAAGACCCCCAGTGTTCTGTGGGAGCCATAACCTTCAAATGCCATAAGCTGCTTAGAAAGTGCCTGGATACCTGGGAAACATTCTGATTCCAGGGGGAAGGTGAGTTCTGTATAGTATTCCAAGTGACTCTAGTGCCTGGAAACAGCATCCCTGGAGCTAGTAGCCCAGAGAACAGTGATAGAGGGTGTATCTGCTGAATGCATGGGAAGATAGACTCCAGGGATCCAGCTCCTGAGACCTTCTGAGCCCAGTTCTGATATAGAACTGGGGTTTTGTTTCCTGCTCTTTGCTGCTTGACCTCATTTGAGGGTACTCTTGACTATAAACTGGGTTTGCTTGTCCTAGAACACTTCTAAGCAAAGGAAAACAAAGGAGTCAAGAGGAAGACTCACCCCAAACTCCAAACTCAAATGGTTTGCTGTGCATATGCCTTCTATTTCACACCTGTAGCCCCAAAGTTCAGTGGGTGGAAGGCTGGTCCCAGAGGCCAGCCAGTCCGTGAGCACAGCCCTGATGCCCTTCTCTCTCCTCGGCCAGGTGCTGTTTGCCCTGAACCAGACTCTGCTGCAGCACGAAAGTGTGCGGGCTGGGAGCCTGCAGGCACCCTACACCACAGAGGACCTCATCAAACACTACAACTGCGGGGACCTCAATGCAGTCATCTTCAACCATGACACATCCCAGGTGAGGCCCTCCTCTCCTCCTGCCCTGATGGCCTCTGTACCACCAGCTGCAAAGACCTAGAGATAGGCCCACATGACCCCACTTGGCATTTATCAGATGCCTACTGTATAGTGGGCATAGACCAGCTTCTCTCCAGCTATAATAAACAAGAGCTACTGTTGTCTCCTTTTTAGAGGGGGAAACTGAGGCTCAGAGAAGGCAAGAGACTCACTTAAAGCTGTATAGCTTACTGTTAAAAAATCAAGAACAGCAACTTGAACCAGCAGGCCCATGGAAGGGTACATATCCAGTTACTATGAACTTGGCCTTGGATCTATCTCAGAACCTTCTGCCTTGATTCAAATCCTAGAACCAAGATTACAGACAGGCTAGCAAGACCCCAAGTAGGGCCCCAAAGGGTTGAATTTGGCTTGACCTTGCCCAGACTTTACCATGCCTCTTCATTGATCTCCAACAAATTCCAGGACACCCCATTCACATTCAAGGTCCCCTAAGATGTGCCCCTGACATTCTTGTCACAGCCTGCACCCCACTCCCACCAGCACCCCAAGACTGTGGGATTTAGAGCTTGTTTTTCAATACCTCTGAGCCTTTCTCCAGGTTCTTCCTCCCCTGGATTTCCTCCAACTTGATCATGAATTAAAGTTACCTACTCTGAAAAATCCACAGTCCCCTGGATGGAATCAGATATCTCTGAGGCACCAGAGTTTCCCCCAAAGTTTCCTCTGTTGTGTATGGTATTTTGATGTTCATCCACTTAGAAGCTTGGATTAGGCAGAGAAGGCCTTGTTCTTTGTTTTGGACCCTCGCGGCTCCCATTTTCTCAGGGTGAAGCAAGCCAGCCTCTGTAGTAGCCTGTGTGTTCCTCCTCTTCTGTCCCTGCTCCTGACCCCATCTCCTTTATACACACCAGGGGCAAAGTCCACATGGCATCCCAAGAGCCCAGCTGTGTGCTTCTGCCTTCTCACTGATTCTTCCCTCTTCATAGATGCTTCTGCCAGGTGTCACCACAGAGCACTCCCCCCTCATCTTCAGGGGTCCCCAGCTCCGTAAGACTAGCTCCATCCACTCTGTCTGAACTGTAGCCTGAACCTCCCTCTCTCCCCCGCCTAAATATCTCTTATTACTTTATTATGCCCCGCTTTCCTCCCGTGGTCTGGAAGACCCTCTAACCCGACATGCTTTTGTTAGTGACTATTTACCATCTGGTTCTTCCCACTGGAACACAAGCTCCATGAGGGCAGGATTTGGATCTATCATTAATTCATATATCCCCTCTGGCAAGAGCAGGCCCCAAAATTTAGGACTCTGTAAATATTTGTCAAACAAATGAAACAGTTTGGAAATGTGGGGGCACAGTACACAAAGGGATACGGTGGGGAACCAGAGAGGACAACTCTTATGGAACTTACCCTCTCACAAGGAGACTGGGAGACCCAGGAAATCATTGTCTCATGTAGAGATCCTTGCTCTGGACAGAAGAGCTGCAGCTTCGACCCAACGCTCATTTATAGGGGGCTACAGCTGGGGCTGGGGCGACAAGGAAAGATTCCTACAAAGTAAGAGATCACAGATGAACCTACATTGGCCGTGGACAAAGGAGGAATGTTCCAGCTGTAAGCAGAGTATGCAAGCAAGCCAGAGACCCAGAGGAGAGGCAATGGGGAGAGTTCTGGTTGGCTGCCAGCCAGGCTGGGGCCACAATGTTCTGTCTGTGCTTGCCACCCAAATCCAGACACAGGCTTCCTGAGGGCAGGGTTGAGCTGCTCATCCCTTGGTCCCCACTGCTCTGGAGACCACTTGGCGCCTGTTGTCGAGTGCTTGCCAGCGAGTGACTCTCATGCACAACACTGTAGATACATCATGTACTTAGGGACGCTTATAGGATGGAAGAAAGAGCCCAACCCTTACTGTGGAAGGCTCCAGCTCTGAGGCCTCGTCTCGAGGTGGAGGACGGAGGAGAAGAGGCTGATACTGTGAACTGATGGGACTCTTACCAGAGCCCTACTTCTGGTGAGCCTCACCCTAAATCCACTAGAAGCAAGGTTTGGGAAGAGATGCTCCACAGCAGAGAGGTCCTGGTGTCAAGTTGAATAACTGGCTGTGATGTGGCTGGCCTAAGGAAGAAGGGGTGGGCAGGACAAGGCCTATGGCTGACTCTAAACTGAGGTAGCGAGGTACGGGCTGAGCTTGGTGGATGGTCAATTCAGTTTTCCTTTGACCCTGTGTCCAGAAATACTGCTGATCTCTGATGGTAGTAGCCATGTCCCCCAGCAATGCAAGCAGTCTAGCCAGATTTCAATCATGGTCCAGGCTGTATATGGAGTGCACAGAAAACCTGTCCCACTGTGCAGAAAAGCCAGGGTCATGGGACTTGAAGCCTACCCTTACACATCATTCTGTATGGGGCTATATCAACAGCCAGAGACCTTGACAGTCTCAAGGTCTGGGGCTTTAGGGCTTGTCACCCTGATGCAGTCAGAAAGGCTTCAGGGCAATCATAAAGTAGGAACTAAGTTTGTTAGTGGAGCTTCCCGGGTGAGAAGCTGACAGGAGGGGCTGGCTGGTGTCTCCAGAGGGCATGGTTTGCATAGCAGAGAACAAACATAAGGTGGGAATGCCAATAGGCATGGGAGCCCCAGAGTGTAAGTCAGGGAGCATTGCAGTCAAAGAGATGCCCTGGCTGCAGGGGTGAGATTGATAAAGAAGTCTCTGGAGGCCAGGATAGAACAGGGCCTGAGACCCAGTGGCCCTTACCTCCTATCTGTATATCTCCTCACTCCACCATCCCCAGCCTCAGCAGTGCTTGCTCCCTGATGCTGCAGCTGCAGGTCACTGGCATTGTTAGTGTTCATAAGGGGAGGGCCACGCAGAAGTCCTCCCTGAGAAGCCTGTGGTCCCTAGCTCCCTGAGGGGCACAGTAGCCACATATATGTATTATTCAAATAGTAGACGGTAAAGTATTATTACTCAGAGTCAAAATAATTGACAGGAGTGCAGCAATCTCCTTCAACCATAAACCTGGGCTGATCCAGATGAACCAGATCACACATACTTCAAGGTCCCTCTGTGAACCCTGCTTCCCTCTCTGCCCTCTCCCACTGCGTATCCCATAGTGTTCTTGCAAGAAGGGCTGACTCCTCCACAGACCTGGGAGTCTCATGGGAGACAGCAAAGGGTGCTAAGATGGCTCCTAGCCTGACATAGGGTAGGACTTAGGGAGGCTCTCAGAGGGTATCTGCTGGGTAGATGGGTACAGGGGAGTGGCTAGTTGAGTATCACCAACAGACCTGGGCCCTTGGCCATCCCTAGCCACAGGTCGGGGGAGCCTACAATGAATCCCTCCCCTGTGACCTCACCCCAGCCCTGCCTAGCTCATATCTCTGTCACTCCATCCCACACCAATGTCTCTCCGGCTCTAGGGACATTCATTCCATGATCTACTCAAAATGTTATCATATGCCCTCCACTTAAACTTGTCATGGGAGATTTAAGGCCCCAGACAAGTCTAATGACATCATTAATTTGCTTCTCCCCCAGCCCTGGCACAAACCCAGGCCCCATCCTTGGCATGGGGCCAAAGCCCATCATCATGAGACTCACAGAAAGTGCTAGACAGTGGCTAGGAAGCCCAAGGGAAGCTGAGTATCCAGTCCTACTTCTTCATGGTTTTGAAGTTTCACTCTTTTTCTTGTTCTTATAAATAGCTTAAGCCCCCCTGGGGAATCCTTATGCAGATGCACCTTGTGGACAGGAAGCAGAGCAGGAAGGAGGGGTACCTGCTCATGGGAGAAAGAGGGGGATAAGATCTTCTACCTTCACATCTGTCTGATAGTCCTGATGACCATCTGTCATCTCTGTAGGCCACCCTTCACTGGTAACCCATACCATTACACAGGAAGGTGACAATGCAGGGTGTCATTATACATATACTGTGTGTATGCACTATATATATATATATATATATATATATATATATATATATATATATATATATATATATATATATATCCTGATGTTGACACAATGTCTTATTGTGCTAGCATCTTCCAAACTTCCAAAGCTGGTCTTGTTGAATCTATGCAATAAGTCACGTATGTCACCTTGTTACCAATGAAGAATTCGAGACTCAGAGAGACCACATGACCTAGAGCCCACCAGGCAAGGAAAGACAGGTGGCAACCCAAGCTGCGCTGGCTGTGTGACTGCAGGACCTGTGCTCATCAACACTCTTCTTCAACTGCTGTTCATCCTGCTCATCTGTCTACTTGTTCACTGAATTAACAAGCACTAACATGTTGTCAAGCTTGACCTCCTAGCCTCTCCCAGACCCCATATGGAGAGGAGCCTTTGAGAGGTGTGTTTCTAGAAACAGTCCTAGTCATGGCCTCTCTGTTCTCCACCCTGACTCAAACATCTTTAGCATCTCCTGGAACTGCATCAAGTCAAGTGTGACCTATTTCATCAAGGCTGCCAGTCATCCCTTCCAGTGTGGAGGAGGATAAGAACTCCATTCCCTCATTTGTCTATCTGCCAAGCAAGCAGTCTCTGGGTGTCAGCTCTGTACTGGCCTGGGCATGAGCAGGGCTGCTGGACTACTCACGCTGAGACAATCACATCACTTCCTTCTCCATCCCAGAGCAGTGGGTCTGGCTTCTCTGACAAAAGAACCTGTATGCTGCAGATGCTCCTCCTATCCATTTCTCCCATTGGTCCTCGGCCAGCAGAGCAGAGGCAGATGTCCTGCCCTCAGGGTTTAAGCTGTTGACTCCCCCATCCTCTCTGAAAGGATGTTGACAACTCATCCATGGCTGTAAAATGCCGTGTGCTTTGGGTAAAAAGCCATAAAAATTGGCTCTTCTGGGGGACTAAGATCTCTAGGAAGTTGGTATCTTCGGGTACAATCTCCCCCCGTGTTTCAATCAGGACTAGTATTTTGTGCTTAGCTAGGTGACAATGAGGAATGGAAGCTGTCCTGTGAACAGGAGCTTGGAGGATGCTATGGCATGGGGGTGGGGAGGAAAGACAGTGTGTTTGATTCACTGCCTTACTTTCCCCCAGCAGCTCCATGCACATGTAGGAGACGGTACTAGAATGACTGGACCTGCCTTCCAGGTCAGACAGGTGATGCAATAAGAACACAACAACCCAGAAGGGGCAGTGCAATCTTACATTCAGGTTTGACCCTTAAAGGCATCTTCCTTGTAGCAGGCCCTGGGAACATGGAATGACTTTGTCCTTAAATTCAGGGATCCCTCTGCCTAGATCAAGAGCACATCCATGAAACTGTTGCCAAGGCTCAGACTGTGTGGAAAGTGACACAGTAGAGAGGGAAAAGGACCCAGAACTGTAAAGATGGACAGTCCCTAGGCACCTTATCCCACAAGCATCAGTCTGGTAGGATCTGTGATCCTGGGATAGTTTTCAAGAAGTTTCTGGAAGTTTGAAGACAGATGGGCAGGTGGTGGTTCTGATATGGGAAAAGCTGAAAGTTTTGCCCTGTAGAGCAGAGGACTGAGTACAGCCAGAGTAGTAGCCCTCATCTCATTTAGTCCTTCCCATCAGTCCTTCCTACAAACGAGAGTCAGGGCTCAGCAAAGTGGAGCAGCTTGTTCAGTGTACCCAGCATCAGAACTGAATCCAAAGCTCAAGGCACCCTCACCCCAAGCCCTATGGCCTTCTTGCCATAGCTGTCATCTACACCCTCTTGCTGAACTGGGTTCCTTATCCAAGTCATGCTAGATTCAGGACCAAAGGAAGGACATAAGGAACCCAGCATGGCCCTAATACCCCAACCTCCAGAGAAATACCAGGCAGACCTGGGTATGAGTCATAGCATCCGGTTATACAGCTGAGCTCCTCCATACACTGGCTGTGATCACACACGTCTCAGGCTCTTCTGCTCTCAGGCTTACTTCACACGTACAACTGTAACAATGCTCATCTTTGAGGATGTGAGGGTTGATGAGAGACAAGAAACAGAGAGCCTAGGGCTTCAGAAAGGTAAGTCGCCAGTTTATCTGACATCACCCTGCTCCGTCAAGACCTAAAGGTGGTTGTGTCTTACCATTGCAGCTACCCAACTTCATCAACACCACCCTCCCACCTCATGAGCAGGTGACAGCCCAGGAAATCGACAGCTACTTCCGCCAGGAGCTCATCTACAAGAGGAATGAACGCATGGGAAAGAGGGTCATGGCGCTGCTACAGGAAAACCAGGACAAGATCTGCTTCTTCGCCTTCGGAGCAGGTTTGGCTCTGACCTCTACTAGTCAAGGGGAAAGCTGAGTCCCATAAGAGTGTGAAAGCCACATGGTACCCAGTACCAGAGCCAGGACCCTAGCGCTTCCCCAGCTTCTGACCACATGTTTTCTCATAGCATCTCCCTTGGCAAAGGAAGCTCCCCTGCCCAGTCCAGGTTAACTTTCATGGCCCCTTCAAGTGCCAGGTGGACATATGTGAGCCCCAAACAATTTTTCAGTGCCCATCCCAGCCTGGACCCACTCAACCTAGAACCGGAGCTAATCATAAGGGTCTTGTGGCCTCATGAGTGAAGAAGAGAGACAGCCCACAGTTATAACTCCAACTCCAACTGGGCCATGTATCATGTCACCTTAGCTGGTACTTTCTCAAGGGTTCAATTTTCTCTTCTGCTAATAGGAAGGACAGCATTAACAATCTGGTCAATCTAAAGTATTCGTGTTATAGTGTAGTTGTAAGGATGAGTGACATTTAAATAACCTTCCATATGGTTGGGATCCAGAATGGCAGCTGCAATCATCATTATCACCATCATCATCACCATTATAATGAACTTAAGTGTCACCATGGCAACACAGGGCATGAGTTCAGTGGTTTTTTTGGGATCTTTCTTTTCCTGTGAAGGGATCTAAAGATGTCTACACATGATTCCTTGGGGCCCCTATTCCTTCTCTGTTCCTCCTTACCCTTTCTGCTTTTCTCTGGCTGCCTCCAATGGCTACATTGGGGCCAGGATTGTATGCAGGGTTCTGTGTTAGTCAGCTTTGGTTCAGTGATTTACAATACCCATTTACTTCTTGCCACTTAAATTTGTGGGATCCACCTGTGTTTTGTGAAAAATTAAAAATAGCTTATAGCTGGATGTGATGATGTACACCCATAATCCAAGCCTCCAGACACAGAGGCAGGCAGATCTTTGAGGCCAGCCTGGTCTACCTAGTACATACAAAGCCAGCCAGGAATATATAGCAAGCCCTGTCTCAAACAAACAAGATGGCAGCTTATACATATGCACATCAGTCCACTGCTCTGCCTCTCCCCCTATGGCCTTTACCCACACCCTCCAGGCCAAGCAGTCAGTCCAATCTACAAGGGCCTCTGTGGACATCCAGACTCTGTAATGGGGCTGTCCACAGTCTATCTCTGTACCTCCGCTGCCCCCGTTCAGCTAAGGATGTTGAGAGTAAGAGTCGGGAATATATTTATCCAAGCTGTTCTTCCCACTTCTGCATCTCCATCAAAGTGAGGCTCATAAGATGGTCTCAGATATGGATGCAGGCCCTTTGAAAACAGCTCATGAAGGCCATGTAAACTGCACAGAAAGAGCTCTGGCCCCTCAGTGGCTCTGGTATGGTCCACTGTGGCCTCCAGCAAGTCTTCTCCCCTCTTACGCCCTCAGTTTACTCACTTAGACAGATGGAGCTGGCTTTGACTTGAACTGTCTTGGATTATAGGCTGTCTAGAATTCTGGCACAGGTGTACGAGACAGGTGGGGTCTCCCAGGAGATCTGGAGGGGCCTTCTGAAGGAACCCACAAGAGCAGAACCTATACTAATTCATAGAGAAGGGAGTATCACTCTCCCTCTTGCAGAATATCTGCAGGGTTCCTGGTGTGAACCACGTAGCTACAAGGACCTGTGCAAAGAAGTGGTCCCTCAGCATCTCCTCTTGCATTCACCACCAGCTATCTCTAGGCAGTGCATTCTGTACTAAATGGCCTTAATTGAATGCAGAATGGCAGCCACTGGAGTCCCCTAGGGCAGCCACTGGAGTCCCCTAGCTCCCTAGTTACTCAGATTTGAAGGAGCCTCTAGAGAGCACAGTCACTGAGGGAGGTGTGTGAGAGAACAGGCCCAAGGTGCAGGTGTAAGGTTACCCAGAGCCCGGTGGTCTATTGCACCAGTTTTCTCCCATGGCTGAGGAAGCTGAGAGCCTAAGGATGCAGAACACTGATCTCTTCATGATGCTCCGAGACCACAGGGCACAATGCTCCACTCAAGTACTCTTTCAAATCAAAGCATCCTGGAAAAAACTTGTTAGGATAGCAGCAGGAAGGGACCTCAAAGTCCTTACTTGGCAGCGTTAAAAACTGGTAGCTGTGTTTAGTCCCACGACCATCCACATTGCTTTTATATGGGAAATAGTTTGGCATAGTAAAAGAGATGAGGAATGGGGTGCTGCCAAGTTCAGGGCAACCTCTGTGGCCTTTTAAAAGCCTCATTACCTAAGCGAGATGGCTGAAGCCACCGATATAGAAAGAGGAATTCCAAAAGGGTAATAGAGAAAGGAATGGAGGAAGAGGAGAGTTGGTCTCCAGAAGAGGGTGCCTCCTCAGCTAAAGTGTATATGGACAGGTAGCTGAAGCCAGTCCACTCTTTCAGCTGGAAGGGGAAGCTGAGAAGGAAGACAAAGGGCCTTGGTTTGAAGAGGAGAAAGTATTTGACATGAATACCAGAGAAGCTGGGACAGGAAGTTAGGGTAGATTTAACTCTTGAGCCATTTGTGATTAATTGCTATCAGGTGCCTAGAGTGTGGCGCTCTAAAAAAGCACATCAGAGCCCAGCATAAAAGAGTCCTGACCGGTCCATAATTGTCTTCTGGGGACCGAGATTCTAGCAGGTGCCTGTCACGCACTTGCTTCCTCTGCTGGCAACAAAGGCCCATAACCCTGTCAAGTTGCAGGTTGTTAGGATTTCTCTAGCAACACCCAACAACTAGAATTTAAAGATGGACACAGCACCCAGCTGCCTCCTGTGTTTACCTGCACACTGCCTGCTTAGTAACCATCCCCATGCGTGTGGACGATACCATGGCAGGGAATTGCTAGCACCTGTCTGATTTTATACAAAGACACGGTGAACCAAATCATACAGAATTGAATATATTCCATTCAGTCTCACACATCTCACGGGGGGGGGGGGTACTTAGGGACTTAGGGAGGAAATGGCACTGTTAGCCTTTGTTCTAGGAAAAAAGATTTTTCTTGGTCTGTTTATTTGTTCAGCCATCCAAGGATCTTGTAGCATTTTTTTTTTTCAATAATAAAATGCATGATTCAGGAACTGGAGGAGCTGAGTTGGAAGCATGAGTCACCAGCAGGTTGTGGGGTGGGGAAACAGGTAAGCTCTGGGGCCCATTCATTTCCAACTCTAGCAGTTGGAAGTTGTCTGTTTCTGCGTCGCTAGCATAATATAGTGTGAATAAAACTCCAACTTCTGGCACTTCACGATCCTTGGGCCTCAGCATTCTATTGCTCTAATTGCCTGGTTGCAATATCCGGGCTCTCTGGTCTCAGAGCCTTCCAACATTCCAGCATGGTTTGTTTCAATTGTTCTTGGAGACTTGGGAGTAGTGTGGAGCCTTGCAGAACCTGGACATGCCTTCCAGGGCAGCCACCAACTGCCCCACAGGAAGCAAAGTCCAGACAGAAGGCAGGCAGAGTCAGAGACAAGAATCTATTGCTCTGAGTATTGGGACATCCAGGACACTCAGCCTTCAGGCTGCTGAATGGCATTCAGAACCACACTTATGGGCCTGAGGCAGGAAGACATTAGTGGTAAAGATTTACACTTCAGGGAAAGGAGATGTGTCATTAGCACACTTTAGCTAAAAGCGATTGTTTTGGCTGAGATAGAGCTCAACGACAAAGCATTTCCCTCGCATTAATCCTGCACCACCAAAAATTAATTAATTAATTAATTAATTAATTAAGCAACTATTTCCTGTAGAAGGTACACTGTCCTGTTTGACAATCCACTCATACAACCCATCATGCTCTGGGCCTCCTGTAAGGATAGGACAGCTCTTCTGTTCCATTTGGCAGACAGGTGGAGGTGCAGACAGGAAACAAGATAGCCTCATAGCTCCAGTGAGGTGATGGAGTGGCCAGGCTCCCCAAAATATCCAGCTGCTGCTTGAGTCCTCCATCCTAAGCTCTCACAGTATCCTGGAACTTTGTTCTGACACTCTGCACAAACAGTGCACTGTCATCTCTCAGCTCTAGTTGCACTCCCAGAACTTAAGATGCTCATTCCTCTCTTGTTGAGTGAATAAATGGATGAATGAATGTGGTGCCCATGCGGTATGCAAAGCAGAAGTACCAGCCACTCCTATGTTACCCCGAGAACATTTGAGCCAAAACCTAAGTCTCTTCCCCCATGGTAGGAGTTAGGGGCCCTGGCAACATTGCATCTACCTTTTGGAAGGTGAGATTACAGTAACAAATAAAAGGCCTGAGAACTCCCTAGAAAGAGAGCCCTAGGTCCCAAGGAACAAACCACATAGGCTGAGGCAGGAGGCAGAGGCTTAATGCTCAGCAGGGTTTCTTGAGGGAGGGGTAGCAAATGCTGAGAAAGAATCTGTGAGAAAAGTAAGCCACAGCAAGAGTTTACTCAGGGCCATGAGAGTGAGAAAGGGAAACAGCTTGGTGACGTGGAAACAGCTTGCCTTCTGAGGTATTCTATAGTCTTCCCAGAGTCTTTCCACTCCCTCAGCACAAGGGACCCACAAGAGGCGAGGCATTAGGTTCCTTCCAGCTCCTGCATCCCACATCCCATGCTTGTTGGCTCGAAGAAGGTTTCCTAGAGAAGGTGGGAGCTGGTTGATGTCCCCCATGCATGTCCAGAGGCCCTCTGGTTTCTCATAATCCACATAGTCCTCAAGACAAGACCCATCCTTCCCTGCATTGCACCTGCTTCTCTACTCACCACCTGTGGGAGAGAAGCCCCTCAGATCTCGCAGATGGTCCAAGGACAGACAGCCAGAGTCTGGAATAGAGGCTGCACCCCCCGGTAGTTTCTTCCCCTCACCCACAGCACCCATGTTTGTCCTGCTTCCCAACACAAACATGAGGCTACACCTTCCAGAAGTGCTTCAGAATTTCCACCAGTGCTAAAAAGAGTCCTGTCACCATACCACAGTGCATTTCTAGAGCTGCCATCTTTGCAATGCTACCATCCTTGGCCAGAGCCATTCAACCCAGAGCACCCTGACAAGCAGAGCAATACCCCTTTCTGTGCCTAGTTAGTCTTTCCTTGAACAGGACAAGTCAATAGGAACTGTGGGTCATGCCCCCCAAGTTGTCTCCAGGGCTGTGCTTTCAGCAAAAGATCTGAAAATCCCAGCAATGGGCTCAGCTGGATAGTGCCAGGAAAGCAAGAGAGGAAAGTAATAGACGAGAGTGTGGCCTTTGAAACTAGGCTGTAGGACACCCCAGATTTCCCCTGAGAGCTATCTCTGGACTGGTCAGTGCCTTCATTTCTCTTGGTCTCAGAGTCCCCTCTGTAAGTTGCCTAAAAGTCCATGAGTAGCACATGAATGGCTCAGTGCCAGACACAGCTTAAACAGCCTGCCAGTATAACCTAGTTCGGCCACTACTACTCCAGGACCCCTGGTTCCTCTGTGCCTGCAATCCTCCAAGGACAGGGCTCATTTTACACCAGATGAGGAGCTAGAAGAACTCTGTAGCACTGCACGGAAATCTCAAGAACTAAGATTGGTGTTAAGTAACAGTGAGGCTCAGGGCAGTGTCTTAGTTAGAGTTTTATTGCTGTGAAGGGACACCATAAGCACGGCAACTCTTATAAAGGACAATGTTGAGTTGGGTGTGGCTTATAGTTTCAGAGGCTTACTCCATTATCATCATGGCAGGAAGCATGGGAGATAACAGGCAGACATGGTGCTGAGAGGTAGCTGAGAGTTCTCCATCTTGATCCAAAGGCAGCAGAAGGAGACTGTGTCACTGGACGTAGCTTGAGTATAGGGACCTCAAAGCCCACCCCCACAGAGACAAACTTCCTCCAACAAGGCCACACCTCCTAAGAGTGCTACTCGCTATGGCCAAACATTCAAACACATGAGTCTGTGGGGGACATAGCTATTCAAACCACCACAGACAGGATGAGCATCTGTCCCTAAATATGTCTCTAGCCAACAGGAAGTCCTAGATCCTGGGATACTGAACCTCAGGAAAGAGCCTGGTGTTACAAAGAATGATTGTCCCAGTCACAGCTGGGACCTGCAATCATGCAGCCCATTATGAATTCCACCCTAGGCTAACCTGGACAAATTCAGCAATCACTGCCTGTCCGCGGTCATCTGGCACCAGAAGGAAGAGGGCCATCTCTGACTCTCCTTGGCTTCCCACAGCCTACATGCATTAGATGCCTGTAAAGATTTTTAGATAAAGTTATGCAGTCACCAAGTCCTCAGGACCAGCTAGCCAAAGCCTCTGGGGCTTCTATCTCACCCTGAGTTACCCTGAGTCACCCTCAAATGACAGGTGCCAGCAGAGACATGGCCTCCTGACCTCAGAGCAGAATAACTTTGAAAGCATCTGATTCAAATGACCTAAAAGCTTCAAGATCAAGGTTATAGAACCAAGTGGATGCCTTGGTGAGGGGAGAAGCGCTTTCTAGGAAAATTCACACCCAGTGACATCCTGAGGAGGATGCCCACTCAACAGCTGTCAGATAGTGACAGAGACCCCAGAGCACAGGCTGCTCCAAACAGGAGCCTCCTTAGAACCCAGAGGCATTGTCTAGACAGCTGCCTCCACAAGTGCCTTGCTATGGACACACCTGAGCCATGGCTAGACATAGACCCAGCTCTGCCTTTTATGCCTGTGTAACATGGGCAAATTGGGCTAGTGGGCAGCTGAAAGATGAAATGAATCCAAACACTTGGCACATTCTGCCTGCCAGAGATGTGGCAGGCAGTTTGTCACCCAGGGTGTTTGTGTCCACTTTCGCCACACTAATGGCAGAGCAGAGTCAGTCTTTCATCCATCACTGTTTCATTTTTTATTCCTGGCATCCCAGAAGCTTCCACACAGGAGCACAGAGCAAAGGCTACTAACGGAAAGGGGCTGTGGCTCCACCCCCACATCACCAACTCCCGAGGATGTCCTTATTTCCCTTGCCACACCTCAGGAAATGGAGTGCTTCTCCAGGGCTGTCAGACAATCACTAGGGAGAGTGTTTTCCAGTCCCACCTAGAGTCTGCCCTCTTCCCATTCTGCAGCCGTCAGAATTCCACAGCTTGTCTCTCCTGCCCCAATGCCTATAGTACCCCCCTCCTCTGTCACTTTATTTTCAGCTGCAGGCCCACTCCCCATTGGCATCAGCACAGCCCATGTCTCTTCTCTCTGCAACATTCCCTGGTGCTGGGCCCTCACAGCTACCCTCTCCATCCTCCCTCTGGCTTCATTCCCTCATCCTTGCGCCCCTTCATCTCTGTCCTGTGTGTATCGATCTCTCCCATGGGTAGAGACCACAGTGTGTTTCAGAACCTAGCATGAGACTGGCTACTCAGGCCCTATCAAGTCTGTCCCCAATGAACTGAGAAGGCTTAGCCTTTTGCTGGGTGACTGCAGAGCAGGAGAGGAAGCCCAGGTCAGCCAGGTCTCCTCCACACTGCTCTGGATAGACTAGAAGCCCTGGTGCCCCTCAGTATCCACCCCTCCTGTCACACTTCCTAGGGAAAACAAACACGGCTCTGGTTTGATATCCGCCGGAGGCCCTGGCAGTGCAATTCGCATTTGAAAGTTTCCCTTGCATTAATTTCAGACGGAACATAAATACGGACTTGGGATGCCTCTTCCAGGAGGAGAAAACTGGAAACCCGCATGCTCACTGGAGAGAAAACATGTGTGCTGGCCGAAGGCACCCGCGTTACTCTGGAGCCTGTGCGGGGAAACATCTGGTTCTCTCCTCCTCCGCCACCCAGCCCCCACTGCAGTCTTGAAATTGCCCAGTTAATTGGCGCATTGTTCATGCTGAGCACTTGACACACTTTCCTCTCCAATCTGCTGAACCTTGGAAGGTACACACGTTTCTGACCATTTCCTGCCCCCAACCATGACCTTGGCATCTCTGCAACTGCCAAGTACTTCAGAGTGGGTGTGATGGAGCTTGCCACGAACTGGATCAGTTCTGGGGACAAGCCCAAAAAGCCTTGCCTCTTACCAGCTGTGTGACCTTGGGCAAGTCCTATTCCCCTAGCTGAGCCTCAGTTTCCTCATCTATAAAGTGGGAGCACCTTCAGTGGCTACTTGAGGATGAAATGGAACAGCGTGGTCTGGAGGCTTCCAAATGTATTCAGGTCACCACTTGGTGAAAGTATACAGGGGGGGAGGGTCCAGGAAGCCAGGTGGTACAACCACATATGAGGAAGCTGAGACACAAAGAGGGAAAGGAAACTACCTAAGGCCACAGGGTTCGTGGATAGGCTGAGTACTGTGCCCAGGCTCTGCCCTGCCCTACCTGCCCATGCTAGAGGGTCAGGTGGGGCTGGCAGACGATGCTCTCTGTCCTCCAGGCCTTGTGTATTGGCATAGCCCATCATACACCCAGAAGAAAGGAACTTCTTGTCAGCTCTGAAACATCCCACCACCCCTCTCCTGTTTGTACATAGATGTCTATTAAGTGGCCCCTGGTTTGTCTCAGGGAAACAAGTCCAGCCTCGCCCCATAGTGTTGAAGCTCTGTACGCCCCGAGCCTGAATGCTCCTGACAGCCATCTAATACTGTCCATCCTGGGTCCATCTCCCCCACTGCATCCTTTGCTTCCAACTCTGGTCCCCCCCACCTCTCCAATCTGGCTATCTTTCCTCTTCCCTCTTCTCTCCCTGAAGTAAGTTGTTACCACATCTCTTACAGCTGGTCTCTGGCCCCTCTTCTCAGGTCCTCAGGTTTTCTCCTCCCCACCTCCATCTCCCCCTGTGATAGATTGTGTCTCTGCCTTTCTTCCTACTTCCCTCTTTGTGTCTCCTTGGCTCCCTGTGCCCCGCCCTCTCTTTCCTCTTCTGTTGTCCTCTCTGGACTCAGCAAGCTAAACAGAACGTGTCTTCCTGCAGAGAGCTGGCCAGAGAACAGCTGGAAGCTAATGCTGGAGAGAGATGCTGAGTGGTGGCCAGGAGCCCCAGGGAGGCTGGGCAAGCCAAGCAGGCTGAGCCCCAACATTGTGGGGCCCCTCTGGAAACCTTCCACCACCTTGCCGGCAGGTTCCAGCATGGGGGTGGTGCCTTGTTCAGAATTTCCAACTTTGGATACAAGCCTAAGCACTGTCTGCCAACCCCTGGGGACAGCATATGCTGGACCCTGACTCTGGCCTGTATAGGGGCCAAGCTCCTAGGATTGGTGGGATCTTAAGGAGAGTCACCAAGGGCCAGGGCTGGGCTACAAGAATGGGGGAAACTTGGGTCTCCTGGGGACAGGATGAGATCATAGAAAGGATGTGGAGTAAAAGGCTGTGTCATTCATTCATTCAACAAACATTTGTGGAGCCATAGTGGTGCGCCAGATTTGGGCTTAACTCTGGAGACAAAGATGAATCAGGCATGACTCCACCCTCAAAAAGCTTATATCCCACCCCCCCCCCCCCCCCCCCCGCATCAGGTGGCTCTGTGAGAGCAGGTTGTGACAGAGTCATCTCAGGGCTGTGGGCAGGTCAGGTTAGCTGCAGTGGGAAGGGACTGAAGAGCAATGCAGTGTGGCTGCAGGAGGTGGTGGCTGGGCAGTCCAGCAGATTTGAGAGGAGACACCCGGGGTATCTGCTGACTGTGAGAAGATGAAGACCAGCGTAGCTTGAGTAGCAATGTCCAGTAGAGGCACAGTGATAGCCTGGAGAGAGGGCAAGCAGGGTTAGTGGGCTCCATGGGAGGGCTAGGTAGAGATGTCCATGGACCACTGAGATAGTCATCACTACTGTGGGTAGCCAAGTGTGAGTAGAATGAAGAGAAACAAGGCCAAGGGCAGGTTTCACAGCTCCTGTCTGGACTGGGCAGAAGAAAGCCCACCAAGGGTGTCACCAAATGAGTAAGGACATGGTGACAAGGGCACAGGTCAGAAGGAGGACTGTGGGTCTCATGAGACCAAGCACCAGAAAGGGTAAATGTCAGGAACATTGGCTGGGATTCAGGATTACATCACCAAGTTCTGGGCACAGAAGATATAGAAGGATTCCTCCTAGGGTTGACAAGGAGCATGGAGGAGAAGTACCATTCTCCCATCCCAGGAGGAGGGATGAGAGGGAGAGAGAAGAGTGTGGCTCAGAGGAGGAGAAGGTAAAATTTTGAGCTAGACCTGCTCGCTTTCTCCAAGTACCCCCAGACTAAGGAAAGCAATCCAGTGCAGAAAGCCTTAAGGTTGAAGGAGTGCCAGGGCTCTTAAGCAGACACAGGAGACAGAGCTTAGAACCAAGCAGCATCCCTTGAGGTCTGCACTACAGAAGCCACATAGAGCTGTGCCAAGCCTGGGCCCTCTGACAATCCACAGTATAGCCTCAGACAATCAGTGGGTTTCACCTGCTTCTCCTGAACATCATGCAGTTTGGAGTTTTCACTGATAGCTCTTGAGGACTTCTGGACAGATGTGGGAACCACAGTTGGACCATTGGAGCTTATCATTAAAGCCAGTTCTCCACAGGAGAGGAGGACTTATCTTACTGTCCAGAGCAGAGGCCATGAGCTCCTGGCAGAGTCCTACCTCCTGGGCACTGAATAGAGCACCCACTGTTCTCTTGCAGCTTGACAGAGCCAAGTGAAGGGGGATGGCTCCAACCTAGCCAGGGACAGTTTCAGCTCCCTTAAGATGGCATCCTGGTCAAGGGCTTTTATTCCCCCTACCTCTCTGGGCCAAATGAGCTACAGGCTCATTTGACATTTGTGGGGAAAGACACCAGTGACAGGAAAGCTAGGATCACAGGATATCTTAGTTGGTTTCCATTTCTGAAATAAAACACTGTGACCAAAAGCCCCTTAGGGGAAGAAAGGGTTTATCTTACATTTCCAGGTAACAGTTCATTGCCCAGGAAGGGAAGAGCAGGAAGTGGAGACGGGAGCTGAAGTAGAGACCATGGAGGAATGCTGCTTTCAGGCTAGCTCAGCTTGATTTCTTATCCACCCCACAGCCTCCTGCCCATGGTCGATACCTCCCACAGTGGGCTCAGCCCTCCTGCATTAATCATCAATAATAAACTTTTTGAAAAGCCCCACAGACATGTCCACAGATCAGTCTAATCTGATGGAGGCCATTCCTCCTTTGAGGGTCTCTCTTCCTAGGTGACTCTGTCTGTGTGGAGTTGACAGAAACTAACCAGCACACAGGCTGAGGGAGAGGCTTGGGACTTGTTGTCAGCATCCCAGGTCAAAGTCAGAATCTGGGGGACCTATGCTGCACAGTTCATGCCTGCGCTTTTGTCTCTTCTGCATAGAGATCCCTGCCTGCCTCATCCCTCCTCCAGTCATTGCACACGCTGCCCTCCACCTGGACCCCTCATCCCACCCCGCTCCCATCCTCACCTAGTAGCACTGCCTCCTCCAGGAAGGCTTCCTTGTCACCACACTAATGTAGATGTCTCACAGTCCTGCACAACTTCCTGCAGTGTCATATGCATTGGAGATAGTACCCTGATCCTAAGAGCCAGAATCTGAGACAGAGATGAGCCGGAATGGGACTCAGGCTGTCAATCACCATTCAGCATGGAATATGCAATAGTCAGTGTTCACTAAGCCAATGCATTATTATATGAGAAGAGGGAGAGAGTCAAGGAGAAAAGAAAGGAGAAATGGGGGGGGGGGGGGCGAGAGGGACCGGGGAGGGAAGAAAAGCAAAGGAAAGAGGGAGGGAGAGGAGAAGGAGGGAGGAAGAGGGGGAAACATCTTCTCAGGGGGTCTTAAATGAAACAAAACTTTCCCCCATGGACCATGGGCTAAGGACGCCTATGTTCGTCCTGCATTTCAATCCCTCCCTCTGACAGAGAAAACTGAGACTCTGGGAGGTAGCCTCTGCACCCAAGGGTTCAGAGGAAGTACAACCCAAGCTGGGATAACACTCCTGGCACCTCCCCTATGTGGTGATATTTCCAGTCATCTCCAGGTGGAACCCCAGGAGCTCTGACTGGCCAGCTAGGGAGATATGGCTGTGTGTCAAGCCAGAGGACCAGAGGGCTGAGGGCGGCCCCTTTGCTCCAACCACTGCGCAGGGCAGGTCCTGCAGACTCCCTTTGACTCGGGAGCTTGTCTGTGCCTGCCAGCTTGTCCACCGTGTTCTCTGCCTCCCTGGGGCTGTGAGCGTGCTGACCTTCCTGCTTCTCACCTGTCACCACTCATCACAGGCAATCAGAGTCAGGGGACAGTGGTTAAGCCCCTGCTAGTGCCCAGAAACTGAGCTAAATGTGAGCAGGAAGGCTTTGTCACCTGTGGGGCCATGAGCCATCATCAGGAGATCCTGGAGCACTCAGGAAGCATAGGGCAACCCAAAGCGCTCATACAACAAAGGTAGGGAGATTGAGGTCAGGAGGGAGGGAGAGGGCAGGGTCTAGCCCAGGCAGTTCCTATGTCCACAGTCATTTGACCTCCACAGGACTCTCCTAATCAGAGCCTGAAAAGTATAGGCATCTTGCCTGTACCCTGGTGAGGGGAGGCCACCCCCTTCTTCTGGGCCCTGGGCTGAATTGTCCACCTGTGTATTTATGGTATCTCATACAAAACAGATGCACCACAAATGCTTGCTGAGAGAATGAATAGTAGCTGTGAGGTAAGATGGACATAGCGCGCGCACACACACACACACACACACACACACACACACACACACACACACACACACACACACACTTCTGGAGGCCACCTCAGAAGGTACCTCCTCTAGGTCATTGTTAGTGTCTGCTGGGCCCTACATTCAAAAGGGTTTTATGGCTTCTCTAGTACCTAGGCCTCCATGGGTAGATGGTGAAGAAATGAATCTAAATGCTTACTTAGATCTACCCAGCCCGTGCTAAGCGTGTGTAAGACCCTGGCCATGTGGAAGGATATCGCAAGGTGGCCTCTGCCCCCTGGAGGGCTCTCGGGGAACTGAGGAAAGGAGGCATGAGTTGCTGAAAGCATTTACAAAGAGAAGCCACAGATCTGCTGGAGCTGGGGGCTTTCTTGGTGCTAAGCCTTTCATGACTGTTGTAGGCTACCCACTCCAAGTGAGCAGGCAGTAGGGTCAGCTTAGTAGCATTAGGCACAGTCATGAAATAGGTGCACTTGGGAGTCTTTACTGCATACCAGCCCCTGTTCTCTGGAGTCCTCACAGACTAGAGAAGGTAGTTATAATCACTCCCACTTTACAGGTGAGGAAACTGGAGCATACAGAGGTACAGCCTGTGAGCATCAGAGCTGGGATGTGGATACAGGCAGGGTGGGCCAGGTGTACATCTCACCCCTGGGACACAATACTTGGATTTGAAGGAAACTTATTGCTAAAGTATGAGCATTCTATGTCTCAATACCCAACCTGAAGACCCTTGGCACCTCCACTGGCAGAATTCATTGGCCTAGACAGAAACCCAAGGGATGACCATCTATCTTCTGGATAACAACCTGGCATATGGCTGAGACCACGCTGCATCTTATGTTCTAGGTCACTTTCTGGGGAACAACACTGTCATCGATGTCCTAAGACAGGCAGGGCTGGAGGTGGACCACACACCTGCTGGGCAAGCCATCCACGGGTAAGCATCAGGGTCTATGGTGGCATTTTGGGCTGGCTTGTGAACTGCTGCCTGACTTCAGGCTGTGGTCACTGCCCCTAATGACCTGCTCAGGCCTAAGAGTAGAGCTGTGAAATGGACTGCTATGAGATGGGGTCTCATGAGAAAAAATTGGATCAGGCATTGGGGTGCTAGATAGAGTGAGGAGGCTGCTATGCTGTCTTGTTGGGGTCTCCTGGTGCAGTGGGAACAGGAGCAGAATGTGGAATAACAAATCTTGGATACAAATAGATTGGGCAGAGGCATAGGTGACCTCAGCTATTCCTTAGAAAGTCAGTGGACAGACAGGCCCTGAATGAAGATAGGGCCATGGGAAGAAGAGGCTACAGTTTGGTTTCTTCCCTGTGTCCATCCCCACTGCATGCTGCCCCACCCATTCATGGTCCTCTGCTTCCTGCCTATGCCTGCTCCATTGCTTCTCAGGCTGTACTCCTTCCTGCCAGGATACTCCCACTCTGCCTATAGAGCCACTCTTCCATCCTCTTTCTGTGTGGGCTCCTATTCTGCCCCGCCCCACCTGTCCCTACTCTGGACTTTTCCCAAGGATGGTGATCAGCTCTGCCTCTCTGAGCATCTACAGCACTAGCGTCAGGTAATAACCAGGCTCAAGATCTCAGCTCTCCTGAAACTCTCAGGTCAGTGTCAGGCTCCTCAAACTCAGAGATTCATACTCCAGTCAATGTAGGAATCTTCTCATCAGCCCACAAGAATGGCCCCATTGTGGTTTCAACCCCTGTCCAAAGTCTGAAGGAGGCTTCCTTTAATCACAGCCAAGCAGGCAAGTGGTATTGGCTGCTGACTCTGCATGGGGCTTTAGGTGCTTCTAACTCATGGTCATAGCCTGGCAAGGCAGGAACTATGAATATTCCTGATGTAGTTGGGACATTTGAGCCTATCGTGAACTCACTTGCAGGACGTATTTGTATGACAGTCCCCAGAGCACAGGTCACTCCATACCATACACCGAGTTCTATGTGACTTCTATGGGAACTTATGAACCTCAGTGGTGGGACTCCATCCCAGCCTCCCATCACGTCCCATGAGCTCCGCCAGATGTTTTGGAGGGGGCTGGGGCAGGTGTTGGGGATAAAGGTAGCCTTGGGGTCAAGGCATTCCTCTAGTCCCCTTCTGTTCTCTCACTTCACCCTTCTGCCCACACCCCAGAGGACCTTCCCCTTGAAGCTCATTGTGTGTGGCCAGGCAGGGCAGGGGAGGCAGAGGCTTCTATTCATCTTGGAGCTCAGGCATTAGAGGAGATCCCCTCCTCTGCCCCCATAGACTCGCTGGAGGCTCCGTTCAGAGGATTCTCAGCCTCCGTCTCCTGTACAGGGAATGAAGGAACTGGCAGGGCAGAGGGGGTGGGAATGCAGTGAAGGCAACAACAATAAAAGCCATCCTTGGCCACAGGTGCTTCCTGTAGCTATCTTTTTGTCTGACTGTTTTGAATTATCTCAACAGCTGCAGCATCTCCAATAGCTTAGACCCTGGGAGTCTGGAGTTGCCATGGGGGTGGGGGAGGACGAGCTGAGCTGATGTCCTTTTTCTCTTCAAAGAGAGAGAAACCCCTCACCCACTCACTATTGCAGTGTGTGGAAGGGGAGGACAAGCTGCTTTCAGTCCTGGGTACCACCTCCCTCACAAGATGTTTGCTTGGACACAATTTCTGAAACCACTCCCAACTCTCCAGGGCCACATGTCCCCAAGGAATTCCTTTTGGGCCACAGAAAGCAAAGAATAAAAGGAAGAATGTCTGCAGGATGAGAGGCATACCCTACTTTGAGCACAAATTCCACAACGATGACTAAATGACCCTTGAGGGCTTGCACAGTCAGGTTTTTGGCTGGGTGGCTCACAGCAGAGAGGTTTGGTAGGCACCAGGCACTGAGCTGGGTCCTCAGCTCATTCACACCCATGCCATTCTGATGAAACGGGCAACAGTATTCCCCCATCCCCTGTCTACCCAAGCACTACTCATTCTGGGCCATGAGTTGTAGGCTGTAGCATGGTTGTAGACTGTGTCAATCAGCCTTCGGTTTGAGCTCAGTGACTTAGCCCTGTCCCACCTCCATTCAAAAGACAGACAGCTGAATGAATGGATAACACAAGCAGCCTGAATAACATTAACTATTCAATGGCCTGGGCTGCCTATTACTGTCAGGCACTATCCTAAGCCCTTCGTCTATGTTCACCTATAACCTCAGTGTCCCCTGGAGGTACAAACCATCATACCCCCACTTTACAGGAAACTGAGGCACAGCAAAGTTAGATAACTACCCTAGAATCCCTCTGCCAAAGGTACTGCTGAGTGAAACTGTGATCAGATGAGCATAGACCTCATTTCCACCCAGCCCCTCCACCCCTCTGCTGTTCTGCCTGTCTCTGCCACGTGTTGGCATTCTCCTCCTCAGCAGGGTGGCCACCTGATGCCTGTGTGTTTTGCTCTGTCTTCACTTTAGGTATGTGCTGTAGGCAGGAGTGTGGGGTGGAGCATCTGTTTAGGTCACTGCTGAGAGTTAATTTCAGAAAAAAATGCTATCTGTAGGGTGTCTATGGACTAAAAGATGAAAGAACGAAGCAATGTTTTGTCTCTGTAACAGAAAGTGGTTCCCCTGGGTCCCTCCAGTCTGTCCCAGCAGGGACACTCTGGAGTTCCCCTTGCCTTGAAGACATCCCCTCTGCATTCCCCTTTTTACACATGGCACACTCACATTCTGTTCTTCTTTGCAGTCCTGCTGCTGGGAGCCCAGCTCCCCCTCCTGAGGGTACCTCTCCTGCCAGCCCAGCTCCAGCAACCCCAGCTGCTGCAGTCCCAGAAGCAACCTCAGCGACCTCCACCACCCCTCCTGAGGAGGAGGATCCAGTCCTGTCCCCGCACCTCCTGCTCCCTGACAGCCTAAGCCAGCTGGAGGAGTTCGGAAGGCAGAAGTGGCGAAAGAGACTAAACAAACACCAGCGGCCAAGGCAGTTCAATGACCTCTGGGTCCGAATCGAGGACAGGTGAGCAGTAAGGGACAGGTTGTCTAGGAGCTCATTGTCAGCCTTTCCTAAGGCTTAGTGCATTGCCACAGGCCCTGCTCTGAGCAAGGAGGGACAGAGATGTCAGAGTGGACACTGAAAGACAGGCTCTCTCCTGACTCCCAACCGTCTCCCTGGGCATCTTTTGGGGTATATGGAACATGTTCCCATCTCACTTTGGAGCTTTATTCTCAACATAAGAGCAGGCAGAATTCTCTGTAGTTTAAAAATGGCATGGGGCCGGGCAGTGGTGGCGCACACCTTTAATCCCAGCACTTGGGAGGCAGAGGCAGGTGGATTTCTGAGTTCGAGGCCAGCCTGGTCTACAGAGTGAGTTCCAGGACAGCCAGGGCTACTCAGAGAAACCCTGTCTCGAAGAAAAAATAAATAAATAAATAAATAAATAAATAAATAAATAAATAAATAAATAAATAAATAAATAAATAAGAATGGCGTGGGCCTGTAATGCTGGCTCTAGAAGATAACAAGTTTGAAACCAGCCTGGGCAATTAGTGAGAGTCTATCTCAACATAAAACGTAGAACGAAGTCTGAGGATGAAGCATCGCGATACAGTGCCTGACCTCAACCCCCAGAACTGCTGGTAATTAATCAATTAGTTGATTAAATTAAAAACCAGAAGCTTCCTCTGGTGCCACTAACAAACATCTGCCATGCCTGGCCTGCACCTGACTCATGTGTCCTGTGGACTGGAGGCGAAAGCAGGAGCAAACATGGCAGGCTGGATATATCAGAAGATGTCAGGTCCCTATGCTGGGAAAGTCTGCGCAGTGTCACTACTGCAGGGGGATTCTGGTGGGCCCCACCCTGCAGAGAAAGGAGTACTGGGCAATGGTTGCTGTGGCTCAGAAGTGTTACTGGGAGCCGCATGGAAAGCAGGCAGGTCCAGAGCAAGGTGTGCCATGCTCCTTTCCATAAGCCCCTCCTGTCAACACACCTCCTGCCTCAGGCTGTCACCAAGGCTCCCATTGCTCCTAGTTTCTCTCTATCCTCCCCTCCCCCACTCAGTTTCTCTCCAGAGTAATCTCCCTAAGTTAGTGTGGTAGAAATCTCTACATACAGTGAGTAGTGCACTAGGGAATGTCTCAGGAAGGGACCAGAGTCCTTCTCACTGCAATAGGGAGTCCTGGATTTGATGCTTAGACAGTGGGACCTCAGAATCCCTGTCTGGATCTTAATGCCTTCCAGAATTTTCCTCAGCATTCTGGACAGAATCACCTTGAGTACTTGTTAAATAATCATGTCTTCAGCTCCACACAGACATGAGAGTTGTCAGGGCCAAAGCCTGAGAAGGTGTGTGCTCCAGGAAGTTCTAAGAAGCTCCAGAGAGCTCTGACCCAGTTGTGCATTTATGAACATGAACCAATGTCTGGAGCCAAAGGCACCATACCAGGCCACCTGGGGAACCAAAAACTGACTGGTGCCTTCCACCTCCTGGCTCTTCTACAGCCAGGTGGCTGAGCTAGTGACAAAAGATTGTTGTAGTTCAGGTCCCATCACAAAGGCATGGCATGCATTATCATAAAAAGACTGACAATGAGTAGGCATCAAAGCCACTGAGCCTTTAGGTGTTGTTGCAAGTGCCTCCCCTGGGCCACTGGAGAATGCACTTCTGCAGAGACCTCATCAACCCTGCCTCCCACAGCAGAGGCATCACTAAGACACACAGTGTGGCTGAGCCACACTAAGATCAGGTGCCCAGTATGGGCTACCCAGCCTAACTGGGTACAGGAGCCTAGAGTTTTAGAGAGCTACATCCTTCAGTTGTGGGAAAGTTTGCAGTCTACCAGCAGTCCACTAGAAGCTCCAAACAGTCTGATTAGTCAAAGTCCTGGTCAGTGGAGGAATCTAACTCACAGAGTAACAGGGGGCTAGGCTGTCAGCTCCAACAAAGAGTCCCCAGGCCCTAACTGTATCTGAAAGCAAAATGTAGACAAATGACATTGGACAGTTTCCTTTTCACTACATGGGATCTGGAAAACAGACCCTGTCTTCAGGGAAAGAAAGCAGCTTTTCTTTGGCAGAGGGAAGCCTCCTCCATCCCAACAGGTAAAACTGAGGTTGACTGACACACCTCCCTCTGCTCAGGCTGGAAGAGAAGGCTCCACCAAAGAGCAGTTTGTTAACATTTCTCACTGCTTCTTGGGAAAGAGTAGGCCCTGTGCTCTCCAGGAAGCCCAAGTACAAGGCACAGAATCCCACACTCAAAGGATTTCTTCCACCTTCCCACAGTCCCCGAATCGCCAGTTTTCTGAGACGGGGCAGAGGACAAGATGGAGCTCACTTGCAGCCCTTCTGACAAACCACCTTTCTAAGAGCTTTCCCTTATTTCCCTTCTCACTCTGCTAAATCCAAGGAGAGCCTGCCCTCCACCCCTGCCTCTACCTGTACATCTTCCACCTATGCTCCTGCAGCAGGGCCTTTGAGGGGCCTCTGGTCTCTGTTCTCACCTTGCACATCTCATTGCTTAGTGGCAATTCTACAGTGGCCCACAGGGACGCTTGCCTGCTTCAGGGCTCTCACCTCCTTTTCTGCCTTCCGCCTCCACTGGATCTTCACCAGGCTACATGCCAACATAATCTATGCCTTGTCCCCTCTACCCAATTGTTCTTGCTTCTCTCTGCTTAGGGTGGCATGCCAGTGGGCCCTGGCAAAGCTCCCACTGTAGTACTTATATCCATTGCATTGCATCATAGTCCTAGCAAGAGTCACAGGGAGCAGCCCTGTTTGGCAGGCAAGGTATCCGAGTCATCCAGATCAGTGACTTGAGTGACAGAGACTCAGCACTGTCATCCAGGTCTAACTGTAGGTTCACGTTTGTCACCCACCATCTAAGGGTTCTCATCTTCCCCTGGCCAAGCTCCCATCTGCCCTGGCCACCCATGGGAGCCCTTTTCTTGTCACCATTGCCAACATGACATTTCTTTGACTCTGTTTCTAGACTGGGGAATGCTGAGCGCAGATCTGGTTTGGATGGCTCCCAGGTCACCTGAGGTCGTACTAGGGGGGAAGGGTCTTTGACTGTACCCTTGAGCCTAAGGAAGAGGGAACTAGGGATGCAGGGTGTAAGTGCCTGGCTGGGACACCACCTGGGGCAAGCTGGCCTCCCTTCACCCCTCATTACCCCAAGATGTAAACACAGTGAAGGAAGTTTAGAGTAGCAGCAGCCTGTGGCAGGATGATTTATGGGGACCCGTAGAGAGGGCTGGTGTGTCCACAGATGGATGCATGGCAGCAGAGCATTCGCAGGAATCCCTTACCTCTGAGTACCAGATAGACAGGCAGCAGGGAAAGGTGTGACCAGGGCAAGCCAGGGCAGAGACGATTCCTGTAAAACATAGGCCTGTGACAATCCTAATGACGCCTTCTGCTACATTAGGGCCTTGGCTAGTTTCTGGAGGTTATGGCAACTGTTATTCTCCATGTCCCAAGTCTTTAAGCACACAGGGACGTGTGTGTGTGTGTGTGTGTGTGTGTGTGTGTGTGTGTGTGTGTGTGTGTGTGTGTGCGCGCGCGCGCGCGCGCGCGTAAGAGAGGGGGGAGGGATATAGAGAGAAGAAATAAGGAGGCACAGTAGCTGTCACATCTGAGTTGGAAGCATGTTGAGGATGCATAGATGTAGAGAAGAGAGTACCTTCTGACTCCTGGGCATTGGTTATAGCCAGGCTCAGAGGTGAGCATTAGCATGTGACAGACAGAACCACACTAGGCAAGTACAGGCCATCCAAGGTGCACATGTCAAAGCCCTGGAAGATGAGAGGAAACACAGTACCCCTCCAGAAGGGCTCTTCAGGGCCTCCTGTCCACTGCCCTCCTTGCTCAGGATATTCCTCTCACATTCTTCACAATGTGGGGTGGTCCAGGGTAGCTAAAGTGTCCTTTTGAGGCCAGGACTCCATTTGAACTGCCCCATGAGGATTGCAGAATGAACTCATTCAATTATTAAAAAATCAAAAGAGAAATCTCTGAAAGAATCAGACAGAGTAGTGCTGCAGTCCCACTCCACAGGGCTTTGTCCGTAAGAAGATGATTGTAAAGCTGATCTCATCCCAGCAGTGACCCTGGCATAGCTACTGCTTATGTTATTACTTCCAGAGTCTCTGGTCTGGGGTGTCTCAGGCTTCAGTGTACCCTAGGCTTAAAGCCATCAATGAGCTATTGGGTGGGGGCTGTGAAATGCCACCCCCAATTTAGCAAAGACATGTTGGGTACATACCTGTCACCTATTACCATGGATTAGTACTGGTGGGGGACAGTGACAGATGGCTCCCATGATATTGTCACTGAAAAAGCCCAGGAGCCTCAGCTCTACAAGACCCTGGCAATTCCTGTCTATGGGCCCATTTTTTCACCTCAGGATGGAACGTTCCTTCCACCTCTGACCCACTATAAAGCTAGTAGAAAGCATCAGATGGTTAGTCCACTATCTGCAAGGTTGAGGCAAAGGTAAAAGCATTCCTGGGGAAGGAGATCATGGCACAAGATGTAAAGACCCCAGGTACTGAGTGAATGCAAAGAGGAAGCAGCCAGTAAAGCTAAGGAGCTTTGCCTACATCTGATCTCGTGGCCCAAAGATGCCAAAGTCCAGTTGAGAATCCTAAGTTCTCCTCCAGCTGCTGACGTGGAGGATGCTATCATACAAGCTCTGCATTCCCCAACGGTGGCACCCCCTGCATCTCACCAAGGGTCTCTAAGGAAGTAATTGGATGCTGGTCTCTTCACCAACCACCCTCCATCACTACCCAGTGACTCTACTCAAGCCCAGGGGCTTTCTCTACCTTTGGCATGAGGGCTTTTATATTTGGTTTTCAAAGAGTAAAAAGTATACTTGTGCCCTCAGCCAGGCACAGCTTTAGATAGAAAGTTAATGTCAGTGATGCCCAGTGCCGAGGGCTCCTGCAGACCTCTAGTGCCAGAATTCATCCCTGCTCCAGGGAACCCCCAGGATGGGGTGGCAACAGACAGCGCCTGGCACAAGCCTCGCTTGTCTGTGCTTTTCCTTGGATTTCTGCCTGTGGTCTTACTTCTGGCTTTTACTGCTGAAAAGGAGTTCAAAGTCTCTGAGTCCACTCTTGTCCCTTCATTGTATAGATTGGGAAACTGAGGCCTAGAAAACAGCATGAGCCCAAATTTACAGATTTTCCAAGGATACAGCCCAGAGCTCTGTCTTCTAGCCAGCCAGAGGGGCCTTCCCACACTTGGGGTCCTGTCGGCTCAGAGCAGACTTAGCCCCTCAGTGCCAGCCATCTGCAGAGCCTGGGAATGTGCAGTGTGTTTGGTTTGGCCTCTAAACCATTGTGCCATGAGACAATTTTCTCCAACATAAGCCTGAAAGGGGGTGGGGACCTGGATTGGGGGCCAACTTGTGAGCAGAGAAAGCTGGGAGGAAGGAGGGAGGTTGCACTCCTAGGGGCTTGTCCCCTCCCCCGTCCCACTTCATTTTCCTGGGACTCTTTCCAAGCAATAAAAACCCCACTTGGGCTCCAAGGGAGAGTTTTCATCTTTAGTTTTCAAAGTGTGAAAGAAAATACCTATAGGTGCTTGTGAGACATAATTCCCATTTGGTTTTGCCCCCCTAGCAAAGGACAGCCTGAGCCCTGGCTCCAGCCACTTCACAGGGCACCTGGCCCACTGCCCTGAAGTCAGTCCTCAGAGCCTCTCAACTACCCAGACTAGGACACACAGTGGTATCGTGTGTGTGTGTGTGTGTGTGTGTGTGTGTGTGTGTGTGTGTGTGTGTGTGTGTGAGAGAGAGAGAGAGAGAGAGAGAGAGAGAGAGAGAGAGAGAGAGAGAGGAGAGAGAGAGAGAGAGAGAGAGAGAGAGAGAGAGAGAGAGAGAGAGACTGTTTGAGGTAATGACCTCTTCTAGACACAGGCATTAATCTCCTTTAGTGGCTATAACCAACAAGGCCCCAGTCTGACCCTGGAACCTTCACATCAGTGTTCAAGGTCTCACTAGGAAATAGTGCGCTTCACTAATGCTCAGGGTTCTTGCCACAGAAACAGTTGACCCCACTGCATCTCATCTTGCTAAGAATCCTCATTTCCTTCAAGATCAGTAGAAACTGAAATATGGTATAGAAAAACCATTGAGCATGACTGCCTGTAGTCTTAAGTACATTGTAGATACAGAATGTTATTAGTTGAAGAGCAGAGAAATAAAAATATTAATGATAATTAAAAAAAAAAAAAAGCCTTCCCACATCTCCCAGGGCCTAGCACTGTTCTAAGACTCCTCCGATTGAAACCTGTTCTTAAACTCTCATAGAACAAATGCCCTACTACAGCAGAGAGGTTAGGGAGAAGTGGATAGTGTCTTAGGGGATCCTCGCTCTTCAAGATCGTAGGTTGGAATATGAGCCTTGAGGAGAGAGTGAGCAAGTCTCTAGCGGTGACAATAACAGCAAGACAGTGGGCATGATGAGGTAAGGTAAAACAGAACAGTGAGATTGTAACTGGTCCCGTGTGGTTGAAGGCCAGCATGGCAGGAAACAGCACACTGGTTTCTGGGAGCTAAAATGTTCTGTGGAAGCCCCACCCCCACCCCTGTTTTGCATACATACTCTGTAGGTGCACTAGGCCTGCATCTCTGAGAGAGACAATGGTCATTCCTCTCCTGCCCCATGGGTGTACAAACCTACTTTACCCCAGAATCTGATACCCAGTAGCCTTTTTGAGGCCCCCTTGCTGAAAGGAGGTGGTAAGACCCATTTTGAATGCTTATTGTATGGATGGTAATCATGTTTGAACAGCTGGCGTGGGGGAAGCTCCTCACTTGGCAGATAGGATGATGTGGTGAAAATTAAGACAAGACATGTGTGTGTGGGGGGGGGTGTTTTCTGCCACCTTTTCAGCAACCTTGTGGGGAACAACAAGGTGTAGACCACCAGGAGACAGGTGAAAGCTATCCTCTGGGGACCCCAGTTGACTTTGCAGTTGTTTCTGCCTGGAACCCACCCTCATGATCGGTCACAGGTGGGTCCTTGGGGGTCAGCTGAGCCTGATGTGGGGTTCTAGACCGTTCCTCTTCCCTAAGATACCTGCTAAAGCTAGAGATGAGCCCGAAGCTCTCTTCCTGGGAGGAGGCTGCTGACAGTCTCTGTGTTTACTCCTTACAGCACTACCATCTCGCCACCTCCACTGCCCCTGCAGCCTACCCCCAGCTCCGAAACCACCAAGCCCTTTGTCAAGTCCTCACACCAACTCCAGCAGCAGGACCCTGTGGGGCCTACCAGCAGTTCAGCGCCTACACTGGGCCTCCTCCCTGCCATCACTGCCTCCATTGTGGCTCCCTTCCTACTACACACCCTCGGGCCTTCCTGACCTTGACCACCCTTGCAGAGAAGCCAGAGAAACCACAGGAATCTGTGGCCGTGTCCACCATCTGACACCATATCAGAGGGTGCTAACACCTCAAGGTAGTTCACACAGGACAGGGACCTTAGAACACTAGAGCTTTATTGTACTCAAGTTATGTCTTCTTTTTTGTAGAAGGTCTTAATTTCCCATAGTGCTATGGGGCTCTTTTGTAAAATATGTGTCCATATTAAAAGAGAAAATGTATTTATTCTATTGATAAAACTATTTTTATGTAGCCTATGTTATAGTCCCTGAATTAGCCCCAACACCAACCCAGGGAAGGAGCCCAAGTTCCCATGACCTCTGTGACCTGTGTGGACTGTGGCTTTGAATTGGCCCCAAGCCTCCCACTCAGCCTTGGCTTCTCCCACTGTAGGCACCTCTGAGGGCAGGCAGAAAGGCAATCCCAGCTTTTGTGAGGCTAGATTTCAGAGCCAGAGGCATGGTGGCCAACCATCTTCCCCAACCCTGTCCAGACCCTGGAAGGACAATGAAAGAGAAGAAAGAAAGAAAGAAAGAAAGAAAGAAAGAAAGAAAGAAAGAAAGAAAGAAAGAAAGAAAGAAAGAAAGAAAGAAAGAAAGAAAGAAAGAAAGAAAGAAAGAAAAGAAAGAAAGAAAGCTGCTATTTTGAAGTCCTGCATGTCTGTGGACTGACCCTCCAGGGTTCCTGGTGGGTTTTTCCATTAAAGTGGGAGACTGGTGCTGAGGGAGATGAACCCAGTCCCATGGTCAGATGGCTACACTGAGACTCAAAAATGGGGATACCCAAGGTCACAAAGCAATTGGGTGATCTATGCTCCAGTGTCACTGGTCCAGCGTCTATTCAAGAGGGGCTGGTAAAACCACAGCTGAGAAGTGAGCTGGGCAGAGGACAGGACTGGGCAGGAGTGGGCACAGAACAGGCTTAGGGGTGATGGAGTGCAGAAGCCTCCAGTTGTGGTAATGACAATGGTAAAGAGAGCCACCTGCCAGAAGCCTGCTGTGCGTTGTGATGGCCTCCAATTCAATGACAAGACTGAACCCCCAAAAGAGGGAAAAAGATCCACCCAAGGTATACCCCCACCCAGATCAGGGTGACACACAAGCTATCCTTGTTCCCTGAACCGTATTCTACTCCTGTTCTTCTGACAGGTGAAGCACCAGGGGAAGCAGATTTCCCTAACTGGAACCCTCCCAGGCTTCCCAGGCAGGCAAGAAGGCCATTTCACCAGCCCCCCTGCTGGTTTCTGCAGCCAGGGGCCTCCAGCAGGATCATGAGCCAGCCTGGACAGGCAGGGAGTTGAGACACAGAACCCTTCTGCCCCCAGGGGCTGACTGAGGACACAGTGGGCCAAAGCTAGACTTGTGGCTCATTATTTAAGAAGTCCTAGATCCTGAGAGCAGAAAAGAGCCCTCATTTATCAACAAGAGCAAGAATAACGCTAAGGTCCAGAAAAAGGAAAGGCCTCTCCAAGGTGGCACAGCTGGGACAGGCATGTTGACTTCAGTCCCGTTCTCTCACCTCACTGCACATGGGTTTCCCTGGCACGCTTGATGGCGCCTGGTTGGCTACAGCACTGCCATGCTTAGGTTGGCAGACATCTCCCTTCTGAGATGGCAGGATTCTGGGCAACTCATTGCATAGTCAGGGGTCCCACAGGCATCCTGGCAGGCAGCAGAATTCTTTCCAGATCTGCCCCAGTGGACAGGCTTAAGTCTGAGACCTGGCAAGATTCTGGAACTCTGCTTCACAGGGTCCCGCCAGTCCCATGGGCACCACACTGTAAACTGAACTTGACCTCAACCAGGACTGGAGTCAGTTTATCCTTGGCAAAAAATGTGACTTCCTATTGCTGAGCGGGAAGGGGCTTAGCTGACTTTTAAAGCAGGCTCAGAAGTTAGACATCAAACGGATCGTGCAGAGCGCTATTGGGATGAGATAAGTGTAAAGGAATTGGAAACACACAGGCCAGATTCCCCTGTTTGGGGCAGAGTATGGCATGAGATGTATGGAGATCAAGCTTGAGGTTAATTAAAGATGAAGCATTTAGGGAAACAGTCCAAGCACCTGACCGTGTGCCCAGACCTGTGCCAGGCATAGGGCCAAGATGGTGAATTAATACAGCATGTAATCACTGGGCAAACACAGTGCCAGGGTTGCACACATGGGCTGAATTGTACCTACCCTTCTGGGCCCAGAAGAGTTCACCATCAACATGGGACAAGTGGGGCTATCCTGGGCTACTACTTTCCCAGTCCCAACATCAGGCCACTTCTCTTTCCAGCCCCCTTCTTAAGGAAGATTGGAAGGGAAGGAAGTGTTCCAAACTCTCTTCCTCCGCCACATTTTAAAGTTTTTAAGGATGATGTGCCCTGCTTAATAGCACATGTCTGTAATGACTGTCCTTGGGAGTCTGAGGCAAGAGTATCATAAGTTTGAGGTCCAGGCTAGGATGCATAGTGAGTTCTACAACAGCTTGAGCTACATAACCAGACCCCATATGAAAAATGGAGGAAGTAAGGGAGAAAAGGGGGAAAGGGAGAGAAGGAGGTAAGGGAGGAGGGAGGGAGGGAGGGAGGAAGGGAGGGCAGGCTAGGGCAACAGATCAACAAAATTCAAGGTTGATATGGGCTTAGAAAGAAAGAGCCATTGTTGGTCAGGCCTCTAGGGCCAAAGTTTCCTGGCCCCTGAAGATCTCTACCAAGCCAGAGTTTAGGCAAGTAGCAAACTCAACTTGCTGTCCTACATCCTAGGAGACCTTGCACACAAAATCAGAATGTATGGCTAGGCCACTTAAACTTCCTTCCTGCTCTGGAAACAGACCAGTAGTCCATCAGCAGTTTCTCAGACTTCATGTTCTTGTTAGCTAGACTCATAAAACACAAAGCCCAGCTCTCTTGAGATTCCCATGAGTATTTTTAGGACTTTCATTTTGACTTTGAGGCAGACAGAAAGATGGAAGGCCTGAGGCCCAGCAGATTAAGTGACCAGCACTTAGTGGGGGTGAAAGAATAAAGGAGGTGCCAATCTCAGGGGTCAAAGATACAGAGTCAACAATTCGTGGACTGAGGGTGACTCAAAACACTCACCTTACACTGAAAGACTCAAGCACATCGTCCTTGTATGGAGTGTGGTCACCTGCTATGTCCTGGCCTCATCCAGATGTGGGCAAGCCTGGAAGCTCAGGTACTTTGTCCCACCACTTAGCCCAGTGCCCCTATCACAGTAGATCCCAGAGAATAGAACTGCTAGTTGTAGCTTTGATGACACCCTAAGTGGCAAAAAGCAGACCTGGGGTAGTAATAACCATGAGATAAACACCAGACCCTCTACTTGGCATTCAAGAGCCTCTATGACCCTGCTCAGATGACCTTGCTGGCCATGTCTTATTCCTCCCACCCTAACCTGACAGATGGAATCATATTTGTTATTTCTAGACTAGACATGGTGTATTATACATGTTGCTCCCCAGGGGAAGCTCTCTTTACTTTCCCCAACCATTTTTCCCGTGAGGATAACCCTAGTGGCTTGCCTCTGGATGTCCCCATGGAGCCCTTTGTACATTCCCAGAACCACACCCACATTCCAGACTTAGGACTATTTGGATATGAATTCGATCCCTGTTGGGAAGACAGGCAACTCGATGGGGTGGGTCACGTGTCTGTTTTTTATGACCCTCAACACAAAGGTGATACTCTGTAATACTCTGTAGATACGCTGAGAAGGACAAGGGAGGAAAGGACACAGAACAGAGGAAGAAGAGGTTGGAACTAGGAAAGGCAAAAGAGAGCCTTGGCTTTCTATTTGAGACAACTTCCACATCCCTAGCTGGTAGAAGGATAGCACCTAAGGGTAGAGCTCTCCGGGCGAAGGTAGATGATAGCATACAGGGCCTCTAGGTCCACTGGCTGAAGATGTAGTAGCCAGCTGGAAATCTTGGCGAAGAATTGGTGTAAATGCCAGGAAAGTGCCCCTGGCTTTGTAAGGTTTGGGTTTTTTAAACATTGTTATTTTTCCATGAATTCATCTAGGCAGCCAAAAATATCACCCTGGCTGGTCGTGTAAGCCTGTAGATTCAATCCTCAGTTAGGCCTCTCTACACCCCTCCCCCATTCTTGCACAGCCCAGCCAGGCTGGCCATGAACTGGCAGAAACTCCTGCTGCCCTTGGGCAGGGGACCTCTTAAGGAGGAGATGTCTAGATTGAAATCCTGCCCATGACTCCAGCTCAGAGCCACTTCTTTGTCTGTGCCCAGTCTTGAGGAAGAGAAGTCAGGGCTTATAAGCCCTTGGGACCCTTCCTGGTCCTTTCCAGGGAATGTCATCTCTCCAGCCCTGTCTCCAAAGGTACACTGGAATCTTCCCCCTAGAGGCCTTTGCTTGCTGCCTTGGGAAGCCCCAGAAGCTTGATGAGCTTCTCTTTCTTCATGGACCATAGGGAGAGTTTCCTAGGGCTGGGAGGGGAATTCTGTGTATCATATAGGCACCACAGGCCACCATGATGGGAGCATGTGACAGATAAGAAAGCATGACTTAAAGTTCCCCTCCATCCTAAAATCTGCCTTGAGGAATGTGGTTTTGAATAGGATCCAAGTCTAAGGTGCCTGGTGTGAGAGACCAAGGACTCTTAGACTGGAGTCTCTCTGGTTGCCAAGCTGAGGTGGGTGTGGCTCTCAGCTAAAGAAGGGGGAGGTTGGCCTTAGCTTTTGCCCAGTTCTAAGTCTCACATTTGTTGGCTACTCCACTGTGCCTCACTGTACCAAGCTGGCTTCGGCTCTCACCATACTTGTGGTGTTCTTTATCACCTCTTCCTTCACCCCTGCCCCATGAACTGTCATGAAGAGTTCTTTAAGAGTATAATAGAAGACAAAGAAAGATGCTATTAATGTTATTTTGCCAAAAATATTTTTGTAGCATAATATATTAATAAAAGATATTATGAACTTGACCCTGGTGTTTCTGTTTACTTCTCCCTTTTCCTTCTGCAGGAACCATTTGGGGAAATGTCTGGCTGGTGAGGGCCAGAGCCTATGACAGTGTGGCAGAGAATGTGAATGACCCCATTTTCCATGCACAGATATGGGTATGGACTGAGAGGGTGGCTTGAGCAGGGACTTCGTAGGTGCAGAGGACCAGCGCCAAGGGAGGTGTGTATGGCCCTTGCCAGGCAGAGGGAGCTGCCCGTGGTTTGGAACAAGAGTTGTGCAGCTGGGTTACATGGCACTTTGACCTGGGCTTTGCTAAAGGAACCTTCCTTCTGGTAGCTTCTGTCTTACCAGGGTTGCTACTGTTCCTTATCACCTTGCCCACCTCTGGGCTCTCCTTGGCTCAGGCCTACTGGGAAATTGCTGCCAGCCACACCACTGTCCTTCTCGTTTACTCTCCGCCATGCAGCCACAGTGAGCTCGGCAAGCTACCAAAATGGCCATGTCTCTCCCTGCTTTGAACACTCTTCAGTGCCTCCCCAGTACTTGGCAAAAAACACCCAAGGCCCCGTAAGATCCAGTCCCTGCTTATGTTTCAAGCAAGAAAATCACTTCTCTGTGGTCCCTCTCCCAGGATGCAACATTCCACGTCATTGCCTGGGGCCTTCTGCTTATTGGCACTGTCCACCTTGTCTGAGTACATGTTGTTGCAGGCTTCCTGCATCTCTGTGTCTCACCCATCGATCCCTGGGCCCCTATGCATCCTGTACCATACAGCAGTATCTGCCTCAATAAAATCTCCAGTTCCCAACACCTAGCTGGTCACTTGTTCCCACTGCTCTCTGTACCACAGAGACTGCTGGGCTGAGATGTTGACATGTTCTTGGCTCCTAGTACATGAATCTCTTTGTGTTTTCACCTCCAAGCACAGTGGCTGTTAGCTGCCACCTAGACACTGGCTGACATGAATGCTTGAGGAATGACGGAGTCCATAAAAAAGGAAAGAAAGAAGAGGTAGGTGGGTATCCAACAAGACACACTGACCCTTTTTTACCACTTCATATATCAGCTCCTGGGATCTTCAAGTTTCACCAGGGAAAGTCCCCAGAACTTGGGGACAAAGGAGACAGCCACTACAAGGTTGGAAGTCAAGGGGTACAGAGAGAACTCAGTCAGTAAAGTGCTTACCATGCAAGTGTGAGGACCTCAGTCCAACTCCTAGAGCTTGTTTTGTTTTGAAAAAGCCAGGAATGGTGATACACATCTGTAATCCCAGTGCAGGAAGGTGAGGACAGACAGGCCCTTGGGCTCACTGGCCAGCCAGCATAGCCTTCTTGTTGAGCTCTGGGCCAGTGAATACTGTAAGGGTGGGCCCATTTCTAGGCATAGATATTAATGCTACAACTAGTATATGAGAAAATGTTCAAAGAATTTAATTCTAGAATCTTTTCATCTGCAGAATTTCTACACCTTAGCTCCACTGTAAAGATGAAGTAACTGAGGTACACAGCTGATCACATGGTGTGTTGGGCCTGGAATGCACAGTCAGGCCCCAAGCCAATCTCTTCATTTTCTTTCTGCTATTCTGGGGATAGGGGACCATGACTATGAAATGGGTAGGGAAAGTGTTGGCATCTACACTCTACAGACAAGGGGGTGAAGTCAGGATCCCATGAAGCCAAATGTCCTGGAATCCACCCAGGATTTTGTTGCATTTGACAACTGGAGAATGGGGAAGCTCCAGGGAATAAGCTTTGCCCTGTTCCCAGCCCCTCTGAAGTCTTCTGGGGTGACATCAGTGGTATGAGGATTCCGATTTTTGTTATGGATCCAGCCCTGTGCTCTGCCCTACCCCCCACCCAGGAGCCTTGTTCCTTAGTTCAAGTACTCCCAGAAGAAATCTGAGATTCAGAAATGGGGCATGATGGGAAAGGTAGCTAAGAAGAAAACAGATTCCTTCAGGCATCAGTTATACATGCTCTCCACATGGCAACAGGTGACAAAAGGGAACACTAAGTGCTTGCACTAATGTGCTGAAGGCTTTGTTCTCCCCACCAGGAAGTCCTGCCCAAACCCTTCTGTCAAATAACAGAGTAGAGGACATCACCGTAGCCACCTACCTCTGTAATACAGACCTAGACAGACCTTTCTATACTGCTATTAACAAGTTCAGAACTGACCCCTGGCAGAAGCTCAGGAAGGTGGCTTTCAGCTCTGTGAGGGGCAAACCTTCCTAAGACCCAGGCCCCTTGGAAAAGGTAATAATTTTCTAGCAAAGAAAATGTGTGAATGGGGGCTAAGAACTCTCCATGGAGAAGGGAGCTCTACCTCAGGCTGTTTCTGTTCTCTTTTCCCTTCCCTCCCTCTTGCTATGCCCTGCCTCCTGACCTCTCACCTTCACTCTCATTCCTTCTTTACCATTTCAAGTCCCTTGGGGACCCTGCCTATCACTCAGAACACCTGGGGTTTGTTAATCCATGGTGCCACCATCAGATGGGGTCCTATAGCAACCAGCCTCTTGGGATGAAGTCCTCAGACCCTTATTTTCAGTTCTAGCTGGACTTTGGTCTGCTTTGTGGCCTCAGGAAAGCTCTGCTCATTCCTTGATGTGTCAAATCATATTCATAGAGTACTTTTCAGAAAGAACACCATCTCTGGAAGCCTGCCTTCACTAGGATTTGGGGTTGGAAGAAAAAGTAGCTTCTCCCATCTCTAAAGGAGGTGGAAAGAAGACATTCTGTATGACCAGCAATATAATTTTTTTCTTTCTTGACAAAGAAAACTGGATTGAAGAGGCAAAAGGAAGAGCAATATGATAGTTTTCTGTTGCTATAACAAATAACCAAGATAAATCAGTTTATAAAGCAAGAAGGTTCATTTGGTTCACAGTTTGGGAAACTTCACTCCATTCTTCTGCTTTGAGCCTGCATCACGACGGTCATCACAGCAGAAGCACAAAACTGCTTACTCCTTGGCTGAGAAACAAGAAGTAGAGAATAAAGCCAGACCTAATTGTTTCCCTTAAAGGGCCCAAAGGTCTCCTATCAGCCCTCACCTCTTAAATTCCCACTGCCTCCCAACACTACTTGGGATCAAGTCTTTAACACATGGGCCTTTGGGGAACACTTAAGAACTAAACTATAGCAAAACTCAAGGAGCAAGGAGGATGAAGAGAGAGACCTGAGGCAGACAGCCTCTTTCATGGGGAGAAAATCTGCAAGCAGATATTTCTATATCTGAGCCTCACCACCCTGCCCTCTCCTGTAGGTCTGGACAGCCAGTAAGGAATAGAGTGAGCCAGGGGCTGATACGCATGATAAAACAAAGTGGGAGCCAAGTGGCAAGCTCTGGGGCAGGGGGAGGTTGGGAAGGGTTTGGGGGCAAGAAGCCCTTTGCCAGCTGCTACCCGGTAGGAAGAGCCTAGCTGCAGCTGTACTGGGAGGAGACAGGAGGAAAAGCTGAGCCTGCCAGCCCAGGGAGCTAAGGGAGACAGGAAGCTTCAAGCTGTGCTGAGCCCAACGGGAAGCCCTCCTTCCTCTGTGCTGGAGATGCTAGCGCAGGGCAAAAATCAAGCATAATTGATAGGATGGGCTGGGGTGTGACTCCAGCCGTTCTTCACACAACCGTCAACACAGGCAAGCAGGAGGCCACTGTTTATGACACAGGAAAATAAAATTATTTCAGAAATTCTTTTTTATGTTGGTTAGTTGTGGGCTTGGGAAGCAGTCCTTCTGTCTCTCCCTCATTTCTACCCCCCCCCCGTGTGTGTGCGTGTGTGTAATGTGTATGTGTGCAGATGTGTACTATAGTATGTGTATAGTATAGTATGCGTTCATGGATGTATGTGTGTGTACTGTGTGATGTGTTTGTGTGGTGCATGCGTGTAATATGTGTGTATTTGTAATGGTGTGTGGTGTGAGTGTATAATGTGTTGGTATTTTGTAGTGTGGCATGTGTGATGTGCTTGTGTGTAATGTGTGTATGTGTGATATGTTTGTGATGAGTGTGTGCAGTGTGTGTGATGTGTGTGTGTATGTGATGTGTGTGTATGTGATGTGCTTTTGTGTGTGCATATATTGTGTGATGTTCATATGGCGTGTGTGTGTGTGTGTGTGTGTGTGTGTGGTATATCCTTTCCTCTTTTTTCACTTTTTTCTCCCTAATCAATCACAAAGAAGTATAGCATTCTCAACCTGAAAATATAGTTCCTGACAAGGAAGGCTGGAGCATCATGGGATCTCCTGGTGTCCCTTCCCGACTTCCATTCACCTCATATCTCCTTGGAATGGTGGCAGGGGATGGTTGGGTGCATAATACACACAAGAGAGCTTTGACCAAGGGCTAGGGAAGAGAATGCATGAGATCAGAAAAACAGAAAAAAAGACATACTCAGGGGAGGATGAACAAGAAGGAAGGACAGTAAGAAAGAGTGCTGGGGGGGGGGCCATGGAGGGCCCTGGATTGGGAAAGCAGGAAGAAGTGGACCTAAGGGAGGGTGGGATAAGGAACTGGAGCACTGCAGTCTGAAGGATGGAGTAGAGGATAGCATGGTTTCTGTGGCATGAGGAATGTCAACATGGAGTTAGTCAGACAGATCGGTTCTGGACCAGCGGCCAACATGGATCTAGAGACAGCACTTCTCAGACAGAAGCCTCCTCTGCCCTGAGAAATTTGCCCTTGAAATACGTCACTTTCAAGACTAGCCAGACTTCCCAAACTTGACAAGACAGACACTGCCCTAAACCCACCCTAAGGTCTAGGTTCAGTCAGTCTTGGGCTTGTCATCAGGGGCCCTGGGTCCTGTGCCTGGCCTTGGTCTAGGCCTCAACTCCTTCTTTTTGCCTCATTTTCCCAGTTCAGTAATGGGAAATAATAAAAATACTCCGATGGAAAGCATTTAGAGAGATGATGTACAGGAAAACACCTAGGAAACAGGCTCCATGGACCAGTTAACTGTCGTCCCCTCCGCTTCGTGGCCACCACACACACACCTGCAGCAGAGGTCAGGAAGTAGCTGCAGCTGAGGCTTCTGGAATATTCTACATGCAGAGTGCAGGCTTGCCAATAGCAACAGAGGGCCTATGCCAGTGCAGCTGAGCTAGGAGTCAGAGGCGCTGGGACACTACTCTGTGAATAGCCACGGGCCACAGCAGCTTCAGAACAGAGAAGTGGCATGTTATTTGTAAACTAACCCGGGATGATGCCCGGGTCCAGTCTCATCCTCCTACCGAGCCTTAGTGTTCACGTCCTTACAATGGGAAGATATAACTAGAGCCCAGAGTTACCCCAGAAAGTAAAGCGGTAGCTCTGAGCTTTGGAGAGGTGAAGAATGAAGTCCATTGCTGCTGGTGTCAGGACTAGGAGGGGAAAAGGGGAGAAGGCTGTTTGCTAGGCTTCCTGCTTTAGGTCTGGTCACAGAAACTCACAGATCCTAGAGAGCCTTCCGGTGCCCCACTGGGATCCCCAAGAGGAATATATCTGCCAAGTCCTTTCAGCTCCTTTCTTCTCTGCATCACCCCCACATCAGCTGTACACCCACTAGCATAAGAGTTTTGAGTTGTTTAGACTTAGGTGTCATTGACTCCACCACATTCAGCAGCTGCCACCAGAGGACAGCCATACTTAGACTGGGACCTGAAGGGTCAAAGCTGTAAAGCAGAATGTGGAGAGGCAGGCTGGTCAAGCCTCTCATTGCACAGAGAAGGGCCAATGAAGAGGAAGTATGCCTTTAGGGAACTGCACATTTGGAATGTGGGCAGGAGTTTCAAAGCCCTTAGGCTCCTCTTCCAGCCTTGGCCCATTGTGGCTCACCTAAATACCAAGCAGCGGGTCAAGTTCCGCTGTCTTCCTTAGCTTCACAAACCTTCTGCTCTTCAGAACCTGAGGCAGTGGAGCACCACGCAGGATATTGAGAGCTGGGAGCACGTAGATATGTTCAGAGGAACTCATTCATTCCACAGAGACTGTGTGGCAACACTGCTATGCTCCCAGCCAAAAAAATGCCACCCGTGTTCCCAGAGGAGTCTGGGAGCAGAGAGTGCTGTGAGTATCTCCTATAAGTAGCTCCTGCCTCAAGGGCTAGCCGGTCCTCAGGGAACAGGGATACTATGGAGGGTCCATTTGTATCCTCTGCCTCCTTGCTGTCCACCTCCTCCTAGATCAGATCACTCCCTAGACTACAGAATGTCCAGGTAGTGTCTCCAAACATGTGTCCCATTTCTTCCCTGAAAACCAGGCTCCAGACACATAGAGCTCCTGGGACCCCCTGAGCATGCCTCTGGATTCCCTACTCCACCTTCCAGTCCCACGGGCCCTCCATCTTGTTGCCCAGTCTCCCTATTTCCAACTGAATGTTTTCTTCCTGCTACTCACGGTCTAGTCAAATTTCTACCTCCTTGTTAGAAGTCCACCCTGGTACCACATTCACACTTAGAGTGTCTTCTGAAGTTTCTGAATGTTCTGTACAACCAGTCTCAGAATATGGTTTTCTATACATTTAAGCATTAAAAGGTTGATTTTTATTTTTTAAAGCAAAGCCCTGGGCCTGATTCATGTTTCCATTCCCTCAGTAACCAGCAAGTCTTTAGAAAAGGGAATATGTTTATTTTATTCATTTTAAACCTGAGGTGAAGCACCGTCCAGTATGAGTGTTAAATTATGTTCATCAAAACCAAAGCAGTAGCTGGAATTGCAGATCAGTGGTAAAGCACTTAACATGTGTAAGACCCTGGGCTCCATCCCACTGAAAGTAAGCAAATAAATAAATAGCAATACAAAAAACAACAACAACAACAAATGGTGGTAGCCACCCATCTTTATCTGTAAGCTAGCTTCTAAATATGTTTCTCCCTGGGGGTTGCACCTTCACCCACAGGTACCAGGGGGTAACAGGGATTCCAGGAACATAGATGCTGGAGCATAGGAGCTGTGACCATGGATCTAAGATGTTTGGTAACTTGAAGAGAGACTTCTACAAATAATTGCTACACTGCCCAACACCACCCCACCAACCCTGCAATCCAGCCTTGACAAACATTCTTAGGAAAGTCCGTTTGTATTATCTGAGCCTAGAACTTAAATCTACTTCATGTAAACACAAAGTGTGTGTTTGCTAAGTTTTAAGGCTCACTGGTGCTTAAAGGAATGCTATCACCGGCTACCATATTGGAAGCAGGCTATTCGGAGGCTTTGTTCTAAACTTTACCAAATGTCAGCACTTTTTTTTTTTTTTTTTTTGTACCCTATAGTTTAATTAAATATAGTGTTGACATTGTACAATACAACTTTGACTATATTGATACAACATTTTACTCCGTTTGAACAAACTTTAGCAACTTACACTCTAAGTACACAATCACTTTCATACTATATATATATATATACACATATATACATATATATGTGTATATATATACATATATACACATATATATGTGTATATATATACATATATATATATATTCCTGCTTAATCCCAAAACTGGCAAAAGCAATTATCTAAGAGTCAAAAGTCCATGATTGCCAGAGATTGTGATACTGAAACTAAAGGGCTTCACACATGCTAGGAGACTGATTGCCAAATTTAAATTTGGTAGAGCAAGGTTTTCTAAGCAGAATATCACCAATTCCTGTAGGAATCTCTGATGCAGGGTTTTTGGATTGTCGAACACATGGGCATGCCAGGATTGGCTCACACAGAAAGGAGATGAAGA
>CM052702.1:105244775-105283703 GCA_028551405.1 Uromys caudimaculatus
GCTCAACACTGGTAGTTAATAGCTGGCCTGTTCAAGTTTGTGTCAACATGAAAGAGCTTTTTATCTTGTCTCTGTTTTTATTCAATGTAACATCACAGTGGGACCCTGTAGGGTTAATTACAACCTAATGAATGGATGGATGTTCTTCACATAACCTAGAGCTATTTCCAAGCATAACTCACTTTTCAAGGCCACTCGGCTGACTGGCTGTCTACCAGGCAGTGCAAATGCCAATACTCGGAGGAACTCAATGCCTTTGCTCAATGACCGTGGACACGACATTCCCCCTCAGTGTGTCCAGAGCTATGTGTGAGGCACTATGGACAGCTTGTGGAAACATGGTCCTTTTTTTATTGCTTTCTTTGATCTGGGAGTTTAATTGGAAAAGCAAAGTGCTCACTTAAAAAAAAATGCATAAAGAGCCAAAGTGATTAAGATAATTTGTGGTTATTTGCCAAACTTTAGCCAATTCTCCAAATATTTCCTACCAGGATGTACAGTGTCACCAGAAGCTCCCAAAACTGGTGACCATGGATGCAATCATGGGCTAAAATAAATCTTTTGTCTTTTAATGATATGTATATGTAATTCCATAGTGATAGTAAATTGAGTAACACAAATATCACCTCTGATATATTGGTAGTTGTATTAGTCAGGGTTCTCTAGAGTCACAGAACTTATATGTAGTCTCTATATAGTAAGGGAATTTGTTAATGACTTACAGTCTGTAGTCAAACTCCCCAAAAATGGTCAGCAGTAGCTGTGAATGAAAACCCAAAGATCTAGCAGTCGCTTAGTCCCACAAGGCTCGTAGGTAAAGAAGACTGAATCTTCCTCCTTCCAATGTCCTTATGTAGATCTCCAGCAGCAGGTGTGGCCCAGATTAGAGATGTGCGTACCACCACACCTGAAACTTGTGTCTTCCAGACTCACAATCTAGATCACAGGTGACCCTTCTAATTCTGGATTGTAATTCACTCCAGATATAGTTAAGTTGACAATCAGAAATAGCCACTACAATCCACCCCTTGTCAACTTGACACAAATAATACCTCATATCCACATGAAACAATAACAAGGTCATAAATACACTTAACATGATATAACTATTTCTCATACAATCTCAAACACATTTATAAACTTACAATGGGGCAGTGTCCCTTGGGAACATTCCTTTAGTATCTCAACTTAAATACCAACTGATGTTAAAGAAATTGGAAGACAAATATGTTCATAACAAAATACAACAGAAGCATTCATATTACTTATAATCCTCATTTCTGCAGCTGGTTACGTGGTCTTAGCTGGTATTTATAACTACCTTCCTCTGCTACCCATTCTGTATTTCCTCCACCCTCTGCAAGCACCTCAGCAGGTCTTGGCTCTTTTCCTGGAGGAGTTGCAGAAATTACTGCCACTATCAAGGATTTGAGAGATGCAGGGGTGGTGGTACCCACCACATCTCCCTTTAACTCTCTTATCTGGCCAGTGCAGAAGACAGATGGATCATGGAGAATGACAGTTGACTATCGAAAACTAAATCAGGTAGTAACTCCGATTGCAGCTGCTGTACCAGATGTAGTTTCATTACTTGAGCAAATTAACACATCTCCTGGTACCTGGTATGCAGCTATTGATCTAGCAAATACCTTCTTCTCAGGACCTGTCCATAAGGACCACCAGAAGCAATTTGCTTTTAGTTGGCAAGGCCAGCAGTATACCTTTACAGTTTTGCCTCAAGGATATATTAACTCTCCTGCCCTGTGTCATAACTTAGTTAGAAGGAATCTTGATTGTTTGTCTCTTCCACAAAATATCACATTGATACCAGCATAGTGGGGTATTCCTGTGACAACCTGAACATGTTTTGGGGAGGACTGTGGAAGGACTTTGGAACTTTGGACTAGAAGATCCATTCAGTGTTAAGAGCTTTGTGGGATGTTGTGTAGGAGCTTGGAAAATAATGTTGAGAACAGTGCAGGAATAGAAAACCTGACTAAGACAAGCCCTCTATCGGATGTAGGGTTGGTAAAGATCTTTTCCTAATCCGTAGGTTGTTATTTTGTCCAATTGATAATGTCCTTTGCCTTACAGAAGCTTTTCAGTTTCATGAGTCCCACTTGCCAATTGTTGACCTTAGAGCCTGAGCCATTGGTGTTCTGTTCAGGCAATTTCCCCCAGTGCCAATGTGTTCAAGGCTCTTTCCCATTTTCTCTTCTATTAGATTCAGTGTATCTGGTTTTATGTGGAGGTCCTTGATACACTTGGATTTGAGCTTTGATAAAGAGATAAAAATGGATCAATTTGCATTCTTCTACATGCAGACCACCAGTTAGACTACACCATTTGTTGAAAATGCTTTCTTTTTTTCCACTGGATGGTTTTGAAGGCTTTGTCAAAAATCAATTTACCATAGGTGTATGGGTTTATTTCTGGATCTTCAAGTCTATTCCATTGATCAACCTGTCTGTCTCTGTACCAATATCATGCAGTTTTTATCACTATTGCTCTGTAGTACAGCTTGAGGTCAGGGATAGTGATTCCCTCAGAAGTTCTTTTATTGTTTAGAAGTGTTTGGTTTGGTTTGGTTTGGTTTGGTTTGGTTTGGTTTGGTTTGGTTTGGTTTGGTATTTTTGAGACAGGGTTTCTCTGTGTAGCCCTGGCTGTCCTGGAACTCACTCTGTAGACCAGGGTAGCCTCGAACTCAGAAATCTACCTGCCTCTGCCTCCCAAGAGCTGGGATTAAAGGTGTGTGCCACCACTGCCTGGCTTAGAAGTGTTTTTGCTATCCTGGGTTTATTGTTATTCCAGATGAAGTTGAGAATTGCTCTTTCTATCTCTGTGAAGAACTGAGTTGGAATTTTGATGGGGATTGCATTGAATCTGTAGATTGCTTTTGGTAAAAGAGCCATTTTTACTATGTTAATCCTACCAATCCATGAACATGGGAGATCTTTCCATTTTCTGAGGTCTTCGATTTCTTTCTTAAATGACTTGAAGTTCTTGTCATATAGATCTTTCACTTGCTTGGTTAGAGTTACACTAAAGTATTTTATATTATATGACTATCGTGAAAGGTGTTATTTCCCTAATTTCTTTCTCAGCCTGTTTATCCTTTGTGTAGAGGAAGGCTACTGATTTATTTGAGTTGATTTTATAATCAGCCATGTTGCCAAAGTTATTTATCAGGTGTAGCCGTTCTCTAGTAGAACTTTTGGGGTCCTTTATGTATACTATCATATCATCTGCAAATAGTAAGAGCTTGATTTCTTCCTTTCCCTTTGATCTCCTTTTGTTGTCTAATTCCTCTAGCTAGAACTTCAAGTACCATATTGAATAAATAGGGAGAGAGTGAGCAGCCTTGTCTTGTCCCTGACTTTAGTGGGATTGCTTCAAGTTTCTCTCCATTCAATTTGATGTTGGTTGTTGGTTTGTTGTATGTTGTATGTTGCTTTTATTATGTTAGGTATGTGCCATGAATTCCTGATCTTTCCAAGATTTTTAACATGAAGGGGTATTTTGTCAAAGGCTTTTTCAGCATCTGATGAGATAATCATGTGTTTTTTTTTTCTTTTGAGTTTGTTTATATAGTGGATTACATTAATGGATTTCTATATATTGAACCATCCCTGCATCCCTGGGATGAAGGCTACTTAATTGTAGTGAATAATGGTTTTGATGTGTTCTTGGATTTGGTTTTTGAGAATTTTATTGAGTATTTTTACATTGATATTCATAAGTGAAATTGGTCTGAAGTTCTCTTTCTTTGTTGGGTTTTTGTGTGGTTTAAGTATCATAGAATGAATTCGGTGGTTTTCCTTCTGTTTCTATTTTTATGGAATAATTTTAAAAGTATTGGTATTAGGTCTTCTTTGAAGGCCTGAAGGCTCACCTATGAACCTGGTTATGATAGACCTCCTGCTCTAGGTGTGGGAGGGGCACTGGCTCTGTCCTGGGCAGAGTCGTAAGCCAGAAACATGGACTAAACAATGACCTCTGTTAGAAGTGCTTTTCCTTCTAGCTGTTCCTGAGGACATGATGCTTATACTCTAGGTCTATTTCTCTATTCTCTTCCCTTCCTGTCACAGAGTGGGACAGGGACAACTGATCCTTTGGAAGCAAGGTCTTGGAGGACTCATTAAGACTACCATATGGAGGCTGGAGAACACAAACTGCTCTTCCAGAGGTTCTGAGTTCATTTCCCAGCAACCACATGGTGGCTTACAACCATCTGTAATGGGATCGAATGCCCTCTCCTGGTGTGTCTGAAAACTAGTGACAGTGTACTCACATACATAAAAGAAATAAATCTTTAAAAAAACAAAAACCTACCATGCTCGGCTCTGAGATAGAGGAATCAACCTACTTCCAGAGCCAATTTCTCACAATCTCAAACAGCACAGGACAATTCACAAACACATTGCACTGTACAATGTCACCACTGTGAATGGGTCTGCTGAGGGTGGTGGCTTTCAACAGACCAAAAGCTGAAGAGAAAAGAACTGAATCGCAAGCAAATGATGGAGCAGAGAGCAGAGCTTCAGTAAACAGCAAGGTGAAATGGGACTAAGCAGGGGCAAGTGGGACCTCCGCCTAGGTGTGGGGCTCCCTGCTGTGTACTCCATTCCATGGCCTTTCTCAAAGCCTTGGGCTGGACATGAATTAGCCTCTTTGGACTACATTATTCCAAGAGGGCAAGATCACAAGAGGAAGTTCAGAGCACAGAGGCTGGCTTGGCTGACAGGCCCAGAGGGCAGGGAAAGTTAAGAGGAGGAGCATCAGGCAGTGGGAGGAGACAGGTGCTAGCCAGAAAGGCAGGTTGCTCTTCTCAAGTCTGACCACAGGAGGGGTAGCATGCTAAGTCTGCCAACTCACCTGGACCAGCCTAACTCAGGACTGGCCATCTCCATGTGCTACACAAATTACAGACACATAGTTTGGAAAAGCACTATGAGAAACAAACATTCAGATTGCAAAACACCCACTGGAGCCCACCCAGTCTGGAGAACCAGAATGCAGTACAGGAGCACAATCAGAGAAGGCTTTCCAGCAAGAACTCTGCAGAAGCTGTGTTGTTGCCAAGAGAAGCCATTCAGCGGACAGATGGGAACTTCAAACTTCATCAGGATACATACCTCACCCATCTTGTGCTTCCTCAGCCCAGCCAGCCCTTCCTTCTGGCTCTGCTGCCACTCTGTTTCCAGTTCTTTCTGACTACTGTGGCCTTCATTCACAAGGGGGAGTCTGCATTCTATTTCACTGGGCCCTTTGGTTTGAATTTCCTCTGCTAGCTGTCTGACCCCAGACACCAGGTCCCAGACACACCAAGCACTCCCATCCACTCCCCCTTGTGTCAGCCAGGAGAGGACCTTTCTTTCCTTCAGGGCTCATCTTCCTTCTCACATACAGAACTCCAGGCTTCTCCTTTTACCTGTCCTGGGTCTTTGTACCATCCATTGCCCTCTCCTTTGCCCTCAGTCTCTTCTCCTTCTTTAGTGTCTTCCTTCACTATAAAAACAGTATCAAGTGTCCCTCAATGTCAATAATGTGGGAAAAAAAACAGCTGAATCCTAAAATCAAAAACTATGAGCAATGTATTCTTTGGGGTTCTCTTAGAAGCATCTCTGTTCTCAAAGCCAGTTTGGACTTATAATGGTGTTTACTCAAAGAGTTGAAGAAAAATGAAAACTGTTATTTTTGTACTTGAATAAAATTGATCATTTAGTCTGACCTCTGGGAAGATGCATTTTCACCAGGAAGCTGACCACAAACATAGGGCCACTGGTGGCATGCTGTGGCTGACACGCAGTGCTCAGTCAGCCAGAGGTCCACCTGGGACATTCAAGCCTATACCAAACCTCATACTTGATTGAAAGTTGCACTGGGCACTAACTAACAAGTTTCCACCAGTCTCATTATTACCAATGTAGGGAAAACTAATCCCGTGGTTAAATCACTAGCATGAATATTCTCCTATGTCTCTAGGCTAGAGCTTCAAGTTAAGCCTAAAATCACTTGCTGGTATTGAAGTGTAATGTTTGACTACATCCTTCATCAAAGGCCCTTTTCAGCTTAGCTCCAGCCCCCTCTCCCCCATCACAATTAGGCTCTCCCGTGTGCACACAAAAGAAGATATTCAGTGAGTCTCTTCAGCTACCTTTGTCTCCCCAAGAAGCTATTGTGAGCATTCCCATCTGCCTCTTAGATTTCAATGTTAACTTTAGAATTGGAATTTGATTTTTAAATAGTATTCTTTTCAAATAAATAAATAAGTCTCAAGAGATGTCACATCTACCTCTGTTAAACCAATCTGCCCAAAGTAGAGACAGTGTTGGTGACCACACGTACACTTGACAGAGGGCCTGTTTTGTATCAGTCAGTCACACTATGAAACAAATGACCCACGTTGTTGTAACTTCAATTGCAAACATTTTCTCTGCTCACATGTTGCCATTGGCTGCCGTCAGCTGAGCTGTTACAATGTAGATTCTGCTAAGTAGTGTCCACAATGCAATGACAATGTAGATTCTGCTAAGTAGTGTCCACAATGCAATGACGATGTAGATTCTGCTAAGTAGTGTCACAATGCATAGTGCAGAGTGGCTGAGTATGCTACTTCTTGGGCTGGCTGAGAGGGTAGTGACTCTTTAGCGATCACCAAGACACAACATCCTTTAGGCTCACAAAATCAACTATGAAGATCAAGTCATAAGGCTGAGCAAAAATTAATGGAAGGAGGCAGCTATTCCCCTCACTGTAAAAATGTGTGGCATAGCCTGTGACTATGGAATCCTGCTATATGGGGCGAAGAATTGGGACCAGAAATGAAAATTAGCCCAGTGACCAGTGTGTTCCAGCTGCCTGAGACTGGATGTCTCTATCATGTACAGAAGGTAAACCTTTCCAGCACTATATATGATGAGCCTGAGGCAGGGGCAGGATCAGAAAGCAAACCTCTGACCATTCAGTCCACACTGGCTGTGCAGTCATGGAAAGAGCACTTGGACTTGAAGTCACGCATCCTCTGCACTCACTTATCCAGTCAACAGATACCTAACCTGCCACAGGGCTCGCGGAATCCTTTGAAATCCATTGTCCGTTGAATCTGATCATTTCCTCAGAAACTCGCCATTCCCCGTTCCCTTCTCAGATCTGCACTGGGCTCCTGGTGGGACCTCTGCCGCAAGCTGTGCGTGCTACTCTCCTGTCAGACATTAGCCTCCACTGGACTTCAGTGTCCAGCAACCCCCACATCTTTCTTGTCCCTGTCTTCTTGCCCTCCTTACTAAATCCATTGTACACCTCACCCCTCTCCACAACCTCGGACGCCCAGCCACCTCTCTTAGCCAGGTTTGCAACCTTGCCTCCTACTTCACAGTAAAAGCCAAACCCCTCTGATGAAAACCTCCCCTGCTCCTCTGCTCACACACCCACCCCATCTTTCTCTGCTACTGCTTCCTCTACAATACTTCCTCTCCAGCTGAGTGAAGATCCTCTTCCCCCACTCCTTTTCAGGGTTCACATTGTCCCTTTTCCCTTTCCTTAACTGATTCCTGCCCAGCAGATCGTAAGCAGCAACATTTAAGCATGCATCAGTCTTTTACATCTTAAAAATCAATCCTTTCCTGGACCCAGGAGCCCCTCCCAGTGTTACTGAGAGGTTTCTTAGCTATGATTTGGACAAAAATAAACCAACGATGCTGGAACACATCACAAAGTCCTGTGCAAAACTGTTCATAGCTGCCTTAGTCAGAGTAGCCAAACACTGGACATGACTTTAATCTCCACAATGAGGAGAAATGTGTGATAAACATAGTGGGTACTCCTTGCAGGAGGCCTGAATTGCTACTGCAGACCCACACACTTTCTGCAAGGAGCAAACATTTCCACCATTGAGGGAAAGAAGTCAGATACAACACCCTGAGTTTGTATAAAACTCTCAAACAGGGAAACTAACAGATGTATCTAGCAAGGAGCCCCTGGGGCCAGGGATTCAGAGAGAAATTGGACGTAAAGTGGTACAAAGTCACTTCCAGGAGTGATGGACACACACAGGCTGATAGGAATAGTGACCTCATTGGCATATGCACTTCTCAAACTCATGGGATGACACCACATTCAGAGTGGCTTAAACATGAGAGATGCACCCTTCCCAATTCAGCTTGCTATAGTCACCAGCAGCCTCCCTGTCACTTAATCTAACAGACATGTTCATGTGCTAGCCACTCCCCCTGAAGCTCCCATCTCCCACAGGTTTCTGAGTCTCCACCTCATCTTCAGTTCACTTCTTCCCTTTCTGTTCAGTCTATTTTCTGGGAATACCTTCATCTGTTTCCCAAAACACTAAGCTCCTCAAGGCCCACCCAGAGCTGTCTTTCCTAGTCCACATTTCTTACTGGTGACTCATGGTGATTTCCTTAGGCCTTTCCTCCAAGTCTCAGACCTGCTTAGCATCTACACTTTAGAAGACTCTAAAGAATACACTGCATTCTTCTCTTCCTTCTAGGATAACAGAGGAAAAGGCCTTATGGATCCTACAGAGGGAGAGACACATCTCAGCTTTAGCTCCCAGTGAATCCAGGTTTGAAAACTGCTTGAGTATCTGGCCACAAGCCTGCTTTGTAAAACTCACCCCAATATGAGTCCTGGGGAAATGCACCCTGGTAAACATTTGGGTCAAAATATCAAACGTATTCCTGCAGAATCCCCTCCACAGAGCCACAGCCACCAGAGCAAAGTCCACTTTGAGGAAAGCCACACTAGTCTGATGGTACTGGACGCCAGCATGCTCTCACAAGAAAGAAGGAGCAGAGTGGACACACCATCCTGTAGCAGGCAGGCCCACAATGATCCCCTCCCACGTGTCTAGCTGGTTCCCCTCAGCACAGACCTCCTCTGTAGCTAGGCTCTCTCCCTCATCTCTCTCTCTTCTTGTTCACTCTCAGCTTCTTCAGATCTCAGCTCTACAGGACGACCATTCTTAGCCATGTGCTCTCTCAGATTATCTCAGCTCCTTCACCCCTGGCCCCCAGCATCTGCATCAAACACACCATTGCCTATTCACACACGGGTCAACTAATGTTGGCCATTCTTGCTTCTCATAAGCTACATGGTTTCAGGGATGCTGCTGCTCAGCCCACCACTTTATCTGTATCACACCATGACAGACCTCAGGTGGGACTTAGAAAATGCTCATTGGGTAAGTGAGTGAATGAATGGATGAATGAGACCTTAGTCTAGTTCGTATCTTCTGAACCAAGGACAACCTGTGGCCTCCCTGCCTCTCCCTCCCTCTCTCTCCTTCTTTCCCTTTCTTCACCTGCTTCATCACATTTATTTCTTTCTCCACAAGCACCTCAGCCCAAAACTTTTGCAGCCACAGTGCCACCTAGAGTCCACCCATGAGATGGGCCAGTAGCCAGAAAGTCCGGACCAGTTCAACCGAATGCTGCTGAGCCCTGTTCTATGCTATATTCGGGATCTACCTTCGCACCTTGATGCTGCACTTTCTTGGCTTTGAGACCCTGCTGTTCCTTCAGTCCCCTAAGTGCCCCATGGAGATTTTAAACAGAAAACTGCAGCAGGGAAGGAAGAGAGTGGGCGGGGCTTCCAGGGGTATCTTCCTCTGGCATCCCATCTGCCTGCCCTTCCCTGCGGCTCTGTGGGACTGTTCCTTTCCACTCACCTTTAGCCAATCATTTAACTGATATTACAATGCCACAACTGTTTAGTGAGAAGCAATTGTGCTTAAGGGGCCGTGCAAGATCTCAAGCTTAACTTGCTGTCGCCAAGGAGATCGTTCAAGAGGAAACCGTTGCTTCTCTTGTGCAAAACTGCCAGCTCTTCTCTAAAATTATCATCCCTACTTTGCAGTTTAGATCAAGTATTTTAAGAGTCCATGTGGTGATCCCATCACCAGATGTCCATGCAAAAGTGTGCATAGCACATCAAGGACTATAATGGTAAGTAGGCAGAAACATCCAACCCGCCCCACCACTGAAGAATGGGTGGGGAGCTGTGGCATGTGCAGCTCCATGCATTAGGGTGTGTGGTACATCGAGGCATGTAATAAAAAAAGATAGAAACAACTAACCTGTCCCACAACCGAAAACTGGATAATTATGGGATGAGCATCCTCTAAAATTAATTCACAGGTATGTTTTTACCATAACATGAAAGCTGCTTTGTAAGCTAAATTTAGAAAAAGAATATACCACTTGCATGCAAAGTGTTGTCTCCACCATGTAAAATAACAATGGGTGTGAAAAATCTAGTACAGCCAGATATTCTCAGTAGTTATCCTGGGTGTCTTGTTTCCTAAAATCTCCATGCTGAGCTTATTTTAACTCGCAATGAAATGTTACAATAAATATGAAAGAAAAATTAATATGAACTATACATAATAAATATATATTTACATAGTTTTCTGAATAATCCATCAGAGACTCAAACTGAGACATCTCCAGACATTTCTTCTCCAGAGTTCTGAGGTCTTCTGAGACTTGTCAGATTCAAGGTCAAGAAATCCAAGTGTCTCTGCATTGCCAGGGCCTCAGCCAGCATCTTCTGGGTGCTTAGTGATGTGGTTGGACCTCAGTGATAGGGAAGAGATCTCACCTGCTGTGCTGCCAAGGAAGCCTCATCTCAGTCTTGCTTGACTGCTTCTCCTCGCCATTGCTTTGAGATTCACTTCAGTGACACCTTGTGTTGTGATCATGCAACTACAGAACAGTCACTGAGTGGGTCTCTGTAGAACCAGGCACCAGGCAGAACATTTAAAAATATGAATCCCTTTGTGCTTGGTGCTTGCAATCACCCTGCTTCATTTAAGCTTCACTCAGTGAGGAGGAGGATAGCATCACTGTAGCCATTTATAGAGAAGAGAAAAGAAGAGAAGAGAAGAGAAGAGAAGAGAAGAGAAGAGAAGAGAAGAGAAGAGAAGAGAAGAGAAGAGGAAAGGGAAGGGAAAGATGAGGAGAGTAGAGATGAGAGGAGAGGAATCTGTACTGGTTTTTTTCTAAGTAATTTCCCACTAGATACAAAGATGGATTAGTATTAAGTATTGTACTAATGGGAATTGGTATGGGTGAGAAGTTGGGACTCTTGAAGTAGCATTTGAGAAATGTAGGTAGCCAAATTAAGAGTTCAGGAGTTCAAGACCAGCCTGGGAAATATTCTGAGACCACATCAAAGAAAAAAGAGGGGGAAGAGGAAGAAGTAGGGGGATATAGAGGGATCCTAATACTTATTTATACTTAAAGGCCTAAGAAGAAAATTCAGGTGATAATCTCCACAGACTATGATAAAACATTTGATAGAATTCAACCACTCTTGATGAGAATATATATATGCATATATAATGCAAAGCAGAATAGAGGTGAACTTGTTGCACTGGTTCATAATCCCAGACATTCAGGAAGCTGGGGCAAGAGGATTATGGGTTCGAGGCATGTCTGGACTGCCGAGTGAGTGCAAAGCCAGCCTGAGCAACTTAAGTGAGATCCCTGTTTCTAAAAATGATAGGCAGATGGGACTACTGTGCAGTGGTGGAGTGCTTGCCTAGCATGGTCAAGGTCCTAGGATCTGTACCATATTTATTGTTGTACAAAAGAATGTATTTCTAGTGACACTTTCATACCGTACCACGTGCCAGTGTTATCTTTGGTGTTCCAGAAGCACTTCCACTGAGCTCTAGGAGAGAGGTGAAAATACTTGCTAATGCCATCATTGCTTTCTTTATTTTGGAGATTCTTGCTACAAAAGTAGGAGTGTGAAACTATTTCTCTTCTACTCTTTTTTTTTTTAAATTATTTGTTTGTTTGTTTTATATGAGTACACTGTAGCCATCTTCAGACACACTAGAAGAGGGCATCAGATCCCATTACAGATGGTTGTTAGCCACCATGTGGTTTCTGGGAATTGAATTCAGGGCCTCTGGAAGAACAGTCAGTGCTCTGAGCCACCTCTCTAGCCCTTTACTCTCTACACTTTTTTTGTTCGTTTTTTCAAGACAGGGTTTCTCTGTGTAGCTCTGGCTCTCCTGGAACTCACTCTGTAGACCAGGCTGGCCTGGAACTCAGAAATCCGCCTGCCTCTGCCTCCCAAGTGCTGGGATTAAAGGCGTGCGCCACCACTGCCCAGCTTACTCGCTACTCTTAATGTTTCGTTCCTCTCAAAAGGAACAATATCCTTCCCCAAAACGATAACATCCCTGGCTTCTTTATGCATTCACTTTGGGGGAAATAGGTGAGCTTAAGAGCCTTCCTCCTGGGGAAGACCTGCCCATGGAGATGATGCATTTATTCTGCACACACCTAGCCTTTAATTGTACAGGACCAGCTGCTGCCATCTTCCCACATGAGGATACTAACCTCTACTCCCACATAGCCCTGGATTCAGCAGACAAGTTGATATTAGAAGATACTCTGGCCTAGAGGGGCCCTAGTGAAACACAGGTGGTATTAAAGCAGAGAGGGAGATACTGATGTTGAAAAGGGTTGGGCAGAGATGGGACTGAAAAGACAAGGGAGACAAGGAGGCAGGGATGGAGAATTAACCAAGGGAAGGGTGTGTGAAAGAGCAATGTGGAAACAGCCCACTTTGCAAGTCCATTAAAATGTGTGAATTATAAAAAGATAAAGATATCCTGCATGCCTGGATAATGCTGCTTCTGGAAAACATTGTTTATTCCTTAAAAATCTGAGTGCCACATATGCAATATGTTTTTATGGACCATTTGTCAGGGAAGCCCCTAGAGTCCCCAAAATGACACAGGTTCTTGCATTCTTAGTTGTCCATCAGAACTTCCTACGCCCCTACTGTGGAACTCGCCCTGCTCCTTGGTGGCTGACTACAGAGAAATCAAGCTGAAACTGAGCTTGCTTCTCCCTGCTACCTAGCTTTCATAATGCTGGCAGGGAGCGCCACGAAGACTGCTCAGTAGGAGTGTCCCCTACGCTCTCATGTAACTGCAGATTTTATGAACGCCACATCGACCTTCCTGGAAGGATGTGCATTAGTAACCAAGAATTCCCTGATTGGAACTGAGGCATGCTCAGCAGTAGATAATCCGTGCCTGGCACTGTAAGCCTGATTAAAAACTCATGGTTAGGGAGGTCATAGGCTTAGGTGGGTACTCACTAGTATCTAACTCAATTGACCTGACATCAAACTGAGTTCTAAATATTTTTACATATACTATTGGGCAGATCCCAGTCTCAGCCTTAGTCAGAGAGGTCTCTCTTTGTGGTGGGTGATAGTTACAATAATGAATTCACTGTCCCTGTCAATGAATGAACCCTGCAGCTGTTCGAGGTGCTGAACAAGTGACAGGTGAGCACTCATCCCTAAACAAGAAAGTTATGTCCCTCTTTAAGGCTCAGTGAATGTCACAGAAGATGGAGCAGAGAGAATATAAAAGAGACAGGGAGAAAGGATGAAAATGTTACCTTCAGGTGCAGCCATTGCAAACCCACAGCAGCTGCAGTTCTCTGCACCAAGCCTGCACAGGACTGGGCCCGACAACCGCCAGTCATGCAATGAGAAGGAAGGGCTTCCGAGGTGCTTCCCTTTCCTGTTGAACTACTGACTACTGGTGTATTCTGGGAAGGGGGGACATGTATTGTGTACCTTTGTGTACCTACTTGCAAACCCACCAGGATTCAGTGGATACTCCTGGCTAAAAATCAGTGGCTCACAAAACAAAACAGGAAGATAGAAATGAGAGGAGGCTTATGGGGGGGGGGGGATGGAAGAGATGAGGACGCAAGCAGACAGGATGCGCTATAATCGGGTGTGCGATTGTCAAAGACCAGGCTCAATCAAGGATAACTTAATAAGTAAATAAAAAGAAAATCTTCTTGTCTCATGCATATGCGCTACAATCTCCACACATCACGCTGGTGATAGCTGGCCCTCTTGGAAATTGCTGTCTCGTCTGTGTTGGTTCTAAATATGAGCAGGAGGAAGGTGGTTGTTACTGGATGCCTATGAGACCCCACCAGTATTAGTCAATGCAGTTGAAAAGATCAGAACCAAAAGCCCCAAAGTATGTTTTAAAAAGAAAAGAAAGAACAGGAGGGGAAGGGAGAGGAGGGGAAGGGAGAGGGGAGAGAAGCAGAGGGGAGAGCAGGTCATAGCAGCCCACACCTGTGACCCCAGCTCTCAGGGGTCAAAGGGAAGGATCTGAAGTTCGTAGGGTATCTAGGCCTTGGAGTGGGGGAGGGAGACATGGAGGGAGTGAAAGAGAAAGAGAAAGAGAGAGGAGAGAGAGGGAGGGAGGGAGGGAGAGAGAGAGAGAGAAAGAGAGAGAATCAATACACATTTCTCTAGAAGATGCTATGTAACAGGGGAAACTTATAATATCAACAATAAAGATAAAATATCTAGGAATAATCTTAAGTATAAATGCTCAAGATCTATGTGAAGAAAACTTTAAGGTACCCCAGAGAGACATAAACACATGCTTGAACAAAGGGGAGAGCAGAGCACAATTCTGACTGAGAAGACGCAACATCATAAATATGTCAGTTCCCTCTAGGTCAATGTCATGTGTCGCGTCATCCCAGTGGAAAGATCAACAGTATTTTTAAACAAATAAGTCAGTTCTAAAGTTTATATTGCAAAAATATGTATGCAATAATATTCCAGAAGAACCTGAAAGGGCCGAGTAGTGAGGAATGACTGCCCTGCATTTGAGGCAGTGCTCACAAAGCCACACTTATGAAAACAGCTTGTCCCTGGCACACAACAGAAAGCACAGAACAAGACTAGACACATATGGAACTGTGTATTGTCAAGCTGGCCTCTGAAGTCAGTAGAGAAAAGATGAATTAGTCACTAGCTGATATGGAACCAACTAGGTAGCCTTCTGCAATAAACTAAAGTTCAGCCTCGCACTTTATTCCAAATGGCTCAAAGATTTTAATTCAAAAGATGAAAGTTCACAAGAAACGAAGGGGGACAGTTTCATAATTGGAGCGAAAATGGCCTTTCTACATATGATAAAGACAAAACATTTCAAGTGAGAAAAGATAGATTTGACTGTAAGAAAACAATAAATTTTCTTCAAAGTATTCAATGGTAAGAGCACTCAATAAAAATATCAACAGTGGTTTTTTTTTTCAACTTCACAAACTCTAAAGTTCACATGGAAACGTTAACAATCACTCCTAAGGAACTGCAAGGCAAGTACTGGACTAGGAAAATACTTTCTTCTCATATCATAATTTCCTTTAAATTGTAAGCTGTAAAGGTCAATTGAAACCATGAACCTAGGCAAAGTGTAACATTCAGAGTTAGAGAAAAACTACGCTAAGTCTAAGAAAAATGCTCATGGTCCCACTAATCAGAGAAATGAAAATTAAGGCCTCACTGAAATCTATCCTAACAGACTGGATGTCATAAAAAAGCTCTGTACTATTCTCTGTTGGCACGATGTGTGGAGCCAGCAGCACCACACTGTAAAGGTATCTAACCATGGTGGCTTGCTCCCCTTGGGCAATTTTGCAACACTGGCAAAATACATAGTACATCCCAGGAGCCCTGCAACCATATCCAGAAACCTATCCTGCTGATACAGTTACAGGGAGACAACAGTGCTGTTTGTGCAAAGGTTGCTTTCTGAAGCATCTCTTATAATAATATGTAATTAGAGACAAGTAACCAGTAACTGGTAGTCCTATAGAAAGGTTAAGAATGATGAAGTAAATCTGCCAACACTATTGTTTGTGGAATTCTATAGGGTAAGCTATAAGATACATTGTAGAGTGAAAAAGTGAGCTGAAAAATGTAATATCCGGTGGGCTGTCCTTTGTAACATCCAAGAAGCAGAAAAGGACCCTTTACTCACATTCACTTGCAAGTACATAAGATAGCTGGGAAGTATCACAAGAAACTCATGGCACTGGATCTTCTGGGGGACAGTGGTAGCAGGTACTGGGAGCTGGCTGAAAGGTGCCTTGTACTCTGTGTCACCAGTAAACAAGGGTTAGATAGCCATGCTTGAAAGGGATTGTAGGATTGATTCGGCCATAAGAATTGCAGGAGAAAACACAGACAGTAAAGATGTTCTGAGCGTCCCTCCTTTATCTCTAAGTCCTCCCACCTAAATGTACAGACCATCTCCACTGCAGTGTGAGAAATGAAGGGGACAGAGTGATGGAGAGGAGAACACACCCATGCTTCCCAAGGCCAGCAGTGGAAGGAATGCTGTGAGGCTATTTAGGGTCCATTGCTGTGATGAAGCACCATTATCAAAAGCAACTTGGGGAGGAAACGGTGTGTTTTGTTTCCATTTCTGAATCACTGTTCATTATCTAAGGAAGTCAGAGAGAGAACCTGGAGGCAGAAGCAGACATAGGTCATGGAGAGAGTCTGCTTACAGGCTTGCTCCTCATGGCTTGCTCAAACTTTTTTCTTATAGAACCCAGGACCACCAGCCCAAAGATGCCCCCACTTACAGTGGGTTGGACCCTCTTCTATATATCACCAATCAAGAAAATGTTGTACAGGCTTGTCCACAGCCCAATCTTATAGAGGTGTTTTCTCAACTGGGGCAGAACACAAATCCTAGCAGACCCCTAGAGATCTGAAACCACCATCTTGGTCCCAAGTGACATAATACAAAACCAGAACGAAAAAGTTGGGATCCCAACACTAAGACTTCATTTTCTGACATAGAACCCAAAGCCCTCAGTTCTGACACCACTCTCTGCTACAAGGAAGTCTTGCCTCTTAAGGTGGGCAGTTCCATGGCTTGCAGAGAAACCAGAACATAAGAATAGCTATGGAGCCTCCCACTCTTCCTAGAAAGCAGGACTGCTTTAGAGGCTATTAGTGAAGTGTTTTTAAACAAGGATCCAGCCTACAGTGCCTTCCAGTGGCAAAGTGGTGGTCATCTGAACAGCACACAGTAAGAGGGGCAGGAGACATACGGTTTATTACATCAAGGTAAGTTTACAAAAATCTGTGACTTCTTCATGGCACCCAAGTTCATAAAAAGCATACCAAAAGGTGGTTATGACAAAAACGTAAGCGTAATAACACAGAGTCAATTTTATTGTTTCTGTAAGTCGGATGATATTGACATATGAGTAGTTTACTTTTCTAGTAAATGTCTTTCTTTGTAACGCATTGTTATCTGTATGTTTCTAGCTATGGAAACAGGAAGGAAAAGTCACTGGGAACCATGAAGTCAAGGAAGAGAGAAAAAACATTAGGTGGAAGATGAGCCCCACTGAGCCAACCAAGCAGGCAGCCAGTGCGCCCGTGCAGCCAGGTGTTCCGCCGTGATGAATTGGCTGCCTTCTTAGGGAGGAAAAGAAGCATGCAGACTCAATCCCTCATCTCCTAGGAAACCTCCAGATGACCCCACTAATTATAAGATAATAAAAGAATCTAGAAGCCCTAAATAATTCTCACAGACGAGATCCATCTGTCACGGTGACAGGACAATGGGCTGTGGAGCTACGGCCAAGCGAGACTCGCGGTGGTAAAAGTTTGGAAAGGACGCCAGGTTGCAGTTAAACTGGAGATTGTGTGAAAGGCTCAGATTTACAAATTTTACTGATGGAACAAGTGAAGATTAAGCAGAAGAATCTGTCCAGCCTGTGCCCCAGGGGCTCTTTTGTCAAACTCTTAGAAAATGAAACAATGTCCCATACCCAGTCGAAGATCAAATTGGCTGCTACCATATCCTGGCCTGGGTCAGTAGTACTTTTCAATCTGGAAGATAATTCATACTGACTAAATACAAAAATAAAATATCTAAAAAGTTAAGAGGGTATAACATTGAGTGTAGAAGTAATTTAAAAAAAAAAAACCTAATTCACTGATGCTTTTAGGATAAACGTAAGTGGAAACATAGTCACGTAGTCGTAAATGTGGGGGATTATTTGTTGGTTTACTTTGCTTTGCTAATGAGACAGGGGTCTCGTGTAGTCCAGTCTTGCCTCTGACTCGATATATTGCCAAGGATGGTCTTGAATTTCTGATCCCTCTGTGTGCTGAGATGACGTGTTTTTTAGCATGTCTGTGTTATGTAGTGCTAGGGATTGAGCCCAGGTTTTCATGCCTGGCAAACTAGACACTCCAGCAACTGGCTACAATCTCAGCCCTCTTGAGGTGTTAAAGATTAGGGGTACACACATATGCAAGCATGTATGCACATGTCAGTGCATGCCTGAAAAGGCCGCAGATCTGCCTCAGGTGCCCTCCACCTTGTTTTGGCTTTTTAGGCAAGGCCTCTCACTGACCTGAAGCTCACCAAGTAGGTTAGACTGGCTGACCAACAAACCTCAAGGATCCACCCCAGAGCTAGGATTACAAATGTGAGCCACCACACTTGGCTTTTTTAAATGATCGTTCCAGAGAATTGAATTCAGGTGTTTCTATGGCAAGCACTTTATCAGCTGGGCTATCCCCCAGCCCATAACAACTTACTTTAAGGTACATTTTACATAGCAACAGCTGTGGGTGTTTCTCTGCAAGCTCAGATACCCCTTGCTCATTGCTTCAGCTGTCTGCATCGCATACAAGCAATCCTAACTTCAGCAGTTTACCGAAGCAGTTTTAATCTGTCTTTCCATCTCAGAGGCCAGGAGTCAGGCAGGCTGCCTAGGGTGCTCTGCTCAGTCAGCTGTTCACTTGGACACTGGACAGTTTGGTGGGGGGGGGGGTGTTGAGGACGATTCACTGAGATGTCTAAGACTTGACAAGATAGCTGGAAGGTTGGCTCAGTGTGACCCTGTGTCTCGGGGTCCCTCTTGTGTCATCAAGATCATCAGACTTCTTACCAGAGCCAGGGTGAAAAGATCTGAACTGCACAATATCACTTCTGCCATAGTCTAAGGGTCAAAGTAGCCACAGGTCAAACCACATTTAAAGGAACAAGACAGACTGCATACTCACCTTTAAAATGAGGCCAAATCATCTTCAATCTTTCTCTATTCTTGAACACTCTTTCCCTGAAGATTGGGAGACAGGTCAAAGAATTTGGCTTGGGACTAGTTAGGAGCTGACAATGATGATGGTAGTTAACCCTGAGAATTTTATTGAGTGTTTACTAGGTGCCTGGCAATGCTATAAATACTTCATATGTTTGTGTTAGCGAATCTTTGCAGCACTCCTGTGAAGACTCTGTTACCATCCCAGTGTGTGGATTAACAGGCTGACTCATCTGACCGTGCTCACTCTCCCTAGAACCACACCTTACAAAGAGGGAAGCCTGAAGCTCCCCACAGATGCAGGTGATGAAGAACCTTTCTACACAAAACAGGGGACTGAACAATGTCCTGAGAGCACTGGGGTCTCGGTGGAGCAGGGCCCACACTGTGGGTGGTGAGTAGAGGAGATGAAAAGTGGGCGGGCCAATGAGGAGACTTCTCACATCTACATGGTGTAGATGTGAGAAAGCATGAAACTCGGGCCTGAGAGATGGGAGAAGGGGCAGGGGAAACTGAAAACCAAAGCAGGAAGCAGGAGCTGGAGGTAAGAAGGCAAGACTGGGAAGGTAATGGACAGAGTAGACCCAGGAAGACTTTCAGAGTCAGGGTCCCTAGAGTTGTATCCCAAGCCTAATTTAGACACTATGGGATCATGAGTAACAGAGCTCTCCCCCTCTGTAGCCCCCTCTCTGAAGAAAGTACAAAGTCCCTCCATGGACTCCACATACCTTTGTAGATCTTGGAGAATTTGGGGTGTTGGTGGGCAAGATGGGAGCCAGCAAAAAGAGCCCTCCAATCAGCAAATTTGGAAAGGTCATATTCCCCTAAGAGGCGACTCCAGGGAGCCTGACTTGGCTAGGGTATCCCAGTGCCATCCCTACACAGCCTAAACCCAGAGCTGAACTCTGGGTCACTGGGTGTAGAAGACCTGGGTTTGGTTAATTTGGAGGCACATAGGTTCCCCATGTTAGAGTTAACAGGGTGAGCATGCATGAGCCACCAGAGCCTTTTTGCGTGCTGCCCTCCAGCCCTGCATATTGCAGACACCCCATGGCCGACATTTGTAAGTCACTCCAATCATTAAAGACCAACCCCCAAAGCAGTGTGACATGAAACACTTGTTAAAAGCTTCCACATCAAGTAAAGAATCAGTGTGAATCATAGTTCTGGGATTGCTGACTTCATGGACTTGGGTAAACATCTAGCCTCCCAGAGCTTATGTTTGTCTACCGAAAGGCATAGCAAGAATGCTGTACAGTGAGAGACTTCCCATACCTAGCGCAGGGCCTAGGGCAGTCATTACTGAGCAATTAATAGCAATAATAAAAACAGTAAACGCTGCCTTCTTTGCCTTCATTCTTTCCCAGCTCCCACTGGCCGCTTCCCTCTCCCTGACCCCTCTGTGCAACTGAACATGGATGTGACAACGGTGATGTTTTCTATGTCACTTCTGTCCCTTGGATCAACTCTACATCTTGGCACTCTTTCCCCAAAGAGAGTTAAACAACTCAGAAACTGGAGCTGGGGTTTCTGCTCCCCCTCCCTCTCCCCAGCACCCAGGTCTTCCTGGTCAGGTACTCATAGGAGCCCAGTAAAGGCTGATTGGGCTAAATGGGCAATTTATGGCTTCTCTTTGAACAGGCCTTGGACGATTACCTTTTATGAGGCTTACACTTTAGACTTAAGACGTAAAACAGAAGCTCAGGCTAGAAAGCAAATAACGGGATATTTTATGTGCTGCCCTGGAACAAAAGTCCACAGCTTTATTGCAATGGCTGTAAAAAGAGTGTGATTGGAGAAGCTTTGATTGAGAAACACACATAGAAAGACCCCTGGGTCAGGAGCCCGGGAGGCTGAAGTTTCCCACCCTGCAGCACCACCTAGCCAGGCCTTAAACTCTGTCTTCAAATGCAAAACTGGGAGCCACCCTCTATCTACATCACCACTGCAGCAAGACCTTCTCTATCCTAACTATGGTTCCTGGGTCCTCACATCTAAAATACCTTCTCCTCGGGGTTCAGTGATTCTAAAATGTTGATTCTCCAGACCTGACTAATCTAGGATGCTGAAGTCACAGTGTCTGGATCATCTCCAGATTCTAGAGTAGAAGGGTGTGATGGTTGCAGGCATAGACCTAGAGTTTGGAGGCCTGGATTCAAGTTTCCACTCACTGCTCATTAGAATGTGACTTAGGAAAGACTGCAGTATATAAAGAAAATAAAGACCAACACTGTGGGATGAGGTGTTGGAGAAAAGGGGAAGAAACAGCTCACAAAGGTGCTGCTGCTGTGCCTGACCTGGAAAAAGAGCTCCGAAGTTGGATGATATTGTTAGTGTTCCAACACTCAAAGAACATAACGTCTCGGGGAAAAAAAGAAAATCTAAAATGTGCTGCCACATAGGAGTGCCTGAAATGTGTTCTGCAAGCCCAACAATCCAGGAGCAGGGCTGTCAGCATAGCCCATGACCACCAGAGGGCAGGCTCGGGTTGCTGGTCTGCCAGCCCTGCGGGGGGTCCAGAAACAGCTCTGGGGCCAGGCCTTTTCCCCTCCTCCTGTTCTTTTAATTCTTCCCTCTTATGGGAACAGAGAGCTGGAGCATAGGAAGAAACAGTTGCGATTACTCTGTTTCTCTAAAAACTCGAAACTGGCGACACAAAATGAAAGAGACCCTAAGAGGTGTGAGTCTGTTATGACCTCCATGTGTTCGATTTTAACACTTGGCTCCTGGCTGAGGCCTGGCCTAGGCCTTGGCGTCAGCATGTTGACGGCTTCTCTAGCAGGTGATCCACTGCCCAGCTACCTAGTGTTTGAGCCCCACCTCCATGCAATGCTGAGCTTAGAAGGTCACCCCCAGGCTGTTCAATGCAGAGACCAAGATTCAGGTGTGAACCTTCCAGAGACAGTGCTTTATCCTGGATAAGCTGAGCCTAGCAGAGGCTAGACCAGCAGTGAGCTGAAGGAAACCAGGTAAGAAAGAGTAAGAGTCTGTTTTGGGGTACCTGAATATTATATCTTTAAGACCGCCCTTCAACAATTCTTGGGAAATGGATTTTAAAATGACACTCTGGGACCCTGTAGAGAAAGGATCTGACCCATTTCAGAGCCGGGGCCTGAGATCAAGGCTGGTGTACCCAAAGAATACCTAGGTACAGCACTAAGCAGAAAGAATGCGGCGGAGAGATAGTCCTCTGCGACCTTGGCCAAGGCTTGTTGATGTCTGGCCTTCAGGTGCCTTTTCAGGTCTAGGGTCAGTTGGGAAAGCAGGAGAGGGCCTTGGGCTGGGGCACCCAGCGGGGCTCTTCCATGCCTGGGCGGCGCTGTGACCAATATTGACTTTTGTAAACACCATTTTGCACCGAGCTCAGGGCTAGGGCGGGGGCGCCCTGACCCGGGGGCGGAGGCAGCGGCTCCGCATTTAGACGAGGCCATTAGCAGCGATCGATGGCTACGCCGCGCGCTCTGGCCGCTGGGCGCTCCCAAATGAAGGTTAAGTTTGCTCTGCGCCCCTGCGAGGCAGGCCATGCGCCCGCATAATGGCCCCAGGCCCGGCGGCCCACAGGCCCAGGTTAAGCTCACGCAGCTTGGTGGGAAGGATGCAGAGAGAAATGAAGTTTGTTGTCGCTGCAGACACAGGCAGGGAAGGCTGCGCGGGTGTGCTTTAGAAAACCCCAGTGTGAACGCCCTGGTTTGGCTCTCTGTGGGTCACTTGCTGGGCTCTTGTGGCATTTGACTGGTTGTTTGGTGTGTGCTGGGCCTCAACTTTGGCTTCTGAGCACCCATTGGAATGCAATGCATGGTCTGCAGGGTGTGTGTGTGTGTGTGTGTGTGTGTGTGTGTGTGTGTGTGTGTGTCCCTCCAGCCTGGTCCTGATCACCTAGAGGGGCTGCCTGGCACTCTGGAACTAGCCTGTGTGGGAACCAAGAGGCCTGGATGCTATTTTTAGGTCTGTTACCCCTCTCTATCCAGCCTAGATCTCATTCCTTGGAACCTGGTGACCTTACTCTAGACCGACAGTTCACATGTATACTTGTGGGTGCCGGGGCTGCAGGAGTGCACTGGAGGCTGTGTGTGACCAAAGGTACTGCTGTTCAGAGCTGATGAGTCTGGTTCTGCAGCAGCAGGTTGAGTAGCTCCAGGCTGGAAAGTATCCCCTGGGCCCTGTTGAGGGTTCTCTCTAGCCCAGGCAGCTTTGTGCCACAAATTGACAGCACTGAGCCAGGTTTCCTGGCTGTTTCATCTGTCAGCTCCACCTCAGATTGAGGACAGTTGCCACTTTGCATATTTAATGAGAGCCCCCAAAGTGCCAGTGCTTCAAAGCTGTCACATTAATTCTCATATTTACTCTTCTCTCCACTTTGTGCAAATGAGGAAATAGAGACTCAACTCGGAGAAGGGAACAACTTGGCAAAGCAATGAAAGCCAACCAGCAGAGGAAGTGGGATTCAAACCATGCTCCTTGTGCCAGACTTCTTGCACCTTGCTGGCCTGAGGCTGCCACCTTGAGCAACAGGCAATTTGAAGTGCCAGCTCCTTCGAAAGCAGGGGGTTAGAAGAATGGTGGAAGCAACAGCCTGAGTGTTTCTCATCTCTTTTTGCAGCCCTGCCTACCCCCGTGTTAGAACTGAGCAGGAGGAGAGGCTCAAAGATGGAAAGGGAGTTAGCTGCTCTACTCACTGAACAACTTCATGTCAGAGCAAAAGAAGCGCTGACCCTGGTCTTGGCTTCTGTGCTGTGTGCTACGGGAGGCCATGTTCTAGAAGGCAGTCATCGGGATGTGATAAACAGGTGGTAAAGATCCCCAGCCAGTCCCCCCACTAAGAGCTGAGTGCCTGGTTAGTTACTTAGACAAAATCCTGGTTCTGCCATGGTCCAAACTCCCATCAGCAGGAGAAGTCTGGCAGACCACTGAGCTCTGAACAAAAGAGGTAACAGTTTGAGTAGAAAGGATTATATACTAATTCCTGGGGACCTAAAAGAATATCTGTAGACATATTGTCACAGCAGGTGACCTAACAGTATTGATGTCTTCTGCAATGGTTTCCCTGGGAGCAGAGAAGGGGTGTCCGAAGAAATATGAGGTTCACTGTCTTTGTATAGGGTACTAGCTAGGTGCCCTGGAACCAGATTCTGTCTGGGTCCTGGTGACACACTGAGTCTCTTTAAGACAGAGTTAAAGAGGTCAGGTGCCCAGTGGAGTGGGTGGTGTGTACCTTAGAACAGATGGACTTTTCTGTAGCAGGCAGCTGAATCCAAAGCATGTTGTAGAGAGAGAAGCCACAGGCTAGAAACAAGATCAAGCCGCAGAGGACGAAGGTGCTGCAGCTGTGCTGAGCTTCCAGGTTTAGAACAAATCCCTCTCTGTCCCACGCCTGCTCCAAGGTGCACAGTGACGGCAAACTGCTCCAAGAGGACCACTAGCCACACCTCCTGCCCCTCAGTGCTCCAGGCTTCTTGGAGCAGCTCTCTCCCCACTCTGGGGAAAGGCGCATGATAGAAAGGATAAGGCCTTGGAGCTTCCATACCAGCTTCTTGTAGGCAGATACCCTTTGAGTGACTCAAAGCTCTTTAGCTGCCAAATGGCATAGGAGCTACCGGCTCTGCATATACTGTGACGATCCAGTGACGTCATGCATCGCAACCTGCGGCTCGTAAGGAGCACTAGATAAACAGAAGCTCTCATCCTCTGAGCTTAGATCCAGCTGGATCCACATGGTCTGCTCTGTCTCTTTCTTCCATCCAGTCTGTGCGCTCTTATCCACCTCAGCTTCACCAGAGCCTGACCTTCAGGAAGGCTCAGTGAGATGAGTGCCCGGGAACTTCTTGCATGAAGATGGATGGATCCAGGCCATGTGAGTGAGACCCAGAAGAACCCCACCCCCACCCAAAAGTGCAAGGAGGAGCCAGGGGAGGGAAGAGAACGACAGGGCTAACCTCAGGAGGGGCAACAGCTTGAAAACATTTTTCCCAGTTGAGGAGGCTAGAGAATGACTTCTCTGCTGAACTTTGACCTCCGAGTCACATATCTTCTTTGAACTGTCAGGCAGCCCCCAGCCCTGTCACTCTCCATCTAAGCTAGGCCAAAAGTGAAACTCCAGCCCTGCCCTGGAGCAGTTCCCATGAGCTCTATGCCTGGATGTCTTGTGTGTGGGGGTAGAGGGGAGCATATCTTCCAGCCAAGACCCACTGCACACACACCCCTGGCCCAAGCTCCTGAGCTAGCTCTAACAGCCTGAGGTCCATGGTGGCTTCTCTCCAGCCCAGACTGTCAAGTCACAGTCCAGGACTGGCCAGGAATCCTGCTCCCCACCACACCTGTAGAGACCTGGGAACATAGGGAACTTTCCTTACCAAACTCTGTAGGCTACCGTTTCCTTGAAGAAAGGCACCCTGCATGGGAGAATCACAATGAGAATGAAAGTACATAGCTTGACACGTTTGCTTCCTTCCCTCACCTCAGACAATGGTGGGCAAAAGAAGAGTCATGCACTCTTGTCTCCCCTGTACCACCAGTACCTCCTCTCATAGAAACTTGAGCATTGAAGGGGGGCAGGCATTCTACTCCAGTTTTACTTGTGAGGAAGCCAGGACTTATAAGACTAAGGGAGTCTGTCCAAGAACAAGTGACCTGGCTCCAAAGTGGCAGAGCCAGGAGTCTAATGTAGGTTATGTGACCAAGGCTCAGCATGCCAGGCTGCAGCGAGAGCAGAGCAAAGTCTGAGAGTTCGATGGGCAGCCCAGTGTCTCAACCCCATACCAACCTCAGCCATCTGTTCTGCCAGCAAGCACAGGTCCTCCTGGCCCCTGGGAGGGAATCTCCTTGCAAGAAGTTGGAAGGGCCATGATTCTATACCAGCTGAACCTAGAGTTCCCTCTTGGTATAAGTAGTCTCTGCACCTGGCCACACCTAGCATCCAAAAGTGCTCTGTAAATGTTTGTTGAATGACTGAGATCCCAATTCTTTCTAGAACATTCATAAAGAAGCAACAATGTGATAGGTATGGGAAAGCAAACACAGAAGACAGAGGTAGATTAATGTAAAATATTCACTGAGTTAGTCATCTAAAAATTTTCTTTTTTCTTTTTTCTTTCTTTTTTTAACCCATTACCCTCCCTCTTTTACAACACATAGACACTGCTGGTTTGAACTAGAAATGTCCCCCACAGGTGTGTGTATTTGAATACTTGGTCCCCAGTTGGTAGTGCTGATTGGAGAGGTCATGGAACCTTTAAGAGATGAAACCTTGCTAGAAGAACATCACCTTTGGGAGGGCTTTGAGAGTTTATATTAGTGGTTCTCAATCTATGAGTAGTGACCCCTTTAGGGGGTCACATATCAGATATCCTGAATATCAAATACTTACATTAAAACTCATAACTGTGGCAAAATTATAGTTATGATGTAGCAATAAAATAGTTTTTCATGGGGGAGGGGTCACCACAACATGAGAAACTGTATTAAAGGGGTCACAGCGGTAGGAAAGTTTGAAAACCACTTGTTTATACCCTTGCCCTACTCCCTGCTCTGTCTTTGATGCTTCCTGTATGCAAATGAGATGTGGTCAGCCTGCTTCCTGCTTCTGCTGCCAAGAAGTAAGAAATGTTATATTCCCAATTATTAGATCTAGAAACAGAGACCAAGAAATTAAGTAGCTTTTTCAAAGTAGCTTAATAGTGGGGCTGGGCTGGCAACATGGTTAACTGTGTCAAGAAGCTTGCCGCCAAACTTGAAGGTTGGAGTTCAAGCCCCAGGACTCAAATGGTAGAAAGAGAGAGCTGACTCACAAATTGTCCTCTGACCTCCACACATGTTCTTTGGTGACACCCACCCACACAATGCATATGATAATTTAAAGGAAAGTGACGGGGCCCTGACTTACATGTGGTAGTCGAACTTCAGAACAAAAGAAGAAAATCTGTTTCAGCCGCAAATGGCTCACAGATGACAAGCTCAAATGTGAATGCAGTTGAAGCCGGACAGGAAACAGACCTGGGAAGCATACAGGGCTCTCTCTAATGTGGAGATCTGGAGCACTGATACACTGTCATTTCACTATTACTATTGGTGTTGCCTCTCTGCCCCGTGGGCAGGGCAGCTATGGTGGTGCATGCCTTTGATCTTAGCACTTGGGAAGCAGATGCAGGCAGCTGTCTGTGAGCTTTAGGCTAGGGTGATGGTTTGATGAGTCGAGGAAGATGGTTGCCATGGACCCATAGGGAGTGGCACTGTTGGGAAGTGTGGTCTTGCTGGAGGAAATGTGTTACTGAAGATGAGCTTTGAGGCTTCAAGAGCTTAAGCCGGACGAAGCCTCTCTCTCTTCTTGCTGCCTGCCAGATCCAGATGTAGAATTCTCAGCTACCTCTCCAGCACCATGTCTGCCCACACACTGCCATGTTTCCCACCATGAAAATCAATGAACTAAACTTCTGAATTGTAAGCAAGCCCCAATTAAAGGCTTTCCTTTATAAGAGTTATAAGTGGAGTATCTCCATAGTAATAGAAACACTAAGACAGCTAGCCTGATCTACATAACGATTTCCAGGCTAGCCACAGCTGCATAGTAAGACCTTGCCTAAGGGGGGAGGAGTGGGGTGGGGGAGCCTAGACAGAACAGCTACCACTTGATAAAGGAGACGAAGTTGAGACATCATCATACCCATCTGCTTCCACTAGTTTTGAGAAGCCAGAGAGGGAAGAAGACTGGAGAAGCCTCAATCCTTGCTCCTTTGGCCCACACAGAGAGAACTAGTAGGCTGATCCCCACAGCCCTGTGCTGATTTCTCTATTCAACCTCAGCTCATTTTTACTGCCTGCTCTTGACTGAGCAAATAACTAATTCAAGAGCTGTTCTCAGCATCGAGCTGATGAGCGACCCCTGACTAGAGGGCCGTACAGCATCCCCCTCAGCAGATTGCCCTATGTGCACCTAGGGCTCTTCCTCTGAATCTAGTCAGTGGGTGCTACTGTAGTTTTCCTGCAGTCCAAGGGAAGAGGAGGAGTTGCCAGAGCCTTGGAGGGGCAGGGAAGTGAGAAAGGCTAGTCAGTGAGTATCAGAGCAGCAGAACAGGAGGAGAAGCTGGCTGCTGGTGGGCTACCGCACTCGGAGTCACTTTTGTTGGCAACAGTTTCTTGAATACTCAACATGGCTAGTCAAGAGGATCTTGAATGTTCCCAGCAAAAAGAAATGATGACAGCAAGGTTGTTAACCTGCCAACTAACTTGAGATGATCGTGCATATTCAATACATATATTGAAATGTCATACTAATGTTATATATATACATACACAATATCAAGTTATTGGGTGTCAATTTAAATGTATAATCATGATTGTCTTGTTATTAGCATTGATGGTAATAAAAAACCCAGTATCTTCACACACTCAAATGTCTTTGAGTTGACTGACTGATATCAGCTAATTGCTATCACAAACAAATAAAAGATATACTTAATTCTTACTCTAGGCCACATGTGCAATGTGTAGTATGTTTAATATTTTGAATAAAGGGCAAGAAAGGAATTGTCTCAACATTTTACTGATGAGCAAAGCTCCATTTAGATGATGCTGGAATCAAATGGCTGACAGGTGACTGAAGCAGGACCAGAGCCAGGTGTGTCTGTGCCCAGAACTGTCTTCTACAACTCAAATTCCAGGTTGATTTAGAGGTTGGGGGCAGGGGACAAGGAAGGATCAAGATAATTCTGAGAGAGTAGATATTAGCTAGGCATTTCAGTTTTCTATTGATAAATAACAAATTACCACAAGCCTTGCCATTTACAGGACACATTGCCTCATGGTTCTGTAAATCAGAAATCCAGGTGAGTGCATCTGATTCCTGTACTCAAATTCTCACAAGACCGAAATCGAGATGTCAGATGCCTTGGTTCTTATTAGGAGACTAATAAGATCAAAGACCAACAAGGTTGTAGATAAAATCCATCTCCTCCCACTTCTGACAGAGGTCCCTGGTTCTTCTGACTATTGGCCCCTCCGGCCCACACATGTCCCTTCTCTCCTGGTCCCTTCCATGTCAGGCCAGCAGGAGCCCACGGAGTCTTTTTCACACTCCAGTGTCCCTAAGTTTTCCTCCAGCAGACTCCAACTTCCTCCTGCACTGGCAGTTGGAGGGAGCCTGCTGTTTTGGAGGATCCTATGATTGTGCTGGGATCACCCAGATGACCCAACAACTATCCTAGTCTTACTTCAAGTGTGACGTATGACATAACCACAGGGAAGAAGACTCCACATGCAGAGCTGTGAGCATACCTGGCACAGGCTTGCTGTGGTGGACATGCAACAACTGTCACTCCCTTCTCCATCTGCCCTCACAAAACACTCTTTGGAACTCTTTACTCAGATCTACTCTCAGAGTTTGTTTCATTATACGTACAAGTTGCAGCTATTGGTGCAGGATCTCCTTCCCCGTGTGTTTAGGAATCCCTCCCCTCTGCTGTCCAGGAAGCTGTGTGATAGTGAAGGTACTGGAAGCCCATCCAGACAGGTGGTGCTGGGCGTGGGAGAAGCATCCCCCTAGGGGTATGGAACCTCCACAAAGCAACATGGGAACACTGGGGACCCAGATGGAGAGGGCATAGACAAAGAGGGTCTATGATGGGGAAGAAAAGGAAGAAATAAACCCTGTACACCAGCTATACATCTGCAGAGAAGTTCATGTTCACGTTGCTCCATCTCAGGGCTCCCAGAGCATCCTCAAGTTCAAATGTGTGTGCTGAAATAAGCTGCGTTGCTCAATTTCCAGTGGCATGGGGCTAGTGGAGAGTCACTGGGTGGCTTGGGATCGTATGGAGTCTGTGGAATTGGATGCACACATTCTGTTAAAAGTGAAATGGCCTGTTGGCTTACTAGAGCTGGCCTGAGGTGTTATGTGATGCTTGCATATGAGAAAGGTGAGTTAGGGTACATTGATTAGAGTTGTACATGGCTGGGCATGGCTTGGGGCATGGCTGGGCATGGCTGAGCTGGACTGACTTGAGGCACACTGGATGGAACACACAAGGATGAGTTGGAATTGTTCAAGGGTAGGCTACTTTGGATCCTGTTAAACCAAATGGAGTACAGGGCAGGTTGGGGATTCTTTAGGTTCTAATTTCAGAGACAGAATTCACTCTGGGTAGTTCAAGCAGAAATAAATGTAGTAATGGTATTGAATGGCTTACAGAAATATTTGGAAAGCTGAAGAAACAGACTCTGGCCTGCATCTTCAGGAGCAGCTCCTGAAGCCGGGCTGCAGAAGTAGACCACCAAGGCAGTAGCTGATGGTGCAAGCATCAGGAAACCATCTGCCAAGCATGGAAGTTGCTGGCCCAGTTCTGCCTCCAGAAACAGGCTCCTCGGCATGTCCACGCCAGCCAGACACACACCTCACTGTGAAAGCCCTGACAGCTTTCACCTCCAGGAAGAGAAATGTGGCAAGGAAATTCTTTGGATAGACACCACAAAATCGTGGAGCTGCACTTAATTGCTAAGGATAGGTGGTGGGGACACAGGAGCATGCCTGCTCCTCTAGAGACAAGCATGCATTGGCATCTACAAACGTCTCTTGAATAGATGCCTCCTTCCTGTGGCTTCACTCTTAGTCCACATCTGAATTCAAGCCTGACAGGAATATATGATGTTGTGGTGAAACCAGCCTCACATTCATAACTAATGACAGGGCAGGATGGGAAATGCAGCTTTGGGCTTTTCAGCCCATGTGGGATCCAAAGCTCACCAGGAGAAAGGTGTGAAGTCGGACTGGGCAGGGGTGGCAAAGGGATATGCATGGTTGACTAGCTGAGCTAGGCTGGGCTAGTGGTGCTCCACATGGGAACCCCAATGAGTCACTTGGAAGCTGATGCCAAGCCCTTTGAGTCAAATAGTGTCTTATCCAGCTGGAGCTAGGGAGGCAGGACTCAGAGGATGACCTCACTGAAGACAGTGGCACACCTCAAACTGGCTTTCTCTCTACTCCCTAGTTCCAAGCCCATGAGCCCTTCATTCAAGCCAGACCCATCCCTAGGCCTAGGACAGTTCTAGTGTGCAGCTCAATCACCTCTGCCTTGCTTAAAATGAAATCTGTTTTAGCAAGAGGCTTGGGAAATAAGTTCCAAGCAGCAAAACTTACAGGATGTATTGTCTCAGGGCAAAACAAACCCAGCCAGGATATCAGAGCCAGATGCCCCCCTCTCTCCACCTCAGTGGGAGGGATTGTGGATTTGATGGAATTCAGGACCAGTTCCGGAGTCCTACAGGTGGCGTGTTCGCTGAGCCAAGGAAAACGGGTGCTGGCAAGCACTCATGTTTATCCACACCCAAAATACTGAGAATACTGCCTGGAAGCTCCGGGCTTTCCAATCAGCAAGGGATCTTTAGCTGATGTGTGTTTTCAGAAGAGTGCTGTATTCTGAGTGTCTACTCTAACTGTATAAAAGTTCACTGAGTTGTATTTGTGTCTGGATGATATGTGCATGTGATAATTTTTATTTGAAATATTTTTATAGTAAAGTTTTGGTTTTTTGTTTTGTTTTGTTTTTAAAGAAGAGCCCCTATACAACATGTTCAGAGAGACAAGATGGCTTGCTTAACAACACACGGTAAATCTAGGATTAGCATTTTGTTATTGCTGTTTACATAAACAAATATGTCCTTGACTGAATCTAGTCCACAAGATTCGTAATCTTTCCCATCTATTTGTGGTGGTAGCCTAAGCAGGTAGAACATAAAACAATAGGCACTTAATATATTTAATATAAGTAAATAAATTTATTAAATTAATGAACATTGACATCCATGCCTCAGAAACCTATTCTCATTCAGTGGTCACACACAAAGATGTACATAAGCACACACACGCACAGACACACACACACACACAGACACACACACACAGACACACACACTCACAGCTCCAAGATCTTGAAATCCTGTCTCTGCTCCCTGGAGTAGCCTGGACCAGATTATAGGTTCTTGCATTTCCTAACTCGATGGCTCAGAGTCTAAGGAAGAGACTTCTGAACTCAAATCTCTGAGCATGCCTGCCACAGGCTAGGTGTGGAGGAGACACAGTTGTCACCCCCCTTTCCATCTGCTTTCATATAAACATTCTCTGGGCATATTGAATGGGGACACCAATTACAGTTGTAAACAAAGCCTGATCTTCCAAGAAAGGATGACAATTCAAGAGGACTGCCTTTTACTCAGATCAGCCCTCAGAATATGAAGGCAACCTGAGATGGGTCATTGTATCCATCTTGTTTCTAAGGAAACTAAGGCTCTTAAGGAGGTTACTGAATTGCCTAAGGTCACATGGCTAGTCAGCACGAAGCCTGAATCAGTACAGATCCAGTCTATATGACTCCCAGGTCCATAAGCTTCAGTGACTCACAGTTCCTGGAGATCAAGGGAAGTCATTTCTCTTTCAGATCTGGGCTCTGTGAAGGGCAGGGCCATGTCCTCTCTTCCCTCCATCCTGCCTCTGTTCTTAGGCAGGGTCAGCACATGGGGGGGGGAGGACATTGCTAGCTGTCTCCGACTGGTATTGACAGATGGAGTGACTACTGTAAATGCTATGGTGTTGTGTAATCAGTAGGAAAATGTGACTGTGTCCCCAGAGATGCCAATGGCATTTTGGAGCAAATCCTATCCTTAGTTTTCTGAAATGTCTAGGTGACAGGGATGGGCTGGGAAGCTGTGGTACACAGGACCCGGGCAGGCCACTTGCTGTTGTAGTATCTATCTAGAAAAGTGAGCATTGGAGGAGTCCCTTGAACCTGGTTTGGACAGAGGTGTGTGTGTGTGTGTGTGTCTGTGTCTGTGTGTCTGTGTGTCTGTGTGTGGGTGTGTATGTATGTGTGAGAGAGACAGAGACACACACACACAGAGAGAGAGAGAAAAAGGGAGGGGGTGGAAATTAATTCTATATGAGAATAGGATGGCATAAAGGCCAGAGCAGGCAGGAGCTCTCAAGTCACAGAGTGGGGTCTGTCTCAGCTGTGAGTCCCTTTCTGTCTTAGTTAGGGTTAACACTGCAGTGTGCTGTGCTAGAACACTGACCAAAAGCAACCTGAGGAGGAAAGGGTTTATTTAGGTTACATGTCTTGAATCATAGAGGAAAGACAAGGCAGGAACCCAAACAGGCAGGAACCCAGAGGCAGGAGCTAATGCAGTGACCATGGAGGGGTGCTGCTTACTGACTTGCTCAGTATGCTTTCTTATAGCACCCAGGACCACCAGCCCAGTGGTAGCACCACCCACAATGAGCTGGAGCCTTCCATGTCAATTACTGATTAAGGAAATGCCTTACAGGGTTGCCAAAGCCCAGTCTTGTAGAGGCAGTTTTTCATTTTAGGTTCGTTTTTCTCAGATGACTTTAGTTCATGTCATGTTGACATAGAATCAGCCAGCATGCTTCCCAGCTCCCCATTTCATCTTCTGTAAGAAAGGAACAACTCAGAAGAAGGAGGCGTGGGAAGAGCAGTAGCACTTACCATAGGGCCTGGCCATGGCTGATGAACAATGAATATGTGTTAAGTGAATATATGGGCGAATAGATGAATGAGTGTGAGCCAGTAGCAAGATGAGAGCATCCAGAATCAGGAGACCCAAACTGGAGCTATTTCTGTCACTTACTGGCTGAGTGACCTTAGGCAAGTCACTTAACCTTGCTGAGCCGCAGTTAACAATAGCAATAATCCCTGCCTCTCAGGTGGGTGTGAGGATGAAAGGAAAGTGCAGGATGGAACCACTGCATGGCAGCTGGCCACTGTGCAAATGTTAGTTCTAATTATTCTCTGCACTTATGACAGCTCCACAGGGGTCATGTATATGAGTGAGGTTCACAGGGAAGCAGGAGGTGAGAATGAGTCTGTGACCAGGCTGTGTGTGCATGTGCAGTGTGTGTGCATTGGCTATGTGTGTGTGCAGTGTGTGTGCATTGTGTGTGTGCAGCGTGTGCATCGTGTGTCTGCATTGTGTGTGTGCATTGTGTGTGTGCAGTGTGTACATTGTCTGTGTGTGTGCATTGTGTGTGTGCAGCGTGTGCAGCGTGTGTCTGCATTGTGTGTGTGCATTGTGTGTGTGCAGTGTGTGCATTGTCTGTGTGTGTACATTGTGTGTAAGCACTGTGTGTGCATTGTCTGTGTGTGCATTGTATGTATGCATTATGTGTGCATTGTATGTGTATGTGCATTGTATGTGTGCATTGTTGTGTATGCAGTGTGTATGTGTGCAGTGTGTATGGAGTGTGTGTGTGTGTATGTGTGCAGTGTGTATGGAGTGTGTGTGTGTGTATGTGTGCAGTGTGTGTGTGTGTTTGGAGAACTGGGGCCATTAGAAAAACCATCACCCCTCTAAGTTGTTCTTTCGTTCGCTAAACTCAACCTGCCAGGCTGACATCGGAAACAGGCATTAGTGGCAAGTCTGGGGGGACAGGATTAGCGGCTGAACTTTCTATTCCTGGAGACCCTTTTTTCTCAGGAGGTCAAAGCAATTTCCATACATTATTCTGCTGGCAGCTTGGGAAGGTCAGAGAAATAGCAAACACATGCCACAAATTCCTCAGATGGAGAAATCAAGGCAGGAAAGGCAGCAGCTGCTGAGGCCACCATGCTCTGCCTCTGCACCATCTGAAGAACTTTGCAACCACCTGGGCCTAGCCCCATCAAGTCAGAGCGTCTCCTGGCTGGCACAAGCCCGTCCCTTTGTCCCTTTGAATGACTGTTAGAGACATTCAGTCCAGTCCCCAGCCCTGGGCTGTGTATCAGGAGGAGGGTTGCGGTCAAACCCTAAGTCCCTGACAAGTATATTTGCAACCCATTGAGGGGACTATTTTGCCTCCAAACTCCACCTGTCAGGCTGAAGCACCTACCTCTCACCCCCACTGAGAAGTCTGCCTAACTACAAATGGAGAAATCTGATGCTAAGCCAGTGGTTCTCAACCTGTGGATCGAAACCTCACAGGGTCCCATATCAGATATTTAGCATTATGATTCAACAGTAAAAAAATTACAGTTATGAAGTAGCAACAAAAAAATAATAATTTTCTGGTTGGGTCTCCCACAATGTGAGGAACTATGTCCCAGGGTTGCAGCATTGGGAAGGCTGAGAACCACTGTTCTGAGTCAGTAGAGAGGAAGCCGGAGTTTGGAGGCACCGCGCAGCCCTCCACTGCATCTGCTGATGTTGAGGGCAAGGACACGCACAGATCCTTCTCTGAAACTGTTCAGAATGAGAGTTACTACAACCTATCAGCGTGCTCTGGGTGTGCAACTGGTGGGTTGAGGAGCCTCGGAGGGAGTCTTGGAAGAGTTAGAGCCATGATTCTCAAAGTGAGGTACTATGGCCAGCTGAGGCAGCAGCATGTAGAGCATGTGAGAGGTTCCAGCTCTCTAGCCTGCTTCACAGCTGCTGACTCATCTACAACAAGATGCTCAGCAAGTATCCAGCAAGTCTTGACGAGGCTCGCAGGGAACTCTGCAGCTCTAATAAGGGAGCCACAGGGCTTCTCCAGTCCCATACTCCTGGCTTAAAGCAGGCAGGACCGCCCTTTTTCCTTTTTAAAACATTAAGTTTTTTAAAAATATTATATTTGTGCATGTTTATATAATATGTGGATGCCCACAGAGGTCAGAAAAGGACACAGGATCCCCAAATGGTGTTCACACTTCCTAATGCTGTGACCCTTTAATACAGTTCCTTATGTTGGGTGACCCCCAACCATACAATTATTTTTGTTGCTACTTTCATAACTGTAATTTTACTGCTATTATGAATCGTGATGTAAATATCTAATATGCAGAATATCTGATATGCAATCCTAAAGAGGTTGTGACCCACAAGTTAAAAACCACTACCCCAGAGCTAGAGTTACAGAGGGTTGTGAGCTGCTCAGCATGGGTCCTGGGACCCAAACTCTGTTCTCTATAACCAGCAAATGCTCTTAACCACTGAGCCACTGCTCCAGCCCCAAGCCCCCAAGTTCTTCCCTCTGTGTCACCACTAAAAGTCTCTGAGAGCCCTTCCCCTGCACCCTGTTGGATCTCATCCCCCCAAAGAACAAGAACCTACCATATCCTTCGCTGCCATGGCCCACCAAGACTTAACCCCCATTTCCTGAGCATCCTTGTTCTCATCTGTGAAAGCCGTGTGTGTGTGTGTGTGTGTGTGTGTGTGTGTGTGTGTGTGTGTGTGTGTGTCTGTGTCTGTGTTTACCTAGTGGTTACTGGCTTAGAGCTTTTGTGTCTCCATGTTCAGGAAGGGCAAGGCCTCAAAGGACTTGTTTAAGACCCTAACTGAAGCTGCATTGAGACACCAACAACCAGTTCCGCTCACAGCATAGCAGCTGTCCCACCCCTGAGGTTCCTGGTTTACCAGATAGCCATAGGAGGGATGTAATCCTCAATCCCCAGTGCCCCCACCCAGCAAGTTCTCTCAGCAAGGCCCGCTTTCCTCTTTAAGGCATCTTGCTTCCAGGAAAGTACCAGGACGTCAATGGGTTCTCAGGAAGTCCTACCTAGATTCATTAAACCACTCCTTTCCTAGCAATTCTCAGGCACCATCACCAACTCTGGTTTGCCGGAGATCTTGCCACCAGGATCTGACTGGACTCATTCCAAAATTTGATGTCTGAATCCTAGCTCTAGGGAGCTGCAGCATTGTAAGGGGCAGCTGATCAGACCGGCTCGAGGCTGCACTACTCACCAGTGGCTTGCCCAGCCGAGCCTTGGCCGTACTGTTTATACAGTGGGAATTCATCTCTACTCTATCAGCCTCACTGACCTGTAAAACTCAAGGTCATAGGTAGAGGTATAGGAAAACAAAGTGATACCAGATGCCCTGACCCAGTGTGCACCATGCTTCGTAGTATGCTAAGTGTATGTCCTTCCACTCTCTCCTAATTAAGCTGTCCAGAACACATGCGGCAAACTGAGGCAGCAGGGTTTTGATGCTTCCCTCACCCAAGACAGATCAGACCTGGAGTGCCCGACCTTGAGCATGGTGCACCTCTCGCTGCGAACGCAAGAGGGCACCATGGCCCCGCAGCGAACCAGCTCAACCGACCTGCCTGCGTGCCATTTCCCCTCTGGCTCCAGGAGCTGTGCCCAGAAGGCAGTTTCCAGGCTTCACCAAACTCAAAGAGGTGCCTGGAAACCTGGCGAATCCAGGAGGGATGGCAGGGAGAGAAGCAGAGTCTGGGCTGGAAATATGATGTCCAAACAGCACTCTGCTTCCCGCGTTGTGCGATTTCTGGTGAGACGTTTGACCTCTCTGACCTTAATCTGCAATGGTGGAAATAAAATCTCTCCCCTGCCGCCCGGCCAACACAGCCGCCAAATGCTCCCCAGCCCACAGACGGAGATCTCAGTTCAGGCTTGCCGTACCAACTGTAAAAAGTGAGGAGTTAGCAGGAAGCCCTTTCTGTCCTCCATCCCCTTTAACTCTTTCGGAAGCCCCTTGGGTTCTCATTTTATGCGCATGCAAACTAAGGTTCGGGGAAACTGCTCTTTTGGGAGTCCAATGGTTCATCCACGTATGGTTGGGCTGGTCTCCGGGCTCAGGCGCTAGACTACCTTCCTGGTCCGGCGGCGTCATCGTCTTGGGTGGTGCTTAAGAGGCCACCAAAAGGCCGGAAAGCGCCAAACACCGCCAGACCAGCACGCTCAGGGAGCAAGCACGAGTGTTCGGACCTCAGGTCTGCTTCCAGCCTCTAGCTGGTCTACAAGCCGCCACTCGAGGATTCCTGGGCCGCCTCGCGAGTCTGTGTTCCGGGGGGCACCAGCACCCGGGGTCCCGTGGGGTCTCCTGCGTCTTCCCCCAGCAATTGCTCAGCAGCTGGGCCACTGCGGTGGGATGCGGCCCCAGTCCGCACCCTGAACTAAGGCTGTTTGCACACATGTAATTAGTGCTAATTGCCCAGGATTTTCAAAGCTCGCCGGCTCCGGGCGCGAGAGCCAGGCAGCCCGGAGCCGCTGCCCTGCGCGTCAGCCCTCTCCACCCGGCTAGGGCTGGCCTTGAGCCCGACGCCCAGTCGCCTGGCTGTGTGCGCTCTAGGGTCTACGCGGCCGCCACGTGCGGGCCGGCGACAGTTTTTGTGTGTCCAACGCGGTGCATCTGGAGAGGCCTCTGGGGCAGGATCGGGGAAGCCGTGTGCGGACGGGCAGAGGCAGGGGTGGGGGCGACAGGGTTGCTCTGCTGTGAAGGAAGAAAGCACTAGCACCTGGCTCCCGTAGACATTGCGGGTCCGGAAGGCTCCCTGAAGTTATGCGTTGCGCAGCCGAGGAGTCGCACACCGAACCCCCAAGCAGTCCTGTCCCGCAGGAACCAGCCACCAGGGTTTCTCTCCTACAGGTGGCAGAGCCTAGACGTAGAGATTTTAAGCAAGGGCGCCGTTTAATGACCGAGACGCAGGATTCAGGTTCTACTCGAAATCAGAGAGTCTGCCTGCAGGGGGGCCAGGATCGGAGAGCTTTGGCCTCAACCCGGCCTGGGCCTTTGCTCTGATCTCGAATCCCTAACTGATCCGAGGCTTGCCACATCACTCTAGCCCTATCCGAGACGTGTTCAACCCTTAGGACTTCGTCTCCTAAACGAATCCCCCCTCCACCCCCACCCCACCCCACCCCCACCCCCGAGCCTGAGGAAAGCCACCACAACCTCAAAGGCCTGAGTCGAGGTGGGGGTGTTGGCTACAGTTCCCTCCTTCCCTTGCCCGGGAGTCTTGAGCCCACCCTACTGCTGAAACCTTCATATCATGGGTTCCAGAGTGTTTCTGTGTTTGCTGCTGTGTTCCTCTCCCCTCCGTTGCTGTTTTGCTCTGACTCTGATGACCTCTTTTCCACTGTTTCCTTGAGCCTTTGTCTATCATTGCCTCTCTCATCAGATCGCTGCCATGCAGCAAACACCCGCCACCCACCCCATCCACCCCACCGCCCCTGCAAGGAACACACACCGGCAGAATCCGCCTTTTCAATAAAAAAAAAAAAAAAAA
>CM052702.1:105284203-105327468 GCA_028551405.1 Uromys caudimaculatus
CCAGATGTCCCTCATCAGAGGAATGGATACAGAAAATGTGGTACATTTACACAATGGAGTACTACTCAGCTATTAAAAACAATGACTTCATGAAATTTTCAGGCAAATGGATGGAACTTGAAAATATCATCCTGAGCGAGGTAACTCAGTCACAAAAGAACGAACATGGTATGTACTCACTGATAAGTGGATATTAGCCTAAACTTTCGGAATACTCAAGTTTCACTTTACAGTAACCACTGGACTGAGAGTGAGGTCCCAGATAGAGGAGTTGGAGAAGGGACTGAAGGAGCTGAGGGAGTTTGCAGCCTCATGGAGGGAGCAACAGTGTCAACTGGCCTGACCCCCCCCCCCCCGGTCCTCCTGGAGGCTGGATCACCAACCAAAGAATAGAATACACATTGAGGGACCCATGGCTCAGACCACATATGTGGCAGAGGAGGGCCTTGTTGACCATCAAGGTGAGGAGAGGCCCTTGGGCCTGAGGGTGTTAGAGGCTCCAGTAAAGGGAAATGTCAAGGTGGAATATGGGAGTGGGTGGGTGGGTGGGTGGGAGGTAGAATACCCTCATAGAGGCGGGGGAGGTGGAGGGGATAGGGGGTTTCCAAAGAGGAGACCTGGAAAGGGGAAAACATTGGAAATGTAAATAAAGTATCAAAAAATAAATAAATAACTTTTTTAAAAGGTAAAAGGTTGGGGCTGAAGAAATGGCTCAGTAAAAGAGTATACTGATCTTACAAAAGACTCGAGGTTAGTTACCAGTACCTAGGTCTAACAGCTCACAACTGTCTAAAACTCCAGCTCTTGGGGATCAACCACCCTCTCTGGCCTCTGAAGGCACTGCGCTCAAGGCACAAACCTACACACAGACACACAGTAAAAATAAATCTTAAAAAACAGTGAAAGGTCAATGCCTGGACCGAGAGGAAACATTTGTAAGACATCTATAATGAGAGGCTTCTGTCTAGAACAAAGAACACTTGCAACTAATACTGAATTAATAAAGGATTTGAAGACCTTTTTTGTTTTTCCAAATAAGGTAGAAATGACCAGTGCACACTTAAAGAGTAATCATGAGAGGAATGAAAATCAAAATCCTGATAAGATGCCACTTCACCCTCAGGAGGATGGCTATGGTCAGACAATCAGAATACTATAGGGAAATCAAACCTTCATATGCCGCTTTTGAAAAGGTAGAATAATACAGCCAGTTTGTGGGGGACCAGGAGATGGCTAGCATTTCCTTAAAAAGCTAACCACAAAGTTAGCATTTGACACAGCAATTCCACCCCTAGGAATATACTCAATAGAATAGGAACCATATGTGCACACACACACACACACACACACACACACACACACACACACACACACACACAACGTGTCTACAATTGTTCACAGCAGCAATATTTCTAACAGCCAACAGTGGGAAGAACCCTATTGTCTCCTAACAGGTGACTGGATAGCAAAATGTAGTTTTGTTCTCGTGGAAAAGAATAAAAGTTGCATGCTACAAGGAGGAGCTTAGACTCTAGAAACAGACTGTTCAGGTCCACAGCCTGTATCTTCGCCTCCAAAACCAAAGAAGATTCAAAATCAAGTGTTTCTGCAGAAATTTGGAGCAAGATTTTTTCTTTGGTGACACAAAGCCCTATCTTCAGCAATTCTGTCTGAGGTTTGCATTCATGTATCCCATTGCAGAAATCAGCATCTGCTCAGAGGTTGCATTCCTACCCAGCTACAGAGCTTTATAAAATATATTCTGTATGACATTTCTCTTCAGAAAGCCAAATAATCGACTTTTAAACACATTGGATAAAGGGCTTTGAACCCATATTTTTCCACATTTTACAGAGTAAACTGAGTCTAAGGGACTTACGTCCTAGAGTCTCGACAAATCTTGGGCCTTTCCTCTAGCTAGGAAGACCCTACTGCCTTGCCTGGTCCTTCCCTGCTACTCTTCCTTCCTGCTCCCCGACCAACACACACACACACACACACACACACACACACACACACACAAGAGATGGGGCACTCCTGTGTGCCTCAGTGAGAGGCAGACTTACTATGCATCTACTACTTGGCAGTAACTGGCCCAACACATGGAAAGGAGCCAGAGCCTGCACCAGAGTTTGCTGTATGCCTTCTTGGCCAGCCCCCACCCACCCATACATCTGCAAACAGAAAATCCCTGGGAAGATGGTCTGCTTTCCTGACAGATGTCAGCCTCCAGCAGCAGGCCTAACTGCTGGGCTGGCCAAGGCAGGCTGCCGAGCCTGGCAGACGGGCTGCTACAAGGCAACAAACACAGCATGTGGACTAGCAGAGAAAAGGAATCTTAATTCTGGAACACCCAGCTCCCACAAAATTTCCTCATCAAGAAACAATGAAGACAACAGGCAGAGGCCTTCCTGCCATGCTCTGCGCCTGCCTGTGGCTGCTGTTAATATAATCAATAGTAATAATAGCAGCTACTATTTAATGAGTCCCAGCTCTGGGCCAACAGCTGAACTCAGCACTTCTCAGACACTAACACCCCCAGGGCATGAAGCATTATCGTCCCATTTTTCAGACGGTAAATTCCAAGAGATGGTGTAAATAGGCCCCAGCTGAACACGGGGAGGCCTTGCTCCTGCTGACTGAAAACCAGATCTTTTGCACCCCCACACCAAAGGGATGTTAACCAAAAGTCTATCAGGAGGCTGAATTCATTCCTTCAGTAAGGTAGCTTGAACTCAGCTTTCTTCCTTCCCCCCTCTTTTGGGAAGATTAAAAATACCCCCAAACCATGCAGCCTTCAACAATATATAGTCTTAAGCCTTGACCACATATCCCCTACCCATTTCACAGATGAGGAGAATGAGGCCTGAAGAAACAAGTACCTACAACCAGGCCACACACTCAAGTCTTCGCTCCTATGCCACTCTCAGCCAGATGTCAATCCCTGAGAATCCACAGCAGTAAGAAACCTGGTGGGAGAAACACAATTCCTTTTCTTTAGTGGATAGACAGACAGCCTGAGCCTAGAGGGGTCAAAGAGAGCCCCCCTGTGTACCTGTATAGGAGTCTGCTGTTCACTGTTCAGTTACTCTCATTTAAAATCCTGCACAGGCACACACATATACATACACACACAAACACACATGCACACACATACAAATATGCATGTACACATATACACATATATACACACATGCACACACATACATATACAAACAACATGCACATACACACACAAATAGATGCACACACATATACGCATATACACACACATGCACACACACACATACAAACACACATGCACGTAAACACACACACATACACACATACACACATATACACTTACAGACACACATACACACACACATACTGCTCTGGGCTCTGGCTAGGCAATGGGTCAGACACTATCTCCAGGGCAATCAGTTTAGGCAACCAAAACTACAAACCCACCATTTGGTTTCCAACCCAAGTGAGGTCCAGATGTGGTGCAATCTCAGGGCCATGAGGCACAGAGAGGGAGCCCTGGCCTGCCAGTCCTTCAGGAAAAGAAGTTACATGGAGAGTCAAAGAGGGAGTGCAGCTAGGTCAGGAGGGCATGCTGGGTTGGCCATCACATGCCCAGACACAGCATAAGCCACAGCTCCTGGTAAATGACAGGGACTCCTAAGCAAATTAGGGTACCAGGGATATAGAGCAGAGCCTGGGCTCCAGACTAACCAGGGATCACTTCACCCAAATGGCAGTGAGGAGTCACAGCCTCAAGGACCCTACCCCAGGCTAGATACTAAAAACCTAATTAAAGGTTCCCACAGAGGAGAAGGGCCTACCCAGAGCAGCCCCAAAGTCCAGCAGCCTCGGAGACCAGCAGTGACAAGGATATCTCCTGGCCATTAATCTCAGCATGTGTTAATGTTTGATAAATTGCCCAACAGTTGCATTAGCTAATAACTCCCCGAACAAAACCAGAGAGTTCATCTGTTTTTATAAGAGGCCCAAGAGCATCCTGGGAACAGGCACGGTGGTCGTGAATAAAAGAGAAACATTCATTTATGGTAATTGGTTTCAGCTCCTCTCTTGGCTGCTTGTCCTGACCTAAATGTATCCAGTTGTTCCCTCGGCCTGGCTCTGGTTTGGGGGTCACTCCTAATGGTTTAATTCAACAAAAAATGCCTGCCATTTCCTGTAACCCCTGTCTTGTTCCACCCGCCTCCCAAACGGTTTTCTTGCAAGAGGCATCTCGGCAACCCCTCTGCGAGCTGTTTCCTTCTCGCAGAACAAAGTCAAGATTGTTGACAGAGAAAAGGGTCTTAACTCCAGGCCAAGAGAAAGGGCTGGGGGAGGGGACACTCAAAGGTAATAATCATTTGTTTGTCTTCCACTCGGACTTCACAAAGCAGGTTTTGTCCAAGGCTGGTGGTCAGAGACTCTGACACACAACATGGCCCTGGTGACCAAGGGCAATTTACAGGGAGGGAACAAACACAAATCCTCATTCATGGAGCCCCCTCGGAGGAAGTGACTAGGAGGAACATTTGTGCCCAGCCAGCCGGCCTTCCCTATGTCCCTCTCACCGGTCTGAGGATGTGGAGGGCTGGGGAGAGGCTCCCTGGGTGCTGTGAGTTTTGGCCAAACTTCAGGCCCAACCCTGGGTACGGCCTTACTCTCCACGGCCAGGCTTTCTTTTCCATTCAGAAAAGCACGTGACCTCCGTACTGGGCAGTGCCCAGTGAGGCGTGCCACAGCTAGGTCCTGGTGTGCAGCCCGACAGGCCTGTCTCTCAGGTGGATTTATGAGCTCTGCTGGCATCATCCCTCCCACCCACCCCCCACACACACACCAGGGAGGGGGCAGGGCGGAGGCAGGGAAAGGGTCTGGAATACATTGCGCCGTCCGCGGGGACAGCTTGTAAACTTTGTTGGGATGCATCTGGTAGAAAGGCGTTGTATAAATATTAGATCATTATCGGTGTATTGTGTTTCCCGCTCTGGCGGAGGAGGGGGGCAGTGGGCCACAGATGCCTTTCCTCAAGCAGACAGCAATGGCTTGTTGGAGTCCTTAGAAGGTCACTGCTTGCCCTTGGGCAGTCCTAGGAGGCAAGGTAGGGCCCAGAATCTTGGGGAAGCAGAGCTTAATCACCAGCCTAACTGCCAGAGCAGCACTGAGAAAGAAGCCTTGGCCCATCAGAAGGGGAAGAGGGCCAGGGCGGGTTAGGTGGAATGGAGAAGACTAGCTGGTATAGGTGGTATAGGTGGACTGGAGGCACTGTGTTTCCCTATGCAGTCCTGTCCCTCACTTCACTAGGAGTCCTTCTCTATCTGTGGGGATAGGAGGGAAACTGGCCTTGTGATAGTTGTGGCTACCTGGCCTCAAGCAGAGTGTTTGAGATCTGGCCTAACCGGGCAACTGCTGAGCTTCCCAGGCAGGATGTGGGGAACTGTTCTTGACTGGAGAGCTTTCTTACTTACAAGCATCTAGAGACTGCATCCCAGGGAAGCCTGCACACCCCCACACCTAAAAGGGTCTTTGCTAACCAATTGCATGCAGCACTTCTCAAAGATTAATGTCTAGATAGTGCACCAGTAATACCAGGTGACTGTCACTCCTCTTCATTAGCATTACTAAATGGCACCCCTGCTATGGAGTTGTGACCATGGCTCTCCACAGACATTAGGAGATGTTACTGGGATCCTGGCTGCTGTGGAAGCTAGGATCTCAGGGCTCTGTGCTTTGACCACACTAGTCTGCTTCAGGGTCTCTGTTGTCTTTTCCCCTCTGGGCCATAGTATCTGCTGGGCCAGCCTCTCCACCTGACCAAGGTCCACTCTTCCGACTCTCAACTCCAATACTTGGCTCTCTATGAAACTTTCCCTGACCTCTCCTGGCACCCAGACTCCCTTTCTGTGCTCCTGGATGCAAGAGGACTGCTTCCTCCTTAACTTGCACTGCCTTGAGTTGGAATGGTGAGCTTACAGGATGAACACCTAGACTTATGCAGGCACGCCCTCTCCGTGGCCCCGAAGTGCAGCGGGAACTCAGAGAAGGGCTCACAGGGAATTCCCAACCAATGAACAGCTTGATATCATTGCTGTCATCATTGTTGTGATAGAGGCTACCGGTTAGACATTTTACAACACATGCATGAGATCAGCACTAGGACAGTTTAACAGAGAAGAAATGCTTCAAGCCTGACTCACCTAAGACTGGGTGGTAGGTAACACATGCCTTTAATCACAGCATTCAGGAGGCAGAAACAGGTAGATCTCTGTGAATTCAAGCCCAGCCAAAGTTATGCCTCTGCAGGGGGAAGCTCAAAGCTTGAAAGGTCTGGAGGGGTAGAACTCTGCAGGGGCCCAAGAAGGTACTGTGGAGGAGGCTCTCTGGTTCTGACTGGGAGACTGGCCGAGGAGAAGCCTTATTAGCTGTGCAGCTCCTCTGTGCCCTTGCCTCAGCACCAGGAAAGTTCCCCGCAGCCACTCTGAACTGTCCACAGCTAGACTCCACTTCCACTGGGTTTCATCCAGACTCCTCAGCAACTCCACAAGGATGAGGTAGCACAGAAGAGCAGCCTAATTTACCCCAAGCCACACAGCCTAGAAGCAGAGAATCTCACCGCTGAGCACATGACTTCCATAGCAGAGCCCTTTTTGCATGTGCTCCAAGCATAGGCCTGGACACGGACTCTGGGATCTCATCTGTGGCCCTGAGCAGTCCCTCTCCAGGATAGCCATGCCAGAGGAACTCTGTGACTTCTGACATGCCTGCTAGCTGAGACTTTCTTGACACACTCTGTGACACCAGAGTGCCATCTTTACTTCACAAGTGAACCTGGGAACTGGCATAATCAGAGCACCAAAGAACGCCTGCAAGAGCACAGCCACCCAGGGATCTGCCTTGGCTCCCATCAGAACACTCCTCAAGTGGGAGAGAATGTGGGGCATAGCTAAAGACAGAGGGCCAGACCTGTGGTCAGATATTTACCAGTTAGTCTAAGCCGTAGATCCCTGCCAGGTCATGTCAAGCTTTGCTTTGAGTGCCTCCAAAGATATAAAGTGTATTACCTACCAGTGTAGCAATGGTGGAACCATTCTGATTTTAGCTTGGTAAAGGAAGCACTTTTGATGAGTAAACAACAGGTAACATCAAGGAGACTGAGCTGGGGGAAGGGAGCACATAAGAAGGCTCTAGAAGCTGTAATCTAACCAAATGAGACTTATTTTTGTCTCAGGTACCTGGACCTTCCCTTTTGCCGGGACAAACAAATGTATATGAAGCACTTGTTTGCATGTCCTCAGAGCCAGATGGCTAGGTGAGCTCAATGTGAGTGTCCTAAAGAAGCAGGGATGGCTTCTCCTGCCTGGGTCACCCACATAAAGAGATGTCACACAGGACCTGAACCCAGACTTTCCCTAGCCCCTCACTGCTGTTGTCACCAGGCTGCCCCAAGTCACCAAGAAGCCACCCACAAAGGTTGCCTACTACAAACAGCACTACAGGCGACTTCCAAATCTGGAATGGGACAGTGTGTGCCCCTTGGGATACGGGGCTCTGTTATTTTTAGATGGATCAGTTGTTCCAACCCTGCTTTCCTCCCTAGACCCCCCACACTGATTTCCCAAGCAATCAAATCCACGTGTTACTGGTTCCAGGCCTGGCGCTGGCTGAGGTGAATGCCGGATGCTCACAGTGCCACCAAAGGTTTCCTGCCCTATCAGTCTTGCCCTTCCTGACAGTCCAGACTCCAGTGTGGTTCCCAGGAACCAGAATTCCCACATCTTACAATGCTTCCAGACCTCCAGAAACCCCAGGGACCAAAGGGAATAAAGGGGAGCCATCTCTAGAAAGAGAAGCAGTCTGCAGACCAGGGAAAGCCAGGGTGTGCCCTGACACCCAGCCACAAGTCTTCTTCCCCAGTCAAGCCATCTCAGTACTGTGTGAGCTGAATGGAAGGGCAATAGTAGTTTCCACTCTGCCCAGGTGGTCAAGTGCCCGGGGAGAAACAATCCTGCACAGACAGACAAAGTCTCTACTCTGACACTCTGAGCCATCTGCCCCACCCTGTAGAGTTGATATCTGTTCAATCCCTAATGGTGGGTAAGTAAGAACAGAGTCTTTTCTACGGGGAAACTCTGCGGGTTCATTGACAGTGTGTGTAAAAGGTTTCCCCTAGGGCACAGCAGTAGCTGGTACCCTGGTCACTTCTTAATGACTAACAAAGAGGTTAAGTCTTCTTGAATACCACAGAAAGGGAAGGAAGACAGCAAGTTACTTCTGGAGTCATAGATTAATAGGAGGGATACTCTGTCCCCACAGCACCATCCCTGGGTTTGTTTTTGTCTGAAGTAACCTACCCCACCCTACCTCTACCCAGCTCACAACAGAACATGCCGACTCTTGGAGGCTCTGAATGTTCTTGCAACCTAACCACGTGATCATCCCTGGAAGCACAGGAGACCCCTCTCAATCTGGCTATGTCCCTGACTCATGGCTCCCCGAAGGAACTGCAGCCAGACCCCACCTCTCTACAGCTCACTTTGCGTTCAGATGGTTCTGGAAGCATGGAGAGCACTGAAGACAGAGAAGCCAGACCAAAGCCTGGTTTCCGTTGCACATTCTCTCACCCTCTCAGATTCTGTCTCCTCTTATGTAGAAAGAGCCTAGGAATCTCAAGTGATCAAGACAAAGGAGACAGGGGGAGCCTCTTAAACGGTGACAGAATGGCTGAGCCGTCACAGACGCGCTCACAGGAGACAGAGACACAGAGAAGAAAGGGCTCCTCCAGGCTGCTGAGATCCTACTTCTGCTGACCCAGGCCCCGTGAACAGTATCTAGAACAAGTGAGGACAATATTAGACGCCTCTCCCTGCTCTAGAAAGGCTCTGAAGCAAGCAAAGAGGAAGACGTTTTAGGCAAGTCCTGATCTCAGATCCCCAGGACAGCATCACAGAAACAGAACCCACTTCCTTAACTTGCATGTGCACAAGTACACATACACACACACACACACACACACACACACAGCCAATATGGTAGGACTTATGCATGGTTCCCCGTGCCTGCCATGGGAGCCAGCCACCTCCCTCTACCAGCCGCCCCCTAATTCTTCCAATGTGGCTGAGAGCTATCAAGTCTGGGAAGGAGAAGGAAGGGAGGGCCAAGACCACCTCTGCTGATGGCTTGTTTACAACCCGCCCATCAAGTGAACAAGCCAGTTGCGAGAGCCCTGGGGAGCTACCAGTGACACACTGCAGGCACTAGGGGAGGCCTGACCTCTGTCACTGGGAATGGCACTGAGGACCACCCCAGCTGGCCGGAACCAGAACAGCCTGGGTGAGTCTATCGAACAAGGAGAGGCCTGGCAGCTCTGGAGCAGTCTAAGCTTGAAAATAGCAAGCCTCCAGTCCCCACCCAACCCAGTATCTTGCCAGGATAGCCAGGGGGCCTTGCTGTGGCTGCCTGGGATGGCTGTGCAGGTCCAGGATGGAAGAATGGAGAGGATGTGGGTGACTCAGAGCTGCTCCCTCTTCTGGTGGCCTACTTGGTAGGTCTCCGGCAGTGTCCCAGATGAAGGAGGCCATGGAGACTGCTCACTACCAGAGAAGACTCAAATTCTATTCCAAGTTTCCCATGGGCTTGCTGTGTGATCCCAGGTAGAACTCAACCTCTGTAGATCTCTGAAGTGAGGACGTAGGAATGAGGCCTAGAACCGGCAGAGAAGAGGGATTCAGAGGGGTGAATCAGGACCTGCACTGGAATGGCTCGGGGAGCTATGAGCTGCAGAGATACTCAGTAAGCATGGTGAGTGCCTCAGTGTGCCGAGGATCCCGAGATGAATCAGCTTTCTCCCGCCCCCCTTAAGACCTCCCAGTTTAGTTAAGGACTGATTGTGAGAAGAGGCAGTTTGAATGTGAGTGACCATGGATGGACAACTGCTTAAAAATAAGAAAAAATTTTCACGGCGAAACCTGGGAAAGACAGAAGTTAGGCCAGACCTCAGATGAACAGAGTCAAGGATGGATGAGTACATGGATAGGTGAAAAGCTGCCATTGGTGGATGGATGAGTAGGAAGCTGGGCAGGGGGAATGGGGAAGGGAACGATAGATGGATGAGCACATAGAGGTGTACCAACTTGAGTGAATGTGTTGTATGACTGGATGTGTGGAGAGAGGGAGAGACGAAGAAGGAAGGGAAGGAAGGGAGGAAAAATACTTCACTGGGTCAATTTCTATAAACCTCCAGCCAAGTAAAGGATGGGATGGTAGCTTCCTTCTCTAATTAATTAATAATTAACTATTATGAAATGTTTAAGGAAATAAAAATAATTCCTAATTAAACACAGAATCCCAAGAGAGGGAACATGACTTACTTAAGGTCACTTAATAAATGAACTGTAAATTCGGAACCATTAATCCTCCTGCTCCATTGAATCTGCTTATTCCAGACTCCTGTCCCGTTCCTCCTTTGATGCAGGAAAGAAAGGGAAAAGGAGCAAGAAGGACTGGCAGCAGTAATGGGACAGACTATGCCCTGGCTTCTGTCCCCTGATCATGGGCTTGGTTCACTTATCTCTGTCTTTTTCTCTCTTGGTAAAAATGAATGTTGATCACAGACTGGAAATATGCTTTGAAAGACCCAAAATGTCACTACAATTTGAAGGAAGAAGTCATCTCTGAGGTGTCCCAATCACTAAATAACCCCTTTCGGGTTCCCCAAAGGAAAAGTGTCTAAGTCCTTGGTCAGAAGAATCTTAAGGATATTGTACCCAGGATCTTATGTCATTGCAGAGATTAGGAAGATAGGGTGGGGAAGGGGAGAGAAATCAGTCTGGGTTGGTCCTGGACTCTTATCCTCAACCATCTGTACAAGGGCAGCATGCGGACGATGGTACAGACACCTCAGACCATTTCCACCCCTGGCTGGCTCCACTACCCCATATGTCCTCACTTGTGCACTGAGGGCACGCCTGTGCTCAGAGCAAGTGTCAGGCATCCTGGCACTATGTATTTTATAGAGGCTTTTTCATGTGTGGTGCACAGGGACTGGCCCCTTGGGCATTGATGGCTAGAGACAGGCTCTAGCTCCAGAGTGTGGCATCTCAGATCCAAGCTGCATCCTGGAGACTGTCCCCACTCTTTCACCTTCTGCATTAATCAGGATTTTCATCACTGCAATAAATATGTGAAAAAGGTTGAAGATAGATTGATTTAGGCTCCTAGCTTCCAAGGTTTCAGTCTAAGGTAGCTTAAGATCCACAGCTTTGGGCCTGAGATAAGGCTAGCCGTCCTGGTGGTAGATGAATGAATTGCAAGAGTCTGCTCACCTCACAGTTGGTAGGAAGAGAGCATAGCAGGAAGGGACAAGGGACAAAGTCTATCTTTCCAGGGCAGACCTGCTTCTTCCAACTAGACTCACATCCTCATTTCTGTCACCCTCTAATAATGTCATCAAATAGCTCATCCTTAGACTAATCGATTAATAAGGTCAGAGACATCAAGATCTAGTTAGCTCCCAATGATCAGATCTACCAATCAGGACAAAGCCTTCAACACGTAAACATTAAGGGGGCATCTCAGATACAGACCATAATATCTCCCACTCCTATCAGTTCCTTCATCTGTGAGTGAGAATAGCACCTCCTTTACCTGCATCCAAAGATAAGAGGAGGAAGCTCTGGCCCAGCCACTGATGCTCAGGTGGCACCCCCACAATCTAGGCACCCTACTGGAATGTGGGATCCACAAAAAGATGGTACTGACTGTCCTTGCCAGGGAGCTCCTGCGGATCCAGGATGAGCATAGTGGGGGTAGGGATGTACTGTCCCATGCTGTGTTAGGTAGGTGGTGTTCATCCTCACAGACCATCTTTCTTCCCCTTCTTATAAGAGCCAGGAGATTAGAGTTTAAGCTACTAGAGACAAAAGCCTTGATAATAATTCAGTTTTTGATTGTTCTTAGCTGTGTAGGTTTAAGAAAGTCAACTAATCTCTCCATGCTTCTACTTCCAAATATACAAAACGGGGATAAGGATGGAGCTGTTGCAAAGATCAAACACCTTAATGTATGGAATGGCCTCAAGCAGTGCCACACACATTACAGGCACAATATGAGTTACTAATTAAATAAAAGCATCACCTGAGGCCCAGGTCTGCAGTTGAGAACCCCAGGAAGATTCTCTGATCTCAAAAACCGAGCTGCACGTTCTCCTTAGCCCTCCAGGCAACTGTCCCTTCTTCTAACAAGGGTCTAACAAGACCTTTATCTTCCTATACTCGAGCCCATTTGCACAAGTGGAGATCACGATCTGTTAACATTGTATCCATTGTAGGAACCCCTCATGCCCAGCTGCCACCTAGCCTAGGAACATGGCATCTCTGAGTGCTATTTTCAGGGTAAGAGGCAACCAGGAGAAAGTGGGGTGTGATAAGGAGCATGATACATGCCAGAAGGCATGATAACATGGCTGAAGTAAAAAAAAAAAAAAAAAAGTCCCTTGTTTGCGGAGGACCCTAGAGCAGTCTGGTGGTATTTGGATAAAAACAGAGAGCCAGGGGCTTAGGAGGGGAAGAAGAGATGGGCTCCGTCACACTCCCATGTCCTTGAACACTAGTCCAGAAGAAGCTAACAGGTCACTGCTGCAGGAGGGAAGCCACTGGGCTGCCTGTAGCAGGATACAGAGCCAGCCAGGTGTTTACCTAGACCCCCATGATCCATAAGTACTAAGCAGACCTATTATCACAAAGCTTTGTCACCTTGTGCCAGAACTTCCATTCATACACACACCTTTATAACTCATGAAGCTAGACCCATTCATCTTCTAGGTCCCTGTGCCCTGTACCAGGCATCGAGCAGACACAGAGATGACCTGCCCAGCTAAGTAACTAACCAAAAACAAAGCACATAATACCAACTGGTTATGCTGAAGAAAGGTTTTAGAACCTGAGAACTCAGTACAAAGCCTGCTGCCCTCTCACTGCAGAATGACGATGGCAAATGGCATGATAACTTCCTGTATCCTCAGCTCCATCCTCCACATGAGCCTGAAATCCCTTCCTTTCCAGTGTAACTACTCAGTAAACACCAGCGAAAAGAACACTATGGAACCCTTTGTGTGTAAAGTTGTGAGACCATGCCTTGGTTCTGATGTCAGGAACCAGGAAAGACAGTGTTCAAAGGCAGGGTTTTAAAGCAGAGCGATCTGGTTTAGAACTTTGGCTGTGATCTTTGCTAGCTTACAATCCTGAAGAAGTAAATTAACCTCCCTGTTTTCCTTGTCTGTTCAACACTGACCTCGAGAACTTGAGAGCAGTCAAGAATACAACAGATGTGACTATGCTCGGTGTACCAAAAGTGGGCAGTGCCTGTCACTGTAGGGACAGCTCCTGGCAGCAGGGCAGAGGGTCCTGTTGTAAACAAGGCCCCCACCTCACTGCAGTCTGGGGGTTACTGAGGGCTTTGTTCCCTGCAGTCATAGCTGGAGGAACAGAGGCCATAGCGGTCTCAAAGCTCTCACCATCTGCACCTCAGGGCCATCCCATCTGTCCAGCAGTGGGCACACATGTGGCCTCATCTAAGGGCATAGGTCATCAGGGTCAAGCAGGAGAAAATTGGGGGCAGATGAGGAGAAGATTCCAGTTTATTTTTAGAAATAAGGGAGAGCAGAGGAAGACAGGAAGGCCCTTGTTTACCAGCTTCTCCCCCATGTGGATGGCGAGCAGGCGTGCGGGTGGGCAGCCAGACCCAGGCCAGAGACAAAATATCTGCTCTGCAGCCAATAGGCAACCCAGCCTATGTGTGTCCTGCCCCTTGGAACCTCTTTTCTTCCCAAGCCAAACTGAGTCAGAATAGTAAAACTGTCATTCATTTTTCTACTTTTAATTCATATTTTTAGAGTATCATAAAGGTAATATTCTAGAACCTAGATGAATCCAACCATGCTCCATTTCTATGTAAGGTGCTGAGAACAAAATTCATAAGTTAAACAACATCTGGTTGGCAGAGTCCAGTTCCTGTGGGGAATGATTGGGGTCCTGCAACAGACAGCACTTGATGAGCATCCATGAAATTACTTGTGTGTACCTGGCCCCAGACGGACTAAGGGGGATGCATGAAGAACCAGACACAGAGTCACAGGGCCCAAGGAGAGAGCATGCCACCAGCAGCCATGTGACCCGTGGAGACTTTCCAGAAGAGATGGTTACATTGTGATCACAATCTGAAGACTGCTAGAAAGTGATGGGGGAGGGGTGTGCACACAACTGAACTGTAGAATATAGAAGCCAAGATGTTCAAAGCATGTGAGGAAGAAGAGAAGAGGCAGGAAGAAATGGGTTTAGGAAGCATGTCTGCTTTGTGCACTCGAGTAGGAAAGGGCCTAGCCTCTTGGTGCCCAGTTCCTAACCACAGTCCCAGACACACCCACTGGGAACTGTTGTAAGAAGAACCCAGGTCCCTTGAGGAGGCTGTCCCTGCCCAGAGTGTTCAGCAGTAAAGCCTCATCTGGGCTGGAGGAAAATGAGGGGAGGGGAGGGGGACGGAGAACAAAGGCCAGTAAGCACTCTCAGCAAAGGGTCTAGCACACAGTAGGCCTGCAGGAATACAACTTGTCACCTGTTGCCCTCCCCCTGGGGTTCAAGGTCCATGTACTTGCATGAACCACATGCCCTATCTCATGGAGCCAGATCACAGACAGGTATGTAAATTCTGCTTTTTTAACTTCCTGGTTCCATAGCTTGGATCCAGTTGCTTTGTCTGACTGTGCCTCAATGTCCTTGCCTATAAGATAATCATGAGTGTTGTTTATTACACAAGATTGTTATGAAAATGGATCGGTGTATATGAGACACTTGGAACAGTGTCCAGTGCTCAACAGGTAGTGCTATCTGTGGTCACTGCCAAATAAAAATTAGTGTCTGTAGATGAGGTGGTCTATGTAAGGAGCTGGGGGCTGGGCAGGCCTAGCAGTCTCCAAAAGGATCCATCAACGGGGGATAAGGGCATCAGAGTGTGGTGCACCTGATGAGGGTGAACAGGTCCAGTGAGGTCCTTGCTCCACGGAAGTAGTTCAAGTCTAAGTCCGGACATGACAGACCCCATTGTGACTTGGTGGGCATCTTCAGAAAGTGCTCAAAAATGGTGGGGATCTTTAAAATCATTGACCCTTTCTATTTCCAGGCACGGAGCCCCCATTCTCAGATCTTTAGAATGCCATACTCTCTCAGGAACGATACAGTAAATGTCTAAAGACTCCAAAGATGACAGTTTGTCCAGGAGATAGCATGCTATTGAGCTGATAACACAAAGGAAAGGTGCTACATGCATGCAAATGCATGTATGTACACATGAGTATGTGTGTGCATGCACACACGCGCGCGTGTGCACATGAACTCAACAGGTGAACCTGAACAGACAGACAGAATACTAACTTGTATGCTGGAGGGAAGCTACACATGTGTCTGTATACATGTGGCTCATACACATGAGCAGTGTACACACCTATGTTTGCCCACAAGTAGCACTTGGGCTGCAAGAAGCACAAGGGGCTGTGTGTGCTAACCTAACCCAGTGGGTACCCATCTGCTGGAATGGCCTCTGTTGTGTAAAGGCAACAAGCACACTTGCCCTGAAGATGGCTTAGCTGACTCCCACCAGAATGTTCCTGGCTGGCTCCAAAGGCATGCCCTCCCATGGGCAGCTGATGGCTAAAGGAACAGGGTCCTTGGATCCAGCTCCTCATATAGACCACCCCATTTACATAGTCATTTTTATTTGGCAGTGACCACAGATAGCACTACTTGCTGAGCACTGGACAGTGTTCTAAGTGTCTCATAGACACCGATCCATTTTCATAACAATCTTGTGTTATAAATGACACTCATGTTTATTCATATTTCCCTGGGAAGGGTCCAGAGTCCTATTAGTAAGAGTTTGCTTTCCTCTGGGCCTCAGTTTCTCTAACTATATCAAAATGGGATAGCTTAGGGGACCCCTGAGGTGCTCCTTACTCCATAGACTCCTGGATCCATAGAGAAAGGTAACTAGAATCAGCCATCACTGGGGTGAGCATGGGGGCCTCCAGACTTCCCCCAGCTGCGGACACTGCCCCCATGGTTTATGTCAAATTGTCAGGCCCAATCCTGTTTCCCTCCCAGGCAGAGCTGCCTACAGTGGAGCTCAGGAGAGGTGGCCTGTCCGGCCGCTGTGTTTACAGTGCTCAGATGAGTCAGGGAACCTGATCCGGGCAGAGAAGGGTGGGCAGCCCCACTGGGCCCACCTTGTCCACACTCATTTCCCGGAGACTGAACATGGCTGGCCCGCCCACCTCGATGAGTCCAGCTGCTAGCCATCTACTCACAGAGAAGCCAGTTCCTTGCAGACAGGCACCCTGATGTTGGTAGTGGTGAGAGGACCCCCAGAGTTGGATGAATGGGGTGCAGAGGGCCAGAGGACTCTCTCAGCAGGCTGATCTCTTCTTCCCTGGGTGAACCTTCCTGCCTTGCCAACTCTCACCCAATCATCTGGAGGCTGGGATTATGCTCCATGCTTCTTTATGCTTGGGGAAAACATAAGGAAGGTGAGATGTAAGAATCATGTGAATGTCAAATGTCAGGATCCACACAGGAAGTTTTATCAGAACACAGCTGAGCTTATTCAGGCACAAGCTTCTTTTCGTTGGTTTTGGTTTTGGCTTTTGGCTTTTGGCTACTTTTGTGCAACAGCCACAGAGTTGGATAGTTGCAACAGAGATCATATGATCCCCAAAGAAAGATGGCTTCCTTTGTGCACAACATCTACCATTCTCCGATCTGCTTCACTCCTAGATGAAAGAGGAACCTCGGGTCTCCATCTTAGAAACTGACATAGGAACATGTGGACACAAGAAATACCGCTTTCTTAGTTCCCTAACATGCCGTTCTTTGCACTAAGTTTTGGGGCCATGCACACATCCAAAATCTTCCTGATGAAACGAAGACTGAGAGTGGAGGCAGGAAACAACACTGTCCCAAGTCTTTATCCACGATCTATTCCTGAGATGCCCTTTGTACCCTCCTTTGTTCCTCAAGTGCCCGACCTCCTCTGTAACTTCACAGCCATCTCATGATGCACCTACAGCCCCTGCTTCTGAGGCTCTTGTCACTCCTCCCGAGTCACATGGATCTCAGAAAAGCCCCTGATGGTGGCTTCTGCTTCTGTCCCTACCCCTATTATGGCAGTAATTGTTTCTTCTGACACCAACTAAGATGCTCTTAATATAAACCCTATTCACTCCAGACATTGAAAAAGTCCCTTCTTTAAGAAGCAAGCCAATGGCAAAGAACTTACTGAGCAAAAGGTGAATGAAGAAGAGGGAGTGGACACTATACTGAGCACTGCCAGGGAATAGGGAAAATGGGTTCCGCCATGCCCTTGGAAGCTTGTGGACTGGGGACACCCAGGACAAAGCTCAAACCTGTACAGTGGAGGGCAGAACTCACTCATGCACTCACACAGGGCTGTGGGGCTACAGGGAGGGCTCTGGCAACTGCCTTAAACAAGAGAATGGATGGAGGGAAGGCTGATGGGTGATGGTAGGAGGTGGTAAGAGATAGTGGGATGGAAAGGTAAGAGGGAGGTAACATCAAATCCACCTAGAAGAGCCAAGAGGGTATTTCACAAAGGATAGCTGAACCAGACCTGAAAAATAAGAATGCTACTGTGTGAAGAGCCCAAATGGAAGGAAAGATAACTCCAAACCAAACAACAGTCAGGAGAAAAATGGAAGCTGCATCTAGGAAGGAGGGAAGACGATACAATGAATAGGATCAGCAGATAGGCTAGGCTCTGACGCTGGTGTCACCTTGCTCTGGAGAGTTACCTGGGGCAAGCCCTTCACCCCTCTGTGCTTCTGTCACTGTGATTAGACCCAACTGCATAACCTACCCAGTGATGAAGGTGGCTTGGTGAGGTAATGTAAGAAGAGTTTCTTTTTTTAAAAGATTTATTTATTATATGTAAGTACACTGTAGCTGTCTTCAGACACTTTTTCTTCTCTCTCCCCGGCCCCCCTTGCTCCCACCCCGCTCGATCTAGCCCTGCTCACTGTAGCTGTCTTCAGACACCCCAGAAGAGGGCATCAGATCTTATTACAGATGTTTGTGAGCCACCATGTGGTTGCTGGGATTTGAACTCAGGACCTTCAGAAGAGCAGTCAGTGCTCTTAACCACTGAGCCATCTCTCCAGCCTCCAAGAAGAGTTTATTATACACACTATAACTGTGCAATCATTGATGGTTCCCTTATGCTTCTCACAGGATCTGTTTGCTCAGAGTTAGCCTGCAGTAATGGAACTTTGCCTTCTACCTGAGACCACCACTCCTTACTTCCTCAGCTCTAGAATTTTCTTCTAGAAAGAAAAGAACAAGGTTCTTGCCCCCACAGGCCCTTTCTGAAGTCCCTCCCACTCCCACCTTGTGGTGGTTTGAATAGGAAGGGCCCCCAATAGGCTCATATATTCAAATGCTTAGTCACCAGGGAGTAGCACTATTTGAAAGGATTAGAAGGATTGGGAGGGTGACCTTTTGAAGTTTCAAAACTCCATGCCAGGTCCAGTGTCTCTCTCTTGGCCTGTAGATCAGAATGTAGCTCTCAGCTACTGCTCCAATGCCACATGTGCTACCATAATCCCTTCCATGATGATAATGGACTAAACCTCTGAAACTGTAAGCAAGCCTCCAGTTAAATTCTTTCTTTCTTTTTTTCTTCCTTTCTTTCTTTTTTTGTTTTTTGTTGTTGTTGTTGTTGTTGTTTGCCTTTTTTGTTTTGTTTTGTTTTGTTTTGTTTTGTTTTGTTTTTTGAGACAGGGTTTCTCTGTGTAGCCCTGGCTGTCCTGAAACTCACTCTGTAAACCAGGCTGGCCTCGAACTCAGAAATCCACCTGCCTCTGCCTCCCAAGTGCTGGGATTAAAGGCGTGTGCCACCACTGTCCGGCAAATGCTTTCTTTTAAAAGTGTTTCTATGGTCATAGTATCCCTTCACAGCAGTAGAACTGTGACTTGGACACACCTCCTCAACTATGTCACAGTTGTGCTTGGTTGTTTTACATGCTCCAATCAGGCCAGGACTCTCCTAATACTGCACAGTTCCAAAATACTGCCCTCAGGAAGAAACTCTGTAGACAGGAGCCCAAGTATGAACACAAGGAAAGGGGTGGTTCTAGGTAAAGTGAGGCTTCAGGAGAAGTGGACAGCTGAAGGGAGAGTAGAGAAGCTCTTACTCCCAACATGGTCACCTCATTTCACCTGTGCTACAACACCCCCAGTGACAGCCCCCTCAAGCCCCTCCCTTGCAACTGTCCTACAGAGTGATGGAGGATCCACATAGAGATGAGCCATGCTTAGAAACAAACTTGTACTGGAAATGTTAGAAGTGCTCAGGCCAGGACCCAGGAGAGCCGACTCGGGGTTGGAGGCTGTCATTGAAGATATTTTATAACCTGGTGTTCAGTGATTGCTCAATACATTCTTCTGAGTAAATAAATGTACTCCCTTATTGCTTACTCTGCCTCCACAGCTCAGAAAAATACTGCTTTTCCTTTCCCTCTAACGCCCTCACTACCACCTACCCCTCCACCCCATACGATGCGTGCGTGCATGTGTGCGTGTGCACATTACACACACACACACACACACACACACACACACACACACACACACGAATCTCCACAAGCCCTCTTCCTTGACATTGCTTTTCCCAGGAAGGCACTGCTACCCCACACCCTCTCAGCCTTTGCCGTTTTAGGTATTACCAGGCAGGCTACATTTAGGGGCTCTCTGTGTATTCCTATCTCTTCTCCCTTGACTAGTCCATGAGCACCATTCAGGATAGAAAGAGGATTGCTGAACATTCAGTACGCGTCTGCAGTGATGGGCCAACCGCCTGACTGTTCTCTCTCCATCTAGCCATGCACCCAGAGCTGGGCACACACTGTGGCAGGTCAGATACCTGCTGACTGAGTGGTTCCAAGTAATCTCTTCCCATCGCACTGCCTGTTGGTGAAGGTGGAAGCTAACTCTGCCTGTGACCAGAACGTGAGTTCTACCACCTCCCTCTCTTCACCTGCGCTCAATCACCCTAGAGAATGAGCTGGACCCTGAGTGGCAGATGGTAGGTTTCCTGGAGGTGCCACCTTGGAGTGATTAGCACTAGCTACCTGAGATCTGTGAGGTAAGGTGCTGTGGATGATTACTGATGTCTGGCCTGGGGCAATATTATTTATTTGCAAATATATAATAGGAGATCCCTAGACCTGGAATCCCTGACCAACACTTCTAAGGCTCCTCTACCATTTGCTGGTCTAAACATCTGTATTTCTCATTTTTTTCCTGCCTTTTCTGTGACTATCCAGAATAGTTTGAAGCTGTGTGCCAAGTGTAACCCCTTCAGAGATAACCTGGCCAACCTGGTTCCTCTGTCCTGGAGAGATACAGTTGGCCAAAAATAAATAAATAAATAAATAAATAAATAAATAAATAAATAAATAAATAAAATAAAAGCCACCTACCCAAATCCACATACAAACAACTGCAGCTGGCTGAGCCTACTCTGAGAGACAAACAGGCTTTAGGGCCAGAGGTCTGATGCTTTGACAACTAAAGGAACCATCCTAACCAGCAACTCAGTGTCTCCTGCTCCCCAATACCTCTTGGGGGTGTCATCACTAAAGCTCACTGTGTGTTTCCTGACAGCATAAGCCTCATACTCCGCATGGTAGTTATGATCACAGGTCCTGGCAGTTCCATTATAAGCTGTGCCAGGTCCCCCAACATGGTCACAAATTTCTCATGTATCTACTCCATCTCTCCATTTCTCCCTCTGCCCCTAGGCCTGGTGGGCCTGCTCTGAGGAAGAGAGAAGTTAGCACAGTCATCAGTCTGGCACAGAACCTTGGGACAGGTGATTTCCCACCCCGAGTCCAACTCCTCAGAGTCAACTCTGGCTTCGCACTTAAGGGAGACACAGATATCTGGCGTTCCAATGGTCCCGGGAAAGCACAATACAGAAACAGATGCCCGTAGGACTACACCAGCATCTCCTCCCTGAGAGTGTTATGTGGACATCTTTCACCTGCTGCCTCTTTTGGACACTTAACAGCCATGGTGGCTGGACTCTAAGTCAGCCCCTCTGGAGAGGATAAATCCCCTAGAGGAAGGTGGGAAGAGCACATTCTGAGGGTGCCTTGCCTCCCTCACCCAGCTATACTCATGTCACAGAGGCCTGGCCTCACTGCTATCCTTTCCTCCCCCAGTGGAGAGCCAATCTCCATGTCACCAATCTGTGCTGAGCCATGGTGGGCTGAAAGTTTGCTCCTTGGCTCCCCTCCCCCCAAATCATTAACCAAGCTGCAGTGGAAACGCAGCTGTCACGTGGCCAGCACGGCCGCCAACCTTGGCACTTCTTCCTTGATCCCGTTTGTTTTTCTAATATAAAACTAATATGACATAATGTATAATCTAATTTGGAAATTACCATTTGCTTGGCTGGCCCACACTGCCAGCCAATACCAACAGCAAGAGAAATTATTTAAGAATGTTTCTTTTCCTTCAAAACACGGCTGATAATTTATTTTTCCGTCAGAAGATTATTTTTCTCTTTACGACATTTCCTGCCCTTGTGATTTGTGTTAGGCTTCAACAAAATGCTCTGTGACTAATGCAGAGAGGTGGGTTGACACGCCTCTCCCTGGACTAAGAAGGTGGGGTGGTCAACCATGGTCAGTAGTAGGCTCCCACCTGTGCCCAGGGATGGGAGGCCAACTAGGCTTTGCAGTGAGGGTACACCAAGGTCAGGAAGTTTTTCCCTGTTCTAGAAGCCAACCCTGAAGGCTGCCTGTATGTAGGTCCATGTAGCCCAGGAACTGCTGGCCTCTTGTCCCTGTCCAGCATTCCTGAACAGGAGATCTCAGAACTGGGATTAGCTCTAAATTGAGAGGGTGCTCTTCATGACTCTGGCCTGTCTACAATTGGCATAGAGTGCCTCTTCCCTTGAGGCCATGTGTGCGCTCTCTCTCTCTCTCTCTCTCTCTCTCTCTCTCTCTCTCTCACACACACACACACACACACACACACACACACACACACACAGTCTCCTTATGTGCCATCTCACCTACATCTTCAATGTAGTATATAGGCCAAGCCAAATGGCACCCTTGACCCTCCCTTGATAAGTATTTCAAAGGTCCAGCTGGCTCAATTTAGAGCTGGTTTCAAATTATGCCACTTAGTAGCTTTGTGGCCTCTGTGAACCTCCAGGAATGTCATCTGTCCAGTGGGGGCAATCAGGTAGCATAGACATGTTGTGGAGTATATAATGGGCTTCTTACCCAGTGCCACATAACAAGTACTCTGGACAGAGATGCTCAGGGATGATCAGGGTTCTAGATTTGATGAGAAAGTTCTGGTCCCTGTGATGACCTGGGACCTTGGACAGTAGGCTAGTGCTGGGGCTACTGGTGTCTAACACTTAGAACTAACTCAGCCAGCACACTAAGCACAGGCTTGCCACTTCCTGCAAGATACAGAGCAGTGCACCCTCCATGGGACACATGTCCCTCTTCAGGTCCTCTGCAGCAAGAGATTCTAAGAGGCTCCCTCCCAACCTCAGCACAGGGAGCAGGCACAGAAACCATTCTGCCAAGTCACTCCAGCCATCTGCAGCCACTTTGACTAGAAACTCTCCATCTCCCACTAAAAATTATTCACCAAATGGTGAATCACCAGGACTGATTTCTTCCTGACTGCTGAGGATGTGGACTGGGGGTGTGTGAAGGTACACTGATGTGTGCATTTTGGTGAGGGACCAGTGTTGACTGTGTGGACCATCTTCTTTGTTGAAAGGTACTGAGCAGGAGAGGTGTGTCCAGATATCCAGGCATGGCCTGTTCCTTTAGCCAAGTTAAGTGGCTGTTTGGGTTTCACTGAATGCAAGCAAGCAGCAAATCGTGAAGTTGACTGGATGTTTAGACACAGACTCTCCTGCCTGAGTGGTTGTTTGACAGGATGGAGTGGGTGTTTTGTTACTGCCTGGTGACCAGTGTGACCTGTGGCTTTTGCGAGGTATGACTGGGTTGACTGCTTGTTTGCCTGTGGTGATGGGTGGTTTCACCAAGTCGACCAGTTGTTTTGTCACAGTTAGATTGGCTGTTTAAGTTGAATAGGTGTTTTTTGGCACTCATTAGCTCAGTTGCCTGGGTTTGATTGAACTGACTGGATGTTTGGGTGAATTAATCCAAATATTTGGACATTGTTTGTGGCTGTTGATTGGCTGTTTATGGGAGGCTGGGTGTGCTGCTATTATTTGACCCAGCCAGCCCATTGTTCTGGCACTGTCTGACCTCGCAGGCTCGTTGTTGAGTTGCTGGGCTGGTTGAATTTTATTTAGCTCTAAAGACAGGCTGTTTGAGAGTTTCTGGATCAAGGGAATTGGTAGTTTGATTGTGCTGAACAATTGCTCTAGTATTACTTGACTGCTGATGGATTCAACCTGTGGTGACCTGTTACTGCAGTCTGTCCTAGCTGATTACGGGCACCTGCTTTGGGGAATTCTGTTGATAGACTGTTCAGGCATTGCTTAGGATCCACCAACTGTGACCTTGGTCTCCTCAGTTTCATTCATTTCTGCTGCTTGGCCAACAGGACTTAGCTGAATTTAATAATCATTTCTACAGGGTCTCCAGAACTGACCGGGTCTCCAGAACTGACCAGGTCTGTCCAGGTTGCTTAGCTTTTGGTCTCCCAACAGCAGGTACAGTCATGCCCAGCCCAACCCTACACTCACAATAAGCCATTCCAGAACCCAGCTGGGCTGCTGGGGCAAAGAGAGGACCACATACCTCCGACATGCACCCAGCAGGTGAGAAAGTCTAGCCACAGGGCTGCCTGCAGGCTCTCGGATGTGCTCTCCCAACCTGGAGACCAATGCATTTGGCAGAACGCTTCAAGAATGCAACCTCTGGGTTAAGTGGTTGAAATTAGGCCCAGTGGGGCTGTTTCACTGAGAATTTATAGTCGGTCCTAGAGCACAAGATCAAGAGAACTCTCCATCCATCAAGCTGGAGCTGGCTGCCTACCCAGGTTCTTGCCCACAGAATATCCCTCGCCTCTGAGAAAACTGACATGTGTGGTAATGGGTGACCAAGTTGTGCTAAGGCCTGGCCTCCTCATGGATTGGGCCACTCTCTAGATGCCATGGGCGGTGGGGACAGGCCCTTCTTCCCTTCATCTTCCTGATGGGAAGGCTCTGGTGGGAGGCTACCCCATGTGAGATATGTATGAATGGAGACACCAAAGCCCCCACCCACTCTCTGGCGAGTCACAGAAGCAGTGCAGATCATTTAGTGCCCTAGATAACAGGGATTAAGGGTCTCTCCAGGAGAGCTGCACTGAGCTCTTATTTTATATGAGGAAACTAAGTTCTGGAGGGGGGCACAACACGGGCACAGGACAGGTTGGGGGCCTGAGGGAGAAGGGAGGATGGGACATGACACTTTTCATTTCCTTTCCATTTGAGTTTTCAGTTATGGCTTTTGAAATCTACACTACAGCCCAGCACTAACCTTAAACTTGCAGCTCTCCTGAGTCAGCCTTTGCTGAGACTGCAGATGTGTATCATCCATCAAGGGAGAAAATGCCTTTATGAGATGGTAAAGAACACTCCGGGTTATTAACGTCTTAAGCATAGAAAGGTTCAAATAGGAAATCCCCGATCAAGGAGCTGAAGCCTCCTTCAGGGTCAGCTCAGAATCACTTAGCACCCTCCTGCTGACTGACCTGGGTCAGTCTACCAGACCTTGCTAGCCTCATCTTCCCAACATGGAGGAGGCCTAGGAATCCTGCTGTCACAATCTGTTTACAGACAGGAAGATGACCGAGTGAGGCAGCAATGCTAATGTGGGGTTGAACTCTGACCCCCAGCCCAGCCCAGTCTACATTTCCCACCGGGCCAGCTGTTCTCCAAACCCTGTAGACCATCATCACAACAGTTCAGACAGCCTGAATTCTGAAGCAAGCACTTTCGTTTGCCTGAGTTGCTACAGTGAACACATCCAGAATGGTGATTCTGGAGACCAGAAGTCCAAGACCCAGGTAGTGGTAGGGTCGGTTCCTTCCGTGGCTTATAAGAACCTGTTCTGCATGCCTTCTTTAGGTTCTAGGGGTTATCTGGCATCCTTGGGGTTCCTTGGGATGTGGAACCATCATCCCAGCCTCAGCCACCCCTTTTATTCAGCATCTCTTGGACTCCCCATTTTTATACTGGCACCTGCAATCCTGAGTGAGCACTCACTTGGCAGCCTGGTTTTAACTTTATTTCCTCCATAAGCGTCTACTCTGAAGTGCACGCTGTAGATCCTGGGGAGACGCACACCAGCATATAGGCTTGGAGAGGGTCTGATCATTACCATTACAGAGAATCTACGGTACCGCATAGGCCCCCCACACACACACATATACACACAGAGCAGGTGACAGATTGCCCTCCGGCTCTGTCAGCTTTGCCCTGGCCCGACCACCCTCCTCAACAGTTTCCTTCCCCCTTTCCTCGTGCTCTCTTGCTCAGTTACTGGCACTGAGCCTTCTTGTCCTCACCTCCCGGGCACTTCCACTTCCACCTGAAATGTTTCCAGTCACACAGACAACTCTGCAACCTTTTTTGAAACAGAATATAGGAAGAAGAAGAAAAAAGAAAAAATGGAAAACCCCCCTTTGGAGCAAAACAAGGGGTATCCCAGAGGTAGCAGCTGCAATAAAATTTTTGCTGGTGTCTTGAAAAAAATGTATCCATCCCTTTGTCTCCTGTCATTTTCTCTAGGACATTTGAACATTCTGCCTAGCCCCACACTGGGTGCCACTCATAGTATGTTTTAAAAGAAAACAGAATTCTTACTACGCATGCCTTCTTGATCCTCTAGGGATAGTTACACTCCTTTCTGGAGCCTGCGAGGTGGCCTTCTGGTATACTTCCCTCAGTGCCAGAGACAGGTCTCCAGCACCTCCCTGACTAGGTTGGGTACCTCTGCTGGGCACTCTGACGTACTTTCTTCCTGCTCTCTGCCTGCCAGACAGTCCCTAAGAACCCGCACTGACACACACAGCCTTCTCGGGAGAACCTGTCAGTAGGCATCCTGCCACTTTTAAGGCATGGAATCAAGGATCCCAAGCCAGATGTCACTCTCTGGGAGGCAGCGAACACACTCTGGACTCACACAGCTAGAGAGTTTGAAGGACTGGCTCCTTCAGCCTTGTCCCTGTCACATACACAAGCAGGCTCCCACATACTGAAATATGTGCCCACATGGAGCACACACAGCACAGGGATGTATGCAGGAGCACATGCAGCACACAAGAACATGCACACATGCACACGCCTGCACAGCACACAGCGGAATGTGCACATATGCACTGAGGACCTCACCCCACAGTCTACTCTGCCCACTGTTCTGTCACAGACTAAAATAACTGGATTCCTCCTGAACCTGCACACAGTCACCCACTCTCCTATTCGTTCACTTCCTCCTTCTTTCCTCCTTCCTTCACTCACTCACTCACTCACTCACATGTCTGCACGCTCATTTGCTGGTCTTCTGCCCCATTTGCCCAATAGTTAAATCCATTCCGAGCCTTCACCTGTCACTCTATGCATTTACTCATTTCTACCACTCCCTAATTTAAATATTAAATTTATCTGTTGACATATACCATAAGCAAATGTCTGCCATGGACTATCACTGTGCCTTAAAGTTGAGGATGTAGAAATGAAGATGACAGAGAAAGCCCCTGCACACACACACACACACACACACACACACACACACACACACACACACACACGGACTCCTTTCCAGAGTCAGACATAGACACAAGCTATGGAGATCATACACCAAGACCCATGGGTTAAAGGAGACCCTTGTGACTAGAGGTGACCTCTTTCTGCAAAACCCTTTTAGATAAGTTGTCATGCTGTAGTTTTAAGCCTGAAGAGTCACTGCCCAAGTAATGACTCAAGGGAAAAGCATTTGGGCAGTGTCTTAGTCAGGGTTTCTATTCCTGCACAAACATCATGACCAAGATGCAAATTGGGGAGGTTTATTCGGCTTACACTTCCATGCTGCTATTCATCACCAAAGGAAGTCAGGACTGGAACTCAAGCGGGTCAAGGAGTAGGAGCTGATGCAGAGGCCATGGAGGGATGTAACTTACTGGCTTGCTTCTCCTGGCTTGCTCAGCTGGCTTTCTTATAGAACCCAGGACTACCAGCCCACAGATGGTACCACCTACAAGGGCCCCTCCCCCCTTGATCACTAATTGAGAAAATGCCTTACAGCTGGATCTCAGGGAGGCATTTTCTCAACTGAAGCTCCTTTCTCTGTGATAACTCCAGCTTGTGTCAAGTTGACACACAAAACTAGCCAGTACAGGCAGCAAGAACAAAAAAATAGAGACCATCAGCTAGGTAATCATCATTCCTACAAGAAATAGGAAGCCTGGGGGGGGACTTTCTACTGTGCTAGGAAACAGGGGGAGTGGTTCATAGCCCTGAGCCAGTAGTAATGAAGCTCCTGTAGGAAGGGAGGCTGAAACACCTGCTGGAATTCACTGGCCATTCCCTTGAGGGACCTTCAGCATCAGGAGCTGAGACATGGCTAACCTGTGATGCCTCCAGGGAGAGGGCTTCCTGACTGGTTCCATTCTTACCACCTGTGTGTGCCTCCCAGGCACCAACCCTGCTGGAGTCAGATTCCAGGAAGCCTTCTGATGGCCACCCAGGTCAGTGATGGTATGGGCTAGGCAGTGACCCTGCAGTCGTCACAGCTACCATCCAAGGCTTGGTGCTGGGTATGCTGGGGTGGGGGTGCTCACTTCAGAGGGAAGGAAGATCATTGGCCATCAGGGAAACCCAACTCACAGGAACAGGACAGGGTAAATAGGGTTTGTGCATCCTGGAGGGAAGTTCATGGGCAGCAGGTCAAATGTTGAACATCTTTCCAAAAACTGGTACAAGTACGTGTGAGCTCATGGTTCTCTCAGGTGCTTCTGCATGGCCTTGCTGGCAGGTTCCCTCCAACCTTCCTCTCAAACATGCACCAGGATTTAAAGGAAATCATTTCTTCTCAGTGCCCTATGCTGAGCCCCTACCTAACCCCAAGTGTACCAAGCCAGATGCAGAGATGGGCCAAACCACACTGACCCTCCAAGAGTCCACCTACCCGGGTCCCTGGAGACCTCTGACAGTGAGCAGAGATTTGAAAGAGCCTAAAGGGTCAGAAGGGCCAGTGGAGGCTGATCAGGGTGGAGAGGGTGGCCACATTCAGCTTGGAGGTACAGCCTTTCTGCAAATAAATGGACCTAACACCAGCTTGCTGTGTGACCCTGAGGGAAGTGGGTAGCCTCTCTGAGCCTTGTTTCTCATCTGAAGAGGGTCATGTGTGTTAATCCTGCTGCCTATTCATCAGACTGTGGAAGGCAAAGGAAGAGGCTTTGGCTGCTGCAATAGAAGCAGAGTAGCTACTCTCTAAACTTGCTCCCACCCATCCTGGACACACAGCTGAAGTTTACTCCCAACCTCCTCTGCAATTAATTCGGGCCACATGGCTAGAGTCAAGAGGGTAGGTTGGAAGTGCCACCCTAGAAGCCTCTTAACATCCTCACTTTCAGCAGCCACCTGCCAACATATGGCCAAAAGTCTACAAGACACAAGAGTCATCAAACAGAAGCCCATGAGTTAAGACTCAATTGAAACAAAACGTTCAAGCCTGAGCTGAGCCATAGGATCACAACAACCAAGCAGCCTCTGCTAACATAAAGCTGGGGGGCTGTGTTCTGTGAGGGGAGCCAAGTGCTACAGGGGGAACAGGAAATAGAGCCAGGGGGTCAGCATCCAGGTGGGTGACGTACTGAGTCTAGATTCTACTGTAATGAGAGAGCTGAAAGCTAGAACATTCTGTCACATCCTGACGCACCCACCACCCAGCCTAGCCCACCCACAGCAGCCCAAGAGTTGATTCAGGTGCTAAGGTCAAGGCTCCATCCTATACCGAGGAATGCAGGTACCATGGAGTCTCTGTCTCTTCGGGGCTCAGAGGCCCAGGAATAGGTCCCAGGGGCGGCTAGCCGAGAAATGAAGGTGAGGATTGTTCAGGGCAGAACTAGAGATCATTCGTACTGCCCTGCCTCCTGCCAACCTTAAGAGGGTGACTCTGAAGTCAGGCAACCACTGGCTTCCCAAACTAAAGACCTCAAGGACCCCTGACACTCAGTGCAGCTGCCCATGCTCTCAACAGAGATCCCCAAGTAACACAAGAAGACAAGTTAGGCTCCAGAATGTCACCCCTGGGGTCTTTGAAGCAAACCTTGGAGGGAAAGTAACTCAGCCAGGAAGCCAGACCCTGTCCCATTCCACCCACTTGCACACCCTACATGTGCCCCAAACAATGATATGAACAGCCTATCACATATCCAGCCACCTCTACCAAGGGCCGAGGCTGTAGGGATCAGCCAGGCCCCTCCGTGTAGCCCCCTTCATCCCTGTAAATCTGCAGGAGTCCATGGACAAATCCAGACACATTCTGTCCCATCCTGACCCACCAGCAGGTGCTGGATAGTTTCTAGAGGTTCCACCAGCTCTGCTCCTCCCCAACCCACACTCACCTTTTCCTGATCACCGACTGGCTAGTGTGGCAAAGAGGATGTGCCATCAGATCAAAGGCAGACGATCTAGGGTATCAGATAAGACTCCCAGAGTAGGGGACACTTAAGTTGGACCTTAGAGGATGATCTGAAATTTGCCAAAATTCACATATTTTAAACGATAATATTTCTTCGGTTTTATTTGTTCACTTTCAAAATCACTTTCTCTCTTCCAGACTATGTTTTTAGCAAACTGAGACTTAGAATATGTAAATGGTAAACTCTGAGGACCTCTCTAGCCATTATTGCCATTTTCCGATTGGAAGGGCTGAGGCTCAGAGAGGGAACAGGAATTTCAGAGGCCACCCAGCAAAGAATCCATAGGCAGATCCCAAAATCAGACTCTCCGGCTAGAACCCCTGCCACAACGACTGGCTCACCACCTTTTCCTTTTTCAACCACCACCTGGCCCATCCATGCCCCACACCTCCTGCCGGACATAGGACACATTTTACAGGGAGGGAGTGGGTTGGTTGGGGGGCAGAGAGCACCGAGAGAGTTTAACCCCACTATGTTTTCATACTTGGAATCTGAAAACCGTTTCCCCCAGCAAAGCAGCTTAGCATTAAGCAGAAAATCGGCTCGAAAGGATGTGATATCATTTATAGCAGTACATTAAATGCAAGCTGAGAAGCTGATATATTTTAGGAACGTTCAGCACACTCTAGACTAATAAACATTTTACAATATTATTGCACATGTTCTTTTCACTTTGTCCAAATAACCATTCCCTTCACATCTAATAAGTCTGTTTGACACATAAGTGGTCTTGGACAAACACCTCAGAGGCCGTGTTTCTCTATGCATTGATCATTTATTTGTGTAGTGCGCCAGGACAGTGACTAATGATTTTGAGGTTGAAATGTCCTCAAACATTGTCTTTGTCCCCCCACCACCACCTCTTATCGTAGAAATGTAAAATAATTTCAACTTGGCCCCAGAACGTATTGTTTTTCATGTATGAAAAATGCCTGTCCCTCCTCTGCCTGACGTAGCATCAATCAGTTTAAAACAATATTTGAAGGAGCCCCAATCTTCGGGTCCTCCACCAAGCTCTCAAGGTCCCCAGGAGACAGGCTCCCAAACACCACTTACTGCAGAACTTCCAAACAAACCTGCTACCACCACTGTAGCAGCCCAGAAGCATGATCCCTACAGGCTGGGAGAGTCCTGTCCCTCCACCACCCAGAGAGGGGAGACTTGCTGGGCGCAGCTGGTTCCTCTCAGCTCCAAGAATGTTCATGGGGTTCTAGGCCCCAGTGGTTCTGTGATAGGTATTAACAAACCCACCATAGTCCTGGCCTTTAAGAACTCCAAATCAGAGCAAGGGCCAACACTAGCTCCAAAAGCATCAATGTGAGAAATGGAAAAATTAGCCCCTCTGGGTGGGATCTGCTAGTTGAGCCCTTCCTTGGAGAAGAGCAGTGATACACCTTTGTGCAAATTAGAAGCAAAGGATTTTCGCCTCTAAGCAGATGCTGGCTCCAATTTCTTGACTCCATATTCTTTTGCAGTGTGTGATCCAAGCAAGTGTCCAAAAGGTCACCTTGCTGAAGTGAGAGCAGAGCTCATTGACCAGACACAGAGGCAATGCTTTGAAATATATGTCCCATAAAGGAACAAGCCATTGGGAATCAAAGCACAGTGTGGGGCTCTAATAAGGTAGATGTCTTCATGGAGGAAGAGACCTTTGAGAGAATATAGGTGTGATAGGCAGAGGAGGGAAGCAGTTCTCATCCGCATGTACAGAAAGAAGATCCTGAACCTAGACGCAAGACAAGGAAGCTGCCATTTGGACAGATTTGACATGAGAAAGAAGCAAGAGCGAGTGAGACAAGAAATGAATGTTCATATGCTGGCAGTGGTGGCGCACAACTTTAATCCCAGTACTCAGGAGGCAGAGGTAGATGAATCTCTGAGTTCAAGACCAGCCTGGTCTACAGAGCAAGTTCCAAGATATCTAGGACTACACAGAGAAATCTTGTCTTGAAAAAAGAGAAAGAAAAAAAGAAATGAATGTTTACTGAGCAAATGCATGGAGGTATGGAAGACCAGACAGGTAGACAGGAGAGTTATGTATCAGTGATGGGTGGGTGGATGGATGGATGGATGGATGGATGGATGGATGGATGGATGGAGACTGAGAGGTGTGGGATTTGGGAGTTCCTTACTAGAAAAAAGTATGTCTTGTTTACCCAAGCAGAGAAAACTGCATCTTATATTGTCCTAGGTAATAGTAGTAGTAGTAGTAATAGTTGTTGTTGGTATTGTTGTTTTGTCAACTTGACACTAGTTAAGAGTCAACAGAGAAGATGAACCTCAATTAAGAAAATGCCTTAAGCCGGGCAGTGGTGGAGCACGCCTTTAATCCCAGCACTCGGGAGGCAGAGGCAGGCAGATTTCTGAGTTCGAGGCCAGCCTGGTCTACAGAGTGAGTTCCAGGACAGCCAGGGCTATACAGAGAAACCCTGTCTTGAAAAACCAAAAAAAATAAAAAATAAAAAATAAATGCCTTCATCAGATTGACCTGGAAGCAAGTCTGTAGGACATTTTCTTGATTAACAATTGAAGTGGGAGGGTCCAGGCCATTGTGGGTAATACCTCCCCGGGGCTGGTGGTCTTGGATGGTATAAGAAAGCAGGCAGAGCAAGCCTTGAAGAGCAAGCCAGTAAGCAGTTCTCCTCTATGGCCTCTTCTTCAGTTCCTGCCTCCAGGTTCCTGCCCTGTGTTCCTGCCTTGGCTTCCCTCAATGGCTGTAACCAGGATATATAAGATAAATAAACCCTTTCCTCCCCAAATTGCTTTGGTCATAGTGTTTGTTCACAGCAATAGAAACCATAACTAAGACATACATAACCACTTGCCCATTGTGAAGTGGAAGGGATGACTCTAGGTGGCTGGAGGAACACTCCACACTCAGTAGGAATAGAGCCACTTTGTTGGGGAAGGAGTCAGGATAAAGCACTGCCTCAGAGTGTCTGCTGCACTGCTGGGATTGATCTGCAGCTGAGCCTTGAGATCCTTAGGCTTGGAGAAGTGATTTGTCTGTGGTCACTTGTCTGTCAGAACCATCAGGTGGCAACCAAGTTAATGAGATGGCCCAATGAGGCCTCTTCACCATCACACCCAAGAAGCCCAGCCTCAGTGTGTGCTCACTCAGCTCTGGGGTCAAGGGCATGACTCAGGCCACTCCGATCTGCTCCTCCTCCCTGCCTGCTTCCAGATAAAAACAATTTCTGGAACTAATTCATGGGTCAAGAAGACTGTGCCGAGCTCTAGCTCTGACCTCCTCCCACCCTGCTCTCTCCTCATGCTTCTCCACCACACCCTATTTGTAAAACCATGCAAAATGCTACCAGACACATTCTCATACACACACTCTCTCGGTACACACACACACACACACACACACACACACACACACCCCAACACATTTGTATGTGATTTTCTTTTCTTTTCGTGTGAATTTATGCTTTGTCTAGATAATGCTTCTTGTCTCTCCAGGACAACTCATGTGTCTCCTGCAGGAAGCCCCTCTGACTCCACACCTGAGGACTTCCTTTTAGCTTCCATGGCTGCTGACATATCTCAGCCTGGCACTTAGGTTTTTATATTTTTGTGGTCTGTTTACATCATCTTTCTCTATCCCATCATGAGCTGATGAAGAACAAAGGATGGATCTGTCTTCAGCTCACAGCGCTGGGCCTGGCCCAGAGTAGAGCCAGAAGCTGTTAGAAGGTTATAAATGAGTAAGTGGATGGATGGATGGATGGATGGATGGATGGATGGATGGATGGATGGATAGATGGATGGGTATGTGGATTGGTGGGAGGAATGGATAGATGGATGGGTGAGTAGATGAGTAGAGGAAATGGATAGGTAGGTGGGTGGATGGATGAATAGACGGGCAGGTAAATGAGCAGATAGATAGATAGATAGATAGATAGATAGATAGATAGATAGATAGATAGATAGATAGATAGATAGATAGATGAATAAGTGAGTAGAATGGTGGGTGGGTAGGTGGATGGATGGACAGACAGATTTTCTAAGATGGGAAACAAATTTGGAGCTTGGCTCTTCCAAGAAGAGTCTCCTGAACTGGAAGATGAAGAGGAGGAGGAAGAGGAGGAGAAGGAAGAAGAGTAGGAGGAGGAAGAGAAGAAAAGAGAAGTCAATCTTACAAACTGAAGCTGTGGTGATGATACTGACAATAATAATCCATGGGTTCACAGTCCCGAGATTGATCCACATGAGTGAACAGAGAAAATCTATCCCAGGTCACATGGAGCACTGTCATGCAGGCAGGAGTCCAAGGTCACAGACAGTGCTGAACACAGCCTCAGTAAGACACTTGGTCTGTGTTGTGAGGCACATGAAGGGACTGGTGAGACACGAGAACAAGGTCAAGGGAATCTGTGAGTGCTCACCCACCTAAGCCTCCAACGCCTTCTCCTCTGGGAGAAGCTGGGCCCTGTACCATGGAGCACACACACACACACCTGGCCCAGGTCTTGCGAGCACTGGAGAAGGGGATGGGGAAAGAGTCAGTGGACCTTGGCTATTGTCTGGTACTGTGTTAGAACCCTGTCCTCACAGCATGCATGACATGCCTTCACTGTTCCAAGTGAGAGCAGCTGTGCTCACTCAGTCACAGATCAGACCTGTCAACACTCCTTCACAGAAAGGATCTATAGGGAAGTGGGTAAGGTCATCGGCCCCTCATCATCCAGACACTTCTTTTTGCCCACCATCCCTCTAAGATTCTTGCCTTAGCTGCACACAGTCTCAAGAAGTGCTAGAAATTACAGAGGGCAGAAGGTTAATGAAGGAGGGGACCATCTATAGAGCTGTCAAGAGTTGTCACCCAGTCTGGCCTGGGACTTTTCAGTGATAGGGATGTTTTCCTAAGTCCAATAAATGCATTGTTCAGACCTGGATCCAACTGTGACTTTCATCTATCATTGATGACCTATATGAGGTGAATATATACCTGCTAACTTCTTCCCAGGAAACCTAACTGGAACCTTTGGCACCCAAATGGAACCAAAGATGAATTTGAGAGCAGCCTTGCCCTTCTGTGGAGGATGAGTCATGCAGCCAAAACTAATGCATTTAGGAACCCAGAGACCAATCCTGATGAAGCCATCCCCCAAACCCTGTGGCAGTATGGAATGCTGTGCCTTCTTGCTGTGGCAGCAGTTACAGTGTCCCTGCTATGGGTGACAAGACATTCAGCAGAGGTGGAGATGTTTGCTTCAGGGAAAGTCCACAGTGGAAATCCCAGTAGGGCTGTGTTCCTCTATGTCTTACAGAGAAGTAATCACCAGGGGAGAATGGAGGTGCCTCAAAAAAAAAAAAAAAAAAAAAAAAGCAGATGAAAGACCAAAGAATATGGAAAATATATGAAGAGGACTGTACAGGAGCTGTGGCAGAATTTGCCTGGCCTCTGCTGTGGGTGATGAAATATGCAACTAGGGCTCAGCTATCTGCATAGAAATACTTAGTGTAAGGAAGGAGTTATAACCAGAAAAAAAACATGCCAGCGAAGTCCTCAACATTAGCTACTGATTTAGAAAGCAAGTTGGATAAAGGAGAGGATGCAATAAAAAATATAGGTTTGCCATTTCTTATGTATGGAGGTGAGGCAAAAGAGTACAAACTGTATCTGTATTGAGTAGCCCTTCCTGGGACCCAAAAATCCTGGAACCAGTGGAAAGAAACAGTGAAGAGGGGGAAATAAGGTAAAAATGGTAGTGATGGAACTGAGCATGAACAAAATGTTTAATTTCCAGTTGGCTGGGGGAGACAGGATTGTGCTTCTGGGTTAAGAAGAAAGTTAACTCAGCAGGGACATCAAGACTGGTGTTTCTGTGGCTTCGCTGAGCCCCATGGTGATGCAGGAGAGGCTTCAGAGGGCCTGAGTGACAGTGTGGCATGTAAATCAGCTTTGTAAAGTGCTAAGGCAAGTAGCAGGAGGGAATGAGAAACAGAAAATGCCAATGGGTGGACTGTCCATGTCACTCAGAAACAAATATCACAAGATTTGTGTCGAAGCTGGCATTCCTAAGGAGAATAATGGCAGCCAATGATGCACTGAGAGTTTCTAGAAGACTTTATAAACTGAAAGTTCACCAATGGGGTGGAGAAGATGCAGGTGCACTCTAATGTAACCCTGCTGGGAAGGAAGGTGCTCTCACCAGGTGGGAACCCTCCCAACTGCTTCCTGGATGCGGTGGCCACAGCTGCCTGCTAGAACCATGCGGGGTAACTAGAGGCCTCACATGGAACTGTAGACTCCTTGCTCTCCTATGAATGTGCAGAGTGTTTCAATTTGTGTGGATCCAGTATCTCTTGACAGCCTCCAGGAGCATCCATGGGCAATGGGCATCAGAGGGTAGATCTGGTGATACAGTGGTACGGTAAATAGGATTAAACTTGCCCTAGGGTGGGCAATTATCTCCCCAGTGTATGCTGTGTATCATTATCCCCTGGAGGTGGAGATTGTTTACCCTTTGCACTGTTAGACTTAGCCTGTGGACGTGCCGCAGCTATAGTTCCAGACCGGGGCACACAGAAGATACAATTGGAGAGAACATGGCTCTCTTCCCACTTGGCACTCAGATGGGTGAGCAACCTGAGCCCAGCTGCCTAGTGCAGAGGTATGGAAAGATGTGCAGTAGCCAAACAGCTCTGCCAGGATAAAGAAGCAGAAAGACGCACAGAAAATGCTCGTGGCTTACACAGAGCTAAATGAAGTAGCGCCTCTCATCTATGCCGCAAGACTCAGCATCTCTCTTTCGAAGAAACAATAATTGACGAGAGTGATGGGATATTTTTCATGCTACATTGGACCTTGGCAACTTCTTGTTAGAATTCCTTTAGCTGTTGGACCCCAAGACTAATCGGCTTACCTGGAGTAGGCGGCAGTAGATCTTCTGTAAAACCTTCCACAGTATAATGTTAATCCCATAATTGCCATCTCACTGACTATCTTACAGGTTTAGAAAAGCATCTGAGAAGCACAGAAACACACTTGAAGAAATAAGGACAGGAACTCAGTTCGCACAGGGTGCAGAGGCTGGCGCAGCTGTGAAATTCTTGGGAATCTTAGGGTTGAGAAAGACACAGACAGCTACCAACACGGTGACTGCGACTATCTTCTAACAGCCTAGTTGAGAATGTGAAAGTGTTAGGTAAGGAGTTAGATACAGAAGACAGCCTGCATAGTTAGGAGATGGCACACCCAGAGGACATGTTTTGTTTTTTGTTTTGTTTTTAAGATTTATTTAATTATTTTATATATATGAGTGCTCTGTCTTCATGCACACCAGAAGAGGGCATCAAATCCCATTACAGACAGTTATGAGCCACCATATGTTGCTGGAACTGAACTCAGGACCCCTGGAAGAGTAGTCAGTGCTCTTAACCTCTGAGCCATCTCTTCAGCCTGGATATAAGATTTTTTTAATGAGCCAAGCATGGTGCCTTATGCCTTTAATCCCAGCACTCAGGAGGCAAAGACAGGTGGATCTCTTTGAATTCAAGGGCAGTGAAAAATCAAATTAAAAAAAAAAATTAACAAAAATCCCAGTGCAAGGGATAGGCTATCTGCCTGCAAGTAATAGATTAGCCTGAGAGGCCCTGAGGCCTAAAACAACATGCCACAGATAGAAGCTCAGGTTTTTTACTTGTCTTAGTCAAGGCTTTATTGCTGTGAAAAGACACCATGTCCACAGCAATTCTTATACAGGAAAACATTTCATTGGGGCTGGCTTACAGTTTCAGTCAGAAGTTTAGCTCATTATCACTACGGTAGAAAGCATGGTGGCAGGCAAGAGTGGTGCTGGAGAAGGAGCTGAGAGTACTATACTACATCTTGATCTTCAGGTAGCAAGAAGTGAATGCCATACTAGGCCTAGTTTGAGCATATGAAAGCTCAAAGCTTGTCCCCTCCTCCACTGACACACTTTCTCTAACAAGGCCATACCTACTCCAACAAGGCCACACCTCCTAGTAATGCCACTCCCTGTGGGCCAAACATTCAAACACATGAGTCTATGGAAGCCATTCCTATTCAAAGCACCACATTCCGTTCCTTGGCTCCCATAGGCTTGTAGCCATAACATAATACAGAAATGCATTCAGTCCAACGTCAAAAGTTCCCATAGTTTATAACAGTCTCAACCCTATTTAAAAGTCCAAATATCAAAGACTCTTCTGAGACTCATGCAATCTCTTAACTGTAGCCCCCTATAAGATCAAAATCAAAAAGTAGATTGCATACTTACAATATAAAATGGAACAGGATATTCATTACCATTCCAAAGGGGAGGAAAGGGAGCACTGTGAGGACATACTGGACCAAAGCAAGGCTGAAAACCAGCTGGGCAAACTCCACACTCTGCTTCTCCATGTGTGATGTCAAAGCAGTCTTCAGATCTCCAGCTCCCTTCAGTTCTGTTAAATGCAACCCACTCCTTCACCTTGGACTGTTTCTGCTTTCTCTTCCTACTCCCTGTTAGCAGCTCTCCTTGGCAGGTATCCCACAACTCTGGCATCTTCAAAGTTTTGGAGATTCCAAGGTCATCTAAACTTCATCTTCACAATTTCACACAATGGCCTCCCTAGGCCTCCATGCAGAACCCCCCCTTGACACATGCCTCTGCCTCAGCAGCTTTCCTTAGTCTCAATAACCCCTTTCTTCTATCCTTGACTTTAAAGCCAGAACCACGTGCCTGAAGCTGCCAAGTTCTGCTGCTTGCTGGGGATGAAACATGGCCCCCTCATTTAACTACAGCTTCCCTAGCTTTCTGTTTTCAATGGTTTCCTTAACTGCCTAAGCTTGTCTGTCCTGGAACTTGATCTGTAGACCACAATGACCTTGAATTCAGAGATCCACATGCCTCTGCCTCCTGCCTCCCGCCTCCCACCTGCCTCCTGCCTCTGGAGTGCTGGGATTAAAGATGTGCACCACCACACCCAGCTCTGAGCTTGTCTTTAATTCCATTTCACGGGTTGGAGGCTTAGCTGGGTAGGATCTTGCTCTGAGGACTCACTCTCTTTATTGCATTTTACATCAGGCTTTACTTTAATCTGTTTATCTCCTTGAATAAGGGATTTCGCTCCAGTCTACTTCCTGGTGGGTGCCCCTTTCTCCTTGAGCTCTACAGTTTGTTTTTTCCCTTGTTCTGCTTGCTCCCTTTCCTTATAGCTCTTCATAAGAGTGAATACTAATAACCACACAACAGAGTCAATACTAGGCTGTTTTAAAATTTCCTTTGCTAATACAATCAATCTACAACTCTTCACTTTAGCTTGGGGCAGACTTTTGAAACAAGGACAAAAAGCAGCCACATCCTTTGCCAAAATATCACATAGTCTCTAGGCCACATACTAAATTCTTCTCCTCTGAAAACTCTTGAGTCAGGCCCCCACAGTTCAAATCAACCTCAGCACCACTGTCTTTCATATTTCTACGAGTATGGCCAATTAAGTCCCAATTGAAGAATTCAACTGCTTTTGTAATCCAAAGTTCCAGAGTCCACATTCCTCCAAACAAAAGCACGGTCAGTCTATCACCACACTAACTCACTCCTGGTATCAACTTCTGTCTTGGTTAGGGTTTTTATTGCTGTGAAGAGACACCATTACCATAGCGATTCTTATAAAGGAAAACATTTAACTGGGGCCAGCTTACAGTTTCAGAGGTTTAGTCCATTATCATCATGGTGGGAAATGTGGTGGCATGCAGGAAGACAAGTTGCTGGAGAAGGAACTGAGAGCTCTACACCTTGATCTGTAGGTAGCAGTAAGTAAATGCCACACTAGGCCTAGTTTGAACATATATGAGACCTCAAATCTTGCTCCACAGTGACACACTTTCTCCAAGAAGGTCACACTTCCTAATAGTGCTACTCTCTATGGGCCAAGCATTCAAACACATGAGTTTAAGGAGGCTATGCCTATTCCTACACTGCAGTACGCATCAAAAGCCTGTGGCTGAAGTATAGACACAAGTGGGGAAGCTTCAGCTGGCAAACTGCTCTCCAAACACATATTTGTATATCCAAAGACTGTGCTGTCAGCTATGGTCAGAGTGCTTCTTTTTTACAATGGGCAGAGGTTACTGTGCACACGAAGAACTGGTTGTCTTAGTTAATATTTCCATGTGATAAAACATCATGAGCAAAAGCAATTTGGGGAAGAACGGGTTTATTAAGCTTACAGGTTACACTCAGTCATCAGAGGAATGCAAAGCAGGAACAAAAGGCAGGAGCCTAGAGGCATTTGAAGCAGAGGCCATGGAAGAATGATACTTATTGGCTTCCTCAGTTTGTTTTCTTATATACCCCAGGACTACCTGCCTAAGGCTGGAACCACCCACAGTGGGCTGGGCCCTTCCACATCAATCATCAATCAAGAAAAAAAACCATGGACTGGCTTGCTTACCGGCCAATTTGATGGGGGCATTTTCTCAGTTCTGGTTCTTTCTTACCAAATGACTCTAGATTATGTCAAGTGGACAAAAACTAACCAGCACATCAGTCAAAGTGACTGTTGTTTTGGTAAAATAACACAATTCTTGCTCAAATGGGAGAAAATCATCAGACATCAAAGCCTAGGGAGCATCATGGAAGAAAGGGTGGAAAGAAGGTAAAAGATGGAGGAAGGGGTACAAGGTTGTATGACACTGCCCTGGGACACAACATTTCCATTCTCATCTCAAAGTCAGAAGAGCTGAGATGGAGAGATGGCTTATCAATTAAGAATACTTATCACTCTTCTAAAGGACCCAAGTTCGATTCCCAGAGCCCATATTGGGTGGCTCACAACTACCTAATCTCCCAACACACACACACACACACACACACACACACACACACACACACACACTTTAAAATAGTAAAAGGTTTTTTTTGTTTTTTAAATCAAAGCAGCTGTGGTTACCCACACACAAAAGACCTTCACAAAAATCAGGTCTATTCCCTCAGTTAAAGAGAATGTGAGGTGATCAACCCCTCACCTGAGATTCCAGCCACTCCTTCCTGCATGTGCATGTCTCAGATGTCTCAGAAACTATTAGAACATAGGGAGGGGAAGGTTAACTGCAGGGAGAACACCATCTATGCAACCCTCAGGAGGTTGCCACCAATGATGGGGCAGGTGCAGCTATTGAGAGTCATTTATGCCCCTGTAAGAAAGCCCAAGAAACAAGCTGGACTTGTATGGAATCGTTACAGGTGTCTGTTCAGATCCCCAGGAGACAGTAGCATGAGGGAAATGAACAGAAAGGTCAGAGAGCCTGAGCTCAGGCCACACCCTTTCAGTCGCTGGTCAGTGCTGCCCTCCAGACCTCAGACAAAGTGTCTCTGCAGCCCTTTTCAATCGAGCAGCAAGCGTGGAAAGGAATTCTGGGAACTGAGTCCAGCTCAGCCATGATGTTCCCGTAGAACTAAGTCTACTGGGCACAAGACTAGTAGTCAGTGAAGATGCACTGAGAAAAGCCAAGGTTTCTACTATCACTGGGCTCTGACTGTAACAAAGGCACTTTTTAAATGCTGCTGTTCAATTGCTGCTACTGTAGGACACTTTCAGTTATTTATGGTCTACCAATGAGAAACAGGGAATTAGGTTTATATTTACACTCAAAGTCACAGTGGCTGAAACGGACAAAAGTTGCTCACCTAAAGTAGTGTGATCCTGTGGGATCATGGACCAAGGCCCCTTCTGCCTGCAAAACGGCCATCACCTTAAGACCTGGGTTGTCTACTAATTGGTGCTATATCCATTAGATCAGTATCCCAACCCTCAGTCAGGAGAGGGGGAGATAGGGAAGGTCTGCTCCTCTCACTCTAAGGACATGCTCTAGAAGCTTCAGTGAACTATCCAGAACCAAGGTGCCACACTTAGCCGCAGGGAAAGCAAGAAGACAGTCTTAAGATGGCTAGCTATGCAACTAAATAATGCGTATTTTTATCACTTTGTAAAAAAGAGGAACTGTGCGAAGCAACTAATAGTTATTATACAACTCCACAGGCAATAGACAACAGCAGCCCATATCCCAGACACGGAGTCAGACAACCCTGGCTCCCATTCCTACTTCTATTTTCTAGCTGCTGAGCAAAGCAAGCGCCTCCTCCTAACATCTATTCCCATGAGCACATGAGAGCCTGCTCACTGCAAGCCAGGCACTGTTCTACATACTTTTCATATGCTGCTATTTTGCCTTTTTCTTCCTCTCCATACTGTTTTAAGCTTTAAGATTATAATTACCATTTTCCTCTTCCCTTTCCTCAGTCTAAGTCCTCCCATCTATGCCTCCTCACTGCTTCAGATTCATGACCCCACTTCTCATTCCTTGTTGTTACATACATATAAGTATGTGCATATATGGATGTATATGAATGATGTATATATTCCTAAATACATAGGTACGACCTGCTCAGTCTGTATAATGTTATAGATACAATGTATGTTTTCAGGGCAACCATTTGGTATTACCAATTGGTTTGCTCTTCCCTGGAAAAGGCTAGTTCTCTCACTCCCAGCATTCCTCACTGCCTGTAGTTCTTCATACGGGGTTGAGGTCTCCTAGGCTCCTCACTCCCTGTTCTTGTTAGCATTCTTTTGTTGTTGTCCTTGTTCAGCTCGCTTTTTCAGGCAGCCATGTTATGAAATTGTATGGGTACAGCTTCTGGCATTCTAAAGAGATCTCACATCAAACTCCCTGATGCTCTGGCTCTTACCATCTCTCTGTCCCCTCTTCTGCAATGATCCCAGAGCCTTAAGAATGACGGTCGTATTATAGATGTATTCATTGGGACTGAGCTCTACAACCCTGCATTTTGGTTGGTTGTCTTTTATAATGGTCTCTGTCCATTGCAAAGAGAAGCTCCCTTAATGAGGGATGAGGATCACGTTTATCTGTGAGTATAAGGACAAATATTTAGAATGTAGTTGTGGATTATGCTAGTTTAGTAAAGTAGAGGCTGTAGGTTCTCCTCCAGTGACTTCATTAGTCTGGGTAGGTGGCGTTTTCCAGTACTAGGTATGATTTCCCAATTGTTGAATGCGTCTTTAGTCCAATGAGAGACCTTTTTGGTTTTCACCTAGGTATAAGTACCACTAGTGCACCATTAAGATTATGATCAATGTTGTTTGGTGTGGTGGTTTGTAGGTGCCATAGCTGAATAGTATTGTTGGTTCTTCCTTACTTTGGAAGCTTGCAGGTGCCATGTGTCACCATGAAGGCTAGTCCTCAGAGAAGAAGGTTTTCAGGTCAGTTTCAAGTCAGGAGCCTCTGAGTCTTATATCTGAAGTGCATGGTGTCTTCAACAATACAGACCTACCTTCCACCTCTTGGGAAAACCCACGGGCAATAATAGCAATATCCAATAAGGGTTCGGAGTCTCTTTTTTTTTTTTTTTTAATTTTTATTTTTGATACTTTATTTACATTTCCGATGTTTCCCCTTTTCTGGGTCTCCTCTTTGGAGACCCCGTGTCCCCTCCCCCTCCCCGCCTCTGTGAGGGAATTCCTCCTCCCACCTAC
>CM052702.1:105327968-105346896 GCA_028551405.1 Uromys caudimaculatus
TTGAGCTTTAGTAAAGTTTCTTTTATGAATGTGGGTGCCCTTGCATTTGGAGCATAGATGTTCTGAACTGAGAGTTCTTCTTGGTAGATTTTTCCTTTGATGAGTATGAAGTGTCCTTCCTTATCTTTTTTGATGACTTTTGGGTGAAAGTCGATTTTATCGGATATTAGAATGGCTACTCCAGCCTGTTTCTTGGGACCATTTGCCTGCAAAATTGTTTTCCAGCCCTTTACTCTGAGGTAGTGTTTGTCTTTCTCATGGAGGTGTATTTCCTGAATGCAGCAAAATGCTGATTCCTCTTTATGGATGCAGTCCGTCAGTCTATGTCTTTTTATTGGGGAATTGAGTCCATTGATGTTAAGAGATATTAAGGAATAGTGATTGTTGGTTCCTGTAATTTTCAATGTTACTTTTAGGTTTGTGTGGCTATCTTCTTTTCAGTTTGTTGAAAGATTACTTTCTTGCTTTTTCTAGGGTGTAGTTTCCCTCCTTGAGTTGACATTTACCATCTATTATTCTTTGAAGTACTGGGTTTGTGGAAACATATTGTGTAAATTTGGTTTTGTCATAGAATATTTTCATTTCACCATCTATGGTAATTGAGAGTTTTGCTGGGTATAGCAGCCTGGGTCTGTATGAGTTCTGCCCAGGATCTTCTAGTTTTCATAGTCTCTGGTGAGAAATCAGGTGTAATTCTGATAGGTCTGCCTTTACATGTTACTTGACCTTTTTTTCTTACTGCTTTTAATATTCTTTCCTTGTTTTGTGTAGTTGGTGTTTTCACTATAATGTGATGGGATGAATTTCTTTTCTGGTCCAATCTATTTGGAGTTCTGTAAGCTTATTGTTTATTTATGTTCATGTCTTTAAGTTACGGAAGTTTTCTTCTATGATTTTGTTGAAGATATTTACTGGTCCTTTAAGTTGGGAATTTTCACTCTCTTCGATACCTATGATCCTTAGGTTCTGTCTTCTCATTGTGTCCTGGATTTCATGGATGTTTTGGGTTAGGAGCTTTTTGAATTTTGTATGTTCTTTTACTGTTGTGTCAATGTTGTCTATGGTATCTTCTGCTCCTGAGATTCTCTCTTCTATCTCTTGTATTCTGTTGGTTATGCTTGCATCTATGACCCCTTGTCTCTTTCCTAGGTTTTCTAAGTCCAGGGTTGTCTTCCTTTGTGATTTCTTTATTGTTTCTATTTCTATTTTTAGCTCCTGGATAGTTTTGTTCATTTCCTTCATCTGTTTGATTGTATTTTCCTGTAATTCTGCCTGTTTGATTGTGTTTTCCTATAATTCTTTAATGGAATTTTGTGTTTCTTCTTTAAGGGCTTCTAGCTGTTTACCTATGTTCTCTTGTATTTCTTTAAGGGTGTTATTTCTTTCTTTCTTAAAGTCTTCTATCATCATCACAAGAAATGATTTTAAATCTGAGTCTTGCTTTTCTGGTGTGTTGGGGTATCCAGGGCTTGCTGTGGTGGGAGAGCTGGGTTCTGATCATGCCAAGTATCCTTGGTTTCTGTTCCTTATGTTCTTGCCCTTGCCTTTTGCCATCTTGTTAACTCTGATGTTAGATGGTCTTACTCTGTCTGGCTGTGGCCTGTCCCTCCTGCAGGCCTCTGTATCAATACTCCTTGAAGACCAGCTGTCTTTGAGAGGTATTTGGGTTTGGAGAGCTGTGGCACAGGGTCTGCTCTGGGGTGCAGACAGAAATCAGAAGGATCTTGTCCCCAGCTGTCCTTTGGTTCCTGTGTCCTGAAGGATCTACAAGGGTCCCTCTTGATCCAGTGAGTTTGAACAGAAGTGGTGGTTTTGCCTATGCTCGAAGGTGTGTCAGCACTCCTGGGATACCAGCTCTCTCCTGGTCCTGGTAAGCAGTGGTGCTCGTCTTAACCCCACTCACGGCTTTTCCACGCTCTGGTGAGGGTAACTTTCTCCAAGCGCTGCGTGGCCATTGAACCCTGGTGGCCCAGGCAGAGGTCTCCTGCCGCAGATGGAAACCAGAAGGTCCCTATGCCCGACTTTACCTCAGTCCCTGTGTCCTGAGGGTTCCAGATGGGTCCCAGTGAGCAGTGGTGCTTGTCTTAAACCCACTCATGGCTTTTCCACGCTCCTGGGAGGGTAGCTTTCTTCTGGCGCTGCTTGGCTATGGAACCCTGGTGGCCCAGTCACAGGCCTCCTGGTACAGATGGAAACTGGAAGGTTCCTGTCCCCGACTTTTCCTCCTCAGTCTCTGTGTCCTGAGGGCCTGGGAGAGTAACTTTCTCCTGGCGCTGCTTGGCTATGGGACCCTGGTGGCCCAGGCAGAGGTCTCCTGCCACAGATGGAAACCGGAAGGTTCCTATGCCCGACTTTACCTCAGTCCCTGTGTCCCGAGGGTTCTGGGCAGGTCCAGGTGAGCAGTGGTGCTTGTCTTATCCCCACTCACGGCTTTTCCAAGCTCCTGGAAGGGTAACTTTCTCCCAGCGCTGCTTGGCTATCAGCCTTTTACTTTTTGGATGGCTCCCTTGGAAGCACAAACACTCAATATTTTTGAATTTTGATACAGTTCAATTTATTATATTACTTTTTCTGTTGCTTGTGTTTTGGGGCCTGTATCTGAGAACCCACTGTCAAAATTAGGGTGTTGGAGGTTCATCCATATTATTTTCTCCCAGGAGTTTTATAGTCTTAGTTCCTACCTTAGATTTTACATCCATTTCTGTTTATGATGTGACTTAAGGATTGCATTGGTTTATTTTGCATATGGCTGGTGATGTATGAGAGTCTGAGGACCTCTGCATTAGACTGTAGACCCTAGGAAGGCAGAATTCATATGTGCCGTATTCTTGGCACCAAGCACTGAAGCAGGGGGAAGGCTCAGTGGATGAATGGGGGAATCTTATACTCCCAAGACTACAATGAGGGTGAATGTGCCTTATTCAGAGATCGGCATCAGATCAGAGAGCAGACAGGTACTGATGAAGATCAATCTCTTTTCTTGGCAGAGCTTGTGTTGGTACAGTGAGTCTTATCGTTGGACACATGCTTGATTCTGAGCAGTTTAGTTACTAAACTGGGGCCTCTTTGACATGAAAGAATTTTTTTTTCACAGAGATGTTACAACTCCATGCAGAGTCTTCATCTCCTTCAGGCCACAGCTCTGCCTAGGAGGCCCCCATCATGTTCGCCAGTTTCCTCCCTGAAGCTTTTTCTGATGCAGGATGAGCAGGATTCATCCCTCACAGGTGGCGTGTCCATCCATTCACACCCTGGTTGCCTCCCTGAGTCCACCCAGATGTCCCTGTCCACTCAGGGCAGGGAGAGAGTCTGGTAGTTCACCAACTGTCATCTCAGCAGCCAGTTTGAGCCCTTGACTTAAGGAAGAATTATAAACATTAGCTATTTTTTCTTGGCCCCAACACATTGCTTGTTCAGATTGGGTTTATATCACTTATTAACAATATAAGAGAATTAATGCACTGTTTTATTATAATATATTGACATTATTAATGATGCGTTAGGACATATTATTTATAACTGCTGTACATTTCCTACATGCCCGAGTTATGCACCAGTCCTTGTACACATCTCCTTTAATTTTCTGTAAGGCAGCTGCGATTGTTCCCACTATAGAGAAGCATGTACCTTAGAGTTTAGGTAGTTAACTTGAGGCTAGAGCCTGGATTTGAACCTGTGCCATTTGGCTTCAGGGGTTCTGGTTTTGATTCTGTAGTCTCCTGCCCTGCCTCCCTTACACTAATCTTGATTAGCTGGCACCAACCACCACACTTCCAACATCCAGGTTGTTCTGTTCCTGACCTTTGACTCCACCATCCCATGTGACTGAAGGAGCAGTCCTTATTCTGGGCTCCTCATAGTGTCTCCACAGCTTGAGAAAACTCTAACCCTGCCAGGGAGGAACAGAGCTTGATTCCTCCATTTCTCACACCAACCCTTGTTGAGCCCAGCTTGAATCCTTCAAGATAGGCTGAGTAAAAGCCCCATCTGAATGTATGTGTCTTCGTCTAGCTAGATGCTTGCCCTGGAGGCCAGAGAAGATGTTCCCTCATCCATAGCATCTTCTTGTTCTTGCTGTGCACTCTTTTCTGGGCACAGTGTGAAGGCCAGCCAGAGTCACCTGAGGTCTCTCTGCACCAATGTCACATACCCCTCAGTGGCATTCCTATACTACCAGCCCAGCACCCATGGCTATAGGAGTCAGCTATATTCTGCAAGATCTTGGAGGGTGTATGTAAAGAGAAGAAAATCCAAGGAAGTGTTAAGGTCCCAGGGCACACCTGCAAGGCCTGGTAGGCCCTAGGTTGCAGAATAACTGGTGTCTTTTCCAATGCAATTTGACCACTGAAATGCAATTCATTATAAAACCCCATCTAGATATCGTCTCTTGCTGTTTCATTTATTTGTGTTGGTTTGTTTGTTCATTCAGAGGGTCTCTTACCTATCACTGGATTCAGTCATTTCTGTTCATTGCTGATCACTTCCTCATCCACCCATTTCTCCAGATGTCTGCATAGGGCCCCTTCCTTACCTCCTTGAAAGTTTTTCTCAAATGGCACCGTGTTTCTGAGGTCCTCCATTCTATCCATCCCCATAGGAGAAGCCATGGCCCCATTTAACTTTCTCTATGCCTCTTCTTAATGTGCTCCCTAATTTCCCAATCTGTTTTACTCATCCTTAGGCTCTGCTGGGTGTGGCAACGGGCTAGTGGTGATGCCTAGAATGGAAGCACCGAAATGTAATGGAATTAATGAGCCCCCTCACATGCACCAAATCTGGCTTTGAGAGTCTGTTGGAGACAGTTGCTTTGGGAAGAACTCAGGATCCAAGCCAGGTTCTTGGGGGCCTGAAGACTGGGTGTGGTATGCACGCGTGCAGGATGGGGTGGTGGCCTATGTTAACAGACCTATTGACAGGTGATAGCTAGAACATTCTCAAGGTAGTAGGGCGGCTGGTACAAAGCAAGTAGGAAGGCACAAACTGTTTGCAGGGCTATTGCTGAGGCCTGCTGGCTGGACCTGGTGAATAATAACTGTGAAGCTGAGGGGAGGAAGTCGGGGAAGACTGAGGTTAGACATCGGGCAGTCTGGATGGAAAGTGATGTCATCTGCCAAGGGGTACCCTGGGAGCTTCAAAAGGAAAGGGAGAGATGATAGCTTCAAGACCTCCCTTTTAAACCCCATTTTCAATTACAACTAGACCCACGGTTTTTGGATTGCAATTTTTCTTTTGATTCTCAGTGCCTGCCCAGTGCCAACAAAGAAGGCTTCTGACTACCTCATCCATCTCTGCCATCTTACCTCTGGGTGTCTGTGAAATGTGGCTTCTCAGGCAGGCACGCCAGGGTGTCACACAGTGGGACACCCGCCCATATGCGTTCACCAGTCATGGCTGGTGTGGGATGTGGCGAACCTGTGATGTGAGCCGAAGTGGTAGAATCTGACACTTGGACCTGGGCAACTCCAAATGACTGCCCGCCTATAGAACATTACAGATAAGCTTGCTTTGGAATTTTGAAGGAACATCAGTCACAGCTCCACCGCTATGGAGCTTATGTGAAATTACAGCCCATGGAGGAGAGAGAAAGAGAGAGAGAGAGAGAGAGAGAGAGAGAGAGAGAGAGAGAGAGGGAGGGAGGGAGGAGCACCCTTTGGGGGGGACTTCTATGGGGGGAGCTTGGAAGGGCTGTTTCCTGTAAAAGATATCTACTCTGAGGGAGGAGGTGTGGGCTAGCAAGAGGGCTCATGGAAGGGCTCCAGAGTATAGCAAAGGATTGCTCCTAGCCACACAGCTCCGCTGATGGCTTAGCTTTGACTGTGAGTTACTTGTCCCGGCAGAGGGCTAAATGGCCAGTGCTAAGAGGCTCCAGGGAAGTTTCTTGTTCTGGCTATGTAGCTGGAATAGACTTTACTTTGGAGATACATTCAGGACTGCTAAGAGATTTCAGATATTAGGCCGATGACATTTCCTCTTTCCATATTCTCAGATACTCTCTTCATCCAGGGAGCCAAACCCATAGAGTTGAATGGGAATGAAAGTTTCAAGAATAGGCTATAATTGGTGCTCAGTATTTAAGAGCGAATACTGCTCTTGCAGAGGACTAGAGTTCAGGTCTTATGAGTTCTCATTGCTTTCCAGTTCTCACATCAATGATTGGCAACCACCTATAACTTCGGCTCTTGGGAGGGGGATATGACTTCTGTACAGGCACCTCCACTTATGTGCACATACATAGGCACCCACACACAATTAAAATAAATCTTTTAGAAAAAATCAGGTATAGTTGAAAGTGTGCCAGCTAATGGATGAGTAAGCAAACTGAAACTGAAACTCAGAGTTCACCATTCTCTGTGGATGGATGTCTACATCCAGAGGGTGAGCAGCAAGGGCTGTCGGCGGTGCCAGAAAGAGGTTCAGGTAGGCACCAGGTGTCTCTGATGGATTTGTGTGGCTGTCCGCCATCTTTCCCGTGTCTAATCTACACCAGGACATATCCCCCACGGAAGCTGGCACCACAACAGGCAGTCAGCACAGTCCAGACTTGGAATTGTGTACGGGTCCTGGAGGCCCAAGAGCTGATGATACAGTGTCAGAAACACAGAGGTTGGCGGTGGAGAACTAGGAGTGGAAGACCTGAAAGGGGGAAGGAAAGACAGACATGACAGGCTGGATGAGAGGCCGAGGCAGGTGCATCTCTGTGAGTTTGAGGCCAGCCTGGTCTACAGAGTGAGTTCCAGGACAGTGAGAGCCACATAGCTCACAGTCTTAAAAAACAAATGAACAAACCCAAGGACAACAGAAATGACACTATTAAATTATGGTGTCTAGGGATCAGTACTTGTGCTAAGTGTATAAAAAAAGCAACAACAACAACAACAATGCAGATTCTAAGAGGACTTGGAGTTGTTTTGGGAAGGGACATGTTTGTGGCTGGGGTGATACTCCAGTGGGGTCCTGCGATGGCTCCCATAGAGATTTTTCTTGGCCTGATAATGACTGCAAAGGTGCGTTTCTGTTATTTTATAAGAGAACAAGTTTTGGTTGTGGTGGGACTTTTATTGGGGGGAGGGGAAGCACTTCCTCTTAGTGGTCTTTCCACTCTGTTAGGCGTCCTTGATGAGGGGTAGTCTCTTTCTTCTAGCCTTACAGATGTGGAAATGTCAAATAGAATGTCAATGACAGTAGAGAAAACTATTACTTATTATTTTTAAAAAAACAACACCAGCAAGCATACTGCAGCAGTGAGCACCACAGACTACAAAGAAGGGAAGGCGGGCAGCCTCAGAGGGAGAAGGTGGAGATGGGGGCCTGGATATCCATTATTGGCTGAGGCCACCTCATCCTTCCCCTGCCTGTGGTCCCTGAGACTTGGCTGTGGAGGTCTGGGAAGCACTACATGGCCCTGGGGCTTCTCAGCCACCAGGAAGAGGGATAATCAGTTTCCTGTTTGATAAGGCACCAGGATATATTTAGATAAAAGCAAAATCTTGTTTAACTCCCTTGTGAGGCTGTGTGCAGAGGCACTGGAGCCTGCCCAGTTCTCCACAGTTCAGAGTGGTGAATAGTGGAAGTGGTCTTCATTTTGTGTTGGAGGCAGCCTAGTGGGGTTGGAGACCCTGGCAAGGGCAAACCTGACCCCTGACCTTCGAGACTCAGATGAGGGTTTCCAAAATGGGTCTGCAAGGGAGCAGTGGAGACTATTGGCTGTAGGTTTTGGAAACTCAAGATTGTCTTTAACCTTGTGGTGGGACTTCAGGAAGCCGTTTGGGGCTCTGCTGTGCCACCTCAAAAGTGAAGGGACAGATAAGGTGGGCGGTGGTGCCTCCTAGCCTTCACAGAAAGGGATTTCTATTGCTTTGTCCCTTATGCTGTGTTCTTTCTATCTCCAAAGCCTGCAGCCTGCCTTGACCCCTCTACTCTCTCTTAAGGAGAGGCAGAACTGCCCTATTGTCTAACCTGTCCATGTAGAATCTTGGGAAGTATGCCACTAGCCTTCGGTCTGGTCTCATAGCCGGTAGAGCTCACACATGTAAGGATTAGGTGAGCCTTGCTTTGGCATATCCAGCATATACAGAGTCTAGCTAGTGGACAGCACAAAGTACACATAGCTTGGGGATCCCTTCCTACCCAGCAGGGAGGATGTCTCGGACAGTGAGTAACCTGTACAACTGGACATCTTACTGCCTTGGGTTCCTGGAAGAACCAAATATCCATTTTTCTCCTATAGAATAAAATGAGGTGAAGGGAGCCGTCAGAGGGTTCCTTTCCACATGCACATGGTGTTGAGTACAGGGCCCGGAAGGCAAAGGGAACCAGAGTTAGTGGATTAGTCTCCACCAATTCCCAACTTCAGAGGACACTAGACGCGGTATGTAACTGCTTTGAAGACCATTCATGTGTCATCTCACTCCACAAGCCCCATGGAAGGGTGACTCCGTACTAGTGGAGGTGCCCAAGCCAGGCCCACGGGACTCCCTCAGCTTAGAGAGTAGGACTCCTCTCTATTCCTCTCTGCCTGTAGCCGCCTCCCTGTGCTCCTCATTTCTAACCCACTCAGGCCTGACTCAACTACTCACTCTCAGGTCTCTCTCAGGAAGAATTTCTTTCTAGGCCTGACCTCCCCATCCTGAGACAGCCCCCGCTCCCTCCCTCCCTCCCAGTTTCTTAGGTCCCAGGAGAGTTTTCTTTGTAATTGCTTCTGACACCAGTTCTCTCTGGCTCTTCTTCCCCTGAGGGGCTGTGGCTGAGCATGGGTAGAGGCTGTTGTGAGCAAGGCTGACCGGTGGATACTGTCAGGAAGTGATGTTAAATGAGTCTGTGGATGGCTCTTAACCCTCATTCCCCTAGGCACATCTGCAACATAGCTCCATGGCCTTAAGAGATGAAAATGTCAAAGAGACAGGGCTATACTGAGTGTTAGGCTGCTTTGCTACCCACACTTCAGGAAGCTAAAACAGAGAGAGGAAAGAAAGAAGGACCCCCATCTAAAGCCCTGAGATACAAGGAGGGCTTCTCTCCTTGACCAGGGAAGAGACTGCTCAGTGAACAGGTTCCACCAACGAGGTGCCATCAAAGGCACAGACACCTTCTTTACAGGGCAACCCTTTACAGTTGCAAAGGACTCAGCCCATTCCCACTCTGTGGGCAGCCACAAGTGGCCGGCCATACCTGATTTGCCAGCAGAGAAGTTGAACCCAGCATCTGCTCCCTGCATCCCTGATGAAGACTCCCTAAAAGGCTGTGAAGGTGAAGGCCACCATCACCATGCTGGCTTCGGTATTTTGGAATCTTCCTGTATAGGGCATGGAGATTCGAGCAAAGGCATCTGGGGCGCTTTGAGATTTGTGAGAGCAGAAGGCTGGGGTATGGATAGGAGCCATGTTTAGAACTGTATATAGCACAACATGGGGGAGCCTGTGTGAAACCTTAGGCTCACAGAGGTGAAAATGCGTGACAAGGACTGTTGGGAGTACAAGTGTGTATGTGTGTGTGTATGTGTGTGTATGTGTGTATGTGTGTGTGAGTGTGTGTGTGAGTGTGTTTGTGTATGTGTGTGTGTGAGAGAGAGGCAGAGTCTAGGAGCTTGGTAGAGGTAGGAGTTTCCAAAGAAGAGATCTGCTTTCTGGTAAGCAAGGCCTGTCTAGAGTCTTGCCCGGTTGCAGAGCTGATGGCATAAAGTCAGCGAGGTTGAGGCCTGGCAGTGAGGGGCCAGCTTTGAACTCTGGAAGCCCTCCTCTGGGTCAGACAACGGGGTTGCAAAGGCCCTCTCTCCTCCACTGAAGGTCCACTGAAGGACAGGACTGTGATACCCCCTGTACTGCCCCAGCAACCTTCTACCTGACATGCCTGCTGTCTCTCACTTGAGCTGCACACTTGTAGAGAGGACCCCAGGGCTGGGGCCAAGGTCACCCAGCAAAGTCTTGCCAAATGAGAGCCTTCAGACCCGGCAGCAGCTTAAATTCTAGTTGGACTTGTTTGGTGCTTGAAGGGAAACTGAATTAAACCAAACCTGGGCAAGAAACAGGGTCCACCGACCACTCAGTGACAGCTGCTCTGTGACCTTGAGCCAACACTTTGTTCCTTCCAGGAAATGGGTAGATTAGTTTTAAATCAACCCCAGTCCGTGGGAGGGTGAAGAGGCACCCCCACCAGTCCTTAGAACGTTTTCTAGTGCTTTGGATCCAAGCAGAATGCAACCTTCGAAGTTCAGGGAGCACCTGCTAGGATAGGTCCTTGCGATCTTGATTCTGTTTCCCACCCAGCAGCCAGGTTGCAGGTTTCCGCCTGAGTGAGTGCAGCCCAGGCTGTGGCAAGAGGAGCTTTGGTCACTAGCCTGGGGCTGACCTCTGAAGCAGGGAGGATTTCCATGGCGCAGCTTCCCGAGAGAGCAGGATTAAGAGAAACTGCTCCGGTGGGCCGAGCCAGGGGCCAGGGGGAAGCCGGGCGGAAACTCAAAACCTCCGCAGCTGTTTCCAGTTTGCTGCTGGTGCTGGACCGAGGAGCGCTGCCCCGGTTGGTTCCCGGAGCCGGGATCAGGAGGCGAAGCCCGCAGCCCTGGAGCACCCTGCTTTGGCCTGGCCTCATGTAGCTCTCTGCCCTCGCCTCCGATCGTCTCTCACCTCTATTTTCTTTTTCTTTCTCTGATTTATTTTTAAAATTCTCATGGAATCAAGGATATTGTGGAGATCCGTAGTTCTCCTGCAATAGTGGGACACTGGGCTCTCTTGACCACGCCCCCTAGAGCTTTTCTGCCCTGGATACGGAGCCTACCCTGAGCGGGCTGCTCCGTTCTCCATCATACACAGATGGGAGCTCTATCATATATAGATGCGAGGTTTGCCAAAGGCTGTGGGGATATGTGTCACTTCCCACCTTGGCTCTGTCCTCCGTGCCCACCCTACTGGGTATTTCTTTCACCCGCCTCTATCCCATTCAAAGTGATGCTCCCAGGATGGGCAAGGACCCAGTGCTGACTTTATGTTCCAGATGGAGGCAGAAAGCCTCTGCTTGCTATGGTCCGGATGCCAGGCTCCCACCCAGGAGCTGACCCCCGTGATAACTCAGCTGAGGAGGGAAGGGCAGTGCAGGAATCAGAGCTTGTGTTTCAGAGTCAGACAGGCCTGGTGCCTGCCAATCCTGCTTCTCTGCATCTTACCTGTGTCTTTTTGAGTGGACACCCTTGGCCTCAGCCTTAGTCAGCAACAGCCACAGCCACAGGGATCCACACAAAGTAGCTTTGAGCTATCGTTTCTGCCTGTTCCCTTTCCTATGTATGAGACTGTTGGACTCTTTAGCTCTATTAGGGCCACCCCCTAGAATGAACTCCAATTCATACATCAGCAATAGAGGCCCTTCATGATGGCCCCTGGATTTATCTGCCAAGTTCTTGCCTGATAAGTACCTGCTAGAAGCTGAAACACATTTCCCCATTTCTCCATTACCATCATGGAGAGTAACTTCTCACTTCTCACCTACACATGTCTTCATGAAGCGAGGCCTGGTCCAACACTTTCCTAGTCTGAGAGCCAGGAGAGGGCCATGCCCGGTTTTCAGGGATGACATATCACTACAGAGGCCCAAAAGGGTGTCTGGCCAAGGGCTGGATGGTAGATGGGAGGTGAGTTTCATCTCTAACTGCTGGGTGGGGTCAGAAGGTCTGCCAGGGAGCTGAACTGGGGAGCACGTTTTGTTGAGGTGGCAGAGGGAGAGCCACTTTTCTTTCCCAGGTAGCCTCCCTCCTGCCCTCCTTACTGTTCACCTCACCTTCCAGTTTTACCTCCAAAGCACCAGCCAGATGCTGAGGCAACTGAGTGGCACCTAAGGTACAAAGGCCTGCCAATGAGCAGGTCACATCAGCTTCCATGTGCTCACTTTTAGGCCAAGGAGCACCCCTGGATGAGGATGGAGGAGCCAGGAGCCTGTGTTTGAGCTTTATTTTGGTCTCCCCTGGCTTTAAAACCCTCTTGTGCAAGCACTTGAGCCTCAGTTGATAAGTTAGACAAGGTAGAATGGAGGGAGTCACTTTCCGCATCTGAATGCTGTACACCTAGAGCACATGTCAGGATGACTGCCTGGTTTGATTTCTAGATCTGACCCTGCACTCTTCCTCCTGCTCCGGTGGGGACTTGTGCCATTCCACACACCGTGCAGCACCAGATGGCACTGATGGAGGAGAAATGGGCTGGCATTGTCATTGCTGTAATGTGTCACATGGGTTCCAGGATGCATGAGCTTTCCTGTCAGCAGAGCTCACAGTCTGGGTTACAGTCAAGTTGATCTAAACCTAACAGGCATGCACAAGGCTCCAGGATGCACAGGACCTTCTGCAGCCTGCCTGGAACAAAGGGACAGAAGAGCCAGGCCCCTGGTAAGGGAGGACTGGCTAAGGACCAGACTGACTAAGGACCAAGGCCATCCTCCCTGAGGTCCTTCCTGGGCTTTGTAGTTGCTGTCCCGACTCATGTGTGAAAGCATTTCAGGAAGTCACCTGAATGCTATCCTAAAATGATTCAGTGTTGGAGGCCACTGAGGACCAGCCATGCAGCCTCTGGGCAATGCATTCCATGCTTCAGTTATTTGGTTCTGGAAGCATACTACTAAGCAGAGTTGACTTTTTCTCCATGAATATAGATCGTAAGTGAGTTGGCCAAGGTTGCAGAGTGAGGTGATGGCACCGGTCTTGTCCCACTATCAGTTCTATGTGGGACTAGGGCCAGGACCATGGTGCTCCTTGAAGGATGCTTCTCTCTCCCTGAACAGTGATCATGGTAGTGATTCTCTGGTGGAGGACCTGAGGTAGCAAAACTAAGTGTCACAAAGACAGAAGAGGCTGGTAGTCATTATTTTTGTTGTTGTTGGTTGTGGTGTGTGTGTGTGTGTGTGTGTGTGTGTGTGTGTGTGTGTGTGTGTGTTCGAGAGCCATCTCATGAAGCCTCCTTACCACATAGGCTCCTATATTCACATATGAGAGTTGCCTTCGCTCACCCAGGTTCTGGTGATGTGGGGAGGCTGTATCTCTCCCTTGGCCTCCTTCCTTAGAAACATCTTTAGTCTGTGAATCTATGAAATTATTCACTTATAGTAGTAATTACAGTTACTATCATTGGTTTAGTTAGCATTTGAAAAAGGAATTGCACTCTATTTTTTATATTAAAACACAAAACCAAAATGTCTATATCTTTTACCCTAGGGGTGCAGGGATGGTTCAATATAGGAAAATCTATCAACGTAATCCACCATTAAACAAACTGAAAGAAAGAAAAATGATCATCTCATTAGATGTAGAAAAAGCCTTTGACAACATTCAACACCCCTACATGTTAAAAGACTTGAAGAGATCAGGGATACAAGGCACATACCTAAACATAATAAAGGCAATATACAGCAAGCCCACAGCCAACAGCAAATTAAATGGAGAAACTTAGAGAAATTCCACTAAGATCAGGGAGAAGATGAGGCTTCTCATTCTCTCCATATCTATTCAGTGAATACTTGAAATTCTAGCTAGAGCAGTAAGACAACTAAGGGAGATCAAGAAATACAAATTGGAAAGGAAGAAGTCAAAGTATCGTGACTCGAAGATGATATGATAGTATATACAAATGACCCCAAAAGTTCTACCAGAGAACTCCTATGGCTAATAAACACCTTCAGGAAAGTGGCTGGGTACAAATTCAAAAATAACAGTAGCCCTCCTTTATACAGATGATAAATGGACTGAGGAAAAAGTTAGGGAAACAATAGTCTTTACAATAATACCCACAATAACACCCACAAATAATACATAATATCTTGCTGTAGCTCTAACCAAGCAAGTGAAACACCTGTATGACAAGAACTTCAAGTCTCTGAAGAAAGAAATCGAAGAAGACCTCAGAAAATGGAAAGATCCCCTATGCTCATGATTAACATAGTAAAAATGGCCATCTTACCAAAAGCAATCAACAGATTCAATGCAATCCTCATCAAAATTCCAACACAATTCTTTACAGACCTTGAAAGAGCAATTCTCAACCTCATATGGAAAAACAAAAATCCCAGGATGCTAAAACAATCCTGTACAATAAAAGAACTTCTGGAGATAATCACCATCACTGATTTCAAGCTGTACTACAGAGTAATACTAATAAAAACTTCATGGTTTGGGCATAAAAACAGATACATTGACCAATGAAATGAACAGAAGACACAGAAATAAACCCACACATCTATAGACACTTGATTTTTAACAAAGAAGCTAAAACCATTCAATGGAAAAAAGAAGGCATCTTCAACAAATGGTGCTGGTCTAACTGGATGTGTGCATGTAGAAGAATGAAAATAGTCCTATATATTTATCACCCTGCACAAAACTCAAGCCTAAGTGGATCAAAGACCTCAATATAAAACTGGGTACACTAAATGTAATAGAAGAGAAAGAGGGTAACTTCCTTGAACACATTGGCACAGGACACAAATTCCTGAACAGAACTCCAATGGCTCAGGCACTAAGATCAGCAATTGATAAATGGGACCTCATGAAACTGAAAAGCTTCTGTAAGGCAAAAGACATAGTCAATAGGACAAATCAGCAACTCACAGATTAGGAAAAAAAATCTTCACCAACCCCACATCTGATAGAGGGCTAATATCCAAAATATATAAAGAACTCAAGAAGCTAACCTCCAAAAAACCCAATAACCAAATTAAAAAATGGGGTACAGAACTAAACAGATAATTCTCAACTGAGGAACCTTGAATGGCTGAGAAGCACCTAAAGAAATGTTCAATATCCTTAGTCATCAGGGAAACACAAATCAAAACGACCCTGAGATTTCAACTTAAACAATCAGAATGGCTAAGATCAAAAACTCAGGTGACAGCAGATGCGGTAAATGATGTAGAGAAAGAGGAACACTCCTCCATTGCTGGTGGGATTGCAAGCTGGTACAACCACTATGGAAATCAATCTGGTGGTTCCTCAAAAAATTGGAAATAGTTCTACTTAAGGACCCACCCCACGGGAGAGAGCCAACTCCTGACACTATTAATAACAGGAGCCTAGCACAACAGTCTTCTGAGAGGCTTCCTCCTGCAACGGATGAAAACAGAGGTAGAGACCCACTGACAAACATCAGGAGGAGCTTGGGGAGTCATGTGGAAGAGTGGGGGATAGGATTGATCTGGAGGGGTCAAGCATTGAGCTGGAGAGGTCAAAGATACTACAAGAAGACCTACAGAGTCAACTAATCTCGGCCTATGGCAGCTCACAGAAGCTGAACTGCCAACCAAAGAGTATGCATGGGCTGGACCTAGGCCTCCTACACATTTGTAGCTGGTGTGCAGTTTGGTCTTTATGAGGGTTCCCTAACAATTTGAGTGGGGGCTATCTCTGACCCCATTGCCTGCCTTTGGATCTCCTTCCCCTAGCTGGACTAATTAGTAATCAGTGGGAGAGGATTGCTTTAGTCCTGCAGCAACTTGATGTCCCGGGGTGGATGGGTACCCAAGGGGGGCTCCCCATTTTCTAAGGAGAAGAGGAAGGAGTAATGGAGAGGGATTTGTGAGGGTGGGGCTTGGAGGGGGCTGCTACTGGATGTAAAGTGAATAAATAAATCAATTAATGAAAAAGATGTCTATATCAAGACTTAACATAGAAGGCTTCTGACCTCAGAGGCAAAGTAGGAAATGTGTCCACACGCTTTGAAAATAGTAGGCAAATCCTGGCTCCTCACACCCCTCCAGGGCTTCCAGGCAGTTCCAGAGTTCAGATCCAGGTCTGTACAGTCAGGACCCTTGGCTTTGCCTTCTGAACTTCATCACTCAGGCAAATGCATGTGATGGCATGTGTTGATTGTGTCAGTGAGAATTTGCTTGAGTGTGAGATTGTGTGTGTATGGCATGCTATATGCTTGTAGGTGAAATAGGCTTCTTATAACATGTGTGGGTGTGTCTGGTCTTTGTGTTTCTGGGGTATGGGGTGGGCCCTAGGAGTTTGTGTGGGTTAGGTGACTTTACAACTGTTGGAGCTCTGTGTGTGTGTGTGTGTGTGTGTGTGTGTGTGTGTGTGTGTGTTTTACTGGGTACTGGGTTTGTTGTTTGTTTGTAGAGAGCTGTGACGTGTATTAGGACTGGGTATCAAAGCTGACTGACTGGGCCCGATTAAGACATAAAGCAAACAGAAGTCTATGATCTTATAAATGGCTCCAGACTGAGGTCTGTGATAATAAAAAGGCAGTGCTGGAAAACAGAGCATCAAACAAGATTATTTCAGATCTACCTTTTCCTGTAATAAACCAACCACAAACAATAGCACAACTGATGTGAAAGTTCCAGCTTTTGCAGGAAAAATAACCCAAGGGACCCAGAGCACGAGGCCTGTCCTGGAGACAGCAGAAGTGTTCTGGATTGTGGATAACATATGCCTTGCATCTCTCACTTTGCCTTCATGGGATGGATGTTACCCCTGTTGTTGGTGTGTCAGACAATCAGCATCAGCGACAGTGATAACAACATATGAATGGTTATGAATATCAACCCTGAACACTCCATTCTTCCAAATCCCCCAGTTCTCACCTAAGACAGACAATTGCACCCAAGGGGAACAATTAATAGATCAAGAGAAAGAAGAATTTAAAAGAAACAATTTCCTCAAAGGGATAGAGAGGCTAAGGCATGAAGCAAGTCCAAGTCATTGAAGAGAAATAACAAGAGCACCTGATACAGAATTTGTACCAAAATCTTTCTCTACAGCTATGTCTCAAGAACATATTAAGGAACATATATTTAACCCATAAAGAATGTGATGCCAAAAGAGGGGGTGGAAGGGTGAAGAAAAGCAAATAAGGACACAATGGTGATCAAGTAGATGACTCTATGGGGGTGGGCACAAACCAAGGTAGAGTTGAAATACTGTAGGGCAATAGATGAAATGGGAAAAGAGTAGTTTGAGTTGAAGTATGCTAAGGCCTTTGAAGAGAAAATACTATTGAATTTTAGATTTTAATAAGTATACGTGCAAAAATAATAACTAGTTTTAAAAAAAGAAGAAATAAAACAAAGGAACACAAAAAAATGAGCTAAAGAGAAGCCTTGGTAAATTCTAAAGAGGTCAGAAAAAGGAAATTTAAAAGGGAACAGAGGAAAAGCAAGGTAACACAGCAAAAAATAAGATTATAGAAAGTTAAATATACTAGAAACCCCAGTAAATGTAAATGATATAAAACTTCCAACTAAAAGGCAGAGTTTACCTTTTTGGTAGAAATCCACAAGAAACCATCTGTTCCTACTCTGGCTACATGACATCTACTCAGGAGGCCATAAAATATAGAGACTCAGGAAGGCTGAAAATACAGGGTTTGAAAGCAATACTCTAAAGATAAGATTGAGGGTGACCCTCAAATTGTCAAGCTGAGCCATGTTTAGTAAAAGTACTTTCAAACAAGTCATACTTATTCTAGTAACATAATGTTGGTACAATATATTGGAAGATTTTCACTGTATCCTAATATTAATCAGTCAAAAGAATGAAACCTCAAACGATCTCAGTAGACTCAGAAAAAAAATTGGTAAAATGTCATTATATGACATGGTAATTGTTTTGTTCGCATGGTTATGGATCCAGTTACCCCACTGTGACACTGTGTGGAAATGGTGGAACTTATAGGAAGTAGCGTCTAGTGGGAGTCATTGAGAGCATGGTCTTGATCGGGATATTGGGCATCTAGCCCTTACCCCTCTCTTTGTCATCTGGTTGCTGTGAGGTGAGTGAATTGCTCCACCATGCTCTCCTGCCTCTGTGTGCTATCATATTCCAGGTATAAAACAACAACTCAGCTGATCATGGACAATGACAGCTAAATCTGTGAGCCCAAATAAATCTTTTTTGTTTTGTTTTTAGGTTGATCATTTGTTGATATTTTGTGATAATAACAGAAAGCAGCCCCATCAATAACATAAGGAGTATTCCTTCATCTCAGAAAGGGTCTCTACCACTTACTTACCAGCAAGTGCAGAATGTGATGGGGGATTGCTTTAATTTCTCTCTTTAAAATCAAGATTTATTCAAGGATATCTGCTGTCACTGATTTAATCCAACAATCCAGAATAGTAAGGTGACATAAAGAAATGATTACAATTCTGATTGATCATCACAGGATGTAACTGTCTATGAATACTCTGGAAGCATCTACAGATATACTGTCAAAATGAGTAAAAGCCCAGAAGATTTTTGGGTTATAAATAAGATAGATTTATAATTATATTAAATAGATACATTAGAAATCAATTGTATTTCTACAGACCACAGCAGTGTTGAAAATAAATTAGTATTTATAATATATATAGAAAACCTAAGTTGCTTGGGAATAAATCTAACAGAATTAGAGACCTTTCAAAAAAATTGTGTGTGTGTGTGTGTGTGTGTGTGTGTGTGTGTATGTGTGTGTGTGTTACAGAAGATCCAAATAAATGAAGAGGTGGAGAAAGTCAACACCACAAGAAAACCCCATTTGGATTTTCTTCAAGTTAATGATACATTTATTGGAATTTAAATTGAATCCCAGTGCACTTGTGTGTGTGTGTGTGTGTGTGTGTGTGTGTGTGTGTGTGTGTATTCTAAAATTTAGATGGAATAATTAAGATTCAATTATAGATAAGAAACCTTTGAAGAAAATTAACAAAATAGATATATCCTTTGTCCTGGTAAAACATAAGATTTACTTTAAAATCTAGTAATTATGGTATTGTGTATTTTTGAATCAGCTATGGTTGTGTAAATTAGTATATTTTTCCTTTCCTTAAAATCATCAAAACCCGCGGCGACGGCTGGAAACCTCAGCTTGGGCCACAGGGCCCCACACCTAATCAGCGCCGGGACAAAGATCCCTCGCCGGAGATCACAAGACCCAGCAGAGGGCCAAAGACACGCCCCACAGCTCACCAGGTACTG
>CM052702.1:105347396-105372929 GCA_028551405.1 Uromys caudimaculatus
ATATTGGATATTAGCCCTCTATCGGACATAGGATTGGTTAAGATCTTTTCCCAATTCATTGGTTGCCGTTTTGTCCTATTGACAGTGTCCTTTGCCTTACAGAAGCTTTGCAATTTCATGAGGTCCCATTTGTCCATTCTTGATCTTAGAGCATAAGCCACTGGTGTTCTGTTCAGGAACTTTTCCCCTGTACCCATGTGTTCGAGGCTTTTCCCCCACTTTCTCTTCTATTAGATTCAGTGTATCTGGTTTTATGTGGAGGTCCTTGATCCACTTGGACTTGAGCTTTGTACAGGGAAATAGAAATGGATCAATTTGCATTCTTCTGCATGTAGACTGCCAGTTGAATCAGCACCATTTGTTGAAAATGCTGTCTTTTTTTCCACTGGGTGGTTTTACAAGTACTTTATTTTTTAAAAAATCTTATCATTATAGTGCAGATGTGCATTGTGCACTGTGTGTGTGTGTGTGTGTGTGTGTGTGTGTGTGTGTGTGTGTGTGTGTGTGATGTGTTGCTGGGGTAGTGCACATGTCAGAGTGCATGTGTGAAAGCCGGGGGACAACTTTCAGGAGCTAATTCTCTCCTTCTACTATGTGGGTTCTGGGGGTCAAATTCAAATGCTGGCCTTGCAGGGTAAGCTGAGCCATGCCAATACTTCCAGTAAGTTCTTTAATATATACTTCTTTGGAAACTTTATTTTTTTAAAAATAGATTTATTTATTTATTATATGTAAGTACACTGTAGCTTTTTTCAGACACACCAGAAGAGGGCATCAGATCTCATTACAGGTGGTTGTGAGCCACCATGTAGTTGCTGGGATTTGAACTCAGGACCTTTGGAAGAGCAGTCAGTGCTCTTAATCACTGAGCCATCTCTCCAGCCCCCTGGAAAGTTTAAATATGACAGGTGACATGACAAACCAATGTAATGTAACAGACAATGCAATCGGTTCTACTGGGATACTCTAATCTAAATGGAAAGCAAACCTGTACTAACTCGCTCTGCACATGCTTAAATATCCTTTCAACTAATTAGAAAATGCACACAATTGTCGTTTTTAGCTTTTACAGCAGCAACAGAAATGAACTTATCAAGCTATTAATTTATAAAAATGAAGCCTGGGGGCAGAGCACTTATTTAGCATTTGTGAGGCCCTGGGTTTGACCCCCCAACCCTGCCCCTACCCCGAAGCATAAGAACTTTATGAAGAAAGATTTAAAACTTCTACAGAAGATCTAAAGACTTAACCAAAGAATAGAAATCTCGTTCAACGCACAGGTGTTAAATTAATTTCCAAATTAGTTTTAAAAAGTCAGAATGTTATGGAGTCATTTGCTCCTCTCCTCCTGGCTTTGATGGGGACAACTGGAACTTGCTTAGCTTTAGGAACTAAAGTGTCTCATGCACTGAGCATATCTTGTCACCTGCCTTCTAAGGATCTCACGTCTCTTCAGTGATGTCCCCGCTCCCCTGTAGACCACAGCTGCCTGTGGCCTCGTGATCCCTCCTCTTGCTGTTCCTCAAGGTAACCCTTCCTTCTTCCTCTCACAAGATGATTGTCATGCTGAGAACGCACCCCACCCACTGAATTCTGTGATGCTTTCCCCTACTCCTGCCTGAACAATGAAGTAAAAAGACCACGGCCTTCAAGAAGCATCCAGAATCTCACCACACTGGGTCGCCTGTGCTTACGTCCACATGGCTCTGTCTCACACACACCCCTGCCCTGCCATCCTTTATCCGTGTCTGTATCTCTTACTCCTCCCTAAGCTATGACTTCCTTGGGAAAAGTGGATCTAACATAGCAGGGTGTTTCTAAGGCTCTTCCCAGGGCCAGGCACAATGTTGGCGTCCTATCACTGATGAATGACTGGTCCAATGCCAGGGTCCTGGTGCTGGGGTTGAAATCCCAGTTATTGCATTGGCTTCATGTGACAAAGCACAAAAGTGGTTTTCTTCCATGTTTCTCACGTGTGAAATGAGGCTGAATAAGAGAGCCTGCTACATGGCATCATCCTGAAGACTCAGAGTCAATACACCAAGTGCTTAACTTGGTGCAGAGATTATGTTAAGTGGTGCAGGAAATATTACTTACTACTGCAGCTAAATCATTTATTCATGTATTCCATGTATTACATATTTTTCCCCTTGTAAATGTTTTTTATCTAGTGTCTTTTCTGTGCCAGGTTTTGGGCCGGGTATTTGAGCCACAGATGTAAACTAGACAAAATCTGCCCTTAATGTGGGTATATACCAGGAAGCAGGTGTCCAGGAAGAATGGTGTTGAGGGGGTCTTGGCTCACAGTTGGTAGACAGGGACCTCTGAGTGAGGACACACCCCTCTTCTCTCAGAACACATTGGGAACAAAGCCAGTTAAGGGTGGAGACCTGTGTAAATAGGGGCTGGGCTGCAAGGTTCTTCTCAGCCTTCATTGACAGCTGAGTCTTGAAATTCAGGGACTTTGGTTTTTCATTGACTAATGCTGCATTTTATTGAGCAGAAGCTTCCTGCTAAATCAAAACAGATGAGGTTTTAAAAATAATTATAATTGATTCCATCCCTAGAGTGCAAATCGGTAGCCCCCGGGCCCAGCTAAAATGGGAGAGTTGTGCGCAGGTGGATCCATGTACTCCTGAAAATGAGCGTGTGTGTGTGTGTGTGCGCGCGCGCGCGCGCGCGCGCGCGTGCGTGTGCGTGTGCAGGTGCAGATAGTCACCCTATTCACTGACCAGACTCTGACACTGCACTTGTCCCAGACTGCACTGTCCCAGTACTGAAGACTTTCCCTATGGGACTCATCAATCTTCACGATGCCCTAAGGTTAAGCCCTCACTGGAATTATTTCAGAATAAAGCTGGACTCTGAGGAGCAAAGAGCTTAGCATCTGAGAAAGCCATAAGTGGCAGAGCTTGGCTCTGTTGCTGTCTGTCCTCACAGCAGAGCCTCCACTACCAACAGTGCAAAGTGAGGGATTGGGAGGAGAACAAGCCACAGGGCAGAGTCATGGGTTCCCTTTGACAATCAGGCAAGAGACCTAAGAAGCTGCAACAAGTAAGAACAGTGACAGATGCCACCCAGTGATCAAACCACAAGCTTGGGGTCACCAGTGACTGATATTAAATCCTTATATTATTTAAATAAGTACTCTTCCCAGGTTTGAATGAGGAAATTGAGGTCTTCCAGTTGTATCACTAATAAAAAGTAAATATTTCCAATTCCTAACCCCTTGTTTCTTTAGAGATATTTATACATCATACACAAATGATGTAGGCAGGGAGGTGGGAGGATGGTGTTGCCTCAGAAGACTGAATTTAGTTCTTGAGATGTAAACTGACAGCAGATCCATCCATCTGTTCATCCATCTGTCCGTCGGTCTGTCTATCCATCCATCTACTCATTTGTTCCCTCAACTCCTGCCATAGGAACAAGCTTGTTTCAAAGTGCTGGGACACTTGGACAGACATCAGAGTAGACAAAAATATCATTTCTATGATCCCTACCAGAGGTAGGCATTGTGCCCTGGACAGGAGGAGGGTTCTAATGGGTGGGGCAGTAACTATCTTGACAATGAAGTTAGGGAAAGTGAGTCTTTTCCAAGCTAAAAGCACTGGCCATATTATAGTCTCCAGAGGCACAGCTACTGACAAAGTCCTGGGGCTGGGACAACCTTGATGTGTTTGAAATCTAGAAGGAAGCTGAGGGTGGTTAGTGTGTGTGTGAGAGGGTGCAGATGAGAGATGAGCTTCATAGAGTTGGTGCCTGGGCTAGCAAGGCCTTCAAGACCAGAGAAGGGATTTGATTCTCTTTCATTGCAGTAGAGTCAGTGGACGGTGTCAGACAGTGTGGACTGATCTGATCCATATTGTAAGGCTTGCTCTAGCTACAGAGTGGAGAACATTGCAGGTGGGGGTGGGACAAAATGCAGAACACTCTGCTGGAATGATGGTGGAGTCCCAGAGAAGGATGGTGTGGTCTGAGTTAAAATATCAGCAGGGGGTGGGAGGGGAAGACAGGTTTATGGTGTTTTTTGTTGTCGTGTTTTGTTTTGTTTTGAGAAACAGTGCTTTTTAATGCACTAGAAGAGAGGCTTGAGAAACAGGGAGAATGAAAGATAAACCACCCACTGGGATTCAGAAGACAAAAAAAGGGGTGTGTGTGTGTGTGTGTGTGTGTGTGTGTGTGTGTGCGCGCGCGCGCACGCATGCACATGCATACACTAAATCTAGATGTGGGGAAAGACAAAAACAACACCAACAAGATGTTTGTGGTTTTAGACTTCAGAGTCAATGACATGGAAAGAACACGGAGAGCCAAAGACGAGCTGAGGACAGTTAAATAGGTGTAGGGTACAAGATAAAGATAAACAAATACTTAATATGTGTCTGAGTCAAAACTCAGGTCTTTTCAAAACTCTGAAGTCCAAAGTCCATGCCCAGGTAGATTTTTTTGACAACCATAGGGAAAGAAGAAGGACACTGGGGACACTGGGGACACTGGCACTGATCTTAGCCCTTCTCTCTCTACTATTTTAACTTCAGTGACTGCTAGCCTCCACACAATTGAACAGCAATGCTGTTGTGTGACAAAACTTTTCCTAGGGAGATGCAACACACACATCTATCTACTCAACCCAGATAGGTACCACCAAAGTCCAACTTGGTGAACCAATGAGATTTTTTATTTGTTTGTTTTTGTTTTATTTTTCTATGGAGTGAGTTCCAGGACAACCAGGGTTTCTCTGTGTAGCCCTGGCTGTCCTGAAACTCACTCCATAGATCAGGCTGGCTTTCAACACAGAGATCCCCCTGCCTCTGCTGGTGAGTGCTGGGATTAAAGATGTGCACCACCACTCAGTGAAACAATGAGTTTTATTGGGGTTATTTAGAGTTGCAAAAATGACACAAAGACAGCTTCATTTCCAAGGCCTATCCCAGTACAGGTGACAGCTCACAAAATCTGGGAAACCTGGAGCACACTGCACAGCTTTGAGACAGCTCAATAGGTGGGAGAGTATCCTTTCCAAGTGACTCTATTCCAAACCTCTTCCAGGAAGCTCATCTGGTTTCTGCTTCTCCCAGGCAGCTGGTCTGGTCTCAGAGCCTTCTTTGCAGCTTGGGTCTGCTGTTCTGAGGGTCTCTCAGCTTATATTGCTTACTTTGGCAGATAGGAGGCCAAGTGAATTTGGTTGGTTTCAGGGACTTCTTGAAGCTATATTTAGTTGTTTACCTTCCTTAGAAGCTTTCCTATAGGCTGGAATGTTTTTCAACCCTGGGAGGAAACTGTTACAGAGAAAATGCTCATCACAGAATGAGATTGTATGATGGTTAATCTTGATTATCAATTTAATAGGTTCTAGAACCATACAGGAAACAAGCCTCTGGGTGTACCCATGAAAGACTATCTAGATTAGGTTAGCCTCTGAGCATGTCTGTAAGTGATTCTCTAGATTAAGTTAATTGAGGTGAAAACCACCTTGGAGGTGGGTGGCACCACTCCATCTACTGGGGTCACCTGCTGTATAAAAAGCAAGGAAAACAGCTGAGCAGAAGCATTCACTGTGTTCTGCTTCCTGACTTCAAATGCAATGTGACCAGTGACCTAACACTCCTGTCACCATGGCTTCCTTGCAACGATGGACTGTAACTGCAAACTGTGAGCCAAAATGATCCCTTTCTTCCTTAGTTTGCTTTATTAGTATATTTTTATCACAGCAACAGAAAAAGTCAGGAGCTGAATTTGGACCTAGTGCAAGTATGCTTTTGGGATGTCTTGGGGGGGAAAGGAACAAGATAATTCAGATCATTTGGTGGTCTGGTCCAAAACCTTTTTCTCTCGTGATTTTGGCAGACCATACTCATTGGAGTTACCAACATCTATAAGTCACCTCTTGGAGAGACTCTAGTACTAGGGTCTTCCAGCAGTGCACTCCCCTCCTAGTAGTTCCCTGGATGGAGGACGGGGTGCTCATCTGATTACTCAGGGTGGGAAGGAGGTGGTAGTGTGATACCTCTTTCCCCTAGGGATCAAGCTGCTTAGAGAGCAACTGTCTGGTATACCAGGCACACATTCATCTTTCACACAGTAATGCCAAACCTCCAGTCTGAGGTCTTCCTTTCTTCCCTCTTTTGTCTTCCTCCCTGGAGAAGTGAATGAACTGTCTAGAGAGACATGTCTAGAATTTCTATTGTCCTGTGCTTTGGGGAGCATACCCCAGGATAGAGTTTGGGGAGGTGAAACATCACATGAGAAGCAGTCAGGAACAAATCTGAGAGGATGCTGAGCCCAACGTGGAATGTAGACCAGGATGATTTCTGTGTAGGGTAAATAGGAGACTGGTCCATGTAGATAGAAACCGACCTCCATCCTCAAATACACACACATCTGGGCCCTAAGCTCTCCCATCCTTGCTGCAGAGCAAGTATCTCCACCAGGGACTCCAAGTCACAGCCCCAGCTAAGTCCTGCTGTTTCTCACTGATCATTCACAGTAAGAACAGTGATGTCACTTCAGCCTCTTCCAAGAGAGGAAGCGCAATGAGAGCAGCAAGAATGCCAACTCTACTGTTTTCCAGGTTGGATGCTATAAAGTGAACATAGATTTGGACTATAAGAGAGACTGAAAGATGGTCTCGTTTATGCAGGCTCCGAAGTAGCCAGGCCTATGGAACAAAAGTAAGCTGTCAGGTCCCCTTAGAGCACCCAGAACTGCTGTTTGCTTCCGACCCCACTGGGTCTGGTCCTCCCAAACATCTCCAGGGTTTCTAAGAAGCCTGGGAGGTCTGCTTGCCTAGTTGTCCTGAATTCCAGCTCCAAGTTAGAAATCCAGGGGGCTAAAGCCATTGGCCGTTTACATGGGGAAATTGTAAAGGGGAAAGATAAACGTTGGAAAATTAGCCACTGACCCGTGGGCTGAGCAGTGGGACAGGGAAATCCGAGCCGAGCTCATGGAAAATCTATAACCAGAGCAGGCTGAGCCGCACCGTCCCAGAAAAGCAGATGGGGGCAGCCATAAAATGTGACCCCTCCGCGTCAGCCAGGCCAAGCTGAGCACTATTTTTAGATGGCAGTATTATTTTAAAGCATTCCTTCTCTTTTATACGTTGCCTTTTGCCCTCCTGTGCAGATGGGCCATTGGCCTAACTTCCCCGGCTCCTACCTCCCCACTGAGGAGTGGGGTTATCTCTCTCTCCTTGTCAACCAGTATGCCTACTTGGCTCAAGGAGAGAGCACTTTTTGTTAGGACAAACTAGAACTCTTGAGAATTTGACTCCACCTTCACTTTTTACCCCGAGAAGAAGCTGAGGAGGAGCAAGCAGTAGATAGCACAGGCTGAGGAGGGGAGAGCCACCTGCAAGCAGCCAGTTACAGCCCCAGGCCAGCATGGGCCGGGGAGGGCAGAGGGGCCAGACTAGAGCCTGAAAAGGGAGCAAGGGCTTCTAAGAGGAGGAAGTGGGAGTCGGTATGTTACAGTTCAGAGAGGGGCCTGTCTGTGCACTGTAGGAAGTGGGTGGAAGGCTCTGGAAAGGCTTTAGCAAGTGCAGTGGAATTAGCTCTTATTCTGCCTGAGGGGTCTTACGTAGACCAGTGGCTGCAGTATGTGACCAAGGATCCCATCCAGTTTTCTTTTGTGTTCCACAGTCTGTCCACTGCCTACTTAGTAATTCATTAGTACCCCTATGCTGCCTCTTGTTCCAAGTATCATGTCTTCTAGAATAGGGCAAGGCCTTAAAGATCATCTAGTGTAACTTTGCTTCATTGGTGAGAGACAGAGAGCCACAGAAGTGCTGGGTGCTGCCTTGCTGCCTCTTATCTTCAAAGGCCTGGAGTTCCAGCAGGGAGAAGGCAGGGAGTCCTGGTGGCTTCTGTCCTATGTCTTGGCATTCAGCCTCCTGAATGACTGTTTGCATTCTATTTCCTCACTCTGATTTTAAGGGCACAATGCTTGTAAAACAGCCAAAATTTAGGTCACTTATGAGCTGTGTGTGTGTGTGTGTGTGTGTGTGACATGGGTTCTGAGGTTGTGTGATAAAGAGTAGGGAGAATGATTCTCTTTTTTCAATTTTTCTTGACTTTGTCTTCTGAGGGTAATGACTTGTCTATGCCTGGCATACTTAAGAAGTGAAGGCCACCAAAGGCCCACTGAGGAAAGGTGAGGGGCAAGCTGACACAAATCCAGGACAGGACAGAGAAAGAACAGCACGGGTGGGCTGGGCAAAGGGAACGCTGTGACATGGGAGGAAGGCTTTGAGCAGCCATGGGGACACCTGGTATAGGGCACTGCAGCCACCTGTAAGGACTGTGAGCACCTCCAAACACCCCACATCCTTACTGCTAGACGCTTGAGCTGCGGGCATGTTAGTCTGTGGAGATGACCTAACAGGATCTTACAGAGGCCTGGCAAAGATGTTCATCACCGTCATCCTACCAGGGCAATGGCATTCATCACTTGACTTGCCATGACACAGAGCTGATATAAAGAACTTGATGGCAGAAGATTGATTTTAGCTCAGGGTCTCATTGGTTTTGGCAGAGAGTTGTTGCTTCTATTGATCTGAGCCCTGGCAAAGCAGGCGACATGGCTGCTTTGAGAACAGGAATGCACAGGCTCCTCACCACATAGTAGACAGGCAGAGAGACAGAGAAGGACCCAGGACAAAATACCCATAAGGATACATCCCAAGTGACTTCTTTCTTCCAGTGAGCCCCATCTCCTGAAGTCAAGTGGCACCACTGGCTGGGATCCAATTCTTTAATTCTTTATGTTCAATAATCAAGCTTGGTCCTGCGCCTGGGATCAATCCCAGCAAGAGAGCCTGGCCTCAGCTACCATGGCTCCCAGGGGCCTCTTGGTTCTGAGACCAGTCCTGTGGATTCTGCCCAGGGCATGTTAGTTCCCTGTCTTCTCTGAGTAGAACCATTTGACAGAGTCTTGTGCCACACGGAGGGCCCTACCAGGAAAGATAATTTTGATCTCTGTGTGGTAACTGATTGACAGTCATGTGATTACTAAGTGAAGGAGAAAGTTCTGGAAGGCAAAAGTTATGACATCAGGGAGGCAGCTGCAGCCACAAACAGAGTGAGCAGTGAGTGGGTGCTCACACTTCTCAGTGCCTCCTTCATGCCAGATACCCGTCTAAGAACTTGATAAGCATAGCACGGCATCAGCCCTAGCCCTAGGAAGGGATGCTGCTCTCACAGCAGGCTTATGGGGGAACCAGAGGCTCAGACAGGGCAAATAACTAGCTAAGGAGCACACAGCTAGGAAGCAGGCCACTGAGTGTGAGCCCAGGCAGTTTGACTTCAGATCCCGTGTTCTTAAACACTGATTGTGTGCAAATTCCCTGGAAGAATTTTCTGGAATGAAGTGGCTTGTGAAGGCTATCCTAATCTTCCTGGAGGTGCACTATTGGCCCGTGGGAGGAGAGGCAGCAGTGTTGGGTACCTAGCATAAAGCTTGTGTAAGTCACTCCTGGTTCTGGGAAATCTCAAGTTGTAATGAGCCAGGCTCTCTGCTGCCTCCTCAGGCCTCACCCCATGTCCCTGTGCTTGCCTCCTTTCCACAGCCCACCCGCCTGAGATCACTGGGCTTGCCTTAGAAGAGCTCTTGACTCTGCCCACCTCACCTGCCTCCCTCCTCTCCACCTCCCACTTCCTGGATTAAGAGCCTTCTAGTAGGTCTTCCCCTTCTGCTCATCCCCACCATCCATCTCTGCACAGCTGTTAGAGAGATTTCTTAAAATATAAATCAAACCACATCCCTCCTTAGCCTCAGACCTCTTCACTGCACTTGAATAAAATCTGGATTTCTGATCAAGGCCTCTGTTGACCCCTGTAACTTCATCTGTGCCACTGTGTCCCTTGCTCCCCACGTCCCAGATAGACAAGCCCCTCTGCAGCTCCTGGAGGATGCCAGGTGACTTTTCTTTGCCCGTGTCCTCTCATCCTACCCAAGACCAACGCCACCTCCTGAGAGGTTTTCTTTGGCCACCCACTTGTTCCTCTTGATGGTTTCTGTTATATCACCTGTTCAGACTCAGAATTATTTTAGTTATTTGGTCATTTATAAAACCTTTCTCTCTAGAATGTCAAATCTACTAAGAGAAGAATGGCGACTGAGAAACTCGGGCTCGTGTTGCATATGCGGCATGCAGCACTCATGTGGTGGAAGACGTGCAGTGAGTCCTGGTGGAGGGAGGAGAGGATGGAAGTAGGTCATCTTGGATAGCCGGAAGGGAGCCGATGAAGCCCCTCTCCTTGCTGACTGCCTTCTTCCTCACATTATTCCTGGCCTGTCTCACCTCTCCAGTGGCTTTCTCTGCAGATGTCTCAGAGGGAGCATCCATTCGTGCTCCTTGTAGTAATCTCATTGTTCTTAGGCGTGGGAAGCCATTCCTTAGCAGTCTGATTAACAGGAGCAACCTTTAAGAAGGCAATTGATGGTTCCAAGTTTGCAAGTGGGGAAATAAGAAAGGTCATGTACTGTGTCCACAGCCTCAGGTTAGGAGAGGAGGAGGTAGGACCCTGGAAACCTGCGGCTGGGCCCTTGCCCCTCATCACAGCCCCTGCCTGCCCACAGCATGTAAGGAGCTCTTGGAATGCCTCTTCCACGCACAATCCTGTCGGCAATTTTGGTCTCACCTGGCAGGACTTCCCAAGCTCACCTCATTTTAGAGAGCATCTGGAACATTCGATAAAAAGACAGATTCCCCAGCACCTGGCCAAGAACCTCCCTGTTTCATAAGCTTGCCAAGAAAAAAAATTAGTTTTCTCCAACGAAATCTCACTGGGTGTCTTAAGGACAGGCCCCGTGCCCAGCAGTAGATGGCCAACACAAAGCTAACTCAATGGTATTTTTGTCTCATATTGCTTTGTTTGGGAATTTTCCTTTTTTTGTTTTTTTTCTTTTGTCTTACTGGTCTTTTGCTTGCATATTATGTTTTCCAATTTTGTGGTTTTATGAGTTTTGTTTTGGGGCTGGGGGTTTCTTCTGTTTTCTTTTTTATTCTATCCCCATTTGTTTTCTAAAGAGAAAGAGATAGATAGATAGATGGATAGATAGATAGGCAGATAGGGGTAATGGAGTTAGGAGGGGGAGGAAGTGGAGAGGATCTGGGAGGAATTGGGTGAGGGGAAACTGATCCAAATATATTACATGATAAAATCATTTTCAATTATATAAACTTAGTAAAAACAACAATGGTGAAAAAGAAGCTCGCTGAGCTGGGTGGCAGAGTGGGTGGGAATCTGGACTTTTAACATTGCTGCCGGTGAGTCTGCGTCTTCTGGTCTGCAAGATAAAACCTCGTTTCAGCCAGGCCCACAATACCTTTGAGAGAACCATCCTAGCTCACTGGTCTGGCCTTATCTGTCGGTGGCACCCTTGGAGCCACCTAAGCCTGCAGCCCGACCTGTCCACATGGTCCCTGTCTCTTTCTGCTGGCCCCATCATTGCAATACCATGTCTCCCCACTTTTATTCTCTCCTTCCCTTGCTACTGCTGCACCCTAGAGCCGTAGGAGACCCTGGGGTCTTGTTAACCGGCATCTTTATTTGATAAACATTCCCAGAGAAAAGAATGGACTTACTAAAAGCCACAGGGTGCTGTGGCAGAGCCAGAAGTATGCAGGTCTAAGTGGGGACACTCTTACTTAGTTCATCGAACTTTCAGACTTCCCTTTCAAAGGAGCAGTCTAGAAAAGTCTATTTATGAAAGTGCAAGCTGACAGAGGGATTCTTTTAGAGGCTTTTTCAAGTGGCCTTGAATCTTACTGCTGGCTGCTGAGTGATGATAATCACACTTCTTGTTGCTCATAGAACATAGGAGAGATAGGACAGAGGGGGCCAGGAAGCATGGTCATTGTCCTTGCCATCATCATCATCATGGTCATCTAGTGATGTACACAAGAGATGCCTTACTGGGGGCCAGCCTGTGAATGAATGGATGTTCAGTCCTCATCGTAACGCCATGATGTAGAAGCTCTTCCAACCCTCATGTTGAGGCAGGACCTTCCTTGTGCCCTAAGTCAGGGCCAATGCAGAGAACCTTCTTGAAGGTGGGGTGGAAAGAGCTTCCTGTGAAGGTTGAACAGTTACGATTCAGGGATGCAAGGTGAAGTGGATGTTTCTGCCTGTCAGTCTAGAAAGAGGAGTGAATGTTTGTCAGAGGCAACAAGGACAGGGGCCAGCAACCAGCTCAGGTTGTGGTTTGTCTCCATGGCACATGAGCAGCACCATCAGAGAGGGTTTGGGGTAGTTTTGAATTTGGCAGTGGGAGCCAGGGAGTCTTACTGCCAAGACCCTGAAACAGTGGCTGTCTAGGGCATGCTCAGGGACAACATTCTGCCAGCACCCTTCTCCAGATTAGCTGGAAGGAGTTCCCTCTGGCTGAGAGAGGTGAGAGAAGCATGTGGTAGCATGTGAGATTGCGTGAAGATATGACTTGGTGTGCACACATGCTGTGAATATGGACGGTGTGAAGTTTGTGTGTGTGGGCACATGTGTTTTCAAGGGACATGCTATATGCCCAACTGGGTCTCATAAGGGGAGGGTTCAAGTGTGGGTGGTGTGCTCGACACTGTGGTATGGGGCTGTCCTGTGCACATGTGCTGCCCTCAGCTGGTATTAAACACTCTTTGGATTGCTTGCTAGGTAAACATTCAATAATGTAATTTGGAAATTCTGTCCCCAGGGTCCCGATGTGTGGCCAGGCAGCTGGCGGGTGGTGGGGGATTAAGATATTAGTGTATTAATGCCATATCAAAGCCCAGCACCCTCGTCCATGGGAGTGTCTGTTGACAGCCCAGAGCGCCCAGAGCTTTGGGGCCCTGCAGCCCCCACCGCATCTCTCTGAATCACAAGAAGCCTTGTGTATAGAGCTTGTTCTGAGAGCTGCAGGGCCTCCAGACATGAGCTCATGCCTATAGGTCCCCTCAGGAAAAGGTGGGTGGCCTTCTCTACCACCAGACCTCTTCCCTACCATAGGGGCCAGGCTGTGGGTAGTAGAAGCAGGTTTGGGGGTCTGAGCTGGTCCTTTGACCTGGTCAAAGTCGTCTGTTATGTTTGTTGAATTACAAATAACTGACTCTCTTGTCATGGAATTTCTTAAATTCTTCAATCATGTGAGTAAAATTTTGTTTACTTTGTTATTCCTAGTGCCGAGCAGTGTACGGTATACAGGAAGAGCTCAATCTTTGTGCTTTGGATGGGAAGACTGAAAGCAGAGACAGGGAGTCAGGAAGCCAACAAACCATGAACTGAATTTTGCCTCAATTCTGCTTGGTGACTTCTGTTGGAAATCCTTTACCCTGGGGACAAAACCTCACAAGCAGTTTGCAGCCTTCAGTGTGGACAGTATGGGCCTGCAAATGGTGCCTGTGTCTGGAAGGTTTAGAATCGGTATGGATCCTGGAGGGGGGTTGCTTGCAGGACTGACCAGCAATGGCCATGGTCAGGTGGATGGCTGGGAGGAAGGAGAACACATGGTCCTGGTGAATGAAGGGACAGTCAGGGGCCAAGAGAAGAAAAGGAATGTCCCTCAGAAAATCAGTGCTGAAGCTGGAGCCAGGACTAGGCCACATGGAGAGAGCCTGCGACTCTGTGAGTGTAGTGAGGGACTTCCTCTTCCTTGTAGGTGAGAATGTGAGTGGGAGGCTGCCTCCTGCTTGTCTTCTCAGAGTCAACTCAGAGTGGAGAAGCCTAACAGCTGCTTAGCACTGTTCAGCGCTGTCAAGATTTACTGCTAGCCAGGGCTGATACAGAGTGAGACCCTCCCACGATGACATCTGCTGTGGTTTGAATGAAAACTCTCCTCAGAGAGAGCTCAACAGTTCCTGCCGCCACTCCTGCCACTTGCTGCTATGCCTTCCTACCGTGATGGACGCCTGTCTGCCCTGGAACTGTAAGCCCAAATAAGCTCTTTCTTCTAAAAATTGCTTCCAGTTATGGTGTTTTATCCCAGCAACAGAAAGAATAACTGATACAGGGAGTTGACACCAGAGAGTGAGTGGTTGCTATGAAGAATCTGACCACGCTGGGTTTTTTTTTTTTAGAGAAACGTGAATGACTTTGGAACTTTGGATTAGGAACCCAGATGAATGCTGTAAGTAGAACTTGCAGGGCTGTTCTGAGAGGAAGATGGAAGGAAGTTGTGCTGAGGGCAATGTGAACAGTAGAGACCAAACTCAAGAGGTTTCAGGGGGAAACAGTCTTAGCAACTGGGCTAGAGGCCATTCCTGTGATATTCTGGCAAAGAATCCAGCTGCTTTCTGCCCATGTCCTGAGAACTGGATTGGGGCTAAATTAGAAAGCAACAGATTTATTTCTTTGGAGGGAGAAATTTCAAGACTACATAGTGTTAAGGCTGTAGTATGATAAGCATATGGAAGTCTATAATAAGTATGTAAGTCTACAAGCCAAAGAAAGTGGGGCAAAAAGAAATACAAAACATACAGTTCAGATATAAAAGGAGCACTGGGAAACTTAATATTATAGACAAGGCATGTGCTGGAAGACAGGCTGCAGTTGTTGAGAAGATTAGCTCCACTAAAGAGAGGCATATCCATTACTGAACATACAACTTATGTCATCAAACATGGAGAAAGCAAGCTGATGCCTAAGTAGAAGCTTCACCCTCTACTGACTAGCATTTATGATGTTGGAAAGAACATTGCCTGCTACTAGAGAATAAAAAGCAGTTCTCAGTGTCACCTAGCTACAAACCTTGAGACCTACCACTGCAAGATTTACCAGTGCAAAAGTGGTACAAATGTTATGGGAGCAACTAACCACCTTCTGCTTGGATTTACAGCCCACCCTGGGAGATGGAACACATGCATGATTCTGCTGAAACAGCCACGAACCTGAGACTACATGGGTCATGGGCCTAGGAGAAAACCTGCAAAAATGAAAAGAAGGAGGAGGAGGAAGAGGAAGAGGAGGAACCAAGAAAGGAAGGAAGGAAGGAAGGAAGGAAGGAAGGAAGGAAGGAAGGAAGGAAGGAAGGAAGGAAGGAAGAATTACCAGAGAGGCCTGATCTGCACAAAGGGAAGGGTGCCTCCAGAGAAAGACCCTATGCAGCTAAGCTTCCAACTTGTAAAATGAGCTGAAGACATTTTTTGCTCTTAGAAAGAAGCTGAATAAAAGCCTTGCTGCTAATGTGCTTCAAGGTGCTCCAGGGTCCATCCAAGCCGCCATCCCAACTTGAGAGTGTTGTCCATGTGTTGCTGGCTTTAGAGGCAAGAAGGATGCAAGAGCACAGAGGTCAGGGATGCTTTATTCAAGATTCCAGAGAGCCATTGAAGACAGGCAGTGTGTGTGGCAGAGAAGTCCTTGTGAGAAGGCCTTGAGAGGACAAGAGGCTGTGAGAGGACACTGGGTATAGTGTGAAAGTAAAGCCTGGGTTACAGTGAAGAGCTCAAGCTATTAGAGGTGCGAGAGCTATGAGACATCTGTCAAGGAGAGCTGCATACAGGGAGTGAAATCATGCCCCAAGAGAGATCTGTGTTGCAGACAGCAAAGCTGGAGGGACAGATCTATCCAATGTCTTTGATATTAGTCTGTGGAACTGGACATAGACCTATAGGGTTTGATTTTTGCCTTGCTCGATCTCATTCTTGCTTTGGGCCAGTTTTTTCCTATGTCCCCATTCCTCCCTTTGAAATGGCAATGTATATATATCCTGTGCCATTATCTGTAGGAAGTGTATATTTTACTGTTTGATTTTATGGGAATTTGCAATTAAGAGATTGACTTGAGCCTGAGAAGAGACTTTGGGCTGTTAAACAGTGTTAAGACTGTGAAAGACTGTGAGAAATTTTGAAGTTGGACTAAATGCAATTTGCATTCTGGTACAGCCACAAGCTGATGGGAGCGGGATGTGTTGGTTTTAATGTGCAGTGTCTATTAGACGCTCAGGCATTTGGACATTAGGCTGGTGCAGTTTGGAGAAATTTAGGTTATGCGTCCTTGCTGGAGGAAGTATGGACTGGGGGTGAGCTGTGACTTCTTATTTTCACATGTCTGCTTCGTGCTAGCCTCTGAAGATGTGAGTTCACCTGCTCCGGCCACTGTTCCTGCTGCTATGCCTTCATGCCATGATAGACACTTGTCCCCTTGGGACCACAAACCCAAATAAACCCTTCATTTTATAAGTTGCCTCAGGTCACGAGGTTTTGTTGTAGCATCAGAATAGTACCCAGTACATAGTCTCACTATATGCCAAGTATGGAGTAAGAGCTCTGCACATTTTCTTCTTAGTGCACACAGAGCCCTCACAGAAGGTGTTGACAGACCCCAGTTTTGGGGGTGACATTAGACCTGGTCAATTACAATCAAGTTACTGGCTCTTTTCTTGAAGTGGCTTGTTCCTTCTGGGTCTGCCCATTGTGAGTCAAGGAGCTCAGAACTTACACTGATGTGTGTGGGACATCATGATAGCTTGCTCCTGGGTCCAAAGCTTTTCTCTTGCTGTGACAGAAGCAAGGAAACTCCTCATGTCCCCCTGCCCTTTTATTGAGCGGTATCAATAGCACATGAGGGACAGAACGAAAAGGACTTCTACTCTGTTCATGGGGATTCTTCATACTTGGAACCCTGTCTTTTCAGAGGTACAGCTCTTGGAAGCTACCCTGCTTGAGACTTGTCCATGGCCCAGATAAGTTAGTAGGAGAGTTATCTCAAGGAATCCTTGTCAACCCCTTTCCCTCCACCAAACTTAGCTCAGGTTAACTCAATGCAGCAGTACTTAACTCATCCTTCAACCACTACATTCTAGCCAACACAGATCATACCAGTGAGCAAGAGGATCCGAAGTCAACGCAATCTGATTAGCTGCTCAGCTCCGAGCATGAGCTGAAAGAGAGGGCATCAGGAGCACCTCCTCAGGGGCTGTAGACCTGCCTGCTGGAAGAGTACCAGGCAGGAAGCACCAAACTGGCATGGACTGGGGACTCTGGGGACACCGACTACCTTGCTGTCACTTTGGGCTAGGGCTGCCTCTGTGGTCCCAGTCTTTGAGCTGTGTTAGGCTGATGCTGTGAGTTTCCAGAAAAACTGCATTCCAGAGGGAAGAGGATCTTCGAGCTCTGTTGGGGATCTGGAGCAACAGCAGAGGCTCCTGAGGGGATTCCAGAGTGTCTTAGCAGGAAGCTGGGGGGCTCAGTTGCAACTGCCTTTCACACAGGTTGTCCAAGGCAAGGGTAACCTTGGAATTTTCTCATAGTGTAACAGGGTCTGGAAGCCAAGAGGCTTTAAAAATGAAGGGTACAGGTGCCTAAGGGTGAGCCGGGTCCCATTTTGTTATCTATAATCTCTATATGGCCTGAGGCAGGGCACTTTCTTGGCCGGTGCATCCAGGCCTGGCAAATTGAGCTCTCTGTGTTACCATGAATGACTAAGGAGGTAACTTGAACTCAGTCTACCCAGTTCTAGTACAAGCAGTGGTAACCTAGTTATTCCCAGTGATGAGTGGGAATTGGATCAGAATACAATCACATAGTTTGTACTATTTATTAGGTATTAGACAAAGACCCCCCTTCACCTTGAGCAACAGCTACTTCCAGGGATGGCATCTAGAATTCATGTATTTGTTCTGCTAAGACAGTAGAGGACACTTACCCAACACCCAATAAATGCATTTACTGTGACTGACTGCCTCCCACCCTCAGTCCCATGAGAGGAGAAAGCATGTCTCTCTCTCCTCTGACCTTCACAGATGTGCCCAACACATTGTTGGGCCCTTTGTCCCTGACGGTCTAGAATCTCCAGTCACTCTGGCTATGAGCCTCAGGGCCAAGTGAAGGCAAAAGGACAAGTACAGGCTGAAGACGGTGTCTCGATTTACCCAGGGTGAAGGCCAGATTGGCTCTGAACCGCAGCCTCTGCAGGGCCCAGGGAGCCCCTCACCCTTCCTGCTGCTATGGGAACCCACAAGCCCAGCTTGTGATAAATATGCATGAGCAGGCCATGGTCATGGTCCCTCCTCAAGTCCATTTGGGGCACCTCAGTGAGCTAATTGAGGGTGGCCATTGTCCCTGTGCTCCGAGCTCCTGGGCCCCTATTTCCACATTCAAGTGCCTGGCCTCCATTTAAAGTGGTCAAGTGGCGGGTGCTATTTTACTCAACAAAAGCCCCTTGAGAAGATGGACAGAGAACTCTACAGGCCAGCCCACTGCCTCTGCCTGGGGGAGGGGACCACATAGACCACCTGATCACAATTGAGGCCCAGGCAGCCGGCAAGCACAATGGATGCTCAAGAGGTCCGTGCAGTGGCTGAGATGAATAGCAGAGACGCTTTCCCTTCAGTCCCCCATTACAACCTGGTATAATTTCCCCCTGAATAGGGGTGGCACAGGGTAGGCTCTCCAGGATGAGAAGGGGAAAGGGATAAAGCCAGAGGCTCTTTGAAACCCACCCATAAGGCCTTGCTCTCCCCCCCCCCCCCATGCACTCTACATGATGACGGAATGAGAGGCCTTCATGAAGGGTAGGAGACCCTTGAGGACCTTGAGTGTTAGTAGGACGTAGGGAATCTCGTTCCCATCCACAACTCCCTCCATTGAAGGCACACCATGGGGACACTTAGCCAAAAAGGGGCAAGAGAGTAATGAGACCCTCCCCTCCCCTCTATGATGGCCCCTTTCAAACATAGGGACTGATACTGCCTGTGGGGGTCAACTTGTACCATAGAGACTGAAGACAGGAAGGGGCCATGGCCCCTTACTTTGTGTCCCTATCAGAGCACATACTTGCACTTTACCAATCCAACCAGCCTACAGGACAAGGAGCATCCTCTGTGTGATGCTGAGAGAGTTCAGAGAGCAGGACCCACTTAGCCAAGAGTAAGCATCAAAACAGCAGGGGCACAGGGAGAGCTTCGGGCTTCGGGGCCCTATTTGTTGTTACCTTCTGTTTCAGGCCCTGAAGGCCACCCCCTCCACACACACCCATCTCTCACAGTGGAGTGAGAGGAGGGGCATCAGAGAGAGCCAAAGGGGTTTTCAGGAGACAGTAGCTTGGAGGTGATGGGCATTGTGGGCATGGTGTTTCCATCTTTGGGTGTAGGAAAAGCAGGGTAGTTTGTCTGATGATAGAGTAGTGGAGGACTGGTGTGAGAGGCTGTCTGATGGGCTGGATGGTTGGGTGTCTTCTGTCTCTGATGTTCCCCCACCCCGAGTATTCAGTTCCTTCCTTCATCCAACCACTGAGCCAAGCCTTCCACTGAGCACTCGACACAGACACACTATTTGGTGTCCTGCTCTTGAGGGTTTCACAGTCTAGGTGTGGACATGTGGCTGTGTAATAGGAAATGGATATGAACAGGGTTGTGGAGAGAGCTCAGTCTACAAAGAGCTTTCCCTGCAAGCACAAGAACCTAGTTCATAGTCTCCCATAAAAAGCTAGCTGAAGGAGCATTGCTGGTGGACCTAGTGATGGTGAAATGGGAGGTAGGGATAGGCAGAGCTCACTGGCCTGCTAGTCTAGCAGGCTCAGCAGTATTGCAGGACAATGACAGACCTGTTCTAAGAAAAGGGTCTGATGAAGGCCACCCAAGGTTGTCCTCTGACCTCCATGTATGTACTGTGCATGCTCACACCTCACCCTTACACACACGCACACACGAACACACATTCACACACGCTTTCTTTCTCTCTCTTTCTCTATCTCTCTGTCTCTCTCTGTCACACACACACACACACACACACACATACAGAGAGAGAGAGAGAGAGAGAGAGAGAGAGAGAGAGAGAGAGAGAGAGAGAGAGAGCAAGCGAGCTCCGTGTACGTAGTATTGTTTGGTTGCCTCCAAGGACAGGGAGCTTCTGTCTCTCCAGCTCACCTTATTTCCCATTCATTGGCAGGGGCATATGCTGGGTCCAGACACATATGCCCTTGCTAAGAATGCGTGGAACCTTCTCTTCTGAGCTGACACTCAGCCGGTTTCCTCATCATCTGAGTCCAGTCCAGAGGGAGCCTCTCAGTGGCTGCCTGTCACTCATTGCCACCAGGTTCTTCCCTCCATTCTCTTTCTCCTTTGGATTAGCTGCCATTGTGTTCGATTCATTTCATCTCAGTCACATGACTGGCTCATTAGGGGATTTGATCTTTGGTAGAGATACTAGTTCATATTAAGATGTGAGTAGTTAGTAGACTCTGGGAGGCCTTTGGAGATTACTAACTACACTCTACTAACTAGAAGTTTCTACTAACTACTAGCCATTGAGGAGAAATGAGGAAGCTGAGGTCCTAAGCAGTGAAGGTACTAACCAAGGATCATACAAGCTCGTTATCTCAGCCACAGCCTGAATGCTACCCAGGGGGTCCGATGAACACAACTCCTCTTGGGAACATTTCTAGGGGCCTTCTACTCTTTCTCTAAGGGAACAACTTTGATATCTCCCGAAAGACTTCTGTGTGACTGGATTTAAGTTGATGATGGATGTGGTCCAGGAGCAAGCCACGGCAGTCGGCTTCATACTGAGCCTTTGCCTTCTGGTTGGTCCCTACCTGCTGGGCAACAGCTGCAGGTTTGCCATACTGAGCTCTAAAAGCCTCCCACCTGCCAAGTTCTTCTCACCCTGGGGCACTGCTGAGCTCCCAGAGACCTCTCTGGTCTCCAGCGATTTGAGTATATTGCGGATCTTGTGATCACACCCCACTGATTTTCCCTGCGCAGCCTGGCTCTTGCCTCCACTGGGCCACCATGAACCTGTGTGACTGGAGCCCAATCACTAACCCCTCACTACTCACATTTTCACATTTCCAAAAGAAGACAGGGCTCTAATTTCAGGGTCACTGCCATTATTTTCTGCATTTTGGGGGGTGGTCAGAAATATGGAGTAGGACAATGAGAGAACATGATAAAAACCTTCAAGATCCAGGAGTTCCTTAGAAAATTGGAAATAGTTCTACCTGAAGACCCAGCCATACCACTCCTGGGTATATAATATAACCAAAAGGTGCTCCACCATACCACAAAGACATAAGATCAACTATGTACACAGTAGCCTTATTTGAAAACAACCCAGATGTCTCTCAACTGAAGAATGGATACAGAAAATGGGGCTCCTTTACACAATGGAATATTATTCAGCTATTAAAAAAACATAGACATGAATTTTGCAGGCAAATGGATGGAACATGAGAATACCATCCTGAGTGAGGCAACCCAGACCCAAAAGAGTACATGCATGGTATGTACTCACTGGGAAGTGGATATTAGTCAAAGAGTACAGAATACCCAGGATACAACCCTCAGATCAAAGGAGGAAGGCCCAAGTGAGGAGGCTTCAATCCTACTTAGAAGGGGGAACAAGCCGGGCAGTGGTGGCGCACGCCTCTAATCCCAGCACTTGGGAGGGAGAGGCAGGTGGATTTCTGAGTTCGAGGCCAGCCTGGTCTACAGAGTGAGTTCCAGGACAGCCAGGGCTACACAGAGAAACCCTGTCTCGAAAAACCAAAAAAGGGGGGTGGGTGCAAAATAATCATGGAGGTAGAGGGAGGGAGGGAGGGATCTGAGTGGGAGAGGGTTGAAAAGGGGGGCAGGATCAGGTATGGGGTAGAAAGGAGAGAAGCCCAGAGGGCCAGAAGAATGAATGGAAATATGCAGCTGCATGGGGCGGGGGTGGGAGGAACCTCTAGAAACCCTCAGAGACCTGGGATATGAGACGTTCCAAGGACCCCATTGGGGGGGGGGGACTTTAACCGAAATGCCTAATAGTAGAGAGATGGAACCTGATGAGACCACTTCCAGGGATGGGTCACCAACCTACCTTCAAAATTTTTGATCCAGAATTGTTCCTGTCTAAAAGAAATGCAGGGACAAAAATGGAGCAGAGACTGAAGAATGACCATCCAGTGACCGGCCCAACTTGGCATCCATCCCATGCGCAGGCATCAAATCCTGACACTATTACTGATGCCATGTTGTGCTTGCAAACAGGAACCTGGCATGGCTGTCCTCTGAGAGGCTCTACTAGCAGCTGACTGAGACAAATGAAGATACTTACAGCCAACCGGTGGAGTGAGGTTAGGGACCCCTATGGAAGAGCTAGGGGAAGGATTGAAGGAGCTGAAGGGGATGGTAACCCCATAGGAAGACAACAATGTCAACTAACCCATACCCTTGGGAGCTCCCAGAGACTAAGCCACCAACCAAAGAGCATACAAGGGTCTGAGGCCTCTGGCACATATGTGGCAGAGGACTGCCTTGTCTGGCCTCAGTGGGAGAAGATGTGCCTAATCCTGTAGAGACTTGATGCCTCAGGGAAGGGGGAGGTTTGGGAGGTGGAGGGGAGCACCCTCTCAGAGGCAAAAGGGAGGGGGGAGTGGGTGAAGAACTCTTGGAGGGGAGACTGAGAGGGGGGCAAAATTTAAGATGTAAAAAATAAAAACCCTCTGAGACAGAGATTGGAAGTGTTTCCTCATAAAAATCTGCAGAGAAGCTGCTGAGAAAGAGCAGGAACTCAGTGTGCTGGAGAAGGAGGTGGCAGGTGGGGTGTAGAGTGAGGACTTTCTACCTCATAGACTCTCCACAGGCAGGAAGGGCGTATGTGGCATTCAACACCTCAAGGCTGGTACCAGGAGGACTATAGCAAGCAGGTGCCAGCTCTGCTTAACAATGGCTTCAGCACTTAGTGCCATCAACTGTGGAGGAAAGAAACACTACAGTTAGTGAGGCCCCTGGTAACAGAAATGTGCTTGCAGGCACTGGCCTTCTGGGATATGGGGGTGGGGTGGGGAGACTGAGCTACAGGTCTCATGTTCTTTGCTCAGAACTTAGAATTCATTCATTCATTCAGTGACAGCATTGAGTTTGCACTGGAACCAATTACCTGGAACTGCTTGGCAAATGACTGCCAGGAGAAAGGCTGCCCAGTGTGGCAGCCCAGGAGAAGAGTCTCAAGGGCGCCATGGCCGCCACTGCCTTGGCAAAACCCAGTTCTTCCATTACAGCTGTTGCTAGGATGGAGGAACTCTGGGGGATGTTCAACAGAAACTAGGCCACTGGGATTTATGGCAGGGTGGAGGGGCTGTTCTGGGTTTGGCTGGATCCCTGTCACCCACAGCTGGAGCCTGGCTGAGGGAGCAGGTATGTGTGCTCAACCCTTTCCCAACTGTCAGCTAGAGAGCTTACTCATAGTTTATTGAGCAATTGCTATGCACTGGGTACTGTGGTCTCTGGCAACTGGAGCTGCTGCAGTGATCAAAGCTGAGCCTTGCTCCAAAGTTGGGAAGGCAGGTCCTAACCAGTGGAGAAGGTTCATACAACATGGTCACAATGCCTACTTTATCAGAAGAGAAGAGGCATGCTGCAGAAAGGGATGCTGTCTCTATCTCAGGGGCTTACACTACTAATAAAGGAGGGGTGTTCTGTGTAGAGAGAACAGAATTTATAGAATGGGAAGGGTGGGAGGTGGTAGACTTTCAAAGTGTATATGGCTGGAATATAGGAAGTGCAGGATGGTAACAAAAGCTGAGGTTGGAGGTTCATTCAGTTCAGGATGTGGAAAATCTTGCTACCCTTCCCTTTGCTTTCAAGATGGCTCATGCTGCAGAGCAGGCTGCTGTTGAAACTCAGGTGAGCATATGGATCTTGAGATGTTTAAGAGGAAGATGTGGTGACAGAAAAAAGACCTGGTGACAGATGAGATGGGATTGAGAAGGAAGTAGGATATGACGTCATCACTGTGGTTTTGACAACCATCCAAAGAGTCCTGCTGAGTGCCTGGACCCTGTCCCTGGGGCTCTCAGCTTGAGCCTCTGATGTCGCTTACACTAAACAGACTCTGTTTTGTCTGACCTTCAGGGCTTTAGAGGGGATACTCAGGAGGTTGCCTGGTGTCTTCATACTTTGGCTAAGATTGAGATGAAGCTTGAAGGGTGAAGTTGGGACACTTGATGTTTATGTCCCTATGACCACTCAAGGACTCAGGTGGGGCAGTGGACTGGGGAGACAGCAGATAGCACCATGATGGGAGAGACAGCATACCTGAGGCAGCCGAGCTCCCATGGCACAGAAAGTAGGGGTGGATCTCAGTCAGAGGCCACAACATCAGTGGAATGATTAAGAACCATGCTTGTTTCTGGGGGAGCTAGAGAGACCCGTGTGTGCCCTTGGAAAGCACCTACCTCTCAAAAGTAAAATGTACCAAAGGTGTTCTTTCTTTTAGCCACCAAGATAAGAAGAAGCCAGAGGTGGGAGGAAGGGCTGGGAAAGGCAGACACAGCAGCGCTGGCTCTTGCTTTGCATGGGAACCCTGCTGTTAACTGTGAGATTCATGTGCACCCAGCCCCAGTGGGGAGCTCTGGACTGCTAGGATTAACAGTAGGCTGTCTTTCTCCATGTGTTCCTTCAAAGGCCCCTTTCCTCTCACCCTCCACTTCCCCAGCCCACATTTACCTTCTGCGGTTCACTCAGCATGGACTAGTGGCTTCATTCCTGGGGTCTTCATTTTTTTTGCTGCTGATGGCCCTGACATGAGGATCTTAATATGTCTTTCATTCATGAATCTGTTTGTTCATTCACCAAGGTCCCTATCAGTCTCTTACACTGGCATTTGCACAGATACTTTAGATGGCAAGAGGGTAGAATATGCAGGTGCCTGCTTTGGTACAACACACAGTCCAAGAAAAGCAGACAATAACCAGTCAATACTGGTAAGGATGAGAGTAGGAAGGGTCCTGCTAGGCTGCATTCAAAGCCAGCTTCTCAGGACAGCTGATATTCTAGCCAAGGGTGAGAGACATTCTGTGCATGACGCAGGAGGTAGCGATTTCTGGAGGAAGCTCAGAGGTGGCACCTCAAGACAAACATCCTCCCCTTATCACAGAGTGCCACCCTTCCTGGGCCCCAATGGACATAGTCCTGCCCAGAGATGTGAGAGGAAGTAGTCCACATGTTGAACTGCCAAGGCAAAGCTTTCTGTGGCAATATTTCCATATAACGCAGAACCTGAAAACACCTGATGTGAAACCCGAGTGAGCAAGGTTCTGTGGAGGCCATGTGGTATGAGCAAGAAGCTGGGGTTTATAAGATGTCAATTCCTACAGTCAGAGATAACCTATGTGGGTCACAGCAACAGGATGGGACTATTTATCCTACAGATGTCCTTCAAGAGTTCCAAGGGTTTGGAGCAAGAGGAGAATAGGAAAGAACTTTCAGGAGGAGAGCTTCAGGGTGAATGGAGGCTAATAGGGGTCTAGAAGTCCGTGCAGAACAAGCTGCAGTGACCAGGCCTAAGATAAGGCAGCTTGGACTATGGTATGATATAGCAATGAGACACTGAGAGTGGGCTGAGAACTCTAGAAGGAAGAACTGGCAGAAGAGAGCTTCGGGCTGTAAGGACTGAATGTGGGAGGGAGGGCGAGTAAGAAAGGAGGTCATCCAGTTGGAATTTTGTTGGGGATTGCATTGAATCTGTAGATTGCTTTTGGCAGGATGGCCATTTTTACTATATTAATCCTGCCAATCCATGAGTACGGGAGAGCTTTCCATCTTCTGAGGTCTTCTTCGATTTCTTTCTTCAGAGACTTG
>CM052702.1:105373429-105425277 GCA_028551405.1 Uromys caudimaculatus
ACCAACCAAAGAATACACATGGAGGGACCCATGGTTCAGACCACATATGTGGCAGAGGAGGGCCTTGTTGGCCATCAGGGGGAGGAGAGGCCCCAGTAAAGGGGAATGTCAAGGTGGGAATATGGGATTGGGGGCGGGTGTGTGGGAGGTAGAATTCCCTCATAGAGGTGGAGTAGGGGTAGGGGAAAGGTGGTTTCCAAAGAGGAGACCTAGAAAGGGGGAAACATTGGAAATGTAAATAAAGTATCAAAAAATTAAAAAAAAAAAAAAAAAAAAAAAAAAAAAAAAAGGTCATCCAGGATGAGCACTGCTGAGGCTGTACCCCTAGTGGATGGAACTGTTGTCCGCAAGATGGAGAACTTGTAGAATCACCAATTCCTGCGAATTCAGAACCTGATTGGGATGTTTGGGGTCTCAGATCCTGAGAGGTGTTAAGGCCAGGGTGTGTGGCAGTTGCTGGATACATGGCTTTCGTTCAAGAGAGAGATGGGCTGGGGTTAGAGTCAGGATCAGAAGCAGAGAGGCCTGCAACAGTCTTTACAGCAATAGAATAGGTCCCCAGGGACAAGGGCACAGGCCCTCCCTCATGATCCCTTCAGCTTCCTGGGGCAGGGACTCCACTCAGAGGTGTTCAGTGTTCTGAAGGAAGGGTCTCCTTGCTGTTCTGAGGCCTCACAGTGTCCTTGGAGGTGCTGGGGCCTATGCATGTCCTCTCAACACCCCAGGGTGCACAGTTCCCTATTTAGTTTATCAGTGGATCAGGGGTAGAGATGGATCAGCTCCTAGGACTACCCCTGCCAGGGAGTGAGCTGCAGAAGGTAGTTGCCAGGGTTCCGTCTCAGGGGAGCTCAGATTCCAGGCTTCACAGACAGGATGTCAGAACTGCAGCTGTGTTATTCTAAGGACCTGTGACTGGCTCACACCAGCCTCCTCCATCTCAATGTTTACCATATCTATGTAGATGGCAGTGGGCTAGGCCTGGATGGTCCCTAGCCTGTGGCTGCCATCCCTTCTTTCTCTATCTGGTACTCAGGCTGTATGAATGACTTAAGGAACAATTATCATAAGGCCAGCTTTCACCTATCTATGGAACAAACTGGTTTCACCTTGGCCCATGTTGGCTCTGTCCTGAGTGCGTGTGGCCCATGTTTCTTACTCTCAATCACTAGTGGACTCCCAAGTGTGGCAGAGGCCATTCTTGACACTTCAACTTCCAAGGTGCTAGGAGCTTAGGCCTCAAGCATCGGCCATGCCCAGCCCAAATGTTCAGGCGGCACTAAGGGCCAAGAGGAGGTTCCTGAGGATAACAAAGTTGCCGCAGTACAGGCTGGGAAATGTCTGGAGTCTGTGCCAAGGCTGTTACCTGGGAGAAGGTAGCTGTAGCTTCCAAAATAGATGGCAGTGAGCTGGGCCTGGACTCTCACAGGTCTCTAGCCTGTCCCTGCTGTCCCCTCTTTCTCCATCTGGTACCCAGGCTGTATTAATGATTTAAGCAACAATTATCGTAAGCCCAGGTTTCTTTTTACAAACCTCAGTATTCCATCCTGCAATGAGTTCCAGATGGCAGGAACTCTCAGAGAGGGAACTGGCTCCTCAGAGATGGCCTTTCCCCTTCAGAGTGACAGCAGGCCATGGACAAGACAGTCATCTCTCCAGCACTCCTGCCTTTACAAGCTACTCGAGCCTGTTCCAGTTTGTTTAAAGCCTTTTTGCTTTTTCTGTGCAGATGTTCCTTAGGGTGAGCAATCTTTACAGTTTTGAGAAGATTATATCAGTTTTCCATGCTATTGAGTTTCTGTGTTTCTTGGGCTCCCCCCATTTTAATAGTAACAGAAAGGCCAGTTTCTTCATCAGACATCACTAATGGAATGTAGAGAGGGAGTCTGGGAGGACTAAGCCTGAGCTCAGGGCACCAAAGAAGGAAAACAGACACCCAATGCTCTCCTTCCAGGGGCGACTCTTCTGGTCAGGGAGCTGTGAAAAGTGCTAGGGCCATTCATTTTTCGATGATTATCAAAGGTGTTAAAACAGAGAAGGCGGCACATGTTTGGCTCCAGGGCGGGAGAGGCTGCCACACAGTTCAGCAGGCTCCAGCTGTCTTGAATCAAAACTATCACTTTGATACTGGAAAATTATTATGAAAATGTTAGTTTTGGGCCTTGCAGCACAAAGCAAAGACTGCCTGGAAGGCTCGGGACGCTTCATTCACCATTTGTGTCAGCTCCAAAAATAACCTCTCCCAACTGTTGGAATTCACCTTTATCCAGGCTTAGAGGTGGCTCCATCCTGCCCCGCAGTCCACCGTGAGGGGATAGACAGGGTGGGAGACCAGCTCATCTTCAAGCTAAGCAGAGGCTGGGGAGGAAAGTCTTCCCTGAGGAGAGGGTTTAGCTCTGGGTTTTGTGGAAGAGAAAGTGGATTTATCCAGGAAAGCATATGGGAAAGGGGGACACCGGCATTTTCTGCAGGCCTGCTCTGGAGCAGGAGGCCTGTCCTGCACTTGAGCTTTGGAATGGCCCATTCACACCTGGGCCATGGTTCAAACCACAGCCACCTAGTGCACTGGCCACTGGCTAGGAGGGAAAAAAGAAAGAGTAGAAAGGCTCTGGAAGTGTGGGCATCTGGGGACAAGGAAGGAATGTCCTTTGATCAGTCTTCTGCATGGCCATAGGAGTATCAGGGTGTTGGGGCCACTGCAGCCCTGGGAGGGAGCAGTTGAGGAATTTGCTCTGCTAGACACTGGAGGATTTTTAGACAGGCACTACTTAAACTCTAAATTAATTTTTCATGCTCCTAGTCTCTTCCTGGGCTCTCTTCCCAGAAAGGAAGAGGAGAGATCTAGATATTTATTGGCCTCTGGGTAAGGAGACAGGAGAGACACAGAGCCTCACCCACCAGCTCACATACCCTGAAGAAGCAAGAGAAGGTTCGGGTTGTATGAACCCCTGATAGAGACAAGTCCATGAGGATCAGGAGGCTTGTTGGTGACTTGCAGCTCTGAGCTCTGGAGAGCAGGCAGCAGCAGGGCAGTTAGACTTTGGGAGGTAGGAGTTCACCTCAAAGCAAGGTTGGGGGCAGCTTGGGGCAGCAGGACAGAAGGGAAGGGCAATACAGGAAGTGTGGTTATGAAAGGAGATGGGGCCAGGTTGCACCAGCGGAGATCTCATCCAAGGACCAAGAGGTGCTCTGGACCACAGAAATCCTGGCTAGGACCTCTCTAGGTGGTGGGGAGGTCTGGGGGATCCACCGTAACGTGATGATGATTGGATATGGGTGAAACACCAACCTTTACTCCCAGCAGACAAGTTCTGAAGAAAATTAAGCAGGTATGCTTTGAGATTGAGGTCTGGGGTTGGGGGTTGGGGTGATCAAGGGGCAATCATTGCCCCTGGCATCTGCAGAGTTGTCAGCCTGTCCCCAGATGTGTCACTGACTTCATTCTACTTTACTTCCAGCCCCTGTAATGACTGGATGAGTTTGTTCCTGAGTCCCACACTCCATCCTTTGGCATGATGCTTTATTCTAAAGTCTCCCTTCATCTCTTCATCTCCATCTTCACAAACTGGTCAGTCCTGAAGGGCTGGGTTCATTCATTCTTGGTAATGATCTGGTCTGATTTTGGGTCAAGATGAGCTGAGTCCTACTAACTTACACAGTACAAAGTTTAGTCAGCCCTCTGGTCTGGTTTTCCTTTACTGGGACAGAGAATCAAATATACCCGTTCTCTGCCTCTGTTGTTAAGATTGGAAGGACTGAAGTAGACAGTGGGTGGAAACTGGCTACATTATAATGGTTGGAGACACCCCAGAGCCAGGGAAAGGCCTGCTCATCTCCTGAACCTGGGATTTCATTGACCATGTGTTGATCTCTTTACATAGAGAGTCTCAGATCTTGGTGGTTTGTTTGTTTGTTTCTTGTGCAGAAATGAGGCAGATTCTGTAACTTTCATTTTTTTCAAATCCTATTTTTAATGATGGTTATTAAACACTTTAACCTCCCTTTTAGCTCACCACCCACCAGAGGTAGTAGAAAAGGAAGGATATGGAGGGAAGTGGACTTGTTTAGAAAGGTTCTTTGGAGCAACTCCTGTCTGTGTTGTCTGGAATTTGGCAGTTCCATTCACAAACAGAGGCGTCTCGATCCACTCACAACACTTCACAGATATACCAGCAGTCCAGTTCTGTAGAGTCGGATTAGCAACAGCGGTGACATGACTGTCTCAGTTGACATCACTCTGCCAATCAGCCTGAGTTCATGCAAGTGGCAAGAAGCCATGCATACCACCAGAAGTTTTTTGGTGTGTTTCTCTCTATGGAGTCCCAACAAATGCAGCTCAACTACGCAGTGTAAGGCGGACCAACACATGTGTGTTGTTAGCGAAGAATCCTTTGTCACGTGTCCTTTCACGTGCTTGCTTTAGCAGAACATCCTTTCACCTGTTCACCCAAGTTCTCAACTCCCTACTGGGGTGATGCTTCAGAGCTCCACCTGTATTGCTATGGTGAAGGCCTCTGTTGAGCTCTGGTGAAGAAGGCCTCTGTTGAGCTCTGGTGAAGAAGGCCTCTGTTGAGCTCTGGTGAAGGCCTCTGTTGAACTCTGGTGAAGGCCTCTGTTGAGTATCCCTTTTGGCCTCCCAGTTGCTTTCCCCATGAGACTGTGCCTGGCTTCCATCTCATCTCTGTCTCCAGGCTCACCTCCTATGATTCCATTCTCTCCCCTCTCTGCAACAATGAGCGGAGAGCTCCCCTGACTCAGTGCCCTGATATGTGCTATTCTTATGCACAAAGGGGAGAGCTGTCCTGTCTTCCCAGAGCTCCTATGCAGGATTTTGGTCTTAGCATTCATTATTTCTTGCTCCTGTATCACAGCCCCTTTGTGTGTTTCCTGACACTCTTACATACCTGGCATGTCCTTTGAAAGTATTATCCAAATCTGCAAGCTGTGTATTTATTTGCACAGGGCGGATGGGGGTAATTTTGCTTTTCTGTCATCTCTATAGGCAGTAAATCAGTAGGTCTCAACCTGTGGGTTGCAATCCCTTTGAAGAAATCACATATCAGATATCCAGCATATCAGATATTTACATTACAATTCAGAACAGTAGCAAAATTACGGTTATAAAGTAGCAACAAAATAATTTTATGGTTTGGGGTCACCACAACATGAGGAACTGTATTAAATGTTCAAAACATGAGGAAGGTTGAGAACCACTGCTGTAAACTCTAAAGAGTCAAGGACCAGGGCTCTTATTCACCATCTTTCCTAATACCTATTCCAGTGACTGGCTTATAGTAAAACCCAGTAAATATCTGTCTTGCTGAATGAACAACATGGTGAATTTGAAGGTCAGTATCCAAGTGTTCACATGGCTTATAGGAAGCTGAGATTAATTGCCCAACTTCTCAGAATCTAGAAGTAGAGTTTAGGCATTAACTAATCCCGAGGGACTATCCTGAGAAGTAGAGGAAGAAGAGATAACTAGCAGTTGGAACTGGCCCCAAATACTGACCTTGCAGTCCTTGATACCTTCTCTCTGGGAAGGCCAGTGGGGCAGAATTGCTGGGCAGCCTGAAGCCCTCCCGCATGCTAGCTGCCTACAGGTGCAACCCACATGAGCAGGTGAAAATGCAGAGGTGCTGACAGCTCCCAGCCCCATGCGCCCTGGGGCATCTGGTTTGGATTTGGTTAGGGTTTTTACTAGTTGTTTTAGAGACACTTAAGCCTGCACATTACACCTTGAGCCCACCACATGACTCTTCCAGGGCCCCACTGAGCCACCCAGGGGCAGGGAAAGGGCATCCTGCAGATCTGCTGTAGGGAGAACAGGAGGGCCTTGCTGTACCAGGGTCATACAGTGAGCAGTGAGTGACTCTGGCCTTGAACCACAGACTTTTCCACAGACTATGCCACAGAGGAATGAGGAAAGACCAGAGTCTGACCTCTGAGTCTTCCAGGCCCCATTTTATCCCAACATGCCATCCCAGCATCTCCCCATTTCCAGTCATCATCCTGCCCTCCACACGAGGAATCGGCCACTTCTTGTGAACATGTCCTGCATTCTCTCCTTTCTGCCTTTGTTGGCGTGCTTGTCATTTCCAGGAGTGACCTTCCAAGGAAAGACAAAGTACTGGATCCTGCTTACTGCTGGCTGGCATTTTCCAGAGGGCAGCACCAAGCGGGGAGGGAGATGTGGTTTTTCAGTGCATGTCATACAAGCAAACTCACCAGAGCTGCCCTGCAGGTCTTGGCTTCCTCCAGGGTCCAGAAGATCCCCAGGAAGCAGAAAGTTGGGGTGCTTAAGGAGGCTGCCAGCAGCTCTTGCCCTGTTGGGTGCTGTCAGGGCTTCTCTGTCTTTGGTTCATCTCATATCTCACCAGAGCACCTGCCCACTGGCTTCTGTTACCAGCTCTTGTAGCACATGCGTTGGTTCCATCTTGCCACTGGCATTGGAGGAAGCATTCTTTACTGTTTTCATGTCTTCCAGCCTATCAAGTAGACATGAACTGTGGCGGTCAGCAGAGTTTCTGGATGAAGTCCTCCCAGGGTCCCTGGAGTCTAGATTCTCAGGCTTGATAGCATTGAGAAGCTTATGTTTCCTGATCCCTGTTTGGTTGTTGCATTCCACAACAGCTGAGCCTGAGCTCTCTGCTATCCATTGATGCTGCAGACACAGCTAGAAGAGGCTCAGTAATAGAACACCTGAGGTGATAGGTGGGGTGCCTGTGTTAGCCTCATCCTAGCCTCTTTCCTCTAGGCCAGCAGTTCTCAACCTGTGGGTTGGGACTCCCATAGAGGTCAAATATCAGATATCATGCATAACATATATTTACATTATGATTCATAACAGTAACAAAATTACAGTTATGAAGTAGCAGCAAAATAATTTTATGGTTGAGGGTCACCATAATATGAGGCCCTGTATTAAAGGGTCACAGTATTGGAAAGGTTGAGAACCACCATTCTAAACAGAAGTGGGTGGTTGGTTGAGTCTGAACGGTAGGCTTGAGTACTTGGTGGTATGTATAGGAAGTCAGTCATGGTCAGTCTCCTCTGGGCAGCCAGAATCCTGCTATATAGCCTTGGGGCTCTGAAGGGAAGGAGCTCAAGCAAGCAGCAGCAGCCTGGAGCCATCATAGACCTTGGGACAGCCTTTGGTATGTTCTTAGAGCCTGTAGGCTTTGAAAGGAAATGGGAAGCTTCAGGTTCTCTAGCCAAGGTGTGGAGTCCTTGGGAGTCTGAATAAATGGATTTTCCAGGCTTTTCCCAGGGGTCCAAGAGGTCATTTTTATGCTCCAGGGGTGAGCTTGAAGAGAAGGTAGGATGACTGAGGTAAAGCATGGGTCTGATTTGGTGTAAGGCTGAGCATCTGAGAGTGGTGAGGGGAGGAGAAAGCATGCCTCTGGGCAACAACCCTTCAGAAGAGTGATATGGAGTCAGCTCTCAGAGGACAGCAGGGGCCCTACCCAGAATTCATGGTGGAAGCTCTCAGGAGGAAGAGCAAGCCTGCAAATGAGAAGTTCCAAGCTAAACCAGGAATTGACACAAGGCCATAAGGCCCAAGCTCAGGTCACTCTTGAAGTGAAGTTGATCAAATGCTTTTAAAGGCTTCTTTCAGGAATAAGTGGTCAACTTTAGGATGTCTTATGATAATTGAAGGCAATATCCTATATTGCAATATATGGGGAAACTGAGGACCCAAAAAGGAAATGATTCACTGTAAGAGCCAATTGCAGAAGTGAGGCAAGATATCTGATTTGGCTGCAGGCCATTGTTAGTTTTTAATTAATGGAAGTGCAAGGAGTTTGGATCTCAACTGTCTTGGCCTCTGAGAGGCTGAGCACAAGGGCTACCTGGACCCTCTGGGGTTCAGGCATATGAATCAGGAGGCTCAGCTTGTTGGATGTAAGATGGTAGGAGTCAAGGCCACCCTGGAAACTTCTCTGGCCCCCACTCTTCTGACTGGGTTTGGTGAAAGGCTTGATTTTTGATCTTTCACTGACCAGTCACAGTTTAGTAAGATACAATAAACATTGTCAATACCATTTCTCTGTAAACATTCTAACCACTTTCTTTTTAAACAAATATTAATTTTATAAGGGAGTAGAGAGGTGCACATGCTTTGGTCTGAGTGTGGGGGTCAGAGAACAACTTTGAGAGCTCTGTTCTCTTCTTCCACCTTGTGGTTTCTGGGGATCAAATTCAGGTCAGGTTTGGTGACAATCTCCTTTACACCCTAAGTCACCTCACTCCCCCTCTAACTACTTTCTTTCAACCTCTGTGACTTTACAAAGGGGTAGCAATGAGGTCCTGAGCTCACTGTAGTGAGACTGACCTGGGTCTCCTGAATCAGCTCAGGCAAAAGGTAAATAGGCATGGCTCATAACTGGTTCCATTCCTGTTAAGTGTCTGCTCAACGCCTGGCACTTTGCATACATTAGCAGTAACTCCCAGCTGCCTGTCAGGGTGGCATGATGACTTTACTCTCTAGAGTCCTCTATGTTTCCATGCTCCTGCCTCCAGGAGGAAAGCTCCAGGAGATGAGCATGTTTTATTCTCTGTCACATTTGGCCCTGAAGAGGTGAGCCAGGGTGGCAAAATGGATGACATTTCAGTTGCTGAAAGTATGCCTCCACGACCCTGGACCTCTTCCTGGGCAGGTGACATCAGCCTGACATACCTCTCCCTTTTGCTCTGGGATGTAAGAGGCCTCTGGGACTTGACTCTTGTGTAGCTGGTGTAAGATTCAGAGCCAGGCTCTGCTACTCTGCTAGGCTGAGAGCTACCTGGTAAGGAGATTGACACGGCCACAGTCAGGGGGTGGGAGCAGACAGTTTATCTTCTGCAGGAAAACTTCAGAAAGCCTTTGCTTGGGGCCCAGCCCTCACAAGGATCTCATTAAAGGCCTATTAGTCAAACTAATTCCTGACATGACATCGGCTTGCATTAGGCAAATATCTCTGACTTTCAAACACTCTCTAGGGAGTCAAGACTCGATTGCATGACATTTATTGATACATAATTGGGAGAACAGCTGACAAGACATTGGACTATCAGATGCCAGTGGGGTCAAGAGCTGGGAAATCACCAGGGCAGGTCTTCTATGGCTGGCAGGTACTTGGCTCTTGAAACCCCATAGGGTGCTGTTTTTCTGTGAGGCCATCACTCCAGTTAGCATGCTGATAAAGAAAATGATTAAAGATCTAACCAGGCCTTTGCTGATATCCATCACTCTATGAAGCTATACAGCTCTGTAATCCTGAGCAGGCCAGGGCCTAGCACACAGAATGTCTAGGAGTGGGAGGTGGGGGAGAAGGGCCAGGGAGTAACACAGACTCTGTCTCTCAGGAGAGCAGAAGCCTGTGCAGTGTGTGGGGGTGACACTCTTGACTCTGTGGGTGGGGTGGCAGGACCTGTGAGTGCTTGGGGATGTTACGTTTATAATGCTTCCCACTCAGCACAGTGCTTCAAGGCCTGTGTACTTGACTGTACCACTGCAAACTTGGCCATTGTTCTAGGCTCATGATGAGCTGCAGTGAGCTGTGTACATTCTCATTTGTACCTCCCTCTGATCTTCAGTACAGACACCAGACAATTATGTATGAGGCTGTGGGTAAGAATCGGGTTCATTTTTAGTCAGAAGAATCAAGGCTCAGTCAATAAAGGGTTAATATTCAGAGTGGAACAAGACCCAGTCTAAGTTCGGACTTAGTTTTGGGGCTCAGTTTGCCATCTGAGATTAGGGCTGGGTCTATAAGAGATCTGGGTTTGGCCTGTGATCAGGATTAGGGCTCAGTCAATAGCTAGGATAAGGACATTGCCTGTCTTTGCCTCTGGAAGCACAAACCAATCCTTAATTGTCCTTCTTCTCATAACCTATTACAGGGTGACTTCTCTGGCAGTGTGTGTTAACTGCCGGTTTGGCTATTCCCACGACTAATGAAACAGAGCTTTCCCAGTGTCTCTATGTGGAGAGCTATCCCACAGTTTGCTTAGACAATGAGCTCTCCATTCCTAGAGTTACACAAGTACAGAGCCCATGGTCTCCACCAAGAGGAGGGAACAGGGAATTCCCACTCTGGTAGCTGATAGGGAGAAGCTGCCACATCCCAGGCAGGGGCCAGTCCTAAACTTCCGATTGTCCCCACGTCTTCAGCTCTCTGAGGTTGGCCCCATCCATCAACAGTGCTGCCTGTCCTTGGCACTTAGACAGGCTTTGGCCACCAGGGTCTGCAGCTTGGTGAAAGCCCTTATTAAAATTAATCTCATTTTTACGATGGCCCCATCTGTCTTCTGTCCAGTGGGAACTCAGGGTCACTGTATTTTTGTTTACTGTCAGGCTACTTCCTTTGACCATAAATTGCTTTCCTTCCCTGCCGAGCGGGAGCCCTAGAGAACAGTCCAATTTTGCTTTTTGTTTTCTTTTAAGAGCCAGCCCCGTTCTAAATCTCCTTGGGGCCTCTCTGTTGGGTTCTGCATCTGCTCTCCATTGCAGGAGTAGTACATCTCAGTGGCAGCCAGGAACACTCTACGCTGATTTCTTCTTCCCCTTGCCTAAAGTCTGGTTCTTCTGCAGGCCCAAGGGATGGGTGCTGAGCATCTGTCAAGGGTCAGAACCTTGTTCTGAGAGCGCAGTTCCTCATGAGAGACTGTGAAGACACATGGGTGCTGTTATCATTCTTCACGGTGATCTCTCTCCAATAACCTTCTTCCAGGGAACCCCTCCCCACGCTTCAGTGCTCAGCCTCGGGGTGACTGGAAGGATGGCTCAGTGGGTAAAGTGCTCACTGTAGAAGCCTGGGGACATGAGCTCAGTCCCAGAATATGAGTAAAAAGCTGGCACAGTGGTGTGTGCCTGTTATCCCACCTGCTGGGAAGACACACACAGAAGAATTCATGGGCCTTGCTTGCCAGCCATTGGTGAGCTATAGTGAGAGACTCTATGTAAGGCGAAGAGCAATGGAGTAAGATACCTGGTCCTAATCTTTGTCCTCCACATGCCACATGCACACACCCACATGTGCGTGTGAACCTGCACACACTTGCGCACACGCACACAGATACCCTCAGCTGTGCCTGCTGTACACGCCTGTCCCAATCCTTTTCTGAGACTGAATGGCTCATTACCGTTTCTTACAGTGAAGTTTTGTGATTGTCCATCTATGCTGCTCCTTGCGAATAGAGGCAATTTCTACATCAGCTTTCCAGGGCTGCCACAGCAGAGTACTACAAACCAGGCAGGGTAAACAGAGAAGGGGATGTAGTGACAAGACTGGAGTCTGAAGGGCTGAGACCAAATGTGGAGAGCCATACTTACTCTTAGCGTTCCAGAGGGAAGTCCTTCCTGCTCTCTCAACTCCTGGTGGCCCGAGCCCTTAGTGCAGGGTGGCAGAGTTACCCCTCCCCTCTCTATGACTGTGTGTCCTGTTTGTGTCTTTTGGAAAGACACCAGGGATATTGGATTAGGACTAGGCCACTTTACTCTGACCACAGCAACATTACTAATTACCCCTGTGGCGACTCTTTTCAAATAAGGCCACATCTTGAGGTACTTAGGAATGGAATTTCAACTTATCTTTTGGGGCCACAATTTTCCCTCTAACAATCTCTCATTTTTGGTTATATTCCCAGCCCCGGCACAACCCTTAGCTCGGGAGATAATATCAAGTTAACACTTTTTTAAATAATTAAATACATAAAACAAAAGGCAGAAAAATACATAAGTCCGTCAAAGAGAGCTCCATGAACCCACAGTCCCTGGGGACTCTGTGGGGACGGCATTTCCATGGGGTTTTGAGGAACAAGTAAGGCTCAGCTGACTCCTCACACAGACCAGCACAGATTTGGAAGGTAGACTCCATTTTACTCTCACAGCTTGGAGAGGTGCTGAGCCAGCACAGAAAGAGAAATTTTCTGGGCAGGGTTCCTCTAGTGCTATGTTTCTCTTGTGTTTAGCATCGTGGTTTCCCTGTGCCCTGAGGTCCCTGATGCCTCTCCTGAGAAGGTCTTACTTGTTTTCCCTACACCAATCCTTGTCTCTGTTGTGTGAGACATACCTGTATTCTTCTGTGGGTCTGAAAAAACCCATGCTCACTGTCAATTTGCAAGACCTTTTTTTTTTTTTTTTTTCAGACTGGCTGTGATGGCAGAGACAGGGCTCCCCAGGTCACTATGGAGTACAGGAGGGTCAATATTTTTATTGTAATGCTGGAGAGTCAGCCCAGGCCCTGCACAGGCCAGGCAAGGGCTTTAGTTACTCCCTAGCCTCCCTGTAGCAGTTTAAACAGTATGTATCTGTAAGAATATTACCAGGCTGGCACAGCACATCTCTGTCAGCTCCACCTTCAGTTTGAACATCTTTACAGTGATGAACTACTCCACTGGAGAAGAGCATTCATGACAGCACTCGACGGAGAGAGATAATCCTCACATAACAGAGTCAAGAGGCAGGGTTGCAAAAGTCTGGCATAGACAGAATCTTGGCTTCTCTATTGCCTAGGTTAGACCCATGACTCTCTCACTTGAGACTCTCTGTGGGAAGCTTATTTGGATTAGATGCTGTAACAACAGTGACCGACTCTCAGTCATACCTGTCACAGCAACTGAGGCCCAGGTAAACGTGCAATCAGGAGAGAAGGCTGAGGGCCGGATGCAGGGGCTTCAGGTAGCCTTAGATGGATTGTCTGTAATAATGATGACTTTGGTTGGGGCAGCATCCAACATCCAAACATCTGGTTGGCCTCTCTTTACCACCTAGGAAGGTGGCTTCATGCTACAAGGGGTCCATGAGAAGCACAGGAAGCAGGGGTCAAGGCAGAATCTTTGGGGATCATATCTGGAAGCAGAGGAGAAAGCCTCAGGGCGAGATCTAGAGATTTAGGAAAACAATTACAGAGTATAGGAAATAAAATCACCCCATCATATGCATAGCCTGTGTATTACCGGCTCATGTTTAAAATTTTGCTTTCTATATTACTGTACTGTTTGATTTCATCTCTCACATGTGCCACAAACAGCTCAGACCTGAGGAAACCTGTCGACTCTTTGAGGAAAACTTTTTCCACACAGTTCACTCAAAGTCCTCCTCTGCTCCTCCACCCCTCCTGTTCAGGGCCCAGCCTCTGTCTCTAAACCCTGCCTCGAACATATATATCCTTTCCTCTAGCCAAACCAGGCAGCTTAGATGGGAAAAGAAAGGAAACCTCATTAGCTCTTGATGCAAAACCACAGCTTTCTTAAAATAAAAAAAAAGAAAGAAAAAAAGAAGAAAAATAAAAGAAAGAAAAGAAAAAAAAGTATTAAGTCTCTCTTAGAAAGAGTCTGTTTCCTGAATGTCTTCCCAGCTCTCTGTCCTATGCATCTAGTACTGTCCCTGTTCTCAGTCTCACTGGGCGGGCATTAGGGCTTGGCTTTGTCCCCTATCTCCCCAATCCTCTAGGGGAGCACTCACCCACTCAGGACTTCTGCAGCTCTTTATTGTCCCATTTCTTTTATTGCCACCGTTTTCTGCCTTATGTTCTATTTCTTGTTTTATATAGCTCCTTTTCTAAGTTCTAGAAGGAATATGGCATTTGCCCATTCATTCATTCATTCATTCATTCATTCATTCATTCCGCCAAATGTCCAAACTGTCAAGCCTTTCCCTTATGCTATAATAATGCCAAGACAGATTAGACATGTTCTTGCCTCCATGAAGTTCAACTGTTAAACAGGTGAATTAAAAGTTGGAGATTCTGAGCCTCTGGGAATGCCTGGGTCCTTGAAGATTTGTCTACGTGTGTGTGTGTGTGTACATGTGTGTGCTTGCATGCATGCACATATGTGTTTACATGCATGTACATGTGTGTGTGTGCAGGTGCACATGAATATTTGTGTGCATGCATGTTTGTGCTCATATGTGTGGAGGTCGGAAGACAGCCTCAGGGATGGTTCCTCAGGCATTGTTCACCTTGTTTACTTGAGATACCGTGTCTCACTGGCTTGGAGCTTGCCGGCTTGGCTAGTCTGGCTGGCTAGTGGGCTCCAAGTACCCACCTATCTCTGCTTCTCCAGTGCTGTGATTAAGGATGGACTATATGCCATGATACTTGCATGACAAGCACTATACGACTGAACTATTACCTCAAGCCCTGACCTTGGGGATTTTAATAAATGTTTTCATCATGGAAGACATGCCCACAAAATACTGGCACCTAGTCCTGATACTTCTAGAATATTGGAAACCATGGGCACCAAGTTCAAGAGTTCCAGATCCAAAAGAACAGAAATAAAACGGGCACCTGTGATGTCCCTGGTCCTTGTGCTACCCGTTGCTTTGAATCATCGCCACCACCAACCTCCCACACTGCCCACCACAGGTGACCCAGACCTGGGGCTGAGAATGAGTCACCTGTGGGTATGTGAGCAGTGGTTCTCTAGAACTCAGCCTCTGCCTAGTCACTGGGCCTTCTTGCCCTGCTTCGCTGGGGGGTGGGTATAGCAGAGAGTGCCAGGCAATTGCCCCCCACATCAGTGGGCTGGTTCTGTTTGCTGAGTTACTCTGTTTCTCCAAGAATTGATTTTCTATTTTAGACCTGTCACTAGAACATGTAGGCCAGGCTCACAGTGGGAAGTGATTGTATTTTGGAATGAAAATGTCCTAGGCTTCTCACATTTGAAGCACTGTCTAGTCCTCCTTGACTCCATCTCTGTGTCTCTGAGCCACAGAAGGCACCATAAGGGCTGCTTGTTTACCTGTCTGGAGCAATGGGTAGAAGGGCTGGCTCAGAGAGCTTGGCAGGGAGGTGCCTGGGGTCTAGAAGGCTGCTGCAATGATTCCTGCTACATCGAGCTATGAAATGCTCCTTTTTGGGTGCTGCCATGTTGGTTTGTATTTGTATCAAAGAACAATCTAAACGTTTCTTCCTGGCCACTCTTATTCCCATCATCTAACAGAAGATTTGTAGTATCTGGGAAAAAAGGAAAGGAAAAACTACTAGGTCGTGAATGTAAAACCACAGGACTTTTTTAAGTGTTTATTTTTCTGCAAAGTTTGTTTTTATTCCAATAGGAGCCAAGATGCTCTCCAACGCTCTGCTGGCAGCCAGGTCGGTGGAAAAGATTGCTTGCTATGGAAGAAGTCTGCCGACGGGAAGTTAGCCTGGGTGAAATGGGGTCTGGTTCATGTGCCTTCCTGTGTGTTTCTCAAGGAAGAGGGGGAGGGCAGCATGTGACCTACTTCACTGGGCCTTGCTTTCCAGTCTCTAACATCCAATAATGGCTACTAATACCCGAGAGCCTACCTATGCCAGCTGCTGAGGCAGGGGCTTCATTTCTAGAAATCTATGTGACGGGGATTATAGTGATGATTTCACAAAAGGGGAAACTGAGGCTAGAGACTTCATACAACAGCCCAACAGTAACTAGGCTCTGAACGTAGGTCCTGCCTTTGCTTCGAAGTTCCATATACATTAGTGTTGCTCAAGTGAACTTGGGCAAGTGACTTCACCTTCCCATGGCTAATCTGTAAGAGGAATACAGGGGAGATTTTGAGGGTGCAGTGGAACTGTAATTTAGAGTAAGGCCTGCAAGGTGTTGCTAGATGCTTTTGCTGCAGAAGGGATAGTGATTATTATGGCACCATGTGGGCTTGTGATCCTTACACAGTCTCATAGGTGAGAAGTCTGGCTGCACACACAGGACATTTGGTCATTCCCTCCTTCCCCTGCCCAGCATGCCCCCTACATTACGGTATCATGGGCCCCATCATGTTGTATAGCATCTCTGGCTTAAAGAGTACCAGCCTGTTGGAGAGAAGAGTTGGTTAGCAGAGGACATGGCTGGTGCTGTGACGAAGGGCATGGCCTCCTTCCACAGTGAACAGCCCCTGGGTTTCTGCCAGGGCAGCTCCTCTTCCTAGAGAGACTCTCTGGCCCTCCTGGCTTGGCTAATTCCTTCATTGTCCAGTACTGATTCAGATGTCAGCTGCCTTTGGAAGACCTCCCAGCACTCCCCAGCTTGCCTCCCTTGCTCTTTGCATGCCTCCTGCCAGTCAGAATTCCACCCAGCCTCAAGGGCCCCTCCTCATTCCCTGCTCAGCAGGAACTGCAGTGCCTCACAGACATTTAGCATACCAGGGCAGCCTTTACTGGACTTCTGGGACTCGATTTTCCCCCCTCAAGAGTAGGTGTAGTTTTCTCATCAGTCACACTAAAGGAATGCTTTTCCTGTACACGTAATATAGGAAGAGGACAATGGGTTTGTAGTTGCCACACAAACCTGGATATTGCATGGGCTCCCTGGAGTTGACCGAGTGAGGGTTAGGTGCCAGGGATCTGATCCTCTCCGTGATGCCCTATGTAGCTTCCTCAATGTTAGTTTCCACACCAGTAAAAGGGCCAAGGAAGGCATCTACTTTCTGGGTTACAAAAACCTAAACCAGACACTGAGCACAAAGTACTTAGGATGCTGTGTCTGGCACGTGGCTGGAGCCCAATAAATGCCAGCTGTTGTCATTGCCATTACCAGAGCAATGATGACAGTGGCCAGCAATGCTAGCCAAGCTGGGCCATGCAGTGGCTAACAAGTTTGCTTGTTTGATTAGGAGCTTTGAGGCAGTACGTTCCTTGCTTGAAGATAGGAACACAGCGGTCTCACAGTGCATGTCATGGCTCTTGCTTGAGGGGCTTGGCTTGAAAGCCTCTTTCCCTGACTGTAGTTGGCTGGGTCAGGTTTTCTCCTTCCTTCATGCTCACAGCAAGCAGCTGAGCTGTCCTCTGAGTGTTGATCAGAGCATGTCTGCCTCACTCTCTAATTGTCTTTGTATAAGGCCTTGTCTGCTTAATGACTGCCTGTCACTGATACCTCTCCAATCGTCAAGTTTTGCCACACAGTGGGGATTTAATAAATACTCTGTTAATCTGACATGACTGAAGACATATAGTGCTGGGCCTGCCACTGCAGAAATCCTAGGGTCCTCAATTGAAATATAGGCTAGAGGCAGAAGTGCCAGCAACAGCTACAAAATGGCCAAGAAAAAGGAGAACAGGCGCCTAAACTGGTTTCTTAGAAAGAAAAGAAGAGGAAATGAATCTGAGATCCTATTTTTATTACTGGCAGCACTGGTTTGAGATTACAGAGTCACTGGGAGGCAGTGAGGGGCCCTTAAACACTGCTGGTCGGAGAAGACTCCCTTCTCATTAGACAATTTGCAACACATAGCAAGGGTGTGGCCCAGCTTATTCCTTTGAATTTAATAATTCTATGTCTAGAAAACTTCGTTAGAAAACACTAAGAGATACAGCAAGGGTGTTGTCCACTGTCACTCTGGAAAGTGCAAGGTGGGCCAAGTAAACTGTGGTCTATGGGGGAGACTTAAGTAAACTGTGGTCTATGGGGGAGACTTAAGGAGCCAATAAAATGATGTCTTGTTTGAAAAGATGTTTAACTTTTACCATCACACAGGAAATGAAAATTAAGGATGAAAATTAAGGCAACAGTTCTGAACACACACACACACACACACACACACACACACACACACACACACACGCCTCATCCTAAGGTGTTCACAGGCTCTGGAATTCTGCTCATGGACCCCATCACCATTTTCTTCTGAGTTTCTTTTCTATGTTCATGACCTGTTTCTCCTCTCCCTTGAGGCTGCTCAGATGCTGCCTTCTCAGGGAAGCCCTTCCTGGGCACTTGGTTCAAGGCTCCAATCCTCTCAGTCTCAGCACCACTCTCCCACACCATTTTCCCCACCCCCCTCACATATGCTCTAATACACTCACTGCGTCATTTGTTCATTTGTTTGTGATTTGTTGTATGTCCTCTCCCTTGGCATGGGGGTGCTTTTGGCCTGAGATTTGCTCTTGTATCAATGCTTAGAACAGTGCCTAATATACGGGAAACTAGTGTGTAGGGTGAATTGGCTTCTGTCCTGGCAACGTCTCTAATCTGTCCATGTTCTTCCTGCTGTGGCTTGAGTCACACCCATATAGGCAACTTCTCACAGGGCTTCCCCAATGCCCAAGAGCTCCATGACCTTCCTCCAGGCATAGCTACCATCCCCATGGTAAAGGTGAATTGACTGAGGTCCAGGAAGGGAAGGAGTTATCATCACACTCAAGAATTATTCTGGGTTACAGCAAGGCTAATTTCCTCCTCAAATCTTTGCTCCCCCTACAGTTCAGAAAGGCACCTTCAGAGCAGACCAGTCAGAAATAAAGGCTGTCTTTGCAGGGTCAGCCTGACTTCCTTTCCCTCCTTTGTGAAGCTTCCTAAAGAGAAACTTGATCCCATGCCCTTCCAAAAGAGTTGTCACTAGCCAGTGTATCCTCCTTGGTTCAGTGGTTCTTTTTATACTTATCTTCTTAAATGCAGGGATTGGTTCTGGTTGGACACATGACCTGAACGAGCCCACATATTGCTCAGGGTGTAATGTAAACATTAGTATCTGAGTTTGATGTTCACTCAGAGGTAGAGCTGTATGGGCCGTCCCTTTCCAGGCCGCCACTCACTCTCCGTACACCTCTAACCAGTGGTTGGACAGGGCCACCTAAATCAGGAGCTGCTAACACAAGAGAAGACAGGATGGTGGGAGCAGAGTGGGTGCGTGAGAAAGCCCCTGTGCCTGGTCCTTGGAGAAGCTGATGTGGGAAGGCTGTCCTGGGTTAGCTACTTAAGATGGACGTGCTGTTTGTTATAACCAAGTGTGAGATACACTGCTCAAACCAGGCTGGGGGAAAACCCAACAAAGCCCTACCCAGTGGAACTGAACCAAGGCACCTCAACCCACTAAACCCAGTAGAACTGACTGGTGCCCTCCTCTCGGCCTTGTGCTGTGTTTCTGAAGGAGCTGGATGAGGGTCAGAGGCACTGGGGTCAGATGAGTGACTCCTCTCTGTGGCTATCTCATCAAGTGGTAATACACTTTCCCTGAGAACATCTGTTGAGGGAGACAGAGGCATGCAGGGCTATCTGGGTACACCGCTGGCAGTTTCCAGCATCAGAGACATGCAGGGCTATCTGGGTACACCACCAGCAGTTTCCAGCATCAGAGGCACGCAGGGTTACCTGGGTACACCACCGGCAGTTGCCAGCATCTGTGGTAACAGCATAAAGTCCCAATCCTCACCCTTTTGCTCCTTTAAGGGACTAACCGGCATCTCGGGGGAGGTGGCAGAAAACCCTCGGTCAGGTATGTGTGAACTGTGGTGGTGTATATGAGAGTTCCCAGCATAGGTTCCACTGGAGTAGGTTGGTCTGCTTTCGATCTAACTTCAGTATCCATTAGCTGAGGCTCTGGACACATGACTTACCCCTCTCAAAGCTGCAGATCTGTCTCATGGAAAGCAGAGGCCATTTGTTGGAACTGCTTTCCAGTCCTGTAAGGGCTTAATGAGGTCATGCTTCCAAGGTACTCCGATGACAGCAAGTGCTAATCCATGTTTGTTCCTCTCATAATAACCTCTGACATTTACACAGCATTTTGCATTTCACACAAGGGCTTGTCCATGCATAATTTTACTGAATTCTAATCTAACCCATTTGAGGGAGAATTTTAAAGTTCCAGTATATGTAGAAAGACACTGAAAATTTGAGACATGGGCATAGCAAAACCCAGAGCTGAACCCCTGTGGTTCAGGACCTGGTGCTAGCCTAGTAGTGGTGGGGGAGATATGAGAGAATGGAAATGAAAGGAGGTCCGTTCAAGTGAGCATCTCTTGGGGATCCCGTTCTTCTGTCAGCACAGACTTGCCTCTCAACCTCCTTGCTGAGAAAGGAAGGGGAATGACTGAGTCTTGCTGAGCACATAGGACAGGCCGTGCACTAGCTGGCTCATCTTGTTTAGTCATCAGAAGACTTCTTGGTAGAATCCCCAGCTATGGTTGAAGAATCTGAGAATAAAAAGCTTTAAAGAACCTGTTCAGGTTCACAGCTAGGATGGTGTGGAGCTGAGGCATTCACTGGAGTCTGCTGGGGCCAACCTTGCTCTCCTGTGCAGCCTAGGCTGGCTTCAAACTCAGGGTTCTCCTACACTCCCTTTACGCCCAACCCCATTTCTGTCAGTGGTAGCCAGGGCCTGACTGACACAGTCACTTCTCAGCTGTCACCTGAAAGGATCATGTTAGTTTTGCTTTCTCTTTCTACACAGCTTTGTGCTTCTACTGCTCAGCATGGTGCTGACCAAAGAAAGGCCAGAGTTTTGATTGGAGAATGAACTTCACCGTAGGGAAGGGGGCTGGTTGCAGTATAAATTTGGGCTTTGAAATTACCATTTTAATTGTACACAGTTGTGAGCTACATGGTGATAATTCTATGTCTGTATAACGTGTAACGACCAAGTCAGAGTTTTTAGCATTCCCATCTCCAAGAATCGCTTAAAATAACAAAACCTAGTAATTGCATGTATTTCCAAGGTGCAATAATATTTTAGTCCATGTATATAGTAGGGGAATCAAACCAGAGTGATTACCATTCCTACCTCCTCTTCCTCCTCACACTGTATTTGGGGCCACTGAGTCCCTCTTCTCTAATGATCCCTAAAACACAAAATAGGTTGCTAAGACCTGTAGTCCCCCAATGTGTGGCAGAGCAGTAGAACTTCCCCTTTGTCTGGCATTATCTTGGTACCATTCTTCCTTCTCCGCTCCCTCCCCCTCCCCAGCCTTTCATGTCACTGTTCTGCCCTCGGATTAACATTCTCCAGCATCCACAGATGAAAGGGCGAGCATGCAGGATTTATCCTGCATAATGTCTGATCACTTGCAGCAAATGGATGGAAGTGGAAGACATTGTTTAGTGAACCGGGCTGGGGTTTTAAGAGCCAGAGAAAACATCTTAGAACATGGAGATGGTTGGAGAGAGGAGAAGTAAACTCTGTTTTGTTTAGCTTTTCATGTGGACACGGCGCATTGTGGATTGGTACACTGGTGCAAATGTGTATCTCCCCATCACAGCCCCTCACCAGTTCTCCAGAACTCTCTTCAAGTCACCTCCATAGTCCTGTCCCTGCCTCTCCTCAGGGGTGCCAGTCTCCTGATCTTTAATTCTGTAAGTTGATTTTGTCCATTTAAAAACTTGACATGAGTAGAAGCTTGGAACACCTACTTCAGACAGGCTTCTTTTGGTGAAATTTATCCACATTATATCAGGTGGTTCTCTTTGGATACTTATCCATGCAAACTATTCATATAGTTGTCCACTCTATTGTTATTGGATGTGTAAGTTGCTACTGGTACAAAACTGTTATAATTATTGTTGTTATAAACAACAAGCATGTTGGGCGTGCCATTGCTTCATATGTGCACACGCATGTGCTGGCATATGCCAGGCATGAGTGTTCTGAAGAGGTAGAATGCACATATTCTCAAGTTCAGCAGTAATGCCAAATGATGTCCCCCAATTTGTTATCTCAGTGAATGCTTCCACCAGCAATATGTGCCTCAACTGTTCTTTAATCCTCTTTAGCACTCAGTGTGTGGGTTCTGTTCTGGTTTGCTGTTTGATTGGGGCTGTCATATTCTCTCACGCTGTCTTGACTTAGTATTTGCCTGAGGACTACTAAGGGGGTTGGACACCCTTTCGAGTTCTCATTAGCTGCTTGGATTTCCTTTTTTTATTAAATACTATTTGAAATTTCTTTTCTATCTTTTGAATGGCCCATCTGTATTACTTAGTAGGGCTCCTCTGAATTTTCTGGATTCAAGTTATATGTGTTGCGAATATTTACCATTCTATGGCTTGTCTTTTTGATCTCGTAATGAAGTCTTACATTAAATAGAAGTTTTTACTTCAAGGCAATCTTTACCAGACATCTTCTTTCCACCACCAGTTGTTGGTGACAATTTCCTATTATCCTCAGGGTTACCCGTATATTCCGTTAGAGTTGATGTGTACTGTGTGAGGAAAGGATTAGTTTTAATTCTCTTTACTGAAAACAAGTGATTGGACATGGTTTGTGAAAAGCCCATTATCATCCAGTGTTCTCTGACATCACCCTTGTCCTTAGTTAAGCATCTATATAAACACTGTCTCATTGATATACTTACCTGTTTTGTGCGTAAGAACAAAACAGCAATTGCTGCAGCCTATTGCAACTCATAGTAAGAGTTCGGGGGGCTGGTCGAATAGTCTTCTGCTCATATTTCTTTTCTTGGGTATAACTGAACATATTCTTGGCTCTTTGCATCGCTGTATAAATTTTAATAAACATCAATTTCCACAAAGCAGTTACTGAGAATTTTTATTAGAGTTGTCCTGATGCTATAGATCAAGTTGAAGAGAACTGATGTCTATGCTGCGTTGAGGTTTTCGGTCCACGGATTTGGTTGTCCCTCTACTTATTTAGGGATTCGTAAGCCCCTCTCTCCTCCATGCCAGAATGCCTAATATAATGCAAATGTTTTTCAGGTGATCACAGCTCCTGGGAGTCCGAGTGCACTGGCCGTGTCACGCCCTGGAAGACAACCTTCCATGATTTCTTCTTGCTCTTACACTCACTCTGCTTTCTGTTCAATATCTGACTTTGTACATGGACTCAACAAGGGGGGAAATATACTGCTCCCATCCTCCCTGCTTTTCCCAGGGTTGCTTACACTGGTTCTAAATAGCAGTGGATTTGCTGGACAATTTGGACAGATGTTTGCACACTTATAGGGACCCAAGACTGCTTGACAGAGCTGTTGGTGCTGAATTGGGTTTCCTTACCATCAAATGTAATGAATAAATCAGAGAACAGAACTAGGTCCCATGATCAGAAATGGAGTGAGATTTCTGTTATATGTTTTTAAGGAAAATGTAGATTTCCTTCTCATTTCCTTCTATAGAAGGAAGAGGGGGAGGGGAGGAGAAAGAAGAGGAATAGGAGGAAGAAGAAGAGGGGAAGGAGGGAGGAGGAGGAGGAAAAGAATTTTTTTTAGAACAGATTTTTTTAACAGCTGTTTGATTCATTCTCTTGTTTTTCTGGTGCCCATCCTTTCTTATTTTGCGTCCATTGGTGCAAATGGTTTCCATTTGGTCTGAACTGGAGAAGTTTTCTGTCAGCCTAACTATTGCTTCTTTGGGGTTAGTATGTCATTTTTAAAATTTGACAGACTTAAAGATCTTTTCGTTATTGATTTTTAGTTCTTTAGTGGTTCACTCAAATTAAAATGTAACTTAATGTCAATTAATCTTGTTTGGGCTTTGCAAAATTGAGCAAAATTGATTGAATCTGGGATTTGATGGATAATTTTAGAATTCTCCTGTCTATTGTCTCTTTACATACTGCTTTTATTCCATTATCTGTCTTTTCCCACTTTGAATTTTATTTATAATTACATTGTCTGCCTGATATATATATATATATATATATATATATATATATATATATATATATATATATATATATATATTTTCTTTGAAAACATTACTCTGGTTAGTTCATTTGAACTTTTCTTTTAATTCACTAATTCTAGTTTCAACTATGTGTAATTTGCCATTCATATAGTCCATTGATCTACAAAGTCCTAAATTTCAGAGATTTAATTTCTGGCCTAGAAATTCTATTAATTGGCTTTTCCCCTCTACATAAATTCTCCAATTGTTAATTTATTAAATTCATTACTTACTCATGATTTTTTTCAAATGTGTGTCTGATTTGAAAACAAGGCCTTCCTGCCAACTGGAGGCCTAACGCCTTCAGGCACATATATTTTGTTCTTATTGTTTATTAGTTTCTGGTTGTATATAACAGTGGAATTTGGTCTGAATTAATTACTGTGACAATATAGAAGCTATATTGAATTATGTGTAAAGACAATAATAGATTGGTGACTATAATGTTTAAAATTATCTCTTAAAACGTGCATGTATATATATACACACATACATATATATACATGAATATATATATTTGTTATGAATTTTACTGATATAAAATAAACAAAAATAATTATATCACATAAATGTGAATCAAAGTATTTTATATTAGTGTGTTTACATATAAATTCATAGAATGTATTATTTTTACTGCTAATTCCATGAACCCACTTAACTTTTACTAGCTTTTTACTAGTTAACCTTTTACTAGTTAACTTTTTACTAGTTACTTTCACTAGTTTTTTTATTCATAGCTAGCTTTTGGTGTAACTGGTGAATGAATGTAATGGTGATATAAACATTTGATGATAATTTTATTTACATTGATAGGTAAGATGAAAGTTTGAGAACAAAAACATTATACTATAGCTTTACCCATTCACAAATAATATGAGCAAACCCTTGGTGAAGTGCATATCAGGTTTTGGTTGTTTTGTGTTGTTTTTTTTATTTTTTGCTGTTTTTTTTCCTGTGTGCCTCTGCAGTCAAATTTGATTGGTTGTGCTGGTGCTTATGTAGATTTAAGATGCTAGGCTGCACTCTGTCACTGAGATGCTCCCAGTTCATACACCGGGTTTTGAATTCCAGAAAAACATTTTTTCCTTCAAGATTCTTGTGTAGTAGCTATGAGTTCAAAGGCTGGAAGAGGGTGCCAGGTGCCCTGCTCAGTGTCTCTCATTCAACCTGGCATTGGGCTGGTAGCCAGCAAATCCCGGTGATCGTTCTGTTTCTGCTCTCCATAGTGCTGGCATCATAGGAACACATGGTCACATCAGAATTTTTACTTGGGTATAGGGATCTGAACCCCACACACGTTCTCTCAGCCTGCCTCTCCCATCTTTCCAGATATCTTTGGTGGGTCTTCTCAGTACCTTACTTAGATTGCCTAACTTCCTCCTTACTCTTGTTAGTCATAGCTCCTACCTGTACCCAAGGTGTCACGCACACATGCCTTATTTTGCTTCTTGTCTTTGATTAGACACAAATTGGGCGAGGCACAGTCCAGGCTATTTGTTTGCTGTGGCGCTCTCAGAACAGAGGCCTGCCTGGCTTTTGGTAGAGGCTCAGTACATGTGATGGTTAATCTCCATCTTGACAGGATTTGAAGTCACATGGGAGCTACACCTCTTGGAGTATCTGTGTTTCCAGAGAGGGTCACCTGAGGAAGAAAGACCCTGCCTAATGTTGGGAAGCATCTTCTGATGGTCCGAGGGTCTAGATGAAAGAAAAAAGGCATAAAAGATAAATGTGCCCCACCATCTATCTCCCCACTCCTTCACTCCTCCACCATGGCTAGAGTTGCTTTCTAAGCCATGATGACGTACACCCCAGGACATGAGCCAAAATAAACCCTTCCCTCCTGAAGTTGCTCTTCTCAGTTATTTGTTACAATGTAGTTGGGACTTTTGTGGCTGTGCAAACAAACAGACAAACAGACAGACAAACAAACAATGACCCAAAGCAACTCATTGGAGAAAGAGTTTATTTTGACTTAGGATTCCAAAGGATGTCCCTATTAGTGAGGCAGACTTGGCACAGCTGCAGCTGGAGTCTGACCATGTACAGGAAGCGGAGAAAGCAAACTGGAAGTGGCTATAAACCTTCCAAGTCTCCCTCTAGTGACATAGTCTCCCAGCAAGGCCACAGCTCCTAAAGGTTCATAAAGTCCCCAAATAGCAACACTAACAGGGGAACCAAGTCTTTAAATACTGGAGCCTATGGGGGACATTCTTCATTCAAACCACTGTACACAGTAACAACAAAAGTAACTAATGTGTTTAGGGAGTAAACTCTTGTTCTGCTAAAGGCTAGATAGCCTGTCACACAGAAGTCTAAGCTTATAACAAATGTAATGGTCTTCTTACCCTGGACCAGCCAAGATTCCTGATATTTCCTTTGCCTCTCTGTCTCCTATGAAACTGATTAGCCTGGGGCTGTCCGACACATCTTACACAGCCTCCATTCGGGGGTGGGGGCGGGGTTAGGGGCTGACCTGTGTTCCCACCCCCAACCACAGGCCCTAGACTTATTGCTTTCAGAAAGGGACCCCTGGGAAGTTTGTGTGACAGACCCTGGAATTCTACTGGCCCATGCATTTGTTGTATATCAGTGTAGAACCAGGTCCTTACTTTCACGTGAATCATAGAAATTTGATGTCTTCCCTGCAGTGTTCCTGTGTGGATCATGGTGGCACCCTCCACCTCTGCTCCCACTTCTCTCTCTCTCCCTTGAGCTACCTACCCCTTTTATGTTGGGGTTGGTTCACATTTCTTCTCTTGGCCACTGCTTTTCCTTGTTTCTGTTTTTGTTCTAGGGCATGTCCTCTGTCTCCTTGGTCACAATTTCTGTCCCGTGGCTTTGTAATCTTTCAAGCTGCCACTCATTCTTGTCTGTGTCTGAATACCTCGGCTTCATTTCTTGCGTTTCTGCCTGAATGGTGTCTGTTGTAGCTCACTCCTTTCGCGTGTTCCATCAGCTGCTCTGTAGACAGCAAGAAGGCAATGCAAAATGGAGCAGGAAATACTCCACATGGAGTTCCTTCAGCCCTCAGAGCTGCCCATCCTACTCTGCCCCAGGAACATGCTCAAGCTGAGGCTGGAACTGAGGAAACTCATCCGCCATCCCTGGTGAACAAAACCTTCCCAGGATGACCCTAGCAGCACCTGAGGGAGAGCAAGTGCCTTGCCAGGAAGAGGTCCCACCTGTGTAGTTTCCAAGGAAAACACTGCCTTGCCTTGACGTATGGAGTGCCTGGAGGGAGCAGACTACACACACCATAAATTGCCAGCCTGATTTTCATCTGTATCCACTTACCCCCATGTCCAAGGTTGAGGTCCTTCTGGGCCAGAAGGGGGTTTGCACAGCTGGATTTGGTGCTGAGAGGGGAGGCCTGAGAGCCAGCGACACTGGGAGAGCCGCAGATCTGGAGACCTCCAGCAGAGAAGATTGAGGGTGGGCTACATGGAGCACCTGGGGCTGTGCAGTGTGTCGTGGTATGTCCCTGTTCTTAGTCAAGGTGACTTCCCAGCTCCATCCTAGAGAGAGGAGGAGGAAGAGCAGGAGGGAGGAGCTAAAGGGCCACAGAAACAGAGGACCAAGCTGAAAACAGCTAGCTCAAAACCCCAACCTTCCTCCCCTCCCCAGTGCATCCTTAGACCAGTGCATCCTTAGAGACTTATGAAGGAGAAAAGCATTAGCTTGGCTTCAAGAATTCATTTGTTCGTTCTTCATTCATTCATTCATTCATTCATTCATTCGGTATTTTCTAGGTTTCTGCATGGAGGAAGAGCTTGAGTCTCGTGCATGCACATCATGTTTCTGCCTTAGAGCAACTGGTATTTGGGTTTACACCCCCAGGGAAAAGTAAATAGAGCTTCATGGAGAGGGTAAGTGGGACCTGGGAACCTGAAGGAAAATCTGGGGACCTCTGGAGTGCCTTTGCAGCAAGTGCTTCCTAAGCTGCAGAGCAGAGCAGATGTATTTCAGGCAACTGGAACATACAGAGTAGCCTAGAGGAACAGAGGCAGAGATAGAAGCCCATGTTCAGACAGCAAGGGGTCAAGAAGCAGGCAACAGGGAGAAATAGAGAACAGGAACAAGTTGGAGGGCTCAGGTTCCTGGAGACAAGGCACCGAGGAGGACCATTTGGGGCAGATGAGAATGTGGGGCCACTTGCACTTGAAGTCTAGTCTGTGTGAAATAGGGGGAGCAGGTGTGAGGATGCTGGTGAGGAGGCGGGGATTTAGCTTAGAGATACCAGAGGCTTGGTTACAAAGCAGCAATGGAGCAAGCCAGCCAGTGTCTCCAGGTTCAGTGCCTCTGTGATTAAAACGGAAGGATCCCAGCACCTTGCCCTGAGTCTGCCTGGAGACTCACACAATCCTGCGGTGACTGATGGTAGCTGGTGGTGCACATGATGTGACTCTCAGGGCACTGGTTCAGGCTGGGGTGCAGGGCATAATCTCTCTCTGACTGCCTGAACAGAATCAGGATGTTGGCATCCCCACCTCACAGAGCACTTGCCCTCTCTGCTTAGCCCTTTCTGGCCTGTGTAGGACTGGGGTGTGTGAGTGGAGAGGTCAGTCACACCTCCCACAGACACACTGTCCCATGTGGGCAGTTCTGCTGCAGGGACCCACACAGCCTGCACTGCTCTGCATGGCCTGAATGTGGCCAGAGGGCTGCCGTCCCCAGGATTCCCATGCTAGACTGTCTCATCTGTGTGTCGTCTTCTCTTCCTTCTCCTCGGCAGAGCCCCTCAGCACTCCTGGGCTTATACTTTTGAAAAGCTGGGAACTTTGGCTAAGGAGACAGTAAGTAGGTCCCTGCTGGTGTGAAGGGGAAGGGCCGAGAAGCTGCAACAGGAGGCATGACGTCTTATTACCTTGAGATGTTGTCATCAACAACATTGCTGCCATCTTCTTCATCATCATGCTTCTCATCATCATCATGGGCTCCCCCCTGTGTTCCTGTCACCACAGACCCCACCATGCTTTTGCCAACATGGTGGGTGGAAACCTCCTGAACCCGTGAGCCAAAATAAATCTTTCCACTTTTAATTTGTTTTTGACTGATATTTTAATAATAATGACACAAAAGTAAATAATGCAGGCTTCAACATAAGGATTTGGGGGTGGGGTACATGATCCCATAATGGAGAACTTGCCTCTGGGCCAGGTAGACACAGCAATCAGGAATCAAAGTGCTTCCACCACAGTGGAGTTATGAACTGATAGGTATGAAGAACAGTCGGAAATACTGGAGAAAGAGGTTTGGACAGGCAGGGGTCTTCACAGACAGACACCTGTCGTGGCTAATGGCGTGAGTAGGGGTGAGTTCAATTCCATATCTCCGGGATCCCCACAGGGCCTGACTCAGAATGAGGCTCCATATGTGCATTGCTGAGGGACAGAGAAGCAGACAGATGAGACTGGAGCTCCTTGGGTTGGGTTGAGGAGGTCACATTCTTACGTGGAAGACCTTGGAGGATGGGAGAGGGGGAAGCAACTCTGCCTGAAAGCCTGGGTAGTCATGAACATGGGGATGGTCTGGCAAGAACGGAAACCTGGAGCTCTAGTCAGGGAAGGAGAGAGCGTCAGGTGGAAGAAAAGATGGGGGAGCTGAGGGCTGACAGCAGGGCTGGGTTGCTGTATGGTGGTGTGCCCCTTCTGAGAAGACAGGATAAAGTAGGAGTTCCTCATAATTGCTGTGAGGATTAAATGAAATCATGTATGTTTAACATAATGCCTGGCATGTAATAAATTCTTAATGCCTGCTAATGTCACAATGCTCTTGTGTTCCTTCTGGAAAACCCTCAGAATTGCTGAGAGGATTAAATGTGGTCATATATATAAAATGCGTAGCATACTGCCTGGCATATAGTAAGTGCTCAAACAGTGCCAGCCAGTGTTGTCGTGACTGTCAAATTCCTTCTGGAAAACACACATACCATATCCCTGAGTCAGTCTTGGCTCTGCTTCTCTTTCTCACACATACACACACACACACACACACACACACACACACACACACACACACACACACACACATCCATAACCAATCACCAAGTCCTTCCTTCTCAGCTCTGGCATCTCCTACACTTCTCTTTTTTAAAGATGTATTTATTTATTATGTATATGAGTACACTGTTGCTCTCTTCAGACACACCAGAGGAGGGCATCAGATCCCATTACAGATGGTTGTGAGCCACTATGTGGTTGCATGGAATTGAACTCAGGACCTCTGCAAGAGCAGTCAGTGCTCTTAACCGCTGAGCCATCTCTCCAGCCCTTCTCTTACACTTCTTTCTTGATAAGAGTATGGAGACCAAGGAATGAGTGAAGCTGCTCCAACTCTAGCCCAATCTGGCCAGATCCTCGTGGGCTCTGTAGAGCCTGGCTCCCTGGAACAGTCCCCTGTGTCTGCTCTGCCCATCTGAGCTCCTCAGAGCAGCCCTGCCTTGCTCCTGTGGATGTCCCAGCTCCTGCCCAGGCCTGGCCTAGATGAATCCTGATGAGGAACTGGTCTGTTTTACACTCAAGGAAGTTGAGGAGAGATTCTGTCTGCGAGGAGCTTAACTAAATGACTTTTGAGGCCTTCTCCAGCATTCTTGGATTGAATCTCCAGCAGGAAAGGGCAAAGCCTTGCATCCACAGTGCTTGTACTTATTCTGTGTGAGGATATGTAGGATACACTCTTCACAGTGAGTGGTGGAATCATGACTGGCAGAGGAGATGCCAAGGCCTATGGGAGCCAGAGCAATGGGCCCTTGCCCATCGTGTTCCAGAGGATTCCTTCCGGGGTCCAGGCTCTTGTGCATTGGAATGCCACCTTCTGGTAGAACTTGACAGGGATGGAGGTGTGTGAGAACTGTGGTGCTCCATTCTATGGCCTCAGGCAGCGGTACAGGTGACTGAACATTATTCTTAAAAAATGCTTGTATTACATTTACTTGTTTGTATCTGCGTGTGCATGTGTGCATGGAATGCATGCCACGGCACAAGTATGCGGGTCAGAGAATAAATAACTCTCAGAAGCTGGTTCTCTCCTCCTGCTTTGTGGGTCCTGGGGATCAAACACAGGTTGTCAGCTTACCAGCTGATATCTCTCTCTCTCTCTCTCTCTCTCTCTCTCTCTCTCTCTCTCTCTCTCTCTCTGGTGCCATGGCTGAGTTTTAAATATAATCGAAAAACACACTGGGCAGTGGTGGTGCACGCCTTTAATCCCAGCACTTGGGAGGCAGAGGCAGGTGGATTTCTGAGTTCGAGGCCAGCCTGATCTACAGAGTGAGTTCCAGGACAGCCAGGGCTACACAGAGAAACCCTGTCTCGAAAAAAGAAAAGAAAAGAAAAGAAAAGAAAAGAAAAGAAAAGAAAAGAAAAGAAAAGAAAAGAAAAACGCATCGGGCAGAATATCAGGTGCTCAGATCCAGTGCATCCCGCATCCCACCGCAGCATAAGACTGTATATAGGCCAGGGTTGCATTAGGCTCCTTCTTTTCTTACAACGCATTCCCTCAGTCTCACAAGGAGGGGGCGCTCCAAGGCTGGACAGGTGAGCTTACTGTGTGACTTTTGATAAATCCTTCACTTCTCTGGGCTAGCTCATCAATAAAAAGAGGGAACAGACTATCAGGTTTTAAAAAGAAGTAAAGACTGAATCTAGGACCCGGAGCTTGCTTTTCTCCCCTTGAAGGAGGGAAAAGGAAGTCTTCACTCATTGTTCCCCTTGTCCTTCTTTCCCTTGTTTGACCCCAACCTTCCGCCACCCAGAGCACAGCTCCCAGCGACCTGGAGAACTTTTGTATTTACCGCTTAGCACTTGCTGTACGTGGCTCCGGCCTTCTTTAGAAGCCTTTTCTTTACGAGTTTATTTTGGCTTGTGCTGAGCATTCATAAAATTCCTAGGGAACTGGAGGTTCAAAAGTCGGGCTTGTGGAAGGAGTAGGTGGGAGGGGGTGGGAACAGCAGAGAGGGGCGAGGCAGGGCCAGCCCTGGGAAGCTGGAGGAAGAGGCAGTTTTCCATTCTCCACTCCCCGCCGGCCGCCTGTGAGTCTTGGGTCTTCTGGGTCGTGAAAGGGGAGAAGGGGTGAAGGAGAGAGAGATGTAGGGGAGCTTGTGGGAGGAACTGTAGGCCTGGAAGGGCTGGGATCTTCCCACCCTCAGCAGAGCAGTTTGTGATAGGAGTCCCGCTGGCTTGTCTTGGGTTTTCTTGTCATTCATCTCCTTCTTGGACAGGGGCTCCTCGGCAGGTTGGAGGCAAGGATGAACGCCTGAGCACAGGGCATATGAAACAAATTAGGTCTCCGTTACAGCCACCCAGAGGCGGGTGATGGATGGGGCCTGTGCTCTCAGCAAAGCTAATTGGCAACACACAGAGACATCCAAGAAAGTATATTATTTTGCCAGACTTTGGAGTCACTGGTCGCCGCCCCCCATGCGCTTTTTTTTTTTTTAATAGAACACTATACAACCAGAGATAAAAAGCACAGTGAAAGTTTTCAATCTAATAAAAAGCATTGACTGCAGAGTAAAAATAACGTACACAGAGAAGTTTGATTTGGATTCAGGTTTTATTAATGTCCGTTCATTGCAAAATGGTTCCAGTTACAAAACAATTCAGAGAGCGCCACACTAATAAACAGCTTGTCTTTCTGAAGGGCCAGGGAGTGCACACGCACGCGCGCACACACACACACACACACACACACACACACACACACACGCACACGCACGAACAACCAGTGGTTCCAGAAGAAGGAGGTTGTTGCAAATTGCACTTAGATCTGGGTAGAGAATAAAAGCCTCCTGATTGAGATTGGGGCAAAGCACCTGAAGTTTGTTCAGGGTCACCTGATCCAAGAACCCTAAATAATGTGTGAATTATAGCCAGTCGAAACCAGCATGGTATTCTAGGTCTCACTTTCCCTATTTGTAAAATAAGATTTTTTTTTTTTTTTTTTTTTTTTTGGTCTCAATGTCCTCTGAGGATCTCAGATTTTCTCTAGTAAATCCTTTGTACTTATAATTTGTTCTCAAGTATTTTTTTAAAATGTTTTCTTTAGGAAATAGTTACTAGATCTAATATTGATCAGCAAAGGAAGGGTACCAAATCAGCATTAGACTCTGACAAGCTGGGAGCTGTGCTCGCACATTCCCGTAAGATCCGCTGGGAAGTTTGCAAGACAGCCAGGTGAGCATATCATAGGGTGGGCAGGTGTTGACAATGTTTCTGACCAGTCATTTCTAAATGACCTTCACATTTGCAAAGTGCTGGTCAATGCATCGGTGCCCACACTAGTCCCCAAACAATTATTTTTACTGTAACTGGTCATTTTCACCCAAGTGCTTGCTGATTCAATTGCTTTGTTTTCTGCCTCCACAACTGGAGTTTTCACAAGGGGGGGAGGATTGAACTCTAGCCTCTTGTCTTTTTAGATGGCTTAGGCAGTGGGGCTTATGGGGCAACTAGCCAGGTGGGCCAGTTTGGGGAAGTCCCAGCATATCTTCACCAGTCAGCTCAGGGAAGCAGATCATAGACCCGAGGATAGTCCCTGCCCCTGTGGTGGTGGGAGAGGGGTTTTGTTCTGCAGGGCACATTTGGAAGCTGGTTGTACTCTATTAGTGGCACCCCACTATAGCTGATCCCCAACTCTGCCATTTGTAATTCCCCGGGGCAAAAAGGACTGGGATGAAAGTCAGGACATACACATGGAGCCAGGTTTCCAGAGCCTCTGCTCCACCCGACTAATGGAATCTGCTCAGTATCAGCTTGAAAGGGGGTTAGTTTCTCAAACGGACAAGGGGAAGGGAATGAATGTATCTTCTCTCTGCAGTGGCTCTGGGTCCTGCTCTGGTCTCTGGTCTGCCCTTCCATTCCCCAAAGCTTTGCTGCCCACATGAACTTTTCAAAAGAAAAAAAAAAAAAAAAGGACAAAATTGCCGATGCTGGGTCTGGGCCTAGTTTTTCAGGGAAAACTGAATCCGCCCATCTCTGCACAACTGCCAGACCCAGACATCCATTCTGGCCACTCATCCCATCTCCTATCTCTGCTACATACCCCTAGAACCTTGGCTGGCCCGGCCTGGTGGTGACCACTGCCCGCTGCTCTCTCCTTTCCACCTTCCCAGGGCCCGGATGGCCTTTGAGTAAACAGATAGCCCAGCGAGGTGTGTGATCAATTAGCTTTGCTGAAAATACAATCATTTTGTTATTCCAAGCTGATGAGGAGCCCTCTTCGGCCTGCTCTCCCAGCCTCCACATGCCAATCAGCCCGTGTCACCGATATAATTTTCCACATAAACACAACCTTTGTGCAACATCTACTCTTGTAAATAGATGTAATTCCCTAACCAAATAGCGCACTTGGAGGGGAAATGGATATTATGCATGCAAACAGAAAAGCTGGTGATTTTTACACTTTCCAGGCAACAAAAGATTACCCCTAATTGCAAATGGGGAGGGGGGATTAGGGGAGGGGGGAGGGGGCAGCTGCTGGGAGACTGGAGAGGCCTGCTTCCAGGCAGATTTTTTTTCCTTTCTCTGAACATGTGTGTGTGTGTGTGTGTGTGTGTGTGTGTGTGAAGACCACCAGGAACTGCCTAACCCGGGATTTGTCCTGTTTAGGCAATGCGGAGAACGTGGTTGTTGTTGTTGTTGATATCTGAAAGGAAACGGAGATACTTAATTATAAGGTTCGGTCTCTCTTGCCAGGAGAGACCCCTCTGAACCCTAAACTATACACATCCTGTCTGTCGGAGCATTTTCCCCTGCATCCCTGCTCGGAACAGCTTCGGTGGGCTGCGGACCGCGAGTCCCTCTGTAATGCATTGGTGTGTCTCTCTCAATGTTCTGCTCATTTCCGTAGATTTCTAAATTAGTCCTTGAAAGCAGCGGAAGTTACCAGGCAGCTAGGGACTGAGAGCACCGCAGAACCCACTGTGTAATCCCAGCCAGGTCCCGGCACTCTGAGCGCTGTGGAAAGAAGGCTGAAATATCCCGGCCTGAGCCTCTTGCCTCCTTCCCGGTGCCCCCTGGTGCACAGGAGTGGAAAAGCCCCTTGAGTTTTGCTCAGCCCGCCTATGGTCCTGGGCTGACTGTAGGTGAAGAAGAAGTGCCCCAAAGGGAGTTGGCAGTCAGCAGTACTCCCCAGGGTGGCTGAGTGGCTACCTCCAGGCTAGGCAGTCAGCCTCTGGGCTCTACCTCTGTACATCTGAAAGGTCACAAGATTGCAGAAGATGGAATTGCAAAGGAGCGTTATTAGCAGGTGAGCGACATCAAGGCCTGAAGAAATTCTTGGTGCCTTTGCAGAATACTTTGAGGTCTTTACTCAGTCTGAGTTCAAAGCAGCAATGAAGAGCAAGCCAGGCAACACAGGTCTGTCGGTCTGTGTACAGCAGGAGAAAGGGGAATGCCAGCAAGCATGGGGTACAAAGAGCAAGTAGTGACTGCAAGACTCCCAGCTTCTTTCATGGGTCTGTTCTCATGCCTGGGGAAGGTGTGTGTGGCACCATAGTTTGTTTGCTACAAAAGATTCTTCTCTTTGAGTCTCTCTTCAACCCCCATGAAACTCAGCTAAGGAACCTTCCCCCTGAGCGTCCCTTTAGTCCCTGGTTTCTGAAGCCCATATGAAACTCATTAGCTGCTTGAGATGATTGTCATGGGAACCCTTGATGGAGAACAAGAAAGGGAGAGGGATGGTTTTAAAGGCTTCTATTTCTAATCGGGATGCTGATGAGGAATCAGGCAGATGTTTAGAAGCCTGGCCGTTGAGGAAGGACCAACTTCTCACCTGACTCTGGGTTTGAATAGACCTCCTTTGCCTTCCACCACCCCCATTGCCTTTGTCACTCTCAGCTCCCAGAACTGTCAGCTTTCTTTGTGTCTCCTTTGCTATGGCACAGATCTCTGCTCGATCCCAGGGTTAGCATTCCTGGACTCTGTATTATGACTGAATTCCTGTCTTTAGAAGATCAAGTGATTTTGTATTTCAAATGATAAAATCTTCAGCTATGACAAGTGTTGGGGGTATAATATACTATCTTTAAGTTACAGAACTGAGAATCGTATAATAGAGTTTTCAAAATATAGAACATAGAATGAAAAATACCTTTGCATTGCCGAATCTGAAAAACCTAGAATTCTGAAATCATTCTGTTAGGATTCTTTAAAAAAATAATTTATATATTTACATAAAAGTCTTACATCTTAGTAGAACAAAACATCATAATTAGGGAATTTGGGGATTATGAAATTATAACTGATTTTTTTAGAGCATTAGAAAAAAGGACTAAATGGGGCATGGTGGGGCAGAGGCAAAGACGGGAGAATCTCTGTTAGTTTGGGGCCAGACTGACTACATGGGGAGTTCCAGGACAGCCAGGGTGGTGCAGTGAAAGCCTGTCTCAAAAAAATAAATAAATAAAATAAATACAGATAAGTTAATGTGTAGAAGCACGGGCTCATGGACGCTAACAATTAGAGACCTTAAGCACAGGAGAACGTTAGAATATTAAACTACAGAACACTTACTGACAGAGTCTTAGAACCCGAATATCTGTATCCTGGAACAACAGAATTAGAGATTCAGAGCAGTTCGTAATTACAGACTTGGGATCTAGGCACTTAGAATGGCAGAATGTTGCAATCAGTATCTGTTTTGTGAGAGAAGTAGGAGATGTACTAATCCCAGAATTTTAGAGTTACAAGATTTCAGACATAGCCTGGAGGAATTTCACGGACGAGGAGGGGATCTGCATGCCGTCACCTCCACCTCTGCTCTGGCCCAGTTGTATTTGTACGCAGGTACACACACACACACACACACACACACACACACACACACACACACACACTCTGGTGCTTATATCTAGACTATAATTTTATTATCCTTACACCCTCTAGGGCTATTGACATCTTTTTCTGCCTCTTCTCTGCTCTACTTTCTAACGCTACAAACTCCTGTAGCCTATTTTTTGAGAGACATCTAACTTTCATTTTGCAAATCACCCAGTGTCTTCATTCCCCGTGTCCGTACCTCACAGGACAAGTTAGTGATATGAAGCTTTGGCTCCTCTGAGATGTGGGAAGAGTCACAAAGAGATGGGGCAGAAGAATGTGTGTGGCCCATGGCAAGGATGGTGGCAGTAAACGGGTTCTTCTAGAAACCACATCATCTATCCTTTCTTGGAAAGAGGTAGAAGCTATGGTGGAGGCTGGGAGAGCAGCCTGGTCTGTCTAGGTGAAAGGAGACTGGAAACTATAAACCATTTCATGCTTGTTTATTTTATGATCCTCGTGGACTGAGGTTTACACAAATTGTCTTTTTTTTTTTTTTTTTTTTTTTTTTGGTTTTTCAAGACAGTGTTTCTCTGTGTAGCCCTGGCTGTCCTGGAACTCACTCTGTAGTCCAGACTGGCCTCAAACTCAAAATCCACCTGCCTCTTAGTGCTGGGATTAAAGGCGTGTGCCACCACTGCCCGGCGGGTTTACACAAATTGAACATGTGGATTAGATAATTTGCCAGAGATGAACCGCCTCCGATGGTTATCAGGTTTGGAGGCGATTAAAGGCAGGTTGATGAGGATGATTTGGCAATACACTGGTGCTGGTATCCACATCAGGATATGTGGAGGCTCCTCACCAAGCCATAAATCCCTGCAGGGGATGGCACAGTGGAAGAGGGTGGTCAGATATCAGTGGGAGGAGTAATTTTCAGGATTCTATTACATCGCCGAGGGACAAACTCAAAGCAAAACACAGGCAGCGACAGAGGCACCCTGACATTTTAGAAAACACTGGCTTCCTAGTGAGTCCACCCCCAAATACTGTGAAAGGACTAGCCAAAGATAAACAGCTTGAATGTGGGTCCTCTGGCCTTTTGTTCAAGCACTGTAAAGACAGATCGTACAGGGTTTCCTCTAGGTTTTTCTGGACGTCCCCAGGCCCCCAGGTTCACATACAGTACCTCCACACAAGAGAGGAAAGTAGGTCAGAAATGGCAAGACATCAGTGTCCTACAGACAAAATGGAGGAAAGCAATTCCTTTTATTTATTATCTGCCAATTTCATTTTTAAAAAATAAGCCATTTAGTTTAGAGATTGGAAAGTCTTGCAACCAATGAAATCACAGCTCTCCCTGGCTTCTAAGGATACTATTTCGATGAAGCCAGAGAGTTTTTTGAAAACTGAAAACTCCAAAGAATTGTAAGACAGAAGGTTCTAGGTACACCGCAAAGCCTTGCCCATGGGCTGTGTGCCTCCAGACAAGTCACAGTTCCTCTCTTATTCCCAATAAGCCCACCCACAAATAGGAAGTGGCCTTAAATAATCTCAGTGTGGGAATGAAAATATTAGAAATAGGAAAAGAAACATTTGTCTCTGTTTCGTTTTGATGAGCTGCTCTTTAGATCCGACGGGCCGGTGCTTCTATTTATTTCAGAGGTCGCTCAACCTAAAATGGCCATTTCTGTGGCTCTCACTTTTGATTTTCAATGCTAAACAGAAAAACCATGACCCCAAATTCCCTAGACTATGTGGTTGTACACACTTCCCAGCGGTGTGGGGGAGACCATAGTGAAGTCAGTTGACAAATACCTGCTCCGTTCTGCAAGAACTAGGGAAAGGAAGGTGGAAATGAGCAAATGGCAGAGAAACTTGGGGATCAATGGGCCACTCTGTCTGCCTCAGTTTCTCTGTCTGTAAAAAGGGGAGGGAAGGGAGGAAAAATCTTGAGGTTATCTTCTGCTCCTAAACACAGTCCCCACCCAGCCATTGGGGACACTAAAGTACAGCATTGGGGACACATGCTCCATATGCACCTCAGCCTGCAGTGGCCACTAATGCTGATGTGGGATTGGGAGCCATAGGCTGAGGGGAGGGGACAGCCTTTACAAAGGGACAAAGACTATGTCCTACTTGTGAACAAGCCCACTGGAGGCCTGGAAGGATACGGAGGGAGTGGGTAAGCAGGGGGCCTAGGAGTGGAGGTGAGGACTCTCTGTCATAGGCCCACTAGAAGTCAGCGGGCCATCATGTCTGCAGTTAGTCAAAGATGCATGAGAGTGGCAGGGCTGTGGCAGCCCTGACGACCATGGGCAGGAGAGCTGGTCTTAGTCCCACCACTAGGATGTAAGGGGGTGAGGGCCGCCCTGCTAGGCTAGCTGACAGCAGGCTGGCTTCTTGACCTGAAGCCTGGCTTCGGGTCCATGACAGTATGAAGTGTCCTTTTTGTGGTGATGGTAATGAAGTTTATTCCTGAAACATTTACCACTGGATCTTTCTGGAAGTCCAGAGCTTGAGATGTGAGATTGTTTATGGTCACAGGGCCCCGCTCAGTCAGTTCAGTTATAACACCACCAGAACAGGCAGAGCCGTCCATCTTGGCCTCATGACCGATAAATAAATCGTAGATAAATGACCACATATTCTGTAGATAAATGAGCCACAAGGTATTGGTTCAGACAGACAACACGGCAGCCCCACAAAGCAGTCTGGTATGTTACAAGAATGGAATAGGGAGGAGGAGACAGAAAACTATTAATTCATTTTTTTTTAATAACTGCGTAGTTGAACACAGAAGTTTATGCTATAATCCCAACACTTAGTAGCTTGAAGGAGAAAAATTACCACAATTTGGAGGCTACCCTGGGTTACATAGAAAATCCCTGTCTCAAATGAAACAGAAAATACAACCCCAATGCAGCTCCCTGGGCCACTGTATACGCAAACAACTAGTCATTCCATGGGCTCAGCCGTCCATCTCATTTGTGCAGCAGACTACATGACAGACTGGAGCTAGAAAAAAGGACATAGGTCTTTGGTCCAGCCTGAGACCCCTTCTGCTGTTGTAGGCTTGCAGGATTATAACATGGTAGAACTCATGGACAGAGCTCTTATGGAATCTCACAACCTTGTCATGGGAGGTGGAGGTACCCAGAGTCCTTACCAGAATCCACAGGACTTGAGGTTCCTCCTCTTTCGACTGATGCCTCTCCGTGGCAGTTCTTTCTTTCATCTAATCAGATTTTCTCTTGCTTCAGGGCCAGTCTGGACGCTTCTCCTTGTGGCTAATCTCCTGGGGCAAGTATACCAGGTATGCTGAACATGGCAGTGTCCTCCCCACCCCCCACCCCCAAGTAGCAGAGGCTTTGGGTGGGGAGGAGACTCAGGAGGGCTCTCTCAGTGTTTAGTGAATAAACACTGAATCAGGTTTCTGGCCTGTCACTTTGCAGCCTTTCAGCACAGGAGAGGCCAGATGGGCCTGGGGGAGTTCCCACAGCACATGAAGAGCTGGATCTTGGGGCAGGGAGGTGGGGGCTCTGAGGCCCAGGCAGGGCTGGCTCTGTGCAGCCCCATGGAGTCGGCATTTGCAGGCTCTGGAACTTCACACCTTTGAAAGGCTTCAGAGCGGCTCACAGGAAAAATAAACGGCTTCTTCCATCCGTGGCAGCTCGGCCATCCTCAGAGGCTGCTAGGCACACACAAGAAACCCTGTAAAAGGGCCCAGTGTTTCCTTTTCCACTCCCTGAAAGGATATGAGCTGGCCTCTTAGGGCTGCTGGGGGTGAGCTAAAGGCCTTACCCACCAAAGTCTTTGGTCCAGCCCGATTCCCCAGGACATCCAACCTGCTCAAGAATAGAAATACCTGCCCTGGGGCTTGATTAAGGCAGTGTGCATATAAAACTGTTTGGCACGTGGGATTTGCCTTCTCAACAGCTTCTCGATTGTCTGCGTCACCTCCAACTAGTCAGAGTGTCTGCAGCAGCCACGGCTGCCTTCTCTGTACCCATGTGAGGAGAAATGGGCTGAAGGGTCCCTGTAACTGGCACATAGGGCTTCTCTGCAGGCATCTCCACCTTTTCTGGTCTGTTTCTCCTCCCTATGGGTCCCAGATCCACCATTTTATAAGCAGGATTGGCCATGAGGACAACTTCAATGCAGGATATTTGCTGAGCTTCATTATGCCGCAAAACTGTAAGAAGAGAGCAGACCTCATGGCATGTTGGAAACCAGCAGAAAGAGTGCAAGGATTAGAGAGTCCTAGGGTTGTCACTGATCTGTCTCAAGGAGAGGTGGTTCAGGCAGGAATACTGGGAGCTTTGGGCATTAGGGAAGGGCTTCCTGCAAGAGAATATGACAGAAGCAGGAGATTTCTGCCCAAGTCTTGTTTGCTGCAAATGCATGAGGCTCAGCCTGCTCTTGGCTCCTAGAAAGTTGGGAGATGGCCCCCAAGAATGTGTGTACTCACCTACTGGGCTCTACAGAGAGGGGAAGAAGCTATTCAAACCAGGAGCCAAAGGGAGGCAAATATAGAACAGATCCCTATGCAAATGCTCAGGGTCCGTTTGGGGTGGGGATAGAGATAGTGAGCCCCCTGTCACAGCCTGTGTTCAGAGAGGCTGAGGACGTGGTATAAGTGGGGCTGCCTGAGAGACAGGCTTGGGTTCTGGCTTTGCAGTCCACTGGTGACCAGACTGCAGGTAAGGCTCCTAATATTTCAAGGTCCCACTTTATTAATATGTAGTTTATAATCATATCACATATGAATTATATATCATTGTAATATATAATTCATAAATGTTGCCAGTAAACCACAGTCCAACTTATTTTGGGGTCTCAGGGAGCCTCAGCAGGAGGGAGGTGGGTAACTTGCTGATAGTCACAGCTAACGAAGGGGCAAAGTAGAGGTGGGACTCAGGTTTTAGAGTCTGCACAGAAGATTCTAAGTCTACAAGGTAAAAGAACTCTCAATTTCTAGGACTCCATGGATGTTGAAATGATAGGATTTTCACTTATTTATTATCATTAATGTTATTGATGATGGTGGTGGTGGTGGTGGAGCTGAAGCATGGGCGGGCATGTGCATGCCATGGTATGCATGCTTAACTCAGAGAAAAACTTTTAGAAGTTGATTCTCTTCTTCCGCCTTGGGTTCTAAGGACTAAATTCAGTCATCAGGCTGTGACAAAGGGCCTTTACCCACTGAGTCATCTTGCCAGCTCAGATTATGAGACCTTTAATAATAATAACAGATGTCCAACATGAGGTGGTTCTAGATGGTTCTAGGGGTCAGCAAACTCTCCATACAAGGCCTAGTGGTCCACATTTCAGGCCTTACAGGTTAAAAGGGCCCACCACATGACTACTTTTTAGTCACTATGAAACAAATAAGTGTGATTAGGTCCTAGTAAAGCTTCCTGACTAATCTAGGTGGCAGGTGGGTTTAGCCCTTAGCAACACTTTACCAAACCCAGTTCTTTAGACAGTTGGGAACCTTCTGCTCTGCCAAGAACCCTGGTAAGCGACCCCCTTCAGGAGCCCCACTGAGCCTCACTGGAGAAGCAGAGGGTCCACAGAGGCCAGGACAATTCCCCAGGGTGCAGGGCCTCTGAGTGTGGCTGTCCCTTTCTGTCCTAGAGAGATTGTTGAAAAGCCTTCTCTGTAGTGCGCAGCCTCATTACTCTCCTCTGGAAAACAATGTTAATTTTCCCCAAGCGGGAGGCAGCTGCACTTGTGAGCCAGACTCATTTGGCTGCATGAATATTTATGGTCTGTCCCTTAATTAAGCCCAGAAACACAATCTATCCTGCTCACAGAGGCCACCGAAGACTGGGAGGCCGTGTCAGGAACCAGCCAGCCTCTTGTGCCTGAGAAGTAGGGTTGTCAGCGAAATATTTGTCTCCAGAACTACTTGTTCAGGGCCAGTGTCCACAGGCGTGGCAGAGTCGGCATTTCCCAGAGAGCAAGCACCCCTGTTTTGTGTGTATGCACTAGAGGCTGCCTGGCCACCTCGCTGGACAGGATACGTAGCTGTTGTTCTAGGCCTGCCTGAGGTGGCACACAAGTGGCTATAGGCCCCCACCCTAGTGAGGGTGACTCAGGTATTTCCCCACTGGACCTCAAGGGTCACACTAGTGACAGCTGCCCAGAGAGAAATGGTCCTACATGTGGGAGCCAGAGCCGATATGGATCCTCCAGAGCAGGGGGCTCTCCTAACCTCAGTTTCTGCTTTGTTAAAATGATGGAGGAACCCCAGCACCACCCACCCTGTGGAGCTGTCACTGGGGGAAAATTGAAAGAGAATTTGGGGGAATGGACTTCTTTTCCTCTAGGTCCCCCTCCCTGAAAAGCCCACAGAACCAAAGAGAGAGCTGACCATGCCCAGCCCAGTAACCTTGAGGGTTTCCGGAAGTCATAAATCTTGCCTTTTCTTGCAGGGTCCTATCTTCAGAAAACTACTTGGGCCTCATATCCTCTTCCCCAGAGCCAATAAACCAAGTAAACACCATAAAGCTCCTCACCCACCTGAGCTTTCACCCACCCGCAGAGCCAGGCCACATTAGGAACTCAAGGCTTCATGGCGTAAAAGTGGAACTGTCCTTGGCTTCTCTTCGTCCTTTCCAGAATTGAGACCGCCTTTTATTTCTCTTTCTATTTTCCTTTAGACGATTCTCCTCTGTCACTTCTAAGCAGCTCTAGGAGATCCCAGCTTGTGTCCCCACCCACTTCTGTGGGGCCTGGGTGAGGAGGATGCTTTCCCAAGGCGGGTCTGGCCCCAGGGCAATCACCCCAAGCCTTAGCAACCCACACACCCTGTAAACTCAAAAGTCAATAAGACCTAGAAATGGAGGAGACCCCCAGCTGGAGGAGGAAGTGGGGGACAATGGGCCTTGCCTGGGAAGTCGGTCAAGGGCTGCTTCAGTGCCCTCTGCCCCTGTCCTTAGTTAGACTACTCCACCCATGGGGTTCTGGGAGTTACTGATCCTTACCTTCATATCCTGTCCTTAGGGTTGTTGTTCCAGCACCAGCTTAGATGTGGAAGTGGCCTTCAGAGCCACCTGTCCCTCATGTTCCCACCACCCATGGGGAGGCTGGAAGAATGGGGAGTGCTTGCTCAAGGTCAAGATTAGGGTGGGTAAGTGGAAACAACCTGGGCTGCAGTTAGGAGGCCCGGCCTCAGCTGAGTCCGCCTTCCCTTCTCAACAGGTGCTTGTGGATGAGGGAGGGACTAGAGTCAGATAGCACATTCCTAGCACATGGGACCACTCACTGTCTTTTGCATTCAAACACCATCTTCCTGGGAAAACAAAGCTGGAGCACACCGGTTTGGGAGTCTGATGCAATAGGCCCCTATGAACTTTAGTAAAGCTGTCATTTGCTTGTATGGGCTTGAGTGTATGTAAAGTGAGGATTATACTCTACGCCTCCCACACATTAGCCGGTCCCTTCAGTTTTTTTGAAGATGAAATGAGACCCTGATTGTGACTTTATTAGTGTTTACATCCAAGCAAGTGCGTGTTGAGTGGTTCCTATTATTTTTGCTCTTATTTGATGTTTGTTATGCTTCCTGCCTAGACAGAAGGATCAGATGTCCTCTGGAGACCTGGGACTTAGGGACAAGTTCTACCAGCTCCAAAGAGCTAAGAGAAGGCTTGGGAGCTCCAATAGGGCCACTCAGGGCAAGAGGACACAAGAAGTCACAGAGTTAGGCTCAAAACCCCTTTGTCCTTGTCTTGCCTCAGCTTGTGGCTAGAACTGTGGCCTGTGGGATTAATCAGCTCCATGGTATGACAAGCGAGGCCACGCACCTGAGAGGCCACACTTGGCTTCCATCTCTCTGTAGTTTTGTAGGGAATCCTGATCTCTGCCCGGGAGGACCAGGGATGCTCTACCAGGTACTAGCACAGCTAGCTCCCTACCTCTAAACACTTTTCTGCCAGTTTTCCCAGCACCTTTACTTTGGGAGAAAAACTTCATCTACATATTTTTTATTCATTTGGCATGAAAACCATCACAAAGCTCTGTCACAACCATGAGGTGTGTAGGGCCAGTGGGGAATCTTAAGCAGCTTCTTGGAGCATTTCCTTCTGGGTGGAGGAGACAGCGGCAGGAAATCATATTGTGTCAGGAACAACCAACTGACACTTTGGTGCCTGCCTGCTCTATAGCCTCCTTACAATTGGCAATGAGAGGCCAGCCAGGTCTTCCTTGGGGGCACAGAAAACTCTTTGGCTTGGCAATCAGTCCTGCTGAGATTTGCCTTAAGCTCTCTCAAAGCAGTGTGTTTATTTCCTTACCCAGCTGTGATGTGGTGTTTGTAGACCCTAGACCCCATATCCATCTAATGCCATTCAGTTGTCTGGACGGACTACATTTCTTCTATACAAGTTCTGAAATTATATTCAGCCTTTGAGGCCCAGCTACATAGCCTTTCCCTAGTCATTCTAGGTAGAATACTTCAAGGTTAGGAGTTGGTGCTGAGCAACACCAGGGGAAGTTTATCAAAGTGGTTGGATGATGGATGGATGGATGGATGGGTGGATGGATGGATGGATAGATGGATAGATGGATAGATTGATGGATAAATGGATAGATGGGCAAATGGAAGGATGACAGTGGCTGGCATAATTTATCTTTTTACCTCTTCCCCATCCCTTGTCCATATCGGGCACATATCAGGCACAGGTTTTTGTACTAGTAGAGTTTTGGCAAATGCCATAAAAATAATGATTGAGTTTTCAGTGAATAAATGGTTGTGAGAATCTATGTAAGGAGCATGATCTATAGGCTTAGGAAGCATGGGTGCTGATGTGACAGCTATGATGTATGCATCTGTCCTGCGCCTGCAACTTTGAGCTAAGATGTAAACCTCACATAGAAACTGCATATCCTGTCCCATTTACTTATGAGATAAATGTCACAAGGAATGAAAATTAGTGAGTCAGTACATGGTCGAGAAATGAGGGCAGAAAGGAATAAGCAAACAAAACAAGAATGAATATATACATGAATATTTGAGAATATATAAATGGATGTTGAGAGAAATAAAGGAAAGGGTAAGTAAAGGTTAATTACAAAGGAGAAAAGTCCCACATTCCATGTGATGTGTTATTTATTGACCGAAGCCTAGAAGGTAGTGTTGCCTAGAAGGCAGGGTTGTCCAAAGTCATCCCTTCTGCATCAGGGGTCAGGGCCACAGACTTTAGGGGTTAGCACCACTGACATAGCCTAGAATCCAGGGTTAGGAATGAGCCTCTGTGATGGGAAGCCTCCCAGCTGCAGGCACTGGGTTTGCTCTATGCATGAGAGGATGCTCACACTGTAGATGCCCCACCCAGCAGCACACCCTCCACAGCAAGCTGCTGGCTCACAGGGGGACTTTTAGGGCCCGTTCTTTACCTGGGTTGACCCACCAGACACTTGTAGGCTGACTTTCTTACACAAGAAGTTACCCAGCTGCTGAGGCCTTAAGTAACTTCCATATCTGTAATTTTGGCACTCTCTCTACTTCTGTATCTGTTTCACCATCTTGGAATTCTTTTTTATTTTATTGTAACCGCGCTAGCAATTGAACCTAGGGCCTCATATACACCAGGGAAGCCTCCTTCCACTGAGCTACATCCACAGCCTTCTTATTTCTCAATACGGTCTCACTAAGTTACCCAGGTTGGCTTTGAACTCACTCTGTAGCCAAGGCAGGAACTGAACTTTTGATCCTCCTGCCCCAGTTTCACAAGTAACTGGTATTTCAGGCCTGCAGGTATTTTTGCATTTTTAGATAGCCTTTATCTAATATACTACACATTTTCTTGTTTATTATGTTTTTCCCTCTTACACACAAATCCCAGGAAGATGGGGCTTTCTTCTGCTATGTTCACAACTATGTCCCAACAGCTAGAACAGAGCTAACATATAGCAGCTGCCACTAAAAATGTATTAGATGAACAACTTAGTTGTTGAGACTTGTATTAGTGAGTACAAGTCTTGAAGCTGGGCTTTCTTCCCCATGTAGGAGAAATAATCACTCTTTTTTTCCTGTGTGGACACCGTAGTAGCCTCTCCTTCCACCTTTAGCTTCTGTCCTCTCTTCTGTCCCTCCCTGACACCCATCTCCCTCCTAGACCTCCACTTTCCTTTTCAACACTTCTGTCTCCTTCCAACCTTCATCCCCCTGCCAGGTCCCAGTCCCCTCTATGGTCTATGGTGATCTTTGCTCTATGGTAACTATGACCATGTTGTTCCCTCCTAGAAACTCTTGACTGTCTCCCTTCCTGTCCTTTGGTCTTCTGTTTCCAGAAGCTGTAAAACGTATGCTGGAAATTGTGCAATCTTTAGATTTTGAAGGGTTTTGGATTTTAGAATATTTACACAGACTTCAGCAGTTGAATAACTCTAATTTGAAAATCTGAAATCTGAAATGTTCCAAACTTTGACATTTTCTGAGTGCCAACATGCTAACACATGCTAATACAAAGCCTCTGATACATGGCATATACTCTGTGTAAGTGGTAGTTAGGTTTCCCTTGCGGAAAGGCAGCCAGTTGGAAGGTAGAGTGGTGTGTGTGCAGCAGTACGTGTGGTGAGTGTATGAGACAGCATGGACAAGCGTTTGGGGTGCCTACAGCAAGGCATGAATTCAGGAATTGTGAGTGGGCATGGCTGGCCGGCACCCTGATTTCAGCAAAAGAATATTAGGACGCTGGGCAAGAGACATGGTTGAAATCAAATCCCAGAATACATAGACTAGAAAATCAAAGAGCTCTGCCCTTTCTGTGGGGAGTGGGAAACTTCCAAGAGATCCTTCAATACCATGCAAGCCTTTGCCAGGCTATCGGAAGTTCTGTGCTATGGTGGCCCTGTGTTTTTAGACTTCTTCATAACTGTTCTGTGGAATCTGGATTATTGTCCCCAGCCTTCTGGGAACACAGAAGCCCAGGAAATTGGAATACCTTCTCCAAGGCAACCTGATGCTGCAGGTCTTGAAAGCAGGCCCAGGGAACCTCTCTGTAGCCTTTGTCATCCAGAGTCTTAGCATTCATCATACTTCTGGATGAGCCATTGCTGACGCCACCAGAGGCTGGTACTTTTTAACCCCCAGAGCAGCCTCCAAAGATGCAGGCTGTGAATGGGGCCTTCATAAGGCCTCTCTCAAGAAGAGAACTCACAGTATGGTGGAACCACATGTTCTTCTAAGGAAGAATTTTTTTATTTTTATTTCAAACAACTCTGGTTGGTGACGAGTGGCCAGAAGAGGTGCTCTGTTTTCCATCCTAACACCTATTTGCAGGTGGGGGCAGGGAGGACTCCAACCTGAAATGTTCTTTCACACCCTTCCCTGGTCTTGTACCTCCATTTCCAGGCCACATATCACATAGCAAAGCACGATTCACAGCGTGTCCCATTGCTTTGTAGTTTGAGGACCTTTCAAAGTAGGAAGATGAGCCTGTTACAGCTCTTTCCCTTCTGACCTCATACATAAAATATCACTGCCTGTTGTGGTGCTTAAGTCAATAGCCTTGCTGGGCACTGGTGGTCATACCCCTGAAAGGCCAGCTTGCCAGGGACAGCAAGCTCAGGCCACTCCTACCTGCCCTCCACAGACAGAGGTGAAACTGGTATTCTTCAAATGTTCCCTGCCGACTTTCTGCCATCTGAAGCACATTCCAAAGAGGAGGAGGCCAGCGATGTCTTGTCATCTGACAGGGCACAGACAGAGACAGATGACATGCTCCCTGCCAGAAAAGGCCACATTGAGACACTCCTAGGTAGCCAGATGCTACTTTATTAACAGTTCAGATTCCATCTGAATCAGGCTGGGAAAGAAAATATTTATGTTTGCTTGTGTGTGGAGGGTTTCATCTGTCTTCAGCAGGAGCCAGCCACACTGTAGTCCAGGACTGACATGTCTGAGGGCCTGCTCTAGGCTCAGAGTTGATGGAGTTTTCCAATGTCCCTTCTGGATGGAGACAGGGTAGGAGCTTCAAGGGTGCTGGATGTGGGCATTAAGGGGAGGCAGGATTTGAGGAAACAGAACACTGCTGCCTGCCAGGCTGTAGCCAGAGGCAGATGCAAATGCAATATATCACCATCTCAATATGCGCCGAACAGGGGTTCAGCTGAAGCCCCAGAGAAGCCACTTAGAACTGAGAACAGGATAATTTTGCATTGCTTGTAAACTGTGGCACTGAGGTAAGCCTGACCCTTAAACTGGGCAGAATATTTAACCCAGTTTATGTTCTTCCCCTTCTTGTGGCCATTATCTTAAATCAAACTCAAAAGGCAACTCTTTAGCTGTTTCGGGGAGCCTGTGAATCTGCACTTTGGTAAAACCCTGACCTGCTCTGTCAGTCAGCTGTCTATTTCAGTAACACAGAAGGTGCTGATCAGAACAAGGTAGGTGGCCCTGGGAATGACAATTTGGGCTTTGTGGGTATCGGCAGAATTGTTCTCTTTGGACTTTAGTGAAATTTCTCTGAGCTCTAAACAGTAGATTATGTATCCCTACATGTAGGGATCTGAAAACTTGAGTTCAAATCCCAATTGTACCACTTAGCAATTGTGCAAGCAATCCTGAGTGTCTATTCAGGTTTCTCTGTCCTTATGGATAAAATAGGGCTACTAAGCACCTTCTTGTCTGACTATCTCGGGAGCACAGTAGGTAGGTGTGGGAAACACTCAGTGCTGTAAGTAGTGGCTAAGAGGTGTTCTGACTAACACTGCGGGATCTCTCTAGAATATTATGGGCAATTTTTATTTATATAAGAGTAGACATGTACAAATATAGGCCAGAACAATCCATAGCGTATACTGATAGTCTTCACATGATGCTGTAACAAACTATCAAGGCCTGGGTAGTTTAAATTATAGCTATTTGTTTATTGCATAGTTCTGGGGGCTGAGACATCTGTGTCAGTGTGCCCCTAGATTTGATTTCTCTGGAGAGAGAGCCTGGGAGCTGCTCTTTCTTCCTCTTCTTCTTTCTAAAAGTGTTCATTACATTTATTTGGGGGTGAGGGCTCGTGCAAATGCCACAATACATATGTGGAGTTCATAGGACAACCAATGGGAGTTGTTTCTCTCCCTCCATCATGTGGGTTGAAGAGACAGAACTCATGTCATTAGGGGCGATGGTAAACACCTTTATCTACTGGGCCATCTTTCAGGTACTCTCTTTTTATGGGGACAATAATCCCATCACAGGGGATTTTGTTTAATTACTTTCTAATGACAATCCCTCTCCCCAATAATGTCACATAGGGCGTGAGACCTTGGCATGAATTTCTAGGGAACACGTTCAGTCTGTAACAACATCTGCATGTAATGTCTGTGCGGTGCTTATGAAACTGAGTGTTGTCTTGGTATTATATGTTTCAAAAGAAATCAGTGAAGGTTTATAGACATTTACATATATCTCTGCTTTTGGGATTATATATACATGAAATTGTAGCAAAGGTTAAAGTCCCAGGCTCAGAATTGGTGATAGGTTCAGAGTTCCCATGCATACAGATTATATACAAGCATGGGACAAGAATGACTTGGACCACAGTAGGCTCTTACCTCAGCATAGTGAGTCTCTTGCGTCTCAACTTATAGTAGCTGTAAAGGGAACCCTGGCAGAGAGACTCAGAGACTCATTAGCTGGGGGATTCATGGAGCCTGAGATCCCTGCTGCAGGAATTCAAGGATTCATCCTCTTCTGTGTAAGGGATCCTGGCTGGGAGCAATTTTCCTGGGGTGGGGAGACCTGCAGCCTGTCTTGGTGCTATGGAAACCTTATTGCTCATCTCCATCTGGGTCCATCCTCATCTATTCTAATGGGTCATTTGTCTCACTGATTCCATCCAAGAGCCAGTTTTAGTGGCATTTGCTTAGCAATTGGTCTGTTTGAGAAGTTCACCTGGTAGTACCAGGCTTCTGAACACCAAACCATCCTCCTGAGTGAGTAGAGGCCCAGACACCTGGGAGAGGGTCACAGGGAAGGGGAAGGCTTTCAGACCTTCAAGGGTCCCTCAGAAACAGTCAAACATACTATTTATTCTAATATTCTCTCCCCCCTCCCCCCCTGCAGACTTGCCATATTAGAATGCTCAGCACAGAAGTCTGGGTTTAGAATTAAAATATGCCATTTCTCTCCTCCATCAAGAGAGAGCCTCCATGAACAATGGAACCCCCAGAGGTCTTAGCTGCCACTCTGATGATCTGAATCTGGCTTCCACCACAGAAATCTTTGCAGAAAATGGTAGGACCAGCAGTAAACCTATGCAATATCTCCACACATAAGCACTGATGACTCCTTACATATATGAACATAACACAAAGTTATAGTCACAGAAATGTTTTTGGAAACATAACACACACACACACACACACACACACACACACACACACACACACACACACACGTACAGAAGCCGCTCAAAGAAATATTTCTATTGAAACAAAGCCCACATTAGTGATTCTCAGTCAGAACTCCTATCAGCATCAGAGTGAGAACACAGAAGAATTATACAGCAGGAGTGTCATCAGATGACTGACACACATGCAGACATTGTATAGGAATCAGAATTCTCACCGCGCCACCAGTGCGAGCGAGCACTGTGTACACACCCTATCAAGCTTCCCTGGGCCTGGCATGTTGAGTGGGAGCCAGTGAACTCTGAAAGGCTTCCTGCATAGTGAACACAGAACACTTTTGTCATTAAGAATAGACTGATTCATCTTTTATTACTTAGAGGAAGAACAGAGTAACTTGGTGAGGACGACTGTGATTCTTGGAAGTGATGACTTTTTTGCTCTGCTATTTCAAGAGAAAAGTCACTCATGGCGAACGCTTCCAGAGTTGCTTTTCTTACTGTGTTTAAATGCTAGGAACAACAACAGCAGATTTTTTCATCAGCTCCACATCTCTGCCTGAGCTGAGGAGGTCCCATCTCTTCCTGCTATGGACAGAGAAACTATCAAGGTAGTGTGAGCATAGCTCAAAGTCACCTAAGTACCTGCCATTTCAGCGGCACTGAGTGTAGAGCACATAATAGGCACTGAGATACATATAATATTGCTTGTGCCATATTTATAAATGATTAGCATCAGCTGAACAAGGTTAGGAATCCAGAATTCATTCCTCTCCAACTAGGTTATAGATTAGGAATTTCCCTACTGATAGAGAAGACAATGAGGGAGAGAGGAGAAATCTTGGACCCCCCCCCCCCCCAGTTCCATTGTCTCTGATGAAGACCTAATTGATGAGGGGTGGCAGTAGTCAGTGGCAGACTCCTTCCTAACATGAAGGAGGACCTAGGTACTCCTGAGCCACAAATCAAACAACCCCCTCCCAATTGATGTCCTCCAGTCCCCCCACCCCCAAAGTTGTTGGAATGGTAAGGGTAGCTGCATGGTGGACTTTGGTCCTCTCTAGGCAAGAGGCCTCAGAAGACAGCAGAGGTGCCACCTTAGAGAAGCAACCTCCCAAACAGCTTGAGCAAGCTTGACATCAGCTGCAGGTGGGGATTGAGTCTCTTTCTAACTGCTGCTCCCAGGGGAGGCGTTCTAGGCCAAGACAAGCTTTGGCTCTAACCACTTCTCCCTCGAGCTAGGGCTGCTGGGTGGTCTAGGGAGCAGGAGGGCAGCATGGGGGGGGGGGCGGAGCAGGAACAGGGCAAGGTAGGCCAGGCCAGACCTCATACAGAGGAAGGAGAAGGAGGGGAAGGGGAAGGGGGAGAGAGGCAGGGG